>JAPVLO010000276.1:0-739403 GCA_027257055.1 Cephalopachus bancanus
CTTGAACCCGCTGGCTCAGGCAATCCACTCACCTCAGGCAACCAAAGCGCGGGATTACAGGCTGAGCCACCAAGCCTGGCACTCATTGTGGTTTTAATTTGAATTTCTCTGAAGGCTAATGAAGTTGAGCATGTTTTCATGTGCTTATTGGCTGTTGTATATCTTTGGAGAAATGTCTATTCAAGACATTTATCCATTTTTAAATTGGGTAGTTTGGCTTTTTGTTTCGGAGCTGTACATATTCTTATTTTTCAAGACCAATTTGTCTGTTTGGGGTCCCTTCAATTTCAGTATCAATTATCAATTTCTACAAAGAAGCCTGCTGGAATTTTGATGGGTATTGCACTGACTGCCAAGATTGCTTCAGGGAGTATTGTCATTTTAGCATATTAAGTTTTCTAATCCATAGTCCTGGGATGTCTTTTACATTTGTTCAGGTCTTTTTAAATTTATTTCAAGCCGGGCTCGGTGGCTCAGCCTGTAATCCCGCGCCTTTGGGAGGCTGAGATGAGTGGATTGTCTGATCCCGCGGGTTCGAGACCCGCCTGGGCAGCGAGACCTCATCTCTACAATAAATCAAAAAATCAGCCGGGCATGGTAGCGCATGCCTGTAATTCCGGCTACTCGGAAGGCTGAGGTGGAAGGATCACCCGAGCCCAGCAAGCGAGGCTGAGGTGGCCGGGAGCGGCCATTGCACTCCAGTCTGGGCGACTGAGTGAGACTCCAACTCAAAAAAAAAAAAAAAAAAAATTTATTTCAGCAAGCTGGGTGTGGTGGCTCATGTCCGTAATCCCAGCACTTTGGGAGGCAGAGGCGAGTGGATTGCCTGAGCAACAAGGCAAGACCTCGTCTGTACAATAAATCATAAAATTAGCTGGGCACGGTGGTGCATGCCTGTATTTCCAGCTACTTGGAAGGTTGAGTCAGAAGGCACTTGAGCCCAGCAGGTTGAGACTGTAGTGGCCATGATTGTGCCACTGTACTCCAGCTTGGGCAACAGAGTGAGACTCTGACTCAAAAACAAAAAAATGTATTTCAGCAACGTTTTTGAGTTTTCAGTGCATGAGTTGTGTGCCTCCATGGTTAATTTTTTAAAGTAGTTTATTCTTTAATTTTTAAAATTTAATTTATTTTTCCCTAGTCACAAGACAACCAGTGAAGTATTTTTTTTTTTTAGTTGGAGTCTCACTCTGTTGACCAGGCTGGAGTGCAGTGGCACGCTCACGGCTAATTTTTGATTTATTGTAGAGATGAGGTCTCGCCAAATTGCCCAGGCTGGTCTCGAACCTGCAGACTCAGGCAATCCTCTCACCTCGATCTCCCAAAGTGCTGGGATTATAGGCGTGAGACATTGCATCCACCCTTGGGATTGTTTTCTTAATGTTCTTCTTGCTTTGTTCCTTACTATTGTATAGAAATACAGCTGGATTTTTCCATATTGATTTTGTATCCTGCAATTATACTGAATTCACTTATTACTTCTAATAGTTTTTTCTGTGGATTCTTTAGGGTTTCTACATGTAAGACCCAGTCATCTACAAACAGAGATAGCTTGACTTCTTTTTCGGTTTGATTGCCTTTTATTTCTTTTCTTACCCAGTTGTTCTGGCTATAACTTCCAGTATTATGTAGAATAGTAGTGGTTGAAGATTTTTTCCTCTTTATTCATAAACAATATTGGTCTAAAGTTTTCTTGTAATGTCTTTATCTAGCTTTGATAGCAGGATAATTCTTGCCTCATGGAATGAGTTAGGAAGCATACTTGCTCAATTTTTCTGAAGAGTTTTAGAAGGATCACTCAAGTCTTTAAATATTTAGTAAAATTCATCAGCGAAGTCATCTAGTCCTGATGGCATCTAGTTCTTTGTTGAGAGGTTTTTTTGTTTTGTTTTGTTTTTGAGTCAGTCTACTGTCACCCAGGTTGGAGTACAGCGGCATGCTCATGGCCACCACAGCCTCGACCTGCTGGGTTCAGGCGATCCTTCTGCTTCAGCCTTCCAAGTATCTGGAACTACAGGCAGGTGCCTCCACACCCAGCTAATTTTTTTATTTATTGTAGAGAGGAGGTCCCACCAAGTTGCTCAGGCTGACCTCGAACCCCTGAGCTCAGGCAATCCTCTTGCCTCTGCCTCCCAAAATTCTGGGTTTACAGGTGTGAGCCACTGCACCCAACTGTTGGGAGGTTTTGATTACTGATTCAATCTCCTTTCTCATTACTGGTCTATTCAGACTTACTTTTCCTTTTTTGAGTTGGAGTCTCACTGTGTTGTCCAGGTTGGAGTACAGTGGCACGCTCATGGCCACCACAGTCTCAACCTGCTGGGCTCAGGTGATCCTTCCACCTCAGCTTTCCAAGTAGCTTGAACCACAGGCATGTACCACCACACCTAGCTAATTTTTTGATTTATTGGAGAGACGAGGTCTTCCCAAGTTGCTCAGGCTGGTCTTGAACCCCTGATCTCAGGCAGTCCTCTCGCTTCTGCTTCCCAAAGTGCTGGGATTACAGGCGAGACCCACCGTGTCCGGCTCTTTTTAAAAAAAATCTATTTTGGTAATTTTTGTTTCTAGGAATTTATGTATTTCATCTAGATTATCCGATTCGTTGGCATGCAGTTATTCATAGTATTCTCTTATAATCCTTTTTGTTTTTGTAAAGTCAGAAGTGATAGCTATCCCCTCATTCATTTCTGATAAGTAATTTGTAATCTTCTCTTTTTTTTTTTGAGTTGGAGTCTCACTCTGTAGCGATCCTTCAGCCTCAGCCTTCCAAGTAGTCAGAACTACAGGTGCATGGTACCATGTCCAGCTAATTTTTGATTTATTGTAGAGACGAGGTCTCGCCAATAGGTCTTGCCCAGGCTAGTCTCGAACCCATGGGCTCAGGCAATCCACTCGCCTCGCCCTCCAAAGTGCTGGGATTACAGGTTTAGTAGTTGAGCCCGGCCGCAATCTTCTCTTTTTAAAATCAAACTAGCTAAAGATTTGTCAACTTGGCTAGGCACAATGGCCAGAAGGTTGAGGTTGTGGTGGCTGTGAGTGTTCCACTGCACTCCAGCCTGGGCAACAGAGTAAGACTCCAACTCAAAACAAAACAAAAAAAGATGTGTCAACTTTGTTTACTTACTTTTTCATTCTGAGTCGGGGTTTCACTCTGTCACCCAGGCTGGAGTGGGGTGGCAGGATCACAGCTCATCGCAGCCTCGACCTCCTAGGCTCAAGCAATCCTTTGCCTCAAGCTCCCAAGTAGCTGGGACTACAGGCGCACGCCACCATGCTTGGCTAATTTTTTTTTCTGGCTATGTGATAATGA
The DNA here is from genome assembly GCA_027257055.1 of Cephalopachus bancanus. Classification (NCBI taxonomy): domain Eukaryota; kingdom Metazoa; phylum Chordata; class Mammalia; order Primates; family Tarsiidae; genus Cephalopachus; species Cephalopachus bancanus. The sequence goes on from JAPVLO010000276.1 coordinate 3,311, forward strand.
AGTATAGGTTCATTGATTGTAACAAACGGACCTCTCCTGGGAAGGCTGAGTATGTGGGGGCAGAAGGTATATGGGAACTCTTTGTACTTCCTGTTCAACTCTGCTTAACCTAAGACTGCTCTAAAAGATCATTAAAAAAAAAAAAAAAGATCTCCCATTCAAAATTTATCTGACCTGTTCAAACTTCAGAGAAAAAAATAAACTTCATGGTCATTAAATGTATATTCAACTCCTTAGCCAAACACAGTGGCTCATGCCTGTAATCCCAGCACTTTGGGAGGTGGAGGTAAGAGGATTGCCTGGTCTCAGGAGTTCGAGACTAGCCTGGGCAACATGGTGAGATCTCAACTCTACAATAAATAAAAAAATTAGCTGGGTACGGCTGCATGTGCCTGTGGTTCCAACCACTTGGAAGGCTGTGGTGCGAGGATTGCCTGAGCCCAGCAGGCGGAGGTGGTGGGTGTCCGTGAGTGTGCCACTGCACTCCAGCCGGGGTGACAGAGTGAGACCCCAACTCAAAACATAAAAAACCCCAAACTGCTTAGACATGTACATGACTAATGACAAGGGAGATCCTCTTTTGGTAAAATATGGCCTCATCCCAGCTGATGAATAACCCAAACAGTAAAAGTGGTGAATCTCTATGGACACAATCCTGTGGCAGACTGGAAAAAGCAAGAGCTAAAATGGTTCAGAATGAAGTTCAAGTCCTAACGGAAGCACTTAATGCTCTGATTCCTAGACCAATAAATAGGTCTCTATGAACTGATGGTTTTGTGTTTGTAAAGTGGGGTTGTTCCTTTAAAAATGGATGTTAGCCAGGGTTGGTGGCTCAGCCGGTAATCCCAGTACTTTGGGAGGCCAAGGTGAGTGGATTGCTTGAGCCCCTGGGCTCAAGACCAGACCAGGTAACTTGGCGAAACCTCATCTCTACAATAAAATAAAATAAAAGTAAAATAAAAAATAAAATAAAATAAAAATTAGCCAGGCACGGTAGTGCGTGCCTGTAGTTCCAGCTACTTGGAACGCTGAGGCAGAAGGATTGCCGGAGCCCAGCAGGTCGATGCTGGAGTGGTTGTAAGTGTGCCACTGCACTTCAGCCTGGGTAATAGAGGCTACAACTCAAAAAATAAATTTAAAAAAATGGTTGTTACCCAAAAAAACCTAGCATGGATGTAGGTGTCCAAATAATGTTAGGGGAAAAATAAAATCAATATTGTTTTCATGAAAAGTATATATGCAAATCTCAACTAAGTTCAAAATATTAATAATCTTTTGGTGATATTATGGGTAGTTTTTTTTTTTTTTTTTTTTGAGTTGGAGTCTCATTCTGTCACCCAGACTGGAGTTCAGCGGCCGCTCCCAGCCACCGCAGCCTCGACCTGCTGGCTCCAGCGATCCTTCCGCCTCAGCCTTCCAAGTAGCTGGAACTACAGGCGCGTGCTACCACGCCCGGCTAATTTTTTTTGATTTATTGTAGAGATGAGGGCTCGCCAAGTTGTCCAGGCGGGTCTCGAACCCTCAGGCTCAGGCAGTCCACTCACCTCAGCCTCCCAAAGGCTCGGGATTACAGGCTGAGCCACCGAGCCGGCTATGGGTAGTTTTTTTTAAGTTGGAGTCTCACTCTGCCACCCAGGCTGGAGTGCAGTGGCATGTTCACAGCCACCACAGCCTTGACCCAGTCAGGTGATCCTCCTGCCTCAGTCTTCCAAGTAGCTGGAACTACAGATGCGCACCACCATGTGCGTTTTTTTTTTTTTTTTTTTTTTTAATTGTAGAGACAAGGTCTCACCAAGCTGCCCAGGCTGGTCTCGAATCCCCCAGGCTCAGGCAATCCTCTCACTTCCGCCTCCCAAAGTGCTGGGATAACAGGTGTGACAGGGATAACCACACCTGGCCAGTGTAATTTTATTATTTAAAAAAAGGTTTTTTTTGAGTAAGGGTCTCACTGTCACCCAGGGTAGTGTACAGCAGCATGATCATGGCTCACTGCAGCCTCAACCTCCCAGGCTCAGGAAATCCTCACACCTAAGCCTCCTGAGTAGCTGTGACTACAGGAGTGTGCCACCACATCCGGCTTTTTAAATTTTGCAGATACGAAGTCTATGTTGCCCAGGCTGGTCTTGAATTTCTGGGCTCCAACAATCCACTCACCTCGATCTCCCAAAGTGCTGGGATTACAGGCATAAACCACAGCACCTAGCCTGAAATTTCTATCTTCCAAATTTTCTATACTAAACACAATCTCCTGAACACCGTTCAGGAAATAAACACAATTTTTTTTTTTGAGTTGGAATGTCACTCTGTCACCCAGACTGGAGTGCAGTGGCCGCTCCCGGCCACCGCAGCCTCGACCTGCTGGGCTCCGGCGATCCTTCCGTGCCCTGGCGATCCTTGCCTCAGCCTTCCAAGTAGCTGGAATTACAGGCATGCGCTACCACGCCCGGCTGATTTTGTGATTTTATTGTAGAGATGAGGTCTCGCTGCCCAGGCGGGTCTTGAACCCGCAGGATCAGGCAATCCACTCACCTCAGCCTCCCAAAGGCGCGGGATTTTAGGCTGAGCCACCAAGCCCGGCTCACATTTACATTTTTAAAAATCACAACACAAAAATTGTAGAAAAGAATATTTTATTGAAACAGTTTCTCAATTAACAACGGAGCAAAGTACAATTTGATTCAGACCTGTCCAACCAGCTTCAACTGCTAATTAAAGGACTCAAACATACAGAAGAGAAGGGGGTGGGGAAGGGGGGTGGAACCCTTAGGTCCCATCTCTGCCAATGTGGCAAAAAAAAGAAAAAAAGAAAAAATGACTGACACAACCAGATTCGCTCTTGTCTTAGAGCTGGGGCGACAGCCCTAGCTCCTGCTACAGGCAGAACACTGTAGGACGGGTCCCCTAGGCATCGCACGGTGGGTTGGGGGCCCCATCCTAGCAGAGCAATGCACATGAGGAAGGCCAGCACAGACCCTCTTCCTTCACCCACAAGGCCTGCCTCCAAGAGAGTGAGGTGGCGTTTTTACATTCATACCATGGTTTCTCCTTCCCCCAGGGTGTTGGGTTAGGGGCTCACAGTAGAAAGCACATTTTGGTCAGCCCAGGGGACAGGGGATAAGGGAAAGGCCCTGCCTGGGAGGAGCAGTACGGCAGGAGAGAAGGGGGCAGGTAATCATAGGAACCTGGGTACCAGGCTACTGGAAAAATGCAGATTTTGACAGAGCTTGCAGGATGCTGGCATCCCACACCAATCACTCCATGTGGCTTTCCTGGGCCCAACAGCCCACAGGTAGGAGCTCCATGGCCTACACACAACGACCTCCCTGGAGAGATGGTGGATTCCCTTCTTTACCTTGTACCTCCCTACTCCAGCCATTAGAGGTCATACACGTAGGTGAGGATACTTCCAGATTTGCTTCAGCCAGTCCAGATGAAGGGCTTTGGGCAAGGGGCAGAGAACTGCCCAACTCACATCAGGAAGCCAAGGAACCCATGGGAAGAGGAGCTAGACAGGAATGGGAGGGCGGAGCAAGGAAGAGAAGACATGGAAGGGCACAGACAGACACTCGGAAACCAAACCTGGTACCGAGGCTCTAGACACTGGCTTGAATGAACGTCAATTTCATGGCAGAAGAGGAAAGGAGGGAAAAAAGGGTGACCAGAGAAGAGAGGAAACTCCCAGTATCCCAGGACATCCTTCCCCCACCAGGTCTTGTCAACCACTGACAGCCAATCTCGAATCTACCCACAGGCAAAGAATTAAGACACAATAGTGATTTTCCCCAAATTTAGGGCCTGGATGGGTAGGGAACCAGGGGGTGGGACTGGGAAAGGGAACAATTTCAGTTTTTAACCACAGAGCTGATGCAGAGGGAACTGGTGAGCTGTCCCTCCCTTCCCCTTCTCCACACTTCAGTCACGGGCGAGAGAAAAGGAACCAGACAGAGTCCGAGGGCAGGACCGACCCCTCCTCCCACCCTCGATGTTTAATAAATAGAGGTGGTGGGAGAAGGAGGTGGAGATGAAGGGGGAGACAGGAGGTGGGGGTTATAGTTCATCATTCTTCGAAGGCCGCTTTTGTCCTGCAGTCTGCTCCTTCTGTTCGGGTTCTGTCAGGAGTTGGGGAGAGTGAAGGAATGACAGCAGGTAAAACAGAGGGAACTGGACTCAGCTCTTTGCAGAGATTTTCCTTAGGCCTCAGCAGGCTTCTCCCCCACCCCAGCTCTACGCTCACCTGCTCCGGGACCTCCTAACTCCAGAGGCTCAGCATCTCCTGGTTCAGATCCTGATTTTGGGGAGGAAGAGGTTAGTTCTCCAGAAGGCAGGAAGAGGCCAATGGGGAGCCTGGCCAACTTTTTCTGTAAACAGCCAGCTAGCAAATATTTTAGGATGTGCAGGTCACATTTGGTCTCTGCCTATTTTTTTTTTAAACAGTCCTTTAAAAATGAAAGGCTACTCACAGCTCATGAGCTGTCCAGAAACAAGTCGAACCTGCCTGTTTGCCTACACTTGGGCTAATGCAATACCCACGTTCCCAACCACAGTTTCTCCAACTTACGAGTCTCTTCTTTCTCAGGTTCTAAAATGGGTTTTGCATCTTCAGCCTGGCCTGGAAAAAAACCAAGGCGTAAGATGTAGTCCCTGGAGGGAAAGAAGATCTTCTCCTCCAGGCCCCTGCCCTTACCTGCTGGAGGGATGATCTTCTCCTGGTCACTGGCATTGGCATTGAGAGGAGGCTCTACCCGGGTTCCATTCTTGTCCTTGGGCCGGGGCCGGGGCTTGGAAAACTTGGCCTTATTGAGCAGATACTGCACCTCTCGGTCCAAGGTCATCATCTTGGCCTCAATGTCTTTTGAAAGCAACACAGGCTTCTCTGTGGCGGGAAGCTTGGCCTGCTCGGCCACAGTTGCATTCTTCCAGGCCTGTGGGTGAGACCAGGATAGGCTCCGAGCCAGCCATGGAAAGAGCAGACATCTCTGTCCCAGATGGAATCATACCCCAACCAGCCTCAGGTTCTTTCCTCAGACTGCAAATCACTCTGTGGCCCAGGCCTCAGCCCCATGGGGCAAGCAGACGCCTCAGAAGGCATCTGAGGCTCTCTGCAATGAGGTCCCAAACTACACACTTCCAGCTTACCTCCTACTACTCTGCAGTGACTACACCTGAACAAACCCCTGGAGTATTCCTTTCTTATCTCTCCACTTCTGAGTTCTGACTCAGAACAGTCCCTGCATGTCCAAAAGAGTTTCTGCTTCACATTATAAGTCAGTCTCAAGTAGCCAAACCCTGGCCCATTTTCTGAGCCCAGCTCAAGTCCCAGCTCCTCAAAGAAGCTTTCTCTATCTTCACAGGCAAGGGCTTTGTTGCTCCTCCAGTCTGATGACTCTTAAGGCTATGACCCTTGTTTGAGACTAACCAAATGTGGGCTCAAAGGCAAACATCTTTTGCCTTCCTAATCAGATGCAGGGGCTGCTATGGCTTCACCTCTCCCATGACACACAGCCCCAGCTAAGTATCCAGTTAAGTATTTACACAGTGATTACCCAGGTCTCGTTGATGACTTTCTCTAATGTTGTCATCTCCACCTCAGTGAAGATCTGGTCCATCTCTGGGATGAGCCGGGCTCCCCTGGAAGTCGGAGAGAAAATCAGCCCCAGAGTAAGAGGGGCCTGGGTATGGGGAACGGAAAGCTGACAGGAATGAGAGCAGGTGGCCTGGGCACGACTGAATAAAGAAAGGGCACAGGGGCTGCTCACTTGAGGAACATGCTGGAATGGTTGAGGAGATTATCAAGGGCAGACAGCCGTTCAGGCCACTTCTTGCGCTCTTCCACCCGAAAAAACAGCCCGTGGCACAGCTTCCTCAACTCAGCCAGCTTCTCCTTTAACATCTGGCAGATGGATTGAGCAGGGGGGTTGATGGGATGATGGCAGAAGCTGGAGCCAGCCCCGCATCCTTTTCTATGGCCTTGTGCCCTAGTTCTTCCCACTCTCTCTGACCCGGGAGAGCAAGGAGAGAGCTTCTATCCCACCCACCACGTCCTGGGAGGACCCTCACCACTGTGGTGGCTCCGAAACCTTCATCCTCTAGCCAGGCAGATGCAGCACTGAGTTTCCCCAAGATCTCCTCACGTTGCTCCTCTGTGGACACTTCCTGGTACTCAGGCTGGTACAGTTTGTCCTAGGGAGACACACACAAACAAACATACGCAGCAAGCCCAAGGGCAAGGCTCACAGTGCCAGACACAAGTCCCAGGGGATAGGAGTGCTGCCTCCAGCCTACTGACCTGAGTTTCAAAGATGAAGGCTTCCAAGCTGTTGGCAGCTTTCTCCCGTTCCTGCTTTTCCAGATCTCGGAGTGTCAAGTCCTGAAGTCTGCGGGACAAAAGAGAGGCAGGGGTGAAGGAGAGGGCGGGTTAGAACTTAGACACTGGGTCAGACGGCTCTCCCTCCCAGGGTACCACCCCACACCCTGCCCACCCTGCGAGCACACTCACCAGCTGTCTTCACTTACCTCTGCACCGAACGGGCCAGCTCATCCTCTGGTAAGTCAGGCAGGTCCAGAACAACCAGCTCCACCCCAATCTCCTCCACCATTCGCTGCTTCCTGGCAGGCTTCTGCTTCTTTTCTCCCTCTGGGGCCGGAGGGACACCCTCAGGCCCTGCCTCATCCTTCTCACTTGGCTTCTGTGTGGGAAATGTTGGGGATGTCATGAAAAGCCCCCGGCTTCCACATTCTCACAGGGGAGAAACAAAGCAGGCATCCACTCCTTTCCCCTCTGGGTCTACACTGGTCTTACTCTGCCTGCAGCTCACCTGGGCCTCAGACTTTTCTCCATTTTCTTTTTCTGTGGCCTTTTCTCCCTCAGGGGCTGCATCCCCCTTAGGCTCAGGAGGTGGGGGCTGAGAAGTATCCACTGGGGCCTCGGCTTCCTCCTTGAGCTCTACTTGCTCCCCAGGCTCCTCCTTGCCCCCCTCTGCAGGGCTTTCCTCTTCCTCCTGGGAAACAATCACAGGCACCTCGCTGGTCACAATCACAAGCAGAGCCTACAGGTCAGGCCTGGCCTCAGCAACGCCCACTCCCCTAAGGCTCTGCTTCAAAGGCGTTCACCACTCAGCATACACCTGTATGGAAATGGTCAGCAGGCTGTTTGGAATGCAACAGTCTCGAGCAGGGAAGAGGATCTGGAACAAGGGGATGGGACCTTGGGAGCTCTAGTACAGGGGGCAACTTAGAACCCGGAGCAACCCAAAAAGCATATGGTTAACTAAGCATGGCTGAGTTGGGGGAGGCCCACCCCCATTCTCTGCCTCTGCTACCACTACCTGCCCCCAGTGCCGTCCACCGTACTCCCGGGCTTCATCCTGAGCTCACCTGGACTGCATCAGTACCATTCTCTTTGGCATCTGGTGTGGTACCACCTCCAAACAGGCTGGAAATGGTGTTGCCAAGTTCTAGGGAAAGAAAGACCAAAGACTCAAAAGGGGACCACAGCAGTGACTGACTCCACCTCCCCGAACTGCACATGAGTATCTCTCATACACAACTGCACACATGTCACGCATGTGTTCATCTTACTGGTGAGAGTTGACTCCTCTTCTGGGCTGTCCTCCACCAGCGTCTCAAATACAGATTCCACCTGGAAACAAAGGTTGAAAATAAAGAAACACACATGCTAACCAACCTTTTCTCCACAAACACCCTGCCAAAGTGGGTGTCGGCTTATGCACACCCCCAACCCCTGACTCGCAGTTGTGCAAGCCTAGTCTCGCACCTGCCTTTTCTAGACCTTGGGTGGTCACCCACTTCCTTTGACTACAAGCCTTCCGAGGAGAGGATCATAGCTCCTTTCCCCCTTGCGGACCCCACTTCTCCACTCAGTAACAGTGTGGCAGTTAATTCCACAGAATGTTCTAAAAGATATTAACCCCCAAAACTATTCTTCAAAATGGATTCCTCACCCATTCTATAGTTCCAAGAAATGTGTCATGCCCGTAAGTATTTACAGACTGCAGAGCAGTTCACACCAGGTCACCAGTCAGCTCTGCTTAGAGCCAAGATTCATTCCCAGGCCCTTTTTGGTTATCCTGTCCTAACACTACATGGAACCTGCTTTGGAAAAGGCTGGGGTCTCCTGCTCTCACCCTGTCTAGACTGAGCACACCACTCTCATCCAGGTTGAAGTGAGCCTTGATGCCCTTGGACTCATAGTCGGGATACTTCTTGAAGCTCTCACCCACACCTTTTAGCTTCACTGTGGTTAGATTCTGGGAGCCAAATACCCTGGTTGGGGAGGAGAGAGGAGTTCAAGGTTAGCTCAACTCCAATCCTAAACTACACAGCCTCCTGGCATGGGATGTCAAAGGCCCTCCCCCAAAACACACTCAGGAAGATGGAAGCTGTTTACAACCTAACCCTCACCCTACAGCCCACTTCTCCTGCTTCAGCCCTGCAGGCTCCACACCCTCGATCCTCAGGTTATCTGGTAGCCATGCCTCCCCTCCCCAGACTGACCATCCTGCATTCCTGTCCCTCACCTAAGATCCTCAGGACCCAGGAAGGCCAGGTCACCATAGTTGATGTGGAAGTTGAAATCATGGCTGTAGCGGTTAAAGGTGATGACTTTGCGCTGAGGGTAGGGCCCCATCCGGGAGAAAAGCACACGTTTGTTGTGCTTCAGATTGCGAATCCCAGGCTCCTCCTCCACTTCCCTCGTGAACTCCACCTACACAGCAGGTGGGGAGAAGGCACACTGGAGAGCCAGGGCAGGTTCTGGGTAAGGAGGGGGGACCGCAGGGGGGTGACTCTTAGCAGGAAGACAAATGGATGAGCTAGAACAGACAGAAGGGGAGATCCACTTGGGAGAGGTGAGGGAGCTTGCCACCTGATCAGTCGGGCTTACTCACCAGGATGGGGTAGACCACCGCATCTCGAACAACAAATGGCTTCACCTTGAAGGCTTTGCTGAGTGCAGCTGCCTGGTACACAGCCCCCATTGCAGCTGCTTCGTCTGCGTTGATATTCTTTCCCAGCTCCTCTCTAAGAAAGTTCCAAGCTTCAACACTGGCTGCCCTGGAACACCAGCCTCGACTCCCTCACCTCAGTCCTCCAGCCGCCCAGTCCTGCTGCCCAGCTCCAGGCAGAGCTAGGCCCAATGCCTCAGTCCCCAAACTCACTTGCCCACCGCCTTCAGCAGTACCTCCTGAACTTTGGGGACCCGAGTGGCCCCACCCACCAGGATCACCTGCTCAATCTCATCCTGCAGAGGGAGGGAAGATTGTGGGGGAAGCATGAGGGGGGAAGAATGAGAGGTGAGACAGACAAAGTTAACTCTCTTCTCAGCACCAACTCTTCTTTTGACATTCAACATTTCTACCCCATTCCCCACCGGGCACCTCCACCTTCCCCTGCCTGCTCACCAAACTCATTTCAGCACTCTGGATGGCATGCTGTACAGGTCCAGGCACCCGCTCAAACAAGTCTGCACATAACTCCTCAAACTCAACTCGAGTCACTTTTGCCTTGAAGTCCACATCGTCCATCAGGCCCTCAATCTGGAGGAGGAAGGGAGTGTCAGGGAGTTCTCACCCAGGTCCTGCTCTCGGGGTGGGAAGGACAGAGAGCAAGGGAACAGGACTTTTGGGAGGATGGCAGAGGAGCAGGAAGAATGACATGGGTCATGTCAGGCACAAGCAGCCCAGCTCAGTGACAGGGTCATCTGTTCTTGATGTGGAACAAGTTTGCCTCAAGCAGCCACACACGGGCACCTGTGCCATGTGGTCAGCGTTGGCACTCAGGATGGTTTTGAGCCGGTTAGCCTCACGCAGCAGCTTGGCCATGGCACGTGGGTTCTCCCGCACATCTTTTGCTCTCTGGCTCTTGCGCTGCTCATTGAAAAGCCCAGCCAGGTGCTCACGCAACCGGAGCTCCATCTCCAGGCCCCCCAGGGTACGGTCAAACCTGTTTAGAAAAGGGAGCAGGGAAAAGGGTGAGGAACACATGGGGCCCCAACATCGGCACAGAAGCCTCTCACCCCCAGTGCTCCAAGTTTGGTCACACATCCACCCTCAACTCTCCACAGTACAGCCAACACCTCAAGGTGACTGTTCATTCACTCATTCATTCAACAGTATTTACTGAGCATCATTTATGTGCTTGTCTTGGAGAATACAAATGTGGTGGCAGGGAAGGAAGAAAGACAGGGTCCCTGCTATACAAAAGTTGAATAACCAGGTAAATATGAAATTATAACCACCCCACGTGTTACAAAGGCTAGGCAGACAGTGCCAGTAGAACATGCATGTGAGAGATTTGAACTACTGAGGAATGTCCAGGAGAGCGTCCCTACAAAAGTGATACTTGAACTGCAAACTGAAAGATGAGCTGGGGTTAACTAGAGGGAGAGAAAAGGACATTCTAGACAGTTCATAAAGTGTTCATAAAGACCCTGAGGTGGGAGAGAGCATGGCAAGATCCAAGGGAGGGCAAGTATTGCTGAGGCTCAAAAAGCAAGAGGGCTCAGGGTTAGAGACACACGGTGGGAGGGAAGGCTGACACGGGTGCAGGAAAAGTCTTGGAGTCACTGAAGGGTTTTTTCTTTTTTTTCTTGAGTTGGAGTCTCATTCTGTTGTCCAGGCTGGAGTGCAGTGGCACACTCACAGCACCATAGTCTTGACCTACTGGGCTCAGGTGATCCTTCTGCCTCAGCCTTCCAAGTAGCTGGAACTATAGGCATTCGCCACCACATCCAGCTAATTTGTTTATTTATTGTAGAGAAGAGGACTCGCCAAGTTGTCCAGGCTGGTCTTCAACCCGTGGGCTCAGGCAATTCTCTCACCTCAGCCTTCCAAAGTGCTGGAATTTTAGGAGTGAGCCACCATGCCAGGCCTCACTGAAGAGTTTTTAAAGAAACAGGTCACAGCCATATTGGCATCTTATTTATTTTTTTGAGTGGGAGTCTCACTCTATCACCCATGCTGGAGTACAGTGGCACACTCACAGCCACGCAACCTCAACCTGCTGGGCTCAGGTGATCCTTCTGCCTCAGCCTTCCAAGTAGCTGGAGCTACAGGCATGCGCTACCATACCCAGCTAATTTTTTTGATTTATTGTAGAGACGAGGCCTTGCCAAGTTGCCCAGGCTGGTCTTGAACACCTGAGCTCCAGCAATCCTCTCGCCTTGCCTCTCAAAGTGCTGGGATTACAGGCATGAGCCACCACGCCCAGCTCATATTGGCATTTTATTTTATTTTTTTAAATTCTTTTAATTTTTTTGAGTTGGAGTCTCACTCTGTCACCCAGACTGGAGTGCAGTGCCCGCTCCCGGCCACCGCAGTCTCGACCTGCTGGGTTCCGGAGATCCTTCCGCCTCAGCCTTTCAAGAAGCTGGAACTACAGGCGCATGCTACCATGCCTGGCTAATTTTTTGATTTACTGTAGAGATGAGTTCTCGCCAAGTTGCCCAGGTGGGTCTCGAACCCGCAGGTTCAGGCAATGCACTCACCTCAGCCTCCCAAAGGCGCGGGATTACAGGCTGAGCCACCGAGCCCGGCTCATATTGGCATTTTAAAAAGACCCCTCTAGCCGGGCCTGGGCTCAGCCTGTAATCCCGCGCCTTTGGGAGGCTGAGGTGAGTGGATTGCCTGAGCCTGCGGGTTCGAGACCCGCCTGGGCAGCGAGACCTCATCTCTACAATAAAATCACAAAATCAGCCGGGCGTGGTAGCGCATGCCTGTAATTCCGGCTACTTGGAAGGCTGAGGTGGAAGGATCGCCGGAGCCCAGCAGGTCGAGGCTGCGGTGGCCGGGAGCGGCCATTGCACTCCAGTCTGGGTGACAGAGTGAGACTCCAACTCAAAAAATAGATAAATTAAAAATAAATAAATAAATAAAAAGACCCCTCTGGCTGCAATTTGGAGAAAGAACTGAAAAAAGATGTCACTGGAAGCAGGAGATGTTTAATTTTGCAGGTTAGTGGCAACAGTAGCTTGAACTAGGGTAGTAATCATAAAGAAGACAGCAAAAGATGGGTTCAAGAAATAAGACCTGAGAGTGACAAGGTATTTAAGTAAACTGGAAATAACAAGCAAGAAAATGATTCGATTTGACACTCTACATGTAGCGTGCAGCCCCACAGATTTCCTTAGAATAAGTTCAAGAAGTCCTTTGCCTTTCAATCTTCCCAAACTGCCCTCCTCTTCTCTCCAGCTTCCCCTTACTCTTTGCGAGTGGTCCCCCACAAAGACTGATGCTCTAACCAGGGGCAGGGAAGCAAGTTGTTGCACCTCCTAGAAGAAACCCCTGACCTGAGGGTTTTAACAAGAAGCCCTCTTCCCAGCACCCACTTACCCTACGCCCCGAATCTGCAGCTGTGGCTGCATCCCAGCTTCCTTAGTCTTTACGGTCTGGTAGGTCACAATGGTGCACACGGTGCTGCCAGAGCCCATGTCAAAGAACATGACATTCTGCAGAGACATCAAGGCAATTGTCACTGGAACCTTATCAAACTCCAAGGTGCCTACCTGCCTGCCTCCAAAGGACTGTTAGACTCTCAACGTAAAGCTGAACAACTCCAGTAGGGGCTGAGAGACAGCTGTTGCTGCATTTTGCCGAGGGCCAGTCATGCAAACAAGATGCACATGGGCCAGGTGGCCTTCATCCTCAAACTCAGTCACACTGCATGTCTGGTCAGTAGGTCTCCCTGGCTCACCTGGGCGGTGGTGTTGATATCTTTCCGGCGGAAGACACCGTAGCTGAGGGCGGTGGCAGTGTTGTCATTGATGAGTTGCAGCACTTTCAGGTCAGCCATGCGAGCAGCCTGCAGCACAGCTCGGCGCTCAGCCTGGTTGAAGAAGGCTGGTACGGTGATCACCGCATCCTTGATGGGCTGCTCTAAGAGGACAACAGAACAGGGTCCTGCCAGGTCCATACCTTACATGCGGGTTTCCAACCTAAGCACTATCAACATTTTGAGCCAGATCATTCTTCATTAGGGGAGACTGTCAGAGACTGTCCTGTGCATTATAGGATGCTTAGCATTATAAGTTGCCTGGTCTCAACCCACTAGATGCCAGTAAGCAACTCGCCAGGTGTGACAACCCAATATGTCTTCAGAAATTGCCAAATGTTCCCTGGGAGACAAAACTACCCCTGTTTGAGAATCACTGCCTTAGAGTTCAGGCAGCCTGGACACCACTGGCCCCACCTTGGCTGCTCACCTGCAAAATCCTCAGCCAGGGAACGGGAGTAATTGAGAATCATGCCCAGCACCTCCTCAGGTGAGAACTTCAACTGCCTGAGGGGAGGAAGAACAGTTGAAGGTAGGGAAAGCCAGGAGTTAAGGCAGGACAATCATGAATGCACGCCAGGTGAAGAGCCCAGCAAGGTTGCTGAGCCCACCTTCCCCATCAGAGCACTCACGGGCTGATCTGGAAGTACACAGTCTGACGCTGTGGATCAAAGCTTAGCTCATGCTCTGGGAAACGGGCCCGGTAAAGTGCCACATGGGGGTTATCTGCCTGCTTCCCCAGGAGGTGCTGGAAATAACGTAGTGTAGCCTTTGGATTCTTGATGGCCTGAGAAGTGAAGACAGAGGAGAGCATAAGGCTCCCAGGCCCATCACAGTCCATCTTCCATCAGAGAAATTGATAAAAAAACTGACTCTGGGATCTAATCTTTTCTCCTCCTGCCCACCACTCTTGGAAGGGGCCTGCTAGCTTACCATGCCTGCTGCAGAGTCTCCAAAGAACCTTTCATTTTCTTTCAGGGTCACAGTTACTGGGGTTTTCCTCCGGGATTCCCTAGTGGAAAGAGACACTGGTCTCAGGTGCCCGCAGCAGAGTGTGGACCCAGGAGCCTTGACACTTCCATACAACTAATCATCCAGACACGAAAGTCTATTGGGAAAGACTGGTGGGCACTATGAAGAACACACTCGCCTTATAGTGCAGACTCCCTCATTCCCACCCCTGATACCAGGACCACCCTCACTTGTTCAAGACAATTTCCATGGGCACTCCAGGTTTGACAATGGCCACCTTCATGGATTCACTACCCAGGTCCACAGACATCACTGCCAGAGTGTCTGAAGGGAAAAAGAGTTGTCAGCTAGTCGTCCTTCTTTCTGATATTGCAAAAGACAAAAAAGCATGAGCCCAGCAACCCAAGAGACCAGGGGCCTCATGCCCCACTCATTCTTTTAATTCCTCTGCTGGGGTACATACCACTTAGTGCCAACAGGTCTGCCAAGAGCACAGTCATCAAGACCCAGCAAGCTAACCTCCTCAGCCTCCGCCTCCTGACTGTGTCTGCCATTGTGCTCCTGGGGGAGGAGAAAAAAACACTTGTAACTGGATGCCCTGAGAGAAGGAGACAGAACCCAATCCCTGAACGGAGAAGCTGCAAGGTTCATTCTTACTCCATTCTCACCCAAGGCAGAACAGCCTACGTTTCCTCCCCGCCCTCCTGATGAGTACCAACCACTTTCTAATCACCCTCAGAAGTGCCCACAAAGGCCCAAACGAAATAGTATGGATCCTCGGCTCCACCACATCCCTAAACAGAGAAGGTAACAGGATAGGAAGAAGGAGACTAGAGCCTTCCATCCGCTGCACAGGCAGTAAGTGGCGCACAGTAGCACTGTACCTGTTGTCAGACACCTGGGGGGCGGCCAGGGGTCCCCGCTCAGGGCTCAGCTACCTCCCCACACCTGGAGCTCCCCGGCTGGCGGGGAAAGCCAGGCTGGGCCTGGACGGGAACTAGGAGGTGGTGACGTTAGGGGTGGCTGGGATGGGAGAAGGGCCTGTCTCCTCCTCGGCATCCCTGCGGGTGGTCCCGCCCACTCCCCGGCCCCGCTGTCCACAGAGATGTCGTGCCAGGAGCAGTAAGGTTCTTCGCCGGAAGGGTATCGGATACCCGGTGTTCACTTAAGCCTCACCTGAGGAAGGCGGCGGCTCCCACTCCCGGAAACGGATCCTGGCCCACCCCGAGCGCTTAGGGGCAGCTCCGGCGCCGAGATGTAGGGCCCACCGTGCGGGGCCAAGCGCACCGGCGCCCGTGCGGCCCTACCTCGCGCAACCGACCCGCCCCCGGAGCCAGCTCGTTGCCTCCCCTAGGAGGGCTGGCCGGACCCCATCTCCATCCCTACTCCCGCTACCTCTTGCCTCCTCTCCTGTGACCCCAGCTGTGGGGCAAACTCGGTGCGAACGTACCCACGAGGCCGGCAGCGCGCCCCCCTACCTGCGCCCTTCACAACTCCCCTCGGTTTGCAAACTGTTACATTAGCCACCAACCTCTCCGCGGCGTCTCGCGCACCAGTCGGCCCCGGACGCGGCGCGCGCTCATTGGAGCCTCCGCCGCCCGGCCCTGCGCCGCGCGCCCGGCCCCGCCCCGCCGCCCCGGCGCGCGCTCCCATTGGGCCACGTCCTAGGCCCTCCCCCTCCCCCTCTTCCGACTCTGCCCGCCGGGCGGCGGAGGGGTCAGGCCATCAGTTGGGGAGAAACCGCCGGCGCTGGCCCGGGATTGGCCCACGTCACAGGCCAGCGCTCTCCGCTCCCTCCCGGCGCCCGCACTGGGCGCCTGCGAGACCTGTACTGGCCTCGGCGCTGGGTGCATCACGGCCGGGGCTCGGGAGTGATCGCCCTCTGGAGCAAGTAGGGCGCACGGTCAGTCCTCATCCGGCTGCTTCTTCCGGTCACCTGGAGAGCCCCGGCCGGGGGAGTGGTTATGACGGGCATCCCCTCCGCAGCCACGCGGAAGAGGCGCTTGCTTGCCGGTTGGTATTGAACTGCCTGCGCCTTGGATAGACGTCAGAGAATGGCACGCTTTGGGCTTGGGCCGCTCCTACTGCCCTCTGTTTCATTGAGGAAGCTGAAGCTGAAGCTGAAGCCACGGAAAAAGATGTTCACTGATGGGTCAGAGACAACCAATGTATTAGTGGCGGAATTCGGCCTGGGCTACCTTACTCTAAGCCCCATCCATTTGTATGAGAAAGAATATTCCAAACTATGACATTTTTATTTGTGATGCTGTAATTAGTTGAGCATATGTGCACCGTCTCCTATTTCGATTCCATTAAAACTTGTACACTCTTCTCTTTAACTGCTTCTGTCATAGAATGAAGTCAACACTTCATTTCCTTCTCCATTACTTTACAGCCCCGTAGAAATGCAAGTAGTCCTGGGAGAGCTCATTTTTCTTTTTCTTTTTCTTCTTTTTTTTTTTTTTTGAGCTGGAGTCTCACTCTGTCGCCCAGACTGGAGTACAGTGACACGCTCCCGGCCACTGCAGCCTCGACCTGCTGGGCTCCGGCGATCCTTCAGTCTCAGCCTTCCAAGTAGCTGGAACTACAGGCGCGCGCTACCACGCCCGGCTGAGCTCACTTTTCTTAAATGTGGATGGTAATAAGTCACCTGTTTTCTCTCCACCTAAATCTATGCCTGGGTGCTCTTTCTACAGGAAGGCCCTCTTTTTTATTTTTATTTTTATTTTTTTGAGTTGGAGTCTCACTGTCACCCAGACTGGAGTGCAGTGGCCGCTCCCGGCCACCGCAGCCTCGACCTGCTGGGCTCCGGCGATCCTTCCGCCTCAGCCTTCCAAGTAGCTGGAACTGCAGGCCCACGCTACCACACCCGCTAATTTTTTTAAATTATTATTTATTGTAGAGATGAGGTCTCGCCTGCCCAGGCGGGTCTCGAACCCGCGGGTTCAGGCAATCCACTCACCTCAGCCTCCCAAAGGCGCGGGATTACAGGCTGAGCCACGGAGCCCGGCTAGGAAGGCCCTCTTGAAAGCCCTGGCTGTCAGTGCTAGAGCACAGTGTCAAACCCGAGCTTGTTTAAGGAACTCTTATCTGTTCCTTTCTCTACATTTTTCATGATGCCAAGGGGGAGAGAGTAGTTGGGTGTCTGTGCTTAGAAGAGAAACCTACTGGCAGTACCAGGGAGAGTCTATTGTCCTTTAAGAATAGTTACATATTCAGATAGTAGAGATATACGCAGATATTTGCTGAAAATTATAACACAGTTTAATTACACAAATGTAATCTCGGAAAAAATTTTATTCTAGATTAAGCTCCTTGACACCAACCAAAACCTCCAACTCTTTCCTCTGAAAGTAACTGCTGATATCAGAGTGGTATATAACCTTCCAGTCCTTTCCCTTTTCATTTAACACATATATGTCTCTCTGGAAACATGTAGCTTTCATATTTTTAAACCATAAAAAATGTTATAAAATTATAATGTTTTTCATTTGTGTTTTTTAAAAAAATTAATTATATAGTGTTTTCCATGTCAGGGTGACTTACCTCCTGTTTACTACTGTAGAATGGGGTTTACTACGTAGCATGGGGTTTGTTTAGCCATATGGTGGACATACAAGTTGTCAGTCAATTCTACAGAGAAAAATTTTATTTGTCAGTAATTGGTTGTACTTTTGACCAACTATCCAGTAGATTCTTTCCATTCGTTTCAAACAGAGAGTATGCATTTTGACATTTATTAGGCCACTATGATATGCTAGCACTGTACTGTGTTCTGGAATCCTGAGATGCGTATGAGCTTGTCCTTACCTTCAGAGAAGTCACAATCTGTTGAAACAAGTATGTTCATGTTTTCATGCACTTATTAAAATCTTTTGGTTGACTGCAGATTGGGAGAATAATAATGTCAGTCTCTCCTGCTCCTAAGAGAGCTCCCAACCCCAGAATGCTTCTGGTGGGAGTGCGATTATGCTGCATCTATAGTACTCAACCTGGGTATCTGTCCCCCTGGGAGGTGCAACAGGTGCAAGAGCTCTGGGGAGTCACCTGTTTTGTTCTCTAACCAGAGAGAAGAACAGTATTTCACAAAAACAAGTTGAAGGACAATAGGAAAATTTTAATGAAAAATATCAAGTTTAGATTGACCTAGTTGATTTTACCATCCAGAATTGCTTGTTAATAACATTTGAAGACTACTGCACCCCTTCCTCAACATCGTGCAAAAGCCCAAGGGAAGAAAGTTGCTGTCTTTGCAGGACATATGCCAAACTGACAGAAGATTAAAATGAACACGTTGATAAGGGTATATTTGTATACATTATAAATCATGCAAACTACTTGATGGGCTGAGGACTGTTTTGATCAGAAAAAAAAAAAATTCTGCACCAGGAGAATTTTTAAAAATTTGTTATCACCCAGCAATCCTATTTTTAGGTTTATATCTAACAAATGCATACATATGTTCACCAAGAGGCTGTGGCTAACAGCTTTATGCGTAACAGCCTGAAGTTGAAAACTACCCAAATGCTCATCAACAGTTGGATGGATAGTGAATTATGGTAGATTCACACAATGGAATTCTATACAGCAGTGACAGTGAATGGTATCTGGGATGACTTAAATGAATTCCACAAACCATTGAAAGAAGCCAGAGTACATACTGTATGATTTCACTTATATCAAGTTTAAAAAGGAGGCGAAACTAAGTTGTAAGTGATAGAAGTCAAGACAGTGCTTCCCCTTGCGGGGAGGTAGGGTTTAGGTGAGGACATAAGGAAATAAGTGTACTGGAAATGTTCTTGCAGCTAGCTGCAAAGCTGTGTCCAGTTAGTTTATGGAATCTCAGTGGGCTATAGTATGTAACATTTTTGTATGTTGTTATACTTCAATTACATAATTTAAAATTGCTGGGCGTGGTGGCTCACATCTGTAATGCCAACACTTTGGGAGACTGAGGGGGGAGGACTGCTTGAGCCCAGGTGTTCAAGACCAGCCTGAGCAACATAGCGAGACCTTGTCTCTACAAAAAAATTTAAAAATGCACCTGCAGTCCTAGCTACACTGGAGGTTGAGGCAGAAGGATCTCCTAAGCCCGGAGGTCAGTGCTGCGGTCAGCTGTGATTGTGTCACTGCACTCCAGCCTGGGTGACAGAGTGAGAACCTGACTCAAAAATAAATGGTTGAAAATCAATTTAAATGAAAAATTTAACATTATTTTATCTGTGTACACAAAAGATTCTAGGTTTTTACCATAAACCTAGGCAGGGGGACAACCCATTTTCACCAGGAGATGAACCAAGATGAATCTCTCTTTTTTTTTTTTTTTTTTTTATTAAATCAATATATATATATATATATATACTTTTTTTTTGAGTTGGAGTCTCGCTGTGTCGTCCAGACTGGAGTGCAGTGGCCGCTCCCGGCCACCGCAGCCTCAACCTGCTGGGCTCTGGCGATCCTTCCGCCTCAGCCTTCCGAGTAGCCAGAATTACAGGCACACGCTACCACACCCGGCTGATTTTTTGATTTATTGTAGAGATGAGGTCTCGCTGCCCAGGCGGGTCTCGAACCCGCGGGCTCAGGCAATCCACTCACCTCAGCCTCCCAAAGGCACGGGATTACAGGCTGAGCCACCGAGCCCGGCAAAATCAATATTTTTTATTATGGTTTTGTGGGGTACAGTTAAGGGTTAGGTGTACAATTACGTTTCATTCAGGCACCCTGTTGATAAGAGGTGTTTCCCCTTCCCCAGACAGATATTTGCTACTGTTAATCCCATCCCCCCCCATGAACCTACTTCTACAACAATGTTTTGTTTTTTGTTTCTTGTTGTTGTTGTTGCCCAGTCTGAAGTGCAGTGGCATGCTCCCAGTCACTACACCTCAACCTGCTGGGCTCCAGTGATCCTTCCACCTCAGCCTTCCAAGTAGCTGGAACTACAGGCGCGCGCTACCATGCCCAGCTAATTTTTTGATTTATTTTAGAAACGAGGTCTCACCAATTGCCCAGGCTGGTCTTGAACCCGCGGAGTAAGGCAATCCACTCACCTCGGCGTCCCAAAGTGCTGGGATTACAGGGTGAGCCACCAAGCCCGGCCTACAACAAAGTTTTTAGAGTTATAAAAGAAACACGTAGTCATTGAAAAAAAATGGAAGGATTTTTTTTTTTTTTTGAGTTGGAGTCTTACTCCGTTGCCCAGGCTGGAGTGCAGTGACTTGCTCAAGGCCACCGCAGCCTCGACCTACTGGGCTCAGGCCCCCCCTTCAACCTCAACCTTCCAAGTAGCCGGAACTATAGGCGTGCACTACCACACCTGGCTTATTTTTAAAAATTTTATTGTAGAGACGAGGTCTTGCCAAGTTGCCCGAGCTGGTCTCGAAACCGCAGTCTCAGGCAATCCACTCGTCTCGGCCCCCCAAAGTGCTGAGATTGTAGGCATGAGCCACCATACCCGGCCTTACGCTACAATTTCATAAGTATAGCCACTGAAAGTCCTACAGAGGAAAAATATAACTTGACATAGGAAAATGTTCTCAATAAATAAAAAATGGTCATGAAAGGCTGTGGTGGCCGTGAGAGTGCCACTGCACTCCAGCCTGGGCGACAGTGAGACTCTGACTCAAAAAAAAAAAAAAAAAATGCTGACTGGACACTGACTCATGCCTATAATCCCAGCACTTTGGGAGGCAGAGGTGAGAGGACTGCCTGAGCCCAGGGGTTCAAGACCATCCTGGGCAACTTGGCAAGACCTCATCTCTACAATAAATTTTTAAAAAATTAGCTGGCCATGATGGCTTGTGCTTGTGATTCCAGCTACTTGGGAGGCTGAGGTAGAAGGATCGCAGTGGCTGTGAGTGTGCCACAGTGCTCCAGCTTGGGTGATAGAGTGAGACTTCAATTTAAAAAAAAAGGCATGCTGGTTGTGACTTGCAGAGTTGGTGGGAAAAAAAGATGGAGGTAAAGTTTTCAGCACTGTACTTGGGACATACTATGTTGGGAGCCAGCCGTGGAGGCCTGCCTGAGCGTTAGGGATTCAGGCAGGCTGCGGACCCTGAGACTGCTAGGACGAGTTCAGGAGCTGAAGGCCCATTCCCTCCTCCCTTCTTTGTTATTTGGCATGACCCACTAGCAGGGATTTTAATGATCTAAGCATGAAGTTCTGAGAGTACGACAGGCATGGCTTACTTTAGGAGTCCATTGTTCCCATTTCTCACAGACTGCGGTTTCGGCTTTAAACTTAACATAATTCAAACTCAGGTCACATTTGGGAGCCTTTAATACAGTACAAGCTTCCTTTAAGATTTAATAGTATATTTGTAGAATTAGTATATACATACAAAGTGCTGTTACAACCTTAATAATATAGATAAATATCTAGAGCTACTAGAAACAGCCCAGCACAAACTTTGGGCTGGGCCACATTCCTAAGGGCCCAGCGCGTACTTTGGACTAGGCTGCTTTCCTTCTAACCGGTTTTTAGCTACAGTTAGTATAGGGTTTTTTCTACTTATTATAGAAATTGAATTTATTTTATTCATAGAAAGCATTGTAGAATAGGTTATGCTACGTCAGTGAATTATGTCAGTTCAAGCATGATCAAACATGATATTTTGAGGTTTAATAAGAATACAGCTAACTTTAGAAATTACATTGTTTCCATTTTCTACATTTGCGGTTTTGACTTTAATACAATTTTTTTTTTTTTTTTGAGTTGGAGTCTCACTCTGTTGCCCAGACTGGAGTGCAGTGGCCGCTCCCGGCCACCGCAGCCTTGACCTGCTGGACTCTGGCGATCCTTCTGCCTCAGCCTTCCAAGTAGCCGGAATTATAGACATGCGCTACCACGCCCGGCTGATTTTTTGATTTATTGTAGAGATGTCTCGCCTGCCCAGGAGGGTCTCGAACCTGCGGGCTCAGGCAATCCACTCACCTCAGCCTCCCAAAGGCGTGGGATTACAGGTTGAGCCACCGAGCCCGGCGGCTTTAATACAATTTACAGTTTATATTTGGGTTTTATTTTTTTAGCTTTATTGCTGATGATCAGTATTAGGATTTAGAAACTTTTATAAAGTTAAAATAAGCCGGGCTCAGTGGCTCAGCCTGTAATCCCGCGCCTTTGGGAGACCGAGGTGAGAGGATCGCCTGAGCCCACAGGTTTGAGACCTGCTTGGGCAGCGAGACCTCACCTCACAATAAATCAAAAAATCAGCTGGGCGTGGTAGCGTGCGCCTGTAGTTCCAGCTACTTGGAAGGCTGAGGCGGAAGGATCGCTGGAGCCCAACAGGTTGAGGCTGTGGTGGCCGAGAGTGGCAGTCTGGGCGACAGAGTGAGACTCCAACTCAAAAAAAAACAACACCACACACACACACACACAAAGTTAAAATAGATTTATAGGATTTCGGAACAGCCATTTTGTTAAGAGATTGTAATCAATTGTTCCCAGAAACGGCCCGGCCCAGCGTGATCTTTTGACTGGGCCACATTCCTTAGGAATTGGTTTGGGCTATAATTAAGAGTTTCTATAGTGTAGGTAGAATTAGCGAAAGATAGAAAGGAATTGGGATTTATGTTGGGTATTAGGTGTTGTGTATGCATAGGTTTTTTGTTTTGTTTTTTTTTTTTGAGTTGGAGTCTCACTCTGTCGCCCAGTCTGAAGTGCAGTGGCCGCTCCTGGCCACCGCAGCCTTGACCTGCTGGGCTCCGGCGATCCTTCCGCCTCAGCCTTCCGAGTAGCCGGAATTACAGGCACGCACTACCATGCCCGGCTGATTTTTTGATTTATTTTAGAGATGAGGTCTCACCAAGTTGCCCAGGCGGGTCGAACCCGGGGGCTCAGGCAATCCACTCGCCTCAGCCTCCCAAAGCACGGGATTACAGGCTGAGCGACCGAGCCCGGCTGAGACTTCATTTCTTTTTTTTTTTTTTTGAGTTGGAGTCTCACTCTGTCGCCCAGACTGGAGTGCAGTGGCCGCTCCCTGCTAACGCAGCCTCGACCTGCTGTGCTCCGGCGATCCTTCCACCTCAGCCTTCCAAGTAGCCGGAATTACAGGCATACGCTACCACACCTGGCTGATTTTTTGATTTATTGTAGAGATGAGGTCTCGCTGCCCAGGCGGGTCTCAAACCCGCGGGCTCAGGCAATCCACTCACCTCAGCCTCCCAAAGGCGCGGGATTACAGGCTGAGCCACCGAGCCCGGCTGGAACATTCTTTTTCATTTATATTCTGGGCATTTGGTACAATCTCAGGACTAGGGAGTGCTCAATACATATTTGTCAGAAGGAGGAAAGGAAGGACGGTAGTAAGTCTAAAGGGGTGCCGTGAGTCACCCTGGCGAGCCAAGGTCTGCCTTTGAATTCTTCATCAATAAGAAGACCCAACGGACACAGGTAGAGCCAGATTCAGCTATTAGAGGACAACTTGGAGCCTCTAATCCATTGGACAGCAGGGGGAGCACTCAAGTCAACAATAGAGATGCATTCTATCTGCTGTTTATGTCTCTGCTTTCACGTTGCTTTTTTACATATATTCTTCATAGTCTTAACAACCGATATGTTAATATGCTCCCTAAAAATTCTGATGAGTCGTATGGAATATGCTCATGCTCAATAGGTGAAAGTGGGTTCAATCTACTTCCCATTTGTGCTTCTGCCCATGAGTTGGGATAGATCCTCAAACAGTTTCAATACCTGTGTGAGGAAGAGGAAAGAAAACAGCTGGAAGTCAGGAAATCTGTGTGCATGGTTGTGGCTAGTTTCTTCCTATAATTTATCTCTTCAGACAAATGGATACTGCCTGCCCTGTCAACCAGGTTGAGAAGGGGATAAGAGGAGAGTCATCCACATTCATTCCTTTAATCAAACATGGGACAAGTACAAGGCTCTGCTAGGCCCGGTTCATGGTAAACAAGACACAGCCCCTGCTCCCAGGGAACTCAGGCTGGTGGGAATAAAGAGTTGAATATTCTGAAATAAAAAGTCAGGCGGTGGATGCAAAAATAAACTTCACAAATATTCACTACATGGCCACTTTTTCATATTTCCATATTATCTCAAAATGACTTTATGCCACCCCTGAACATTATGCCTTGTGGCACACAAACAGTAAACCTACAGTTGTCCACTAACACAGCCTTTGCTTGCACTCAAGGCTGGTTTAGCCAGAGTTGGGAGTGGAGAGTAGCCATGTAGTATCTTGGACATTTGCCACTTTTTAAATCACTCAGCTCTCAAAGTTGCCACTTCTAAGCTTTCGCTCTGTTCTGGTTCTGCCCCATGCTCTAACACTATAGAAAGGGGGAGAAGGCCCAGGGTCTTGGGAGTTTCTGCCCCAATAGTATTTCCCAGCTTCCTTGGGAAACATGTTTTGAGTGTCTATCAGGAGCCACACTCTGCAGAGGACACAAAAGCTAACAAAACATTGACTACGGTTCACAATCTGTGTCTGATGGCACACACAAACTTCTGATTTTATTTCTGCTCTCCTACACCAGAACCGGTTTATATACAGTTTCATTTATGCCCCCAGTCTTGTGAGATCAAAATATAATGCACTTAGGCTGCGGAAGGAGGGCGACAGAGCACGGCCCCGCCCACTCTCCCAGCAGCGGGGAGCCGTCACCCCAATTCCAGAGCGCCTGTGCGCGCAAACTCCCGGAAGCTGCCGGTCACGTGATCCGCCGGCTCAACTCACGTGACATCGCTCCCGGAGGCGGGGGCCTTTGGCCAAGATGGCGGCTTACCTGCAGTGGCGGCGCTTCGTTTTCTTCGACAAGGAGCTGGTGAAGGAGCCGCTAGGCAATGATGGGGCCGCTCCTGGGGCCGCACCTGCCCCTGGATCTGCTGCTTCCAAGTTCCTTTGCCTCCCTCCTGGCATCACTGTCTGCGACTCAGGCCGAGGGAGCCTAGTCTTTGGAGATATCCTTCCTCTGGACCTGTCTCTTCCTTGCCGTAACCCTTGAAGAGATCCACCTAGGACGAAATCTGTCCGTCAGAAGGATTCGTGCTACGTGTCACTTTTCTTTAGCTGGTTACCCAGAGCTCTTCTGTGATTTGAGGGAAGAAAGAGGGAAGCCCATTTTCTAACTTGTCAACTGAGAAAACCTAGGCAAGTCATTTAACCTCTCTGGGCTTTAATTTCTTTATCTGTAAGAGGGATGTACATTGTAATCTGACAAGGTTAATTTAAGATCAGTCAAAAAAAATGAATGCAAGTTGGCCTCGAAAGATGAATGCATAAGGTGTCATACTGTGCCAATACTGTGCAGGAGGTAAATGAGACCAGAAGTTTGTTGCTTCTTCACGTTGTTGCTGTTAAACTCTGGCCTCTTTTACTTTTTTTTTTTTTTTTTTTTGAGTTGGAGTCTCACTCTGTCGCCCAGACTGGAATGCAGTGGCCGGAAGCGGCCTCGACCTGCTGGGCCCCGGCGATCCTTCCTCCTCAGCCTTCTGAGTAGCCGGAATTACAGGTATGCGCTACCACGCCCGGCTGATTTTTTGATTTATTGTAGAGATGAGGTCTCGCTGCCCAGGCGGGTCTCGGAACCCGCGAGCTCAGGCAATCCACTCACCTCAGCCTCCCAAAGGCGCGGGATTACAGGCTGAGCCACCGAACCCGGCTCTCTTTCACTCTTTTAAAGATAGGGAGTTCCGCCGGGCACGGTGGCTCAAGCCTGTAATCTCAGTACTTTGGAGGCTGAGGTGAGAGGATTGCCTGAGTCCAGGGGTTCAAGACCAGCCTGGGCAACTTGGTGAGATCTTGTCTCTACAATAAATCAAGAAATTAGCCAGGCGTGGTGGTGGATGTCTGTAGTTCCAGCTACTTGGAAGGCTGAGGAGGAAGGATCGCCCGAGCCCAGCTGGTGGAGGCTGCAGTGGCCATGAGTGTGCCACTGCACTCCAGCCTTGGCGACAGAGTGAGACTCCAACTCAAAAAATATATATATATAATATATATATATGGAGTTCCACTGGTCGATATATGAAAAAATCCTTGAAAACTTGCAAGAGCTGTATGCCTATAATTGCTATTTGAGTTCTGGTCTAAATAAAAGTATCTCTTCTTGGAAAGGAGGTGCCTTAACTACCTTGTACATATGGAAGGCCAGATTTGGTTCTTGCCACGTTCCTTACAGCTTACAGGCTTCCAGGCTTACAAACTACGGGTGACACACCTGTATCAGCTGAAGCAACACAATATTCTGGCATCTGTTGGTGAAGATGAAGAGGGCATCAACCCATTGGTGAGTCCAAGAAAGGAAATAGGAAAGATCCAGAAGCCTGGAAATGATTTTTTTTGTTGGCAGTTGGCTAGCATTTACACTTTTGAGTTCTGTCCACAGGTAAAGATCTGGAATCTGGAGAAGAGAGATGGTGGCAATCCACTCTGTACTAGAATCTTCCCTGCTATTCCAGGAACAGAGCCAACTGTTGTGTCTTGTTTGACTGTCCATGAAAATCTCAACTTTATGGCTATTGGTAAGCAGAAAAAGGACAAAGTTAACACTCCCAGATTCCTTATAGAATTTTTTTTTTCCAGAGTTGCTTTTGCAGCTCATCTTCATTGTTTTCATGAGACCATTTTGTACAGAACTGAGGCCTTTGATATGTTAAAGTTTGGAATGGGAAGGCATTTAATTTTGTTATTTGAAAACGAGCAGTGGCTCATACCTGTATTCCCAGCACTTTGGGAGGCTGAGGCGGGAGGATTGCTTGAGCCCAGGAGTTCAGGAACAGCCTGGGCAACATAGTGAGACCGGGTCTCTACAAAAATAAAAAATAAAAAAAAATAGCCGGGTGTGGTGGCACTCATCTATCGTCCCAGCTACTCAGAAGGCTGAGGTGGAAGAATTGCCTGAGCCCGTTAGGTCCAGGCTGCAGTGAGCCATGATCATGCCACTACACTCTAGCCTGGGCAACAGAGTGAGACCTCAACTCAAAAAAAAGAAAAGAAAAGAAAACGAGTTAGTGAGTACCGACATCCATATTCAGGTTAGCTGTTAGAGAGCTTGGGAATGCCGAGAAAACTTGTCACTTCTGAGTGCCTCAAATGGTCTCTTTTCCCCTTTCCACTTTCTAGTCTTTTCAGCCTTACTAAAGTACCATTTCTTTCTCTCCGACAGGTTTCACAGATGGCAGTGTTACACTGAACAAAGGAGACATCACTCGGGACCGACATAGCAAGACCCAGATTTTGCACAAGGGCAACTATCCTGTTACTGGACTGGCCTTTCGTCAGGCAGGAAAGACCACTCACTTGTTTGTTGTGACAACAGAGAATGTCCAGGTACAACCAAGGCCTTCGCTCTTCAGGGCAGGCAGGAAGGGCTTCTTTTTTTTTTTTTTTGAGTTGGAGTCTCACTCTGTCGCCCAGACTAGAGTGCAGAGGCATGCTCCTGGCCACCACAGCCTCGACCTGCTGTGCTCTGGGAATCCTTCCACCTCAGCCTTCCAAGTAGCCAGAACTACAGGCACTCATCTACCACGCCTGACTAATTTTTAATTTGTTGTAGAGATGAGGTCTCACCAAGTTGCTCAGGTGGGTCTCGAACCCGCGGGCTCAGACAATCCACTTGCCTCGGCCTCCCAAAGTGCTGGGATTACAGGCTGAGCCACCGAGCCCAGCCACGAAGGGCTTTTTATTGATTGGGGCTAGGGTAAGGAACTGACAGGAGAGGTAGGATTCTTAAAATATTCATCATATAGCTTGAAATCATTTGCCCAGCTTGATATTTTATTTATTTGCTTAAGAGATTGGGAAGAGTTATACTTAGGAAAAGAGCTCTGGGCTTATAGTAAGAAGATATTAATTTTAATTTTTTAACTATTTAAGTGACATCAGACAAATTTCTTTACCTGTCTGATTCCTAGTATTTATAACAGCTTTCTCGCTCATGAATACTCTTTTGATTATAGCATTTCTCTTACTTGTGAATTTCTATATAGGTAGTGATGCTATATACAGAGAAAGAAACCGTGGTTCCTGCTTATGTATTTGATAGAAGACTGATGGTTAACGAGGAAGACCAGCAGTCAAGGGAAAGTCTTAGAATGCTAAGAGGGAAAAAAGAGAGAGAGCCAGTACGGAGATGGGTAGACTCTTTGTAAAGGCTTAGGGGCTGCCTCCTCAGAGGGAGCCTGTTAACCCCTTTCTTAATTCTGGCAGTCCTACATAGTTTCTGGAAAGGACTACCCTCGTGTGGAGTTGGACACCCATGGTTGTGGCCTGCACTGCTCAGCCCTCAGCGACCCTTCTCAGGACCTGCAGTTTATTGTGGCCGGGGATGAGTGTGTCTACTTGTACCAGCCTGATGAACGTGGACCCTGCTTCGCCTTCGAGGGCCATAAACTCATTGCCCACTGGTTTAGAGGCTATCTTGTCATTGTCTCTCGTGACCGAAAGGTTTCTCCCAAGTAAGGACACTCCAAGGACAAGGAAAAGGGAGAGGGCTGGACTTGTTTCCCAGAATTAACCTAATTTTAAAATTCTAATGCCTGCATCCTGCTAACCTCCTGGTGTGGTTTTAGTAAATTGCACTTACACCTAGACTAAGTTAAAACATTTTTACTGAAAAATATGTGTTTTTGCTGCAAGTATTTGCTGAATAGCCCTAGTATACTAGAATGATCCAGGGAATTTGGACCTGGTATTGTTTTTTTTTTTTTCACTCTTTAGTCAAAATAAGTTGGGCAGATGAATAAGGGATTGAGTAGTGGAGAAATAAGAAAGTGCTGGGAAATTCAGGACACAGTTATTTGTGTTTGTTTTTTCAGAACCCCTTGAAAGGGGAGGTGGGATATTCTGCATGTTGAAAGTACTCCCTGTTAGATACTGATTTGTTTTCTTTTTCTTTTCTTTTTTTTTTTTTTTGAGTTGGAGTCTCACTCTGTCTCCCAGACTGGAGTGCAGTGGCCGCTCCCGGCCACCGCAGCCTCGACCTGCTGGGCTCCGGCGATCCTTCCGCCTCAGCCTTCCAAGTAGCTGGAATTACAGGCGTGCGCTACCACACCTGGCTAATTTTTTGATTTATTGTAGAGATGAGGTCTCGCTGCCCAGGTGGGTCTCGAACCCACAGGCTCAGGCAGTCCACTCACCTCAGCCTCCCAAAGGCGCGGGATTACAGGCTGAGCCACCGAGCCTGGCTTGATTTGTTTTAATTCAGTAACAAGCACAGTGTCTTATATATATCAGGCATTGGGTGATGATTTGTTAAATGAATGGATGTCTGAATATACTTAATTTTCTAGTCTGTTACCTAGATTAATTATAGAATACTAAAGGGTAAGAGCAGGTCTGTATGTTCTTTTTTCTCCAGCTGCCAGCATGATGCTATATGTTAAGGAGTCAGCTACCAGAGGGATCAAAGGAGTGATTTTTGCTGGGTTGAATGGGCAGCACCAGAGTTGTCATGGGAAAAGAAAGGGAGCTGAGACAGGTGGCCCAAATATCTGGTGCTTTTTCTTTCCTGTGCAGGTCAGAGTTTACCAGCAGGGATTCACAGAGCTCCGACAAACAGATTCTCAACATCTATGATCTGTGCAACAAGTTCATAGCCTACAGTGCCGTCTTTGAAGATATAGTGGATGTGCTTGCTGAGTGGGGCTCCCTGTACGTGCTGACGCGGGATGGGCGGGTCCACGCACTGCAGGAGAAGGACACACAGACCAAACTGGAGGCAAGGCCACCAGGTTCCCAGAGCTGGCCATAGGCGCCTAGGAGCTGCAGGAATAGACTCCCCAAGTCACCTTGGCCAGAGTTTTCCTCCCCTTGGGTCCCAATCTTACTCAGCATCCTTAGGGTAGTATTACAAAGTAAACAGCTTGGGATGAGGTCTAACAAGGAAGCAATGGCTGGGAGCCTGAATCCATTCTTATGGTTCACTGTCTTTCCAGAGAACCTTATGAGGTGATGTGATGTTGGTTTTGGGGGTTTCTGGGAGGTCTTTATTTTTTTTTTTTTTTGAGTTGGAGTCTCACTTGGTCGCCCAGACTGGAGTGCAGTGGCCGCTCCCGGCCACCGCAGCCTCGCCTGCTGGGCTCTGGCGATCCTTCCACCTCAGCCTTCCAAGTAGCTGGATTTACAGGCATGCGCTACCACGCCCGGCTGATTTTTTGATTTATTGTAGAGATGAGGTCTCGCTGCCCAGGCGGGTCTCGAACCTGCGGGCTCAGGCAATCCACTCACCTCAGCCTCCCAAAGGCACGGGATTACAGGCTGAGCCACCGAGCCCAGCTGGGAGGTCTTTATTTAGGATCCAGGCAGATCGAAACTCTAGGACCATCTGGCTTATGTTTGTGGGCACGTTTTGGGAAGGTGTCAAGACTGCTTCTACCAATTTTCTAATCTTTCTTCTCTTCTAGATGCTGTTTAAGAAGAACCTATTTGAGATGGCAATTAACCTGGCCAAGAGCCAACATCTGGACAGTGATGGGCTGGCCCAGATCTTCATGCAGTATGGAGACCATCTCTATAGCAAGGGCAACCATGATGGAGCTGTCCAGCAGTATATCCGGTCAGTCTGGAGATGCTTTGGGATGTAGCTCTGAATGCAGGGACAGGCAGCCAGTTAGCTAAAACCCATGCTCCAGGTAGGGCTTGAACTCTACCAGGAATTAGTCTTTTTTTCTGTAGAAACTATAGATGACTCAGATGCGAGGACATGATACCTTGTTGGACAGGGAATTTTAGGGTCAAGTATCACATGACCAGTATGCAGTTGACCTGATAATTATCTCTTATTAGCCGGGCTTGGTGGCTCAGCCTGTAATCCCTCGCTTGGGGAGGCTGAGGTGAGTGGATTGCCTGAGCCCACGGGTTCCAGACCCGCCTGGGCAACTTGGCGAGACCTCATCTCTACAATAAGTCAAAACTTAGCCTGGTGTGGTAGTGCATGCTTGTAATTCCGGCTACTTGGAAGGCTGAGGCGGAAGGATCGCTGGAGCCCAGCAGGCCAAGGCTGCAGTGGCCGGGAGCGGCCACCGCACTCCACTCTGGGCGACAGAATGAGACTCCAACTCAAAAAAAAAAAAAATTATCTTTTATTTATTTATTTTTTTAGTTGAAGTCTCTCTTTGTCGCCCAGGCTGGAGTGCAGTGGCACACTCTTGGCCACTGCAGCCTCGACATGGTGGGCTCAGGTGATCCTTCAACCTCAGCCTTCCAAGCGGTTGGAACTACAGGCATATGCCACCATGCCCAGCTAATTTGTTTTTTTTTTTTTTGAGTTGGAGTCTCACTCTGTCACCCAGACTGGAGTGCAGTGGCCGCTCCCGGCCACTGCAGCCTCAACCTGCTGGGCTCCAGTGATCCTTCTGCCTCAGCCTTCCAAGTAGCTGGAATTACAGGCATGCGCTACCACGCCCAGCTGGTTTTTTTTTTTATTTATTGTAGAGATGAGGTTTCGCTGCCCAGGCGGGTCTCGAACCCGTGAACTCAGGCAGTCCACTCACCTCAGCCTCCCAAAGGCACGGGATTACAGGCTGAGCCTCCGAGCCCAGCTTAATTTTTTGATTTATTGTAGAGTTGCGGTCTCGCCAAGTTGCCTAGGCTAGTCTCAAACTTGTGGACTCAGGTAATCCTCTTACCTTGGCCTCCCAAAGTGCTCGGTTTATAGGTGTGAGCCTCTGCATCTGGCCAATTATCTCTTTTTTTTTTTGAGTTGGAGTTTCACTCTGTCGCCTAGACTGAAGTGCAGTGGCCGCTCCCGGCCACCTCAGCCTCGACCTGCTGGGCTCCGGCGATCCTTCCGCCTTAGCCTTCCAAGCCACTGGAACTACAGGTGTGCGCTACCACACCCGGCTGATTTTTTGATTTATTGTAGGGATGAGGTCTCGCCAAGTTGCCCAGGTGGGTCGCAAACACGCGGGCTCAGGCAATCCAGTCACCTCAGCCTCCCAAAGGCACGGGATTACAGGCTGAGCCACCGAGCCCGGCTTATCTCTTATTTTAAACTTTAATTTGGCTTTTGTTTATATTCATTTTGACCTGGTTCTTTAAAGGAAAAAAGACATTCATCTTTTGCTTCTATACTTCCTTCCCTTGGTACTAATTCTTTGAATTTTCTGCCCTGACAAAGGGTTTTAGAAATCTGTCTATCCTTTTTCAAACCTCTCTAGAATTCCAACTTTCAGCCAAGTTTAAGAAACATGTTCTAGCTGGGCTCGGTGGCTCAGCCTGTAATCCCACGCTTTGGGAGGCTGAGGTGAGTGAATTGCCTGAGCCCGCGGGTTCAAGACCTGCCTGGGCAACTTGGCGAGACCTCATCTCTACAATAAAAATAAAAAATTAGCTGAGTGTGGTAGCGCATGCCTGTAGTTCCAGCTACTTGGAGGGCTGAGGCAGAAGGATCGCCAGAGCCCAGCAGGTCGAGGCTGCGGTGGCCGGGAGCGGCCACTGCACTCCAATCTGGGCGACAGAGTGAGAGTCCAACTCAAAAAAAAAAAAGAAACAGTGTTCTGGAGCCTTGCTACTCAGTGTAGTCCACCGCCCAGAAGCACTAACTTTGTTAGAAATGTAGAATGTGCTGGGTACGGTGGTTCATGCCTGTATTCTTAGCACTTTGGGAGGTAGAAGTGAGAGAATTGCCTGAGCCCAGGGCTTCAAGACCAGCCTGGGCAACTTGGTGAGACCTTGTCTCTACAGTAAATCAAGAAAAATTAGCCAGGCATGGTGGTACACACCTATAGTTCTAGCTACTTGGAAGCCTGAGATGGAAGGATCGCCTGAGCCCAACAGGTCGAGGCTGTGGTGGCCATGAGCATGACACTGTACTGCAGCCTGGGCAACAGAGTGAGACTTCAACTCAAAAAAAAGAAAGAAAGAAAGAAATGCAGAATGTCTGGCTCCACCCCAGACCTACTGAAACAATTTTCATTTTAACAAGATCTGCAAGTGATTCCTATACATAAGTTTGAGAAGTACATTGATTCAGTGATAACTAATGCATATGTTTCCCTAGAACCATTGGAAAGTTGGAGCCATCCTATGTGATCCGTAAGTTTCTGGATGCTCAGCGCATCCACAACCTGACCGCCTACCTGCAGACTCTACACCGACAATCCCTGGCCAATGCTGACCATACCACCCTGCTTTTAAACTGCTATACCAAGCTCAAGGACAGCTCGAAGCTGGAGGAGTTCATCAAGGTGCTGGGTGGTGTTGGTGGGGGAGTCCTGAGGGCCCCATAGAGCATTAGGTGGCTCCACCAGTGTTTGCCCTTCTTCGGCAGGACATAGGGAGATGAAAGGGCTAACCTGATCCGGGGACCAACATCCTCTATAAGTGGGGCAGAGAAGTAGCTGTCCCTGCTAGCTCTCTGTCACTCCCCCCTTGTTTTATGATATCAGAACTTCCTATGATACCTAAGTTTAGAGAAATGGCATTGGGGAAGCCCTTTGTCCCCAGAGGAGTCCCTCTAGTTGTTAGTCAAAACTACTTCCTTTGAGAGGAAGGCTAGTGTGATATTTTCAAAGCATCTTAGGAACCTGTCTTAACGTCAGATGCCCATTTCCTCTCCCTTCTCCAGCCCCCTCTGTTGAATTATTTTGTCTGATGTCTCCCTGGCAGACAAAGAGTGAGAGTGAAGTCCACTTTGATGTGGAGACAGCCATCAAGGTCCTCCGGCAGGCTGGCTACTACTCCCACGCCCTCTATCTGGCTGAGAACCATGCACATCACGAGTGGTACTTGAAGATCCAACTAGAGGACATTAAGGTAGGTGAGGCTCTTTTTTTTTTTTTTTTTTTAAAGAGACAGGGTCTTGACTTGAACTTCTGGGTTCAAGCGGTCCTCCTGCCTCAGCCTCCTGAATAGAGGTGAGACTCTTGGCTCGGGCAGAGTCTTGTTCTTTCTGTAGATGTCCCCAGAATGTTGAAAGTGCTTTCTGGTGGCTGAGACAGGAGTATGCACTACTCTGCCTTTTCCCTCTTCACAGAATTATCAGGAAGCTCTTCGGTACATTGGCAAGCTGCCTTTTGAGCAGGCAGAGAGCAACATGAAGCGCTATGGCAAGATCCTCATGCACCACATACCAGAGCAGACAACCCAGCTGCTAAAGGGACTTTGTACCGACTATCGGCCTAGCCTTGAAGGCCGAGGCGATAGGGAGGCTCCAGGCTGCAGGGTGAGGCCTCGGGGAGAACAGCTTTGGACAACAGGGATCATTAGGGGCCTCCCAGGTACCAAGCCCTTTCACTTGGCCTGCTTTCTCCTCTCTTGCCATCCTAGGCCAACTCTGAGGAGTTCATCCCCATCTTTGCCAACAACCCAAGAGAGCTAAAAGCCTTCCTAGAGCACATGAGTGATGTGCAGCCAGACTCACCCCAGGGCATCTATGACACGCTCCTTGAGCTGCGACTGCAGAACTGGGCCCATGAGAAGGATCTACAGGTGAGGCCTGGCCAGGGCTCAGCTGATGCTGGAGGACAGTTCTGGCTGTGCCCATTCGTCCATCTTTGTGGCTGCCTTTTGCTACATTCCTAGACCTGTAACACCTCACTCCTGGGGCTAAATGGAGGAAATTTCTCAGAGGAAGTTGGGCTGAGGGAAAGAGTTAATTGACTGGCCTGGTCCCAAGAGCGCTTGTGACTTTTCCCTTATGTCTAGCAGCTCGACCCTCCTTCCTCCCTAGGTCAAAGAGAAGCTTCATGCAGAGGCCATCTCCCTGCTGAAGAGTGGCCGCTTCTGTGATGTCTTCGACAAGGCCCTGGTCCTGTGCCAGATGCATGACTTCCAGGATGGGGTCCTTTACCTCTATGAGCAGGGGAAGCTGTAAGAGATGGGGGAATTTCAGGGAAAGGGGAAGGATCCAGGTAAATTTTTAGGGATAACACTGAGGTTTGCCTTTGCCCTGGCCCCAGGTTTCAGCAGATCATGCACTACCACATGCAGCATGAACAGTACCGGCAGGTCATTGCTGTGTGTGAGCGTCATGGGGAACAGGACCCCTCCCTGTGGGAGCAGGCCCTCAGCTATTTTGCCCGCAAAGAGGAGGACTGCAAGGAGTATGTGGCAGCTGTTCTCAAGCACATTGAGAACAAGAACCTTATGCCGCCCCTTCTAGGTACTTGGAAGGACAGGATGGGTGGGTGACAAGCTGCTTACAATCGGGCTTCTTGAACTCTATCCAGAGGGTACTTTGTCCTGTGGTTCACTGTCTTGTTTCCTTTCGGACTCCAATCTCAGTGGTGCAGACCCTGGCCCACAACTCCACAGCCACCTTGTCAGTCATCAGGGACTACCTGGTCCAAAAACTGCAGAAACAGAGCCAGCAGATTGCACAGGACGAGCTGCGGGTACGGCGGTACAGAGAGGAGACCACCCGCATCCGCCAGGAGATTCAGGAGCTCAAGGCGAGGTACCTGGCGTCTGGATGTATGGAGAGGCCCAGGGGATAACCTGCTCTTCACAGGGTGTTATTAAATACTTTTTGTAGACAAAGGATCGTATGGAGTGTTTGAGCATTTTCATTCTTTAAAATCTGTTTTAATGGAGGAATACCAAAGAATGGTTTATTACATAGATCATTATTTATTGGGCTTTGGAAGCTATTATCTTTTTTTTTTTTTTTTGAGTTGGAGTCTCACTCTGTCACTCAGGCTGGAGTGCGGTGGCATGCTGCTCACGTCCACCGCAGCCTTGACTTGCTGGGCTCAGGTGACCCTTCCCCTCAGCCTTCCAAGGAGCTGGAACCACAGGCATGCACCACCATGCTCGGCTAAATTTTTGGTTTATGTAGAGATGAGGTCTCACCATGTTGCTCAGGCTGATCTTGAACACCTAAGCTCAGGCAGTCCTCTTGCCTCCACCTGCCAAAGTTCTGGGATTACAGGCCTGAGCCACTGTGCCCAGCTGGAAGCTATTATCTTGGAGCAGTTACTGTTCTTTCTTCATATGACTGTGTTACCTTATCTAAGCATATCTATGTTGTGGTTGGAAGCCATTCTCAAGTAAAAACTTGGCTTTAGAAAATGCAGCAAGTGGACAAATTAGAATTATTTACAGTAGACATTAATCCTGACTATTTTTAAAGGCAGGGTCTTGCTCTGTCACCCAGGCTGGAGTGCAGTGGTTCAATCATAACTCATTGTAGCCTTGAACTTCTGGGCTCAAGCGATCCTCCCACCTCAACCTCCCAAGTAGCTGGGACTATAGGCATGTATCACTATGCCTGACTTCTTAAGTCTTATCTGCCCTGAATATTGTGAAATATTTTCTAGAGAACAAGAATGTCTTCATTCCACAAATATTTACTGAGCCCCTATTATGTCCCAAGCACTGTTCCAAACATTACAGACTGCCTTCATGGAGCCTATGTTATAGAAGGAGAGACAAACAATAAACATGTTAAATAGGAAAACTTTTATAGTGCGCTAGATAATGGTAAATTCTGAGGAAAATGAATCGAGGAAGGGGATTGGGGGAAGGAGTGTGTTAACAAGTTTAGATAAGGGGGCCAGGAAAGGCCTCACTGAAAGGGTCACATCTGAGTACAGACCTGAAAGAGAATTTAGTGGCAGTTTTGAAAATTGAAAGAGAAGAATTATCTTCCTCGGTCAGTTGGACTTGTTGGGAACATGATGAGATTCATTAGGTCTAGAGCTGTTGTCCTCATTTGACTCTCTTAGGTGATAAGAAGAGCAAAGCAGGACCTGTGGGGCCTTAACAGAGACCTCTCCCCATCCACTCCTGCTGCTTTCTTTCTCCACTTGGCTGTTGGCCTTGCCCTCACTTTTTGCCTCCCATTTCTGGTCTTTTTTGCCTGTAGTCCGAAGATTTTCCAGAAGACCAAGTGCAGCATCTGTAACAGTGCCTTGGAGTTGCCCTCAGTCCACTTCCTATGTGGCCACTCCTTCCACCAACACTGCTTTGAGAGTTACTCGGAAAGTGATGCAGACTGCCCCACCTGCCTCCCTGAAAACCGGAAGGTCATGGATATGATCCGGGCCCAGGAACAGAAACGAGATCTCCATGATCAGTTCCAGCACCAGGTGGGGATGAGTGGGCTAGATGGGGCAGGGGACTCCCACCAGTGTCACAGAGTCACGGGGCACTGCAGGACTTGTTTGCTTTTCTCCACCTTCAGTTCTCATTTTACTTCTTCCCTCCTCTTCCTCTGCAGCTTAAGTGCTCCAACGACAGCTTCTCTGTGATTGCTGACTACTTTGGCCGAGGTGTTTTCAACAAATTGACTCTGCTGACGGACCCTCCCACGGCCAGACTGACCCCCAGCCTGGAGGCGGGGCTGCAGCGGGACCTGCTCATGCACTCCAGGAGGGGCACTTAAGCAGCTTGCCGGAAGGCGTGGGTGATAGTGGAGGCACAGCAGGGCAGGCAGGGGAACCCAGGCAGGCTGTGGCACAGAAGGCAGGCAGACATGCCAGGCTTCCACTCTCATCTGATGTCCTAGCCCTCAGGACTAAAGGGGACTTTCCCCCTGCCTTCTTTAGCCAGCCTGCCATCCCTCCTCTTGACTGGCAGTGTAAGTCATTCCAGGAGTGGGGGAGGGTACCTCAGCAGCCCTGAGTGTGGACAATAGCTGCTTTATTCTCTATCCAAGAGCACCAGGCTGTGCTTGGGTTCTTGCTCTGTGTCTATAAATAAAAGAATATAATGACTTGTGGATTTAAGGATTTTTTTCCTGGGAGCTTCCTGGCGATTTTTATTTATTTTATTTTTTGAGTCAGAATCTCTCTCTGTCACCCAGCTGAAGAGCAGTGGCACACTCACGGCCACCACAGCCTCAACCTGCTGGGCTCAGGCGATCCTTCCACCTGAGTAGCTGGAACTACAGGCATGCGCCACCAAGCCTGCTGATTTTTTAATTTATTGTAGAAACGAGGTCTTGCCATGTTGCTGAGGCTGGTCTCGAACCCGTGGACTTAGGCACTCCTCTCACCTCTGCCTCCCAAAGTGCTGGGATTACAGGTACAAGCCACTGCCCAGCTTCCTGGTGATTCAAAAATGTACTTTCTTTCCTTGCTCTCCTAGAGCTGAGCTCTACTTACTCATACAGTATGTCTTGGAGAATATTCTGACTCAACCTCATTCTGGTAATGGGTGAGGCCTGTTGCACCTAGTATGGTTCAATCTACTGACGAACTTCTACAAAAAACCTGATGACAGCCGGGCTCGGTGGCTCAGCCTATAATCTCGCGCTTTGGGAGGCTGAGGTGAGTGGATTGCCTGAGCCCACGGGTTCAAGACCCACCTGGGCAACTTGGCGAACCCTCATCTCTACAATAAATCAAAAACTAAGCCGGGCTCGGTGGCTCAGCCTGTAATCCCGCGCCTTTGGGAGGCTGAGGTAAGTGGATTGCCTGAGCCTGCGGGTTTGAGACCCGCCTGGGCAACTTGGCGAGACCTCATCTCTAAAATAAAGCAAAAATTAGCTGGGTGTGGTAGCACACGCCTGTAGTTCCAGTCTGGGTGACAGAGTGAGACTCCAACTAAAAAAAAAAAAAAAAAACTAGCCAGGCGTGGTAGTGTACGCCTGTAGTTCCAGCTACTGGGAAGGCTGAGGCGGAAGGATCGCTGGAACCCAGCAGGTCGAGGCTGCAGTGGCTGGGAGTCTGGGCGACAGAGTGAGACTCCAACTCAAAAATAAAACAAAACAAAACCTGATGACTGAGGTCTAAGAGCAGCCTGGACTGAAACACCCAACACAGCTTTTGCTCTTCAGTCTTACTGGTGTCTGTGGCTCTTATTTGGGTGAAATATTCAAGCAGGAGGCAGATTTTGGTAGTGAGCCTTGGGTTTAGCGTGTTTTCATAATGGATAGCTTATGATAAACAGGACAAATGGTATTTTATTGAAACATTTTCCCCTCTTTGAAGTTGTTAGCTAATGTGTACACTGCTGGGTGTCCCTGTGCAGTTTGGGTTATGCTGCCTGTCAGAAAGTTGCTCCTATGTTAGTTTTTTCCACAGCCTCACCTAATTTCATGTAGGCCAGGTGCGGTAGCTCAATGCCTGATCCTAGCAGTTTGGGAGGCAGAGGTGATAGGACTGCCCGAGCCCAGGGGTTCAAGACCAGCCTGGGCAACTTGGTGGGACCTTGTCTCTATAATAAATCAAAAAAAGTAGCCAGGCATGGTGGTGCATGCCTGTGGTTCCAGCCACTTGGGAGACTGAGGTGGAAGGATCACCTGAGCCCAGCAGGTTAAGGCTGCGGTGGAAGTGAGTGTGCTACTCAGCACTCCAGCCTGGGTGATAGTGAGACTCTGGAAAAAAAATTTTCATGTCAATTTGAAAAAGTAACTTGAATGTTGTTTATTAGATAGTATTTAGAAGAGGCCATATTATAGTTACTATGAATAGACCTGGGGTCAGCAGACCTAGGTTTGAATCCTAGTTGTGCAGCTTGACTTAGGGTAGCTTTTACCTTCTCTGAACCTGTTTCTTCATTTGTACATTAGGGACCACAACATTTACCTTGTACAGCTATTGTTAAAGCCTAAGGAGTGAATGCATGTCCAGTTCTTTGTACAGTGGGTTAGCACATGGCTGCTCAATTCATGATGACCAATATTAATGGGAAAATCGCTTTTCCCAATAAGCCCTTTTCCCACCAACAATGTAGTGTGATGCTCCACTTCAGTTAACTTGTTTTTAGGCATGACTTTTAATCTCTCTAAACCAGTTTCCACATTTAAAAAACAAATGCAAGCCGGGCTTGGTGGCTCAGCCTGCAATCCCGCGCCTTTGGGAGGCTGAGGTAAGTGGATTGCCTGAGCCCGCGGGTTCAAGACCCGCCTGGGCAGCGAGACCTCATCTCTGCAATAAATTAAAAAAAAAAAAAAATTGAGCTGGGCGTAGTAGCGCATGCCTGTAATTCCGGCTACTTGGAAGGCTGAGGCGGAAGGATCGCCGGAGCCCAGCAGGTCGAGGCTGCGGTGGCCGGGAGCAGCCACTGCACTCGTCTGGGCGACAGAGTGAGACTCCAATTCAAAACAAAAACAAAAAAACAAATGCAAGCCGGTCACAGTAGCTCATGCCTGTAATCCCAGCACTTTGGGAGGCAGAGGTGAGAGGAGTGCCTGAATCCGGGGGTTCGAGACCAGCCTGAGCAACTTGGCGAGACGTCTACTCTACCATACATCAAAATATTAGCCAGGCGTGGTGGTGCGGGACTTGTGGTTCCAGCTACTCGGAAGGCTGAGGTGGAAGGATCGCGAGTCCAGCAGGTTGAGGCTGTGGTGGCAGTGCGTGTGCCACTGCACTTCAGCCTGGGCAACAGAGAGACTCCAACTCAAAAATAAAAAAATAGTAAGTGTTGCCTAATTTAGGGGTTGTAGCAAAGCTAAATCCGAACGGCGCAAAGGAAGCGCCACAGAAGCTACACAGATTATTTGCTCCATAGCTAGGGAGAGGAAGTTGCAGGATTCTGGATAAGGAAGTCTATAGAAGCCTCTTAATCTGGTGGTTAACTGAGCCCAGGGGCCATGGTAACTTGCTCAAGGACTTATTTCTAAACTGGCATTTTAGGATTAATATATCCCCCTTTTCTTCTTGGGCGTGGCTAACTTGGCCTAATTGTCCCTTTGGGTGTGGGTGGCCGCAGGAAAGTACTGCAAAGACAGTTTACTTTGCAGGGAGATCTGGGAAGCATAAGAGTCACTGACTACCAGTATTCCTGACTTAGGAAGAGGTAGTGGGCCTGCGTCTCAAACCAGGACGTCTCTGTGAGGAAGGAGAAGCTACCCCTCCCCCCACCCCCGTGTGTCCGGTGCAGCCGGGGCGGTGGCAGAACGATAAGGTCAGCTCTGTCGCAATCGTTCTAATTCCCGCCCAGAGGGAGAACCGCCCCTGGAGGGAGGGCGCGGGAAGTGACGCAGGACCCTTCGCAGAGCCGGAGTCAGACTGTAGGACTGGCTTAGGCCCCACGTGCTCCCGGGCCCCGCTGGCCGGAGTCCCCGGCTGCCCCGGGCCCCGGGGACTTTAGCGGCACCCTCGGCCTTCTTCCCGAGCGGAGCCATGTCTG
Organism: Cephalopachus bancanus; assembly: GCA_027257055.1. Taxonomy (NCBI): domain Eukaryota; kingdom Metazoa; phylum Chordata; class Mammalia; order Primates; family Tarsiidae; genus Cephalopachus; species Cephalopachus bancanus. Next base: position 44,044 of record JAPVLO010000276.1, read on the forward strand.
GTAACGGAGACGCGGCAGCGACGGCGGTGAGTGCTGGGCGGTGACCGGCACTCTTGGGCTTCTGAACGAGCCGTGCAGTGATTGGCTCCAGGTTGCCACCCTCCGTCGTCTATTGGTCGGGACGGCTGTTCGTCTTTTTCTTTTTTGGTCTGAAGAGTTTTTTAAAGGGCCAGTAGCTAGGTTGCCCTTAGGAAGGCTAGGGGATGTCAGTGAGCGGTGGGAGCAGGGTTAAGAGCGGAAGGATTGTCTCAGAAGAGAACCGCCATTCCTGTGGGCATCTGGTTGGGATTCCCACCAGGCCTGGGGTAAATGGTTCTAGCTTTAGTCACCCAGCCTGGAAAAGCCCAAATTAAATGAAATTAGGTGAGGCTGTGGGAAAAAAACTGACAACATAGGAGCAATTTTCTGACAGGCAGCGCAACCCAAAGTGCACGGGGGACATCCGGCAATGTACACATTCGTTTGTCTACTTAGATGGGATCCTTTCACACGAGAAGGGGCTGAGGCCGATGCAGATTTGGCTACCTTGGGAAGACGTTCTGCTTCTGATACAGAGAAGAGCGCATACCCCAAGTCTCCGAATTGCACACAAACATCTTAGAAGTGCGCCTTCTCTCTTTTTCCGTTATGGTGGTCCCCTAGCCACAGCCTACTCTCAAAGTCCCCAGCTGAGACACACCATTCAATTACTCTCGTGGGTGGGAAGCTGGTCCTTGGCTTCCTATTCCTAACCTGCCTGAGATTAAGAAAGAGATGCGATAAGAAAGCTGCTGCTTATCTCCCGGTGTCCAGCCTGCTGGTGAGGTGTGGGATTCTTTGCTCTTGCAATCGCTCCAGGCCACTGGACTAGAAAGTAGGCAGATCTGAATTCCAGCTCCAGCTCTCTACCCGTTAATTTCTGTGTGACCCTGGGAAAGTCACTTCACCCCTCCAAGCCAGCCTTTGCTTCTGTAACACAGTCCCAGAGGTTTACCTGATAGGAATGTTGTGAAGACAACAATATGCAAAATCAGTAGCTCTAACATGGAAGTGCCCAATACATATATATATATATTTTTTTTTCTTTCTTTCTTTTATTTTTTGAGTTGAAGTCTTATTCTCGCCCAGGCTGGAGTGCAGTGGCACGCTCATGGCGACTGCAGCCGTCACCTGCTGGGCTCAGGTGTTCCTTCCACCTCAGTTTCCAAGTACCTGGAACTACAGGTGTGCACCATCACGTCCAGCTAATTTATTTATTTATTGTAGTGACGAGGTCTCACCAAGTTGCCCAGGCTGGTCTCAAACCCGTGAACTTAGGCAATTTTCTCACCTCGGCCTCCCTAAGTGCTGGGATTATAGGCAAGAGTCACTGCGCCTGGCCTCACTTATTTTTAATGGAACGATTTGACTTGAATATACATACAGATTCAATTAACTGAATATTGTTTGTACCTAGCAGTTCTGGGATCTTTGATTCCTTTCTGTGGGCTCCTTGTGGCCCAGAATTTTAGTGGACACAGTTAACATTTCAAGCCTAGCCTAATTTGCATAGGGTCTTCCATGGTTGATTGATTGATTTTGTTTTTTTGAGTTGGAGTCTCACTCTGTTGCCCAGGCTGGAGTGCAGTGGCACACTCACGGCCACCCCAGCGTCCACCTGTTGGGCTCCAGCGATCCTTCCGCTTCAGCCTTCGAAGTAGCCAGAACTACAGGCGTGCACTACCACGCCTGGCTAATTATTTATTGTAGAGACAAGGTCTTGCCAAGTTCCCCGGGCTGGTCTCGAACCCGCAGGCTAAGGCAATCCACTCATCTCGGCTTCCCAAAGTGCTGGGATTACAGGCTGAGCCACCGAGCCCGGCCATGGTTGATTTATTGGAGTGGTCACATAGAATAGACTGGAGTCTAAGAACAGCAGGCTATCATCTCCTCTAGCGACAGAGGCTCCAGATGTCTGACTGTCAAATAACTCCATAGGATGAAAATCCCAGAGCAGGGAAAGTTGACAGTATCTATAGTAGCTGCTGTCTGATGTAGAAAGAAATGGAACGTCTGGCTTAGGCTGAAAAACCCAGTTCTAAACACCTTTGACCAAGGTAACTAACTACGCAGGAGGAAGAGGTGTGCCCCTTTGAATTCTTGACTTGGGCTGTGACATCCAATATTTCCTTGTTGGTGAAACCAGAGGCAGAACTCTAGGGGAATGAACATTAGGCAGCTCAGCCTCATGGTCTTTTTGTTTTTAAAAATAATTGGGAATTTTTTTTTTTTTTTTTGGAGTCTCACTCTTTCACCCAGACTGGAGTGCAGTGGCCGTTCCCGGCCACTGCAGCTTTGACCTGCTGGGCTCTGGCGATCCTTCCGCCTCAGCCTTCCAAGTAGCTGGAACTACAGGTGCACGCTACCACACCCAGCTAATTTTTTATTTATTGTAGAAATTAGGTCTTGCCAAGTTGCCCAGGTGGGTCTCGAACCCGCGGGCTCAGGCAGTCCACTCACCTCAGCCTCCCAAAGCGCTGGGATTACAGGCTGAGCCACGAAGCCCGGCGGGAAGTTTTTAATAAGCATTCAAATGTACTTTATATTGACAACTGCAATACTGAAGTTGTAAAATTTTCAATCTTTTTTGCAAGAAAGGTTAGTGATTTATTTTTTTCTCTTGGGAAACCATGAAGACCCAACTATGAGCATTAATGCAGCCAGTCCAGGTCACTAGAGTTTAGTTAACACTAATAGCTAAACAGGTGTTCACATTTCATGTCTACAATAAGGTAGACTGTGAAATTTTTGATCTCTTAATTTTAACAAAAATTCCATGAGATAATTTGCAAGAATGGCAAATTTTTGAAGTGCAAACTCATGAAACTATATTTGGATCACTTTTTTGCTTTGAGTGTACCTGACTTGAGAATATGGGCAATTTTTCTTTCCTAATTCCTTTGAAAAATATTTCTGCAATAAATCCGTGTCTTCTCTTTGGGTTGTTTTTAAGAAAGATGATCAGCTTTGTGGTTGGTTTCCCATAGTTGATACAAATATATTAAAAACATTATAATCTGCAAGGAAAAAGTTGTTTTTCAAGAACAGGAAGGAAAGAGCATTTCTTATTTGTATAAACACAAACACTTAAAGCTAGTCACACTGCAGGTTAATCCAATATAGTATTCAAAAATTCTATTAAAAAATGAACAGAAAATACATGTTTACTTTCATTACTCCAATAGTCGAATGAGAATTTGCGCTGCAGCAGTTTGCTGGTCCAATTTACGAGTTCAAGGTCCTTTTTGTGTGATTGGCCCACCAATGTCCACATTCCAGATGAACTCAGTTCAAAAGACAGAAATCAGGGCGAAGACACCATATAACAAAGCACAAGGATATGCTACTAAAAGTTGCTGTCCTTCCATGGCTAATGCAAAACTAAATATCTTGGAAGCAGAGAAACTACACCATCCAATAATCCCAGCAGTGAGAATGATTCCTACCATTCCTTGCAAAGAAAATACCACTGCAAACCTGGGGAGCAGAATCATGGGCAGAAGGCAATATCCAAGGACACTTGCCACACAACCAAATTAAACACCTGTCATACTCATTAAGCTTAATAAACAAAACACTTCTAGATATCCAATTGCACTGATCCCATATACATAGCAAAACTGGATTTTGCTAGCCAGTAACAATGTAAAGGCAAGGCAAAAAACCATTGGTCCTGCCAAATCGGTTTCATTCATGTTGTTTCCATCTGCTACTTTTAATAGATGTAATACTGTTAGTGTTTTTTGCCAGATGGTCAAAATTGATTCCTAACTCTTCGTTTTTGTTTTTGCTTTTTTTTTTGAGTTGGAGTCTCACTCTGTCGCCCAGACTGGAGTGCAGTGGCCGCTCCCGGCCACCGCAGCCTCGACCTGCTGGGCTCCGGCGATCCTTCCGCCTCAGCCTTCCAAGTAGCTGGAACTACAGGCGCGCGCTACCATGCCTGACTAATTTTGATTTATTGTAGAGATGAGGTCTCGCCGAGTTGCCCAGGCGGGTCTCGAACCCACAGGCTCAGGCAATTCACTCACCTTAGCCTCTCAAGGCGCGGGATTACAGGCTGAGCCACCGAGTCCGGCTGATTCCTAACTCTTCTAATAAAGGTGGCTCATCCTCAAAGTTGTTTCCATAGAATGGTTGAGGTGACGCTGGAGTGTATGCCTGAGTTGGATGGAAAATCTGCCCAGTGTGTGGCTGCTGTGGCTGCATCATGTCTGGAGGGACAAATAGGCCTTGCTGCGAGTAGTCATAGCCATTGTACTGTTTGCTATAGGGTCTTCCCCTTCCCCCATAATCATAGGACTGCTGTGATTAGTCATCGATGCTGTAGCTTGTCTGGTAGAAACCAGTGTTTACGTTTTCTTTTTCTTTTTTTTTTTTTTTGAGTTGGAGTCTCACTCAGTCTCCCAGACTGGAGTGCAGCGGCCGCTCCCGGCCACCGCAGCCTCGACCTGCTGGGCCCCGGCGATCCTTCCACCTCAGCCTTCCAAGTAGCTGGAACTACAGGCGCGCGCTACCACTCCTGGCTAATTTTTTGATTTATTGTAGAGATGAGGTCTCGCCAAGTTGCCCAGGCGGGTCTCAAACCCACGGGGCTCAGGCAATCCACTTCCTCAGGCTTCCAAAGCGCGGCATCACAGTGTGAGCCACCAAGCCCAGCTAGTGCTTATGTTTTCAAAGCCTGACATTGCAAATGATCAAATCGGTAGCAGCGGCTCCAACAGTCCCAAATAACCCTCAAACTCAGTTTCACCTGAATTAGCCCCACTGCTGCATGTCACACCCAGCCTCATAGTCTTACAGAACATCTGAGGCCGAAGAAACTTGAGTCCAAACCTCTTCATTTTATAGAACCAACAGATCCTGATGGGATGATGTGCCCAAGGTCACCCAGCCAGGAGGCTGAACAGTGCTGTACATCAGATGTGTTATGCTTTCCAGCCAGATTAAGGGACTCTTAGTGCAGCATCTAGGTGGCACTGAAGTTTTTTCGTGTGCCTCCTTGGCTGTAGATAGTGAACCTACTCTCTAGTGACTCAGCACTCCCCTGCCAGCTGCAGTCCCCACCCTCCCTGTGGCCAGGCTGATGGGCTCTATCTCTTTACCCACCTGGCTGTGTGCGGCACTCCCACTGAGAACTGCCCTGGCTAGGATAGGCCTTGGGGCTCAGCGTTCTGGTTGCAGCAACAGCAGCAATAGTAGGTCTTATTCTTGCTTCCCTCTGGTCTCTGCTTCTCTGGGTCCTGAGGAGGGCAGAAGATACTGACGAAGGTAAAGGGAATAGTCTTAGAGTACTTTCCCACTCTGAGGCTTAGGTGGCCACAGGCTGGGACTGAGGTTCCTGTCTTCCAAACCAGTGATTCTGGTTCTTGGACAAGGTCTTCAGGAACTCAAGAAACAGAAGGGACTGTGACCTGGGGACTTTTTCTGCAGGAAGAAAACAGTCCAAAGATGAGAATAATTCGTGTGGGTACCCGCAAGAGCCAGGTGAGTGCAGGTACTGGGATGGAGGAAGTTTAGCAGAGTTCTGGTGCTCACAGTAGCACAAGGTGGGGGGCCCAGAGGGTTAGTTCCCAGCATGGAGGAATGGGTGGCTGGCCATTGAGTTTCATGGGGAATGGCAGATTACATTTACCTGTGGGCTGAAAATGTTGTTGGAGCACAGATGACTCCCAGGCCCCTCTCATTCCCAGGTGGGAATTCTGCTCCTTTGACATCTCCCTCACCTGTGAGAGTCTGAGCTTGGGGTGGAGGCCAGGAAGGGCAGGACTAATCCCAATCTCTACCCTCAGCTGGCTCGCATACAGACGGACAGTGTGGTGGCAATGCTGAAAGCCTTATACCCTGGCCTGCAGTTTGAAATCAGTGAGTTTTCTGGGACAGAATGGAAGCTAATGGGAAGCCCAATACCCTTAGAGAGGAGAACCTAGCATTTCTAGTTTTGCCTATAACCACTGCCCCCAAGAATCCCTTATGGCCGCTCTCATTTCCAATGACTCTTGCTTTCTTTGAATATCTCCAGCTCTGACTACTTGGGCTAGCCAGGCATTTGACATCTTCTACTTTGGGTCTTGTTATGAGTGTGTCTGGTCTTCCCCAGAAGGCAGGGACTGGAGCTTATGTGCCTCTGTCCCCACCATGAATCTTAGCACAATGCTAGGCTCATTAGGGGCTGAATAAATGTTGAACAATGAGCACCTGATTGATTTTCTCTCTCCTCAGTTGCTATGTCCACTATAGGGGACAAGATTCTTGATACTGCACTCTCTAAGGTAATAACATCTTCCCCCCAATCCTTGTCCCCCCTCATCTTTGCTTCCCCCAAGAAATTTACTTAGGCTCTTTCTTGCCTAGCAGATTGGAGAGAAGAGCCTGTTTACCAAGGAGCTGGAATATGCCCTGGAGAATAATGAGTAAGTGAAGACTAGAGAATGGCACCTTCCCTATCTCTTGCTGGGACCCTGGATGCCAGCTAGGCTGCTGGGCTTAAGCCCTGGAGATGCTAGAGGGGATCATAGGTGGGTTTTTTGAAGTTTTCAGAAAAGGATTGTGTCTTGGTTCTGACTCAGGTGCAAGAGTGGCTGGAGGATTGAGGGCGGAAGGGAGGATTGGGGGAGAGCAGGTCTCAAGGGCTCTAGAAGGCCTGCTTCCTAAATTGCCCTAGGCTCTACCACTGAAGTAGATGCAGGGTGGGTAGAGAAGGGGTCGGGGCTGACCGCTCACACCCTTTCTCCTAGCCTCCTCCTCTCTTCTCTCCAGGGTGGACATAGTTGTTCACTCCTTGAAGGACCTACCCACTGTGCTTCCTCCTAACTTCACCATTGGAGCCATCTGCAAGTAAGGGGGTCTGGGTGAGGGGTAGGCATCCTGTGAACTTTTGCTTTTCTCCATGAGACTTGACCCTCTGCCTTGTCCTGAGGAGTGTCGAGCATGGCAGAAAACAAAATTCCAGTTAGTTGGCTAGTGAGGGAGAATGATGGGGACTGAACTGAAATCTCTCCCTCATTCTGTGCTCTTCTCGCCTCCTCCAGGCGGGAGAATCCCTATGATGCTGTCGTCTTTCACCCAAAATTTGTTGGGAAGACCCTAGAAACCTTGCCAGAAAAAAGGTGAGTGGGGCCTGGCTAGGCTTCTTGGTGAGATGTGCCCAGAAGATGGAGGGATGGGAGGAGGAGGGAAAGAATAGTGCCTGGCTGCCTCGTGTTAAATTCCATTTTTAACCTTCTCTCTGGGCAGTGTGGTGGGAACCAGCTCCCTGCGGAGAGTGGCGCAGCTGCAGAGAAAGTTCCCACATTTGGAGTTCAGGAGTATTGTATCCTTTTAAAAGAGGGAAGGGTGTATGCAGAGCACAGTGACTCACGCCTATAATCCCAGCACTTTGGGAGGCAGAGGCGAGAGGATTGCTTGAGCCTAGGGTTCGAGACCAGCCTGGGCAACATGGTGAGACCTCATCTCTACAATAAATCAAAAAATTTTCTGGGTGTGGTGGCACACACCTGTAATTCTAGCTACTTGGAAGGCTGAGTGTTCCACTGCACTCCTGCCTGGGGGGCAGTAAGACTCTGACTCAAAAAAAAAGAGGGAAAGGCAGCAGCCAAGGAAGAAGACAAGGTCTAGAGGGCTCTGGGAGTTCTGAGAGTGGATGGGGCTTTCAGAGCAAGTGGCCCCTGGGGTTAGTCAGTGGCCTGTGTGCTCTTCTATCTACCATCCATCCACCCATTCACAATCCTGTAATGTTTTCTTAGCCCCAGGCAAGTGCCTTGCACTGCAGATAATGGTGAGCAAGATAAACATTGTCCCTGCTTATACAGAGTTGACATTTTAGTTAGGGAGACAGAGTGATGGGCATTAATAATACAGAGTTATAATGAACGGTGATTACTTCTGGGGAGGAGAAAGAGTACTTCAATTTTTATTTATATGCTACTATATTGTTTTGATTTTTATAATGAACATGTAGTACATTTCATAAAACTAACTTTAAAATAGTATGTGTTGAGTGTTCAATGAGCAAGGTAGGGAATCCTTGGGAAGCTTCTGACTGGAATATCCAAACACACTTGGAGGTCAGGGAAGGTTTCTCAGAGGTCTTGTAACCTTGGGCAAGACACTGAACCTCTCTGTGACCTTTTCCTCATTTGTAAAATGGGGATAATGATAATACCTCCCTCATAGGGTTGTAGTGAAAATGGAATGAGTTGACATATGGAAAGCACTTTTAGAAGTGTCTGGCATGTAGTAGGTATGATGTAAGTGTTAGCTGTTATCATGAAGCTGAGAACTGGCAGATGAGTAGAAGTCAGCCAGACAGAGAGGGAAAGACAGATTCAGGCAGAGGGAACAGCATGAGGCTCCAGATTGCCCAACACTCGTAGTCCTTAGCATCTCTCCACAGCGGGGAAATCTCAACACCCGGCTTCGGAAGCTGGATGAGCAGCAGGAGTTCGGTGCCATCATCCTGGCTACAGCTGGCCTGCAGCGCATGGGCTGGCAGAACCGAGTAGGGCAGGTAGGGGCTGCCTCTATCCCCTCCCCAGTTAACCTACATCTCCTTCCTGCCAGTATAGTTGCCCCTGGTTTGGGGTGGCTCCATTTATTGATTTTTTTTTAACTTTATAATGGTGCAAAAGTGATCTGCAATCAGTAGAAACCATACTTCAAGTATCCATACCGCCATTCTGTTTTTTACTTTCAGTATAGTAGTCAATTACATGAGATAGTCAACACTTCATTATAAAATAGGCTTTGTGTTAGATGTTTTTTGCCCAACTCCAGGCCAATGTAAGTGTTTTGAGCACACTTAAGGTGGCTAGGCTAAGCTGTGATGTTCAGTAGACTAAGTGTATTAGATACGTCTTCAGCTTAAAATGGTTTTAGCTTACAATGGGTTTACTGGGATGTGACCCCATTGTAAGTCAAAAGCATCTGTATTCTCTTCTTGACCCCCCACCCCACCCCACCCCCTACCTCTAAATCACAGACTGGGGAAATTGGGACCCAGGCCACATTCCCACTTGTGCCTACCCAGGCTTTCTAGATGACAGGGAAGTCCCATCTCACTGCCGGTGCTATTAGGCAGGCATCCCCATCTCCGCCCCCTCTGACTGCCTGTTCTGCCTCCACAGATCCTGCGCCCTGAGGAATGCATGTATGCTGTGGGCCAGGTATACTTGTCCAGGGAAGCCATAGGTTGCTGTACCTCTTCCCTTTGTTCTCAACCAAGAATCTGGTCTCACAACCTTCTGCATCTGCTTCCCCCAGAACAACATTCTCAGGGAGGGGCAGCCTTGAGATGCTACTGGTCCAAAAGGCCCTGGGGAGCAGGTGGAGGAGGGGCGGTTCCCATCCTCAGGACTACTGGTTGGGGAAAGATCAGGCCTGACATTGTTTTTTTCCATCAGGGGGCCCTGGGCGTGGAAGTCCGAGCCAAGGACCAGGATATTTTGGATCTGGTGGGTGTGTTGCACGATCCTGAGACTCTGCTTCGCTGCATCGCTGAAAGGGCCTTCCTGAGGCATCTGGTAGGGCCTGTGCTCCAGCTGTGGAAGGCTGGGGACTCGGGGAAGTAGGAATGGTAGTGGGGAGATTTCTTAAATGAATGTTCTGTATGTAGTGATAACTCATTCTCATTGGATGTTGTATATAGAGAAAGGACCCAGGTCTGGGCCCACAGGTGCCTTTCCAGTGTTGTCATCAGGGATCTGTGTATCTCTGAGGGCTGTGGTCACAGGATGATGTTCAGGACCCTTGGAGCTTACAGGAACTTCTCATTGCAGGAAGGAGGCTGCAGTGTGCCAGTAGCAGTGCATACATCTATGAAGGATGGACAAGTAAGCAAGCAAGGAAAAATGGGTAGGAGGGCAGAGTAGGAAGGACTATGGCATTTCCCCCTGTGCGTCCCAGGTTTCTAAGCAGTCCCCTCTCAGAGTATGCTGAGGCATCTACTTTCTTTCCCAGCTATACCTAACTGGAGGAGTCTGGAGTCTGGATGGCTCAGATAGCATGCAAGAGACCATGCAGGCTACCATCCATGTCTCTGCCCAGGTACCAAAACTGGGGGAGGAGAGAGGGAACCATAAACAGGAGTGCATGTAATCTTCAATCTTACCAAATCCCACCTCCTTCCCTCACACAGCATGAAGATGGCCCTGAGGATGATCCACAGCTAGTAGGCATTACTGCCCGGAACATTCCACGAGGAGCCCAGTTGGCTGCTGAGAACCTGGGTATCAGCCTGGCCAACTTGTTGCTTAGCAAAGGAGCCAAGAACATCCTGGACGTCGCACGGCAGCTTAACGATGCCTGCTAACTGCTCTGTGGGGCACAGGTGCCTGAGTTGCCACTGTCCAGTGCCGACTTCCTGGCCCTCAGTGCCCCATTCCTTACTGCTAACTGGGAATTGATTACCCCAGGAGATTGAACTGCAGGGGCCGAGATTTCCAGGGACTTGCCTCACCTTGGAGCCTTGGTGACTGCCTCAATAGGTGGGGGCTTCATCTTTTTAGAGAAAGTCAAAGCCACAGCCTTTGAATGTAACCAACTAATAATAAACCGACTTTGAAGGTGCCTTTTTCTTTTTTTGGTGGGGTTGGGGGGAATAAATGGACACAAAACCCTTTAACCCTTGCTTCTAAGGTTGGGACTTCTGTCTAAAGTTCTGGAACATCCCGTTTTTGCCTCAGTCGTTTCAAATTATCTCCAGGGGAGACCAAGAAAGCAAGAGCCAGAAAAAAAAAAGCAAAAAAGCAATAACCTTAAAGTCCTATGGCTATCCCTTCTCCAGGTAACAGTAGAGCCTACTTATACGGCGGAGGTGGCAAAAAAAACACCAAGATTTATTTATAAAAAATTGTGTATTTATTCTTACATGTTCAAACTTGTCACCTTCAAAGTACTTCTCCGTTTGATGCAATACACCTATAGAGACGCTTTTTCTACTGTTCTAGTTTTTGAAATCGTCAATTTTGATGCCTTTTAGTGCTTCTGCCATTTTTTGGTGTCACCTCTTCCACATCAGCACATTTCCCTTTGAGGACTTTTTTCATCCAAGGAAACAAACAAAGTCACTTGGGGCGAAATTGGGTGAAGAGGGAGGGTAGTAGGGCACAGGGATCATGCCATTTTTGGTCAATGGTGTGGGCAGGTATGCTTGTAAATCACCATCATGAAGTGGACAAACACATCGAGTCTCCAAAAAAACTGAACTCAAATGCAGCCTCTCAGAACAATGGCTAGCTGGTACACTGATGGGTTTCTAGACCACTTACCTAGTGGGAAAGACTGTACTACAAGGAGCCTCCAAAAGATAATTCCTGTTTTTTCCTTGGGGCGGGGGTGTTCCTGTAGTATTATATAGTCCCTCCCACCTCCGCTATCTAAGGAAAAGTATACAATGTCATCAGTCCTACAACTCTTGCAAAATGAAAAGACACTTCATTTTTTAAAAATCTTTTAATAAAATTAGTCCATCTAAAACTCCCCAGTACCTAAGGTTCTAGTCTTGGATGGGTTAGCTGCAAAATTCCAGTTCAGAATCCAACAGCGGCTCAGTCCAGACAGGGATTAACTGACTTGTGCTGGTATCTAGGTGCTTGGATTGCTGGATGAATTGCTGGAAGGGAAATGGGGCAGAGCGGGTAGGCACAACAGGCCTGGCTGCCAACTTGTTTCAGCCACAACACAACTGCTGTCCACACTGCCAGCCCTGAAGCCAAACTGCAGGCCTCTGCCCTTTCCAAAGGTCTTCCCAGGAGGCAGTCATCTTGGGAAGAGAGGCGTTCACATTGCCAGTGTTGTCCTGGCCACACCACACAGGCCTATGAGCGAAGGTGGAGGGAGATCTGGTAGGAAAGGCCTGGGACTTGGCAGCAAAAGAGGGCGCCAATTCTCCCCACCAAAGCCTGGAAATCAAGTCACATGTTTCGAGTCCTGGGCCAAGTACCAAGCTGAAGAAGGAACAGACGGCCTGGCTGCAGCTGAGGGACTCACCTTCAGGGCCACCGGCCTCTTGGCCTCGGCCGCCCGTCTCAGCCCTACGTCAGAGCGGAAAACCAAGTCCTCCAGAGGGTGCTGAGGCCTCCCCGCAGTCCATCAGCGATTCTGAGGATGGAGCGGCTGAGTCACGAGCACCGAGAAGGGCTGGTGCTGCGCCGCCAGCCACCCCCAGCAGTCTCGGGGCCCTCCGCGCCAGGAAGCCCCCCCCCGGGGGCCGGAGCCGCGTCCGGACGGCTCCCGAGCCGTGAGGGCGACCGGCCTGCGATCGTTCGGGTAAAGGTCAGGGAGCGAAGCCCGCGAGCGCCGCGGCCCGAGCCGGAGGCCGACGCGGATGGCCGTGCGGGAGCGGCAGGCCGGGGACGGGAGGCCGAGCGGTTGCGGGGACGCGCGAGGGAAGGAGAGAGCCGCGGCCTGCCGGCCCCGCAGCCCCATGTGGCTCAGCTCTTTCCGTGAGGGCGGTGGTGGCCCTTAAAAGGGCCTTTGTGGTGGCATGGGGGGGCCGGGGGGGCCGGCCGGAGAGCGAACACTCCTCAATACTCCTGGGAGGCCTGGGTGGCCTTCTTGCCGCCAGAGGGGGCCTTCGGCCCCACGGTGGCGCTGGTCTTCTTGGGCAGCAGCACGGCCTGGATGTTGGGCAGGACGCCTCCCTGGGCGATCGTCACGCCGCCCAGCAGCTTGTTGAGCTCTTCATCGTTGCGGATGGCCAGCTGCAGGTGGCGGGGGATGATCCGCGTCTTCTTGTTGTCGCGGGCCGCATTGCCCGCCAGCTCCAGGATCTCGGCGGTGAGGTACTCGAGCACCGCCGCCAAGTACACCGGCGCCCCGGCGCCCACCCGCTCAGCGTAGTGGCCCTTCCGCAGCAGCCGGTGTACGCGGCCCACGGGGAACTGGAGGCCGGCGCGAGACGAGCGCGACTTGGCTTTGGCGCGGGCCTTGCCGCCTGTCTTGCCGCGGCCCGACATCCTACGCGATGTAGACCAGAGACCAGCAACAGCCCAACCGGCACAGACACCCGCCGCAGTCCAACTGAAGCCGCGCGCGACGCTGGGCCGCCCTTATAAGCCTCCAGGCCACCCCTTCACATCCTCTTGATTGGCTCTTTTCTCTAACACTCGCCTCCGGTTGGTTGCGGTTAACCTTTCGGCGTCGCGCGTTGGCTGAAGGAGCGCGCCCGCCGATTGGTCAAATTTGAAAACCTTTTGCCCGGGGAAAAAGGCAAGGAGGAGTGGTAACACGCTTACGGCCAGCCACCGATGTAGCCAATCCTCGTAAAGCGCGCGAGATTTAAATGCTACAGCCGGAGACCAGAACCGGAAGACAAAAAGGGGTGGGGTTTCCCACGTAGAGGGCCTCTGGGAAATCTGTGCTGATTTTTAAAGGAAAGGAGTCAAGACTACAGTTACCTCGGCTTCCACTTACAGTTCTGGTCGCTCCCCACTCTCTCCTCCATCCGGGGGAGTGCAAAAGAGAAGAAATGAGAACCCATGAAAGTTTGTCCCCATGTCAGAAAACAGAACTTCCATCTTATGGCCCTCCATGCCACTGAAGTATTAGGATTTCAATATTTATTCAACATGCTCTGTCTGGTCTCGGTTCTGCTAACTTTTTTTTTTTTTTGAGTGGGAGTCTCACTCTGTCACTCAGACTGGAGTGCAGTAGCACGCTGACGGCCACCGCACCCTCGAACTACTGGGCTCAGGCGATCCTTCCACCTCAGTGTTCCAAGTAGCTGGAACTACAGGCACGTGCCACCATGCCCGGCTAATTTTTTGATTTATTGTAGATAGGAGGTCTCACCAAGTTGCCCAGGCTGGTCTCGAACCTGTGGACTCAGGCAATCCTCTCACCTCAGCCTCCCAAAGTGCTGGGATTATAGGTGTGAGCCACCACACCTGGCTCTGTTCACATCTTGCTATGAGTAGGATGGGGCAGGGAGATAGGCATCCTGTTGGAGGAGGTACTCCCACCAACCCTTCCAATCTACCCTAAAATGTTAATAGAGGAAATATATCTACAGGAACAACAAGAAAAAGATAACACTTTATTGTCATCATTGGGAGCACCTGGCCCCCTGGTCTGCTCTTACTAATCAAAACACTTAATTTATAGTCAATCATCAAGTCACCTTGAAGCCTGTGTCCCTTGTCCCAAGTCCAGGTTCTAATCCAAGGCCCAGTATACTCCTTGAAAGTCAGGACTCTGAAATATGTTTCATGGATAAGTGCATAAAAGCTGCTGTACCCCACCTTATGATGCTGCAAAGATGGGATGGGGAGGAAGAGAGTGGCAAGATGGAGAGAGCCACAGGCAAAGTCTAATCAGTAGTTTAAATCAGTAGAAAGACCCAGGATGTCAGTAATTACAGGGGAAGAAAATGCTGAGCACAAAATTTGGAGACATATGATGGGTTGCAGCAGCCTAGGCCAAGAGGCAGTCTTGGTCCACACGGAGGACGGTTGGAGTCATGACTCTAGGGACTGTGAGGCAAAGGGTAGTGATCAAGGGACTCAGACATCATAGAAGAGTCGGACAAGCTGGTATCGAATGGAGAAGGCAACAGCACTGCCCAGGATCTGCAAGGAGAAAAGGACTGGAGTAAGAACCATGGAGAAAGGGAGACAAGGTGGTGTAAAAGCTAGCCCAAACCTTACCTGCAGCAGCAGCAGGAGCAATGTGAGGCTTCTCTCATATATAGGCCCAAAGACTTTAAGTAGCAAGTTGATAAGGGTCATATTGTTACACTCAATAAATTCACCATCTTCATTCTCACTCGAGCGTACTGTCACCAGTTGGAGGCTCTCTGACACCTGGAGGGGCCAGAGGTGGAAAGAACTTCAGTTAATTCCTATGCTTCAGGAATGCGGAATCTGCTTAATGCTTCCAAACTCCCCTTGGATCTGATGCAGGCCTAGTGTCCCCATTTCCCAAGTTCAGGATGGCAGCCTCAGGCCTTACCTCCTTGTTACCCTGTTACCTTTAGAATAAAGGTGCCCAAGAAAGAGAGGCTCTTGGTCTTGAACTTGGAATAGCTCATCTCCAGTTTGCCTGTCTTGACATTGAGTCTGCAAGGGAAGATAGGTTCATGTGACTTGGTCACTTCTTGAAGAACTCTCCTCATTGTGGTTCACTAGTAGGAAAAACACTGGATGTGGAGTCAACCTGAGAACTATTTCTGGATCTGCTGCTTATGACTGTGTGATCAGAACTACTGTGAGAGCAGGGCTTGGTGGCTCAGCCTGTAATCCCAGCGCTTTGGGAGGCTGAGCTGAGGGAATTGCCTGAGCCCGCGGGTTCGAGACCCGCCTGGGCAACTTGGAGAGACCTCATCTCTACAATAAATCAAAAACTAGCCAGGCGTGGTAGTGCGCGCCTGTAGTTCCAGTTACTTGGAAGGCTGAGGTGGAAGGATCGCCGGAGCCCAGCAGGTTGAGGCTGGGGTGGCCGGGAGCGGCCACTGCACTCCAGTCTGGGCGACTGAGTGAGACTCCAACTCAAAAAAAAAAAAAAAAAAGAACTACTGTGAGCATTAAATGAGATTATGTAAATGTACTTTGTAAGTTATAATGAGCTACCCACATGGAAATAGCCCTTCTTTGGTCCCACTTCCCTCTGCACAGCAAATGTATAGGTTGGTCTTAGATATCTCGATTGGTGTCCCTTTCAAGTCCCCAAAGTGGCTACCTGGGAATACGGTGACGAGGGCAGGGGATGATATGTAGCAGCTGAGGTAGTGAGTAGAGGAAGTTGAACACCTGGGGCATGAAGAAGAGTAGCATGGTCTTGCTGAAGTGTCCCAAGATGCCTACCACGGCAAAGGTCATGCCAGCAAAGTAACAGAAGGTATCTCCCACAAACACCCGTGATGGGTACCTGTGTGGGGGAAAGGATCTGAGCCAGTGGCAAGAGGCATTGCCATCCTTTCTCTCACATCACACACTCTGGGCACTGGGCTAGGGCCCTGACCCTAGTTCTGATTCAGAGGAGACTCCAGCTGTCCCAGCAGGTCTGCAGGATCCAAGATTCTGAATTTATGTATTCTTGTGGGGAGGGAGACACAACACCGATCCCCAGCTACTGTTGACAGCAATTTCAGAATACTACCAACTGAAGACCTTGAAAACACTCAACACAGGTATGCACAGGTTTAGCCTCTCCACCCAGAGGTGGATTATGATCAGGACATCTTTGCCATGTGTTCAAACGGTTGTCTCCCTTATTCACAGGCCTACTTACCAGTTATGGTAGAGCAATCCCAAGGTGGTGAAAAAAAAGGGTATCATAAAGTAGAGGGAAAAAACATGATCATCCCGATAATCACCTTTGGAAGCAGGGAAAAAAGAAAGAAGGAAAAGTTATACCCACTTCCCCTGCATGCCTTGGTCCTATTTCTGCCCTCTCTAAGTTCTGTCCCCAGGTGTATCATCCATCTTGCCCAAGTCACTTTCAAAAACTCAGTATCCCTTTTATGTCACCCAAGCAATTCCCAATATTCCACCTCTTTCATGAAGCCTTCCCAAACTAGTTACTACCTTAAATTTGGTTTAGGTCAGGCACAGTGACTCATGCCTGTAATCCTAGCACTTTGGGAGGCCAAGGCAGGAGGACTGCTTGAGCCCAGAAGTTAAAGACCAGCCTGGGCATGATCGTAGCTCATTGTAGCCTCAAACTCCAGGGTTCAAGCAATCCTCTCACCTCAGCCTCCCAAGTAGCTAAGATTACAGGCATAAGCCACTATGCCCAGCTCAGCACTTAGATTTAAAAAGCATTTATTAGTCGATGTCCATCAGCCAAAGACCACCAGAAACATACCTATAGTCAAAGCTAGGTTTACTGACTTGTTATAACAAGGAAGACTTTGGAAACCACACACCATTGGGAACCACAGAATTCTTCAGTAAGAGAATGTTAGGAGGGGCTTGTTATAGGATTTGGTTTGGGTAATTTTGGGAGGGTGAAAGGAAGTAGAGTTTTGCTTTGTACTGGGTGCTGTTAGAAAAAAGGAGTAATTCTATATTTGAGCTTTTTAATTTGTATCTAAGAAGTGGAAGGAGGCCGGGCATGGTGGCTCACACCTATAATCCCAGTACTTTGGGAGGCCGAGGTGAGACGATTGCCTGAGTCCATGGCTTCAAGACCAGCCTGGGCAACTTTACAAGACCTCATCTCTACAATAAATCAAAAAACTAGCCAGGTGAGGTGGTGTGTGCCTGTAGTTCCAGCTACTTGGAAGGCTGAGGCAGAAAGATAGCCTGAGTCCAGCAGGTCGAGGCTGCAGTGGTCATAAGCGTGCGACTGTACTCCAGCCTGAGCAACAGAGTAAGACTCTAACTCAAAAAAAAAAAAAAAAGAGAAGTGGAAGGAACCAAGTTGCTATTGGATAGAAGCAATAGTGTTTCATGTTAACTGGGTCTTGGCCATTTTGTGGAATGCTTGGTTTTCTTATGTTTTTTCTGTACTTAGACATGATTATGGAGAGAGGGGTCTGGTTTTTGTCTTGCTCCATCATGGTCAAAGAGTGACACTATCTAATGTCAGGGTTCTGTGAAATTGTTTATGTTCCATAGGAGAAGATCATGTCTTAGCTATTTGTGCCAATCTAGCCATAAATGATAGGACTGCTATTTATCTTTTTCACGTTTAATAACTCTTCACTGTTATTTTTGAAATAAATAGCTTCCCTTATCTTATATAATTGTTCACATAATTTTTTTTTATGAATTTCCCAAAGCCAGGTATCAGGCAACTCCCTTAACAACTCAAGACTTCTCTCTCTCTCTCCACGCCCAATCCCACCTACCTTCCAGCTCTACCAGGTTGAAGATAATGATGGAAGCAGAAATGACTAGCGACTGGCCAGCTTCTAGGCCATTAATTCCCGCTAGGATATTGATGGCATTGGTACAGAACACTGCCAGAAGCCCCATGTAGACATAATACAGGATTCCTGGGGGGAGACACAGTGGGAAGAGAAGTAATGCCACCTAGGGAAGGAAGATTTAAGAATCTGAGAAAATGCTGGGTACAGTGGCTCACGCCTATAATCGCAGCACTTTGGGAGGCAGAGGCCAGAGGATTGCCTGAGCCCATGGGTTCGAGACCAGCCTGGGCAATATGGCGAGACCTTGTTTCAACAATAAGTCAAAAAAATTAGCCAGGTGTATTGGCACATGCCTGTGGTTCCAGCTACTTGGAAGGCTGAGGTGAAAGGATCATCTGAGCCCCAGCAGGTCAAGGCTGCGGTTGCCATGAGTGTGCCAGCCTGGGTGATAGAGTGAGGTTCCAACTCAAACAAAAAAGAATCTGAGAAAAGCGGTGAAGACAGAGGACAGGAAGAAGGGCCACCAGAAAGGATGTGAGAAGACACAGGGGCACCTGGAGAAAGTGGAACACCCAGGAAGTGCACTCTGCTAGATATGGGGGGGGCATCCCTGGAAGTAGGTGTCATAGGGGTTGTAGTGGCAGGACTACTTACCCAAGTCCAGATGCAGGCCAAGAATGGGGCGGAAGGGCTTGGGCACCACAATTGTCGTGTTGCCAAAGTTGGTGAAATAGACCATGAGGAGAGGTAGTGAGGCAGCTGTGGGCAGCAGCAGCTTATGGCGCCAGCGCAGATTCAGAACATCATCCGCAAAGCCCAGGAAAATCATGCAGCAGATGGCAAGGAGGGCACCTATCAGGGCCACAAACTGGGGGAGGCTCGGGCAGGTCATGACCAAGCCTACTCCCATTCCACCTTTCAAGAATTCCTATCTTCGCAGATCGTTCCTCAGCCCCTCTCCCCAAGCCCAAATAACCCCAACTCTCTCAGGTATGTCCCAGACCCCAACCACAGGCAACCGCCCCCACTAACCCACTTACTTCATGGTGGGGGAATGCCTTACACTGCTCCTTCACAAAGCAGTTCAGGAAGGGGAAAGGAATGAAGCAGAACAGGATGATAAGGAAAACAGCACCGCTGATCACTCCCTGGGACTCTGGGCTGTGACCCAGCAGCAAGGGGATGGGGGTAGGAGGGAGAGGAGAGGGGGCGTGGTCACTCACTAATGCAGGCGTCAATAACCCGATAGGGTCTTTCTCGTTCCCAGTTTTTTATTTGGGAGCTGGGGGGCGGGGGGGAGCTGGGGTGGAGAGCACCACTGCTGGAGTCCCTGATACACCCAAGGGTCCCTCACCCACCCCTTCCCCAATGCTAACCAGTTCTGCCCATCACCTCTCAGAGTTCCAGGCTGCCTGAGTCAGCACCCGGGTCTCCGCCCCGGCCCTGCCCACTCCTTCCTCAGCCCTTATCCCCTGCCCGGGACCCGAGTGCCACTGCTCACATCTGCTGCCGGCTAGTTTTGTTGAGGTCCTGGCCACAGAGGCGCGCGGCAATAAAGTGGCCACGGAAGGCCGGGATGAGAGTGAGTGTGGCCACAAATCCCAGCAGCGAGCCGATCAAATTCACCAGCAGTGGCATCGGCAACTCCGGGAAGGTCCACATGGTGACCGGTCAGGGGGCCTCGCTCCGCCGCTTCCTCAGCTAACGGGCAAGCTGGAGTGCAGTCCTGGGGCCTCCGTAAGGAGTGGACGCTCCGCACAGGCAGGCTCCCTCCACACCAGCCTGGACAAAACCCTGCAACTCTGAGTTGCGCTGCCCTCAGGACCCCGGAGAACCTCTCTGAAGCAACCTCGGCGCTACCCGGCTGCACCTGCCTACCCCCTGTTTCCGCCCGGATCTTCGCGGAGCAAATATCGCCGGGGAAGGCGGCGGCCGCCGCCATTTTTAATACGGGCACTGAGGGGGGGGGCGAGAGGAGGGCGGGACCCAGAAGTGTAATTTTAAACTTCATCCTTTGTTCGATAGTAGAATCATCACGGGAGCATTAGAAAAGCAATTAAAGAAAGAAAAGCAAGAGCGGGATACTTTCCTAATGTTTTATTAAGGATGTACTACCCAGAGCGGAAATACCCCTGCCCATTTCCAAGATGAACGCCTCGCGTACCACGTGTCCGACACCGCTCGCACTCTGGTCTCACGTCACTTTCAGCTCCGTCCGCCTCTGCAGGTCGAGTTTAAAGAGCCAGCACCCCACGCCTCATCTGGGATGCCCCTGGAGCCTAGAAGATGGCTACTGGAGGACCGGGGTAGGCACGAGAGACAAGCGTGGGCGGAGCCGCCCTTGCTCCTTGTAGGAAACCTGTTGCCAATTTCCGGAAACGCAGCTATAATTTGGAAGGATGATGTAAAGTTTAAAGCTTAGTCCCTTGAAAAGTCCCTCCCAGCCGGGCGCGGTGGCTCATGCCTGTAAACCCAGAACTTTGGGAGGCGGAGGCGAGAGGATTGCCTGAACCCAGAGTTCTAGACCAGCCTGGGCAACTTGGCGAGATCTCGTCTCTACGGTAAATCAAAAAATTAGCCGCTCGTGGTGTCTCGCGCCTTGTAGTTCCAGCTGCTTTGAAGGCTGAGACGGAAGGATCACCTGAAGTCCAGCAGGTCGAGGCTGCGGCGGCCACTGCTCTCCCCCTGGGCGACAGTGAGACTCTGACTCAAAAAAAAAAAAAAAAAAAAGAGAAAATAAAAGCCCCTCCCATTCTTATCCTTGATCCAGGTTTTTCTCCCTCAGCATTTCACCTACCTTCTGCCCCCACTGTAGCAGTTAGTTGCCAGGCAACCTAGCGCGGTATTTCACCACTGAAGGTTTGGGAGTGCCCTGTAGTCCTGGATTTAACTCGGGATTTCACTTTGGTCCTGGATCATTACATTGTACCAAGCTCCCACCACAGGAGATGGAGCCTGAGACCACCAAAGAGCTGAGGAGACAGGGGAACCTGACCCATGCCTGGCTTCCCCATGAGCCTGAAGAACTCCGGGTCAGGCTTCTTACTCCAGGTCACTGTGCCTTTTGCTTGACACTTATTCCCCGGCAAGTAACGGTTCACCAGCATCATCATTCCCTTACATTACCCCACAAGCTCTTAGGCGGCAATTGATTTCCTTTCCTCAGAGAGGAAATCACTACTAGGATGTTAGGGAGAGGACTCCAATAGCCTGGCACTTTGTTCACTCCTCTGAATATGGCATGTTGCAGGAGTCAGGGTCATACTGACTCTTTTTAAGGCCAAAGATAATTGAAACGTCCTTTCTAATTGGAAATGGCTCTAATGAACAACAGCAACCAAAAAACAAACCAAATATGTAGAAAACACATATGTATACATGCATACATAATCTCTGTAATTTACTTGACTGTATTCCACCAATTTTATCCCACTGGTGTTGTTTTTTGTTTTGTTTTCTTTTCCCCAGTGTGTTCACACAGGGCTTGGAACACACAGGTATCTGTGCATAAGACATCACCACACACAAGTCTGAGTCTGAAAGAAGTCCTGAGGGCAATAGGTACGCATGGAGGGAACAGTTAGTTTTCACCAGGAGAAACGAGAGGGTCTTGAGAAAGTAATATCTGGAAGGATTGCAGTAGGCGGTAAGAGCAGAAAGGCCTTCCAAACGGCGACAGTGAGACGCCAGAAGCAGGTGGAAAGGAGGAGCTGTGGGATCCCCAGAGAAGGCAGCATTCAGTTATCTTGTTGATCAGGAGCATGCTGAGACTCCCTGGAGGTCTGAGAGACAGTCTGTATCTATTTCTTTTTTATTAGGAGGTCAATCCTAATAAATTTTCCTTCCCAGTCTGCCATTGAGAAGCTTTGTCTCTTTCTTCTCCAGCCCTCCCTACCACCACCCTCCTCTCCCAAGAGGGTGGGAGGAAGTGATCAAAGACAAGATGCTAGGGATTCATCGTCTACATATACATGTAACAATCAGAAAATAGTTATTGGATACTTGTCATATAATCTGAATATTTTTGTTCCTGTTAGGTCAGACCCAATGAAGAATGTCTGGTGTGTGATCCAGTGCTGTGTGAAAGATGCAAAGAATTGCACAGCAGTTAGATTTAAAAAATATAGTTTACTCAGAAAGTAAATCAGA
The DNA here is from genome assembly GCA_027257055.1 of Cephalopachus bancanus. Taxonomy (NCBI): domain Eukaryota; kingdom Metazoa; phylum Chordata; class Mammalia; order Primates; family Tarsiidae; genus Cephalopachus; species Cephalopachus bancanus. The sequence continues at coordinate 66,020 of JAPVLO010000276.1, forward strand.
GAGAGAGAGAAAGGTGATTCACCTCCCCAAGGTAGGAGAAGAGGCCAAAACTTAGGAAACATGGTGGTGGTCATAGCTCAAAGAACACATGACCACACCAGAATTTAGTAAAGCAATTTGATGGGGGCAGGTCGTTAAGGTGATTGGGTGGTGGTCTGCTCCATGTCATCATGGAGGGCAGGTAAGCACAGGTACTGATGTCAGGTGATGGACGACAGGCAGATGGGTGGGCTAGTCACATGATTGCTGCCATGGTGAGGGATCTCTGTCATGAAGGTCATGAAGGGCTGATTAGGTTAACTTGGGTCTTATGGGTGGAGCCAAATACTTGAAAAGCTAATTAGTACAAAACAAGCTGGGGAGAGGGTTGTAAAACAGTTATCAATAGCTACCTTTGAGAAACCAGTTCTGTCCTTGGCAAGTGATTAGAGGGTAAATTGAAGTGAGCTGCTAGAAAAACATGACAAAGCTAAGCAATGTTAAAATGGCTGTTCATTAGGTATATTGACTCAACTATACCTAGTGAGCCTCCCCTGGCAAAAGTTCAGAGCATTTGCCTGAATGCTGAAGCAGGCCCCAGGACTCACAGACCAGCTGAGTTGTCAATGACCCTAGACTGAGCAATCAATGTCTGAGATGCTTATCTCCTCTAAGTAACCCTGAATGCCTCCCAGTGAGCAAGGCCAGTCCACCAAATCTGATTGCCAGACAAAACCTGTTCCAAAAATATTTCACTCTACCTAAAAAGACCATGAGACAGTTCTGGATAGTCTGGGTCTGTGGCACTTGTAGGACGCCATGTGTGGCTGAATTACTCTGTGCAGCTGAATTACTCTTTTCCCTTTTCTTCCTACCTCTCCCCTCTTAGTCTAGCAAAAGTAATTTACTAAAAGCAAACCCCAAGATTTTCCATTCTGTTGGGATGATGTAGATTATTTTTCTTTCTTTATTTCTTTTTTGAGTTGGAGTCTCACTCTGTTGCCTAGGCTGGAGTGCAGTGGCACGCTCACAGACACTGCAGCCTCAACCTGTTGGATACAAGTGATCCTTCTGCCTCAGTCTTCCAAGTAGCTAGAACTACAGGCACACGCCACCAAGCCCAGCTAATTTTTTTTTACTTATTGTAGAGATGAGGTCTTGCCAAATTGCCTAGACTGGTCTCGAACCCCTGGTCTCAGGCAATCCTCTCACCTCAATCTTACAAAGTACTGGGATTGTAGGCATGAGCCACCGTGCCTGGCCCTATCATTTTCCAAAAGATGGAAATGATACAGAAGTTCTTAGTGTATATTTGAATGTTTTTGGTTAGACTTCTCAAAATTACAAATAATTTGCTAACCCCTACTATATGCATAGGAAACTCTTACACATTGTGGGGAGGGGGGACAAATTGATACAAATGCAGTTGCTTGCCCCCAAGGAGACCACTTCAGCATGTCTAAAGCATCTTGGTTGAATTTGAGGGAAAAAAGATGAGTAAGACATGGTCCCCATTCTTAAGCAGGTTCCTGATGAGTTGAAAAAGCAAACATTTAAACAACCAGCTAGACTCTAAGGCAGAATGAAATAAGTGCTAGAGATCTAAGTAACAGGTGATATATTGGGAGACTAACTAGGGACACTGAATTGTAAAGCAGTATCTGGCAGCATAGGACCAAGTGCTCAGTAAAGCAGTAGAGGGAATACATCAAAAAAATCCTCCAGGCATGGTGGCTCACGCCTATAATCCCAGCACTTTGGAAGGCCAAGGTGAGAGAATTGTCTGAGTTCACAGGTTCAAGACCAGCCTGGGCAACTTGGTAAGACCTCATCTCTACAATAAATCAAAAAATTAGCCAGGTGTGGTGCACATCTGCAATTCCAGCTACTTGGAAAGCTGAGGCGGAAGGATCACCTCAACCCAGCAGGTTGAGGTTTTGGTGGCCATTAGCATGCCACTGCACTCCAGCCAGGGTGACAGAGTGAGATTCCTACTCAAAAAAGAAAAAAGAAATCAGAGAACTGAGATCTGAGGGTTCTTAAATAATTCCTGGGGGAAGAGGGTCTTCATAGGGAAAGCTTGCACCTGGACAACTTTCTGCATAATCTGCTCTCCTAATCCTAGATGCTCTGCCCATTAACAGCTTCCTCTTGCATCCTTGGGTTCTGGCTCTGAGTTTTCTCCTCCCTTGATTTCATGTCTTCTCCTCCACTTGATATTAGAAATCCAGATTCTGCCAGGTGCAGTGGCTCGTGCTGTAATCCCAGCACTTTGGGAGGTGGAGGAGAGAAGAAACCAGGGGTTTGAGACTGGCCTGGGAAACTTGTTGTGACCTTGTCTCTAAAATAAATTAAAAAAATAAACCCGATGTGATGGTGCACGCCTATAGTTCCAACTACTTAGAAGGCTGAGGCAGAAGGATCACCTGAGCCCAGCAGGTAGAGCCTGTGGTGGCCCTGTGGACGTGCCACTACTCTGCAGTCTGGGTGACAGGGAGACTCCGACTCAAAAAAAAAAAAAAAAATCAAGATTCTAGGAATCTTCACTATTTTTGGAGTCCAGTGACAATGCATGGGCAGGGTCACAGCAAAGTCACCTCATCATCCTTATCTCTGCCCTTCATTCCTTACAGGAAACTCAGACACCCCTGTTGCTGACCCGTCAGGCTCTGTCTAGCCCCACAACTCTACATTTTATTTTTTATTATCATTATTATTTTTTGAGTCAGAGTCTCACTCTGTTGCCTAGGGTGGAGTGCAATAGCACGCTCACAGCTGCCACAGTCGCGATTTGCTGGGCTCAGGTGATCCTGCAGCATCAGCCTAAGTAGCTGGAATTACAGGTGTGAACCACCACACTCAGTTAATTTTTTTATTTATTGTAGAGACAAGGTCTTACCAAGTTGCCCGGGCTGGTCTCGAACCCATGAACTCAAGCAATCCTCTCACCTCGGCCTCCCAAAATGCTGGGTTTACAGGTGTGAGCCACCGTGCCTGGTGCAACTCCACATTTTAGAAGGCATTGCTTACTCTCATGTACTCATTCTCAGATAACTGACTGGATATGGGAGAGAGTTAGTCAAACCCTTTCCTTCCTACCTCTTTAAGAAAGAGACTGTGCAGGGCTGGGCATGGTGGCTACTTGGAAGGCTAAGGTAGATGGATCACTTGAACCCAGCAGGTCATGGCTACGGTGGCTGTGAGCATGCCACTGCACTCTGGCCTGGGGGACAGAGTGAGACTCCAACTCAAAAAAAAAAAAAAAAGAAAGGAACTGTGTGTCAAAGACCTTCCCATATGAATGAAGAAGGGGTTCTTGGAGACTGGGATGCCTTTGAATTCTTTTGTAGGGGTTTTCTTCCCCCTTTTCCCAGGAAGCAATGATGAGCCCTAGTCCTACAAAGATTGAATGCACTTCCTGAATCCAGGCAAAGGAGTGGACTCGGAGGTCAGAGGTTGGGCAGTGTATCAACAACTTAGCTTGTTGGGCTATCACAGACTTGGATGGCAGGGTCTTCTGGCTGAATCAGCTGATAATCCAGTGTTACATTGCCAGCTCTCCCTCTTTACCACCCCCTCTACATGTGCTCCACAGGCAGGAGCTGTTACTATGGAAATGTATTATTTTTAAAAACAGACACACAGCCCCGGGTTTGGGAAACATCTCCAGAACCCACACGAGCAAGGAGGTTAATGGAGGTGTTCCTGGGTCCTAGCTCCGAGGGGGAGGAGGGGGGAATTCGATATTCCGTGCTCTATTCTCAACCTCTACCAGCTTAAGGTTCTGCTTTCTCTCCATGGACATCAGCTGGACCCTTGCCAGACACTTCTTTCTGGGAGGGATGCTCTCCACCTCCTTACACCAGGCTAGCTTCGGCCCGGGAATGGGAACCTAGAAGTTGCTGAGCCTGGGGGTGTTGGGAGAATCGGGCGGTGATTTCCATCGAGGTCACCTCCTTAACCCCACAAAGCGTCCGACCTGTGGAAACCTAAGAAGAAAAAGAAGCAGAGGCGGCATCTCGGGCAAGTAAAGTTACTTTTGCCATGAGCTACGGTGAACCGGAGCATACCGATTCCAGGGCGGGGTGGTCAAAGATCCCGCCTATTTTCAAGGCTGGAACCTCCTCCATTCGCTCCTCCGCTCTCCTGCTCTCCTCTAGCCTGGGAGCGCCGGGTTGACCCGGCCCCGCCCGGCGCGGGCGCGGCTCCTTTAAGGGCGGGTGGGGGCGGGGCGCCGGCCGTGTTGTCAGTGTCAGCTCTGCGCACGCAGCCCTCCCGGAGCCGGTGCCGGCCCGCGAGCCCCCGCGTCTCTGCAGACCAGTCCCCGCCCGGGTCCGGCGGGGCCCGCGCCGTGGGAGGAGTCGGGCACTGGCCGGCGACCGACGGGGGTCGCACCGTCGACCAAGCGAGGAGGGACCGGGACCACGGAGACAGGGACCCCAGCGTCGCGACCCCCAAGGACCTCCTCTCCTCGATCTGTGACACCCACTAGTCCCGGGCACTCAGCCCCGGAGAGCCCCCAACCCGAGCGCCCAGCCCCGGGGGAGCCCGCCCCCGCCCCGCGGCCCGCCCAGGCCATGCTCCCCGGGGCAGCGGCTGAGCCCGAGCCGGGACCGGTTCCTGAGCCCGCGCGGAGCATGGATCCCGGCTGGGGGCAGCAGGACGTGGGCTGGGCGGCCCTGCTGATCCTCTTCGCCGCCTCGCTGCTCACGGTGTTCGGCTGGCTGCTGCAGTATGCCCGGGGCTTGTGGCTGGCGCGGGCCCGCGGGGACCGGGGCTCGGGACCCGCCTTGGCCGCGGAGCCCGCGGGCTCCCTGCGGGAGCTGGGCGTGTGGCGCTCGCTGCTGCGGCTGCGGGCGACTCGGGCCGGCGTCCCCGAGGAGCCAGGCGTCCGGGGCCTCCTAGCGTCGCTCTTTGCCTTCAAGTCTTTCCGGGAGAACTGGCAGCGGGCTTGGGTGCGAGCGCTGAACGAGCAGGCCTGCAGGGACGGGGTGAGTTGGACAGAGCATCTGGGTAGTCCCTTCTGCCTTTCCTTCCAGGGGGGAGACTGTTAGTGCTAGGAGGGCCGGTTGGGGGTGGGGATCAACTGGAGAACCCTATGGCTTCTCTTCTCCTCCTGGATCAGAAAATAGGGTGCAGCTGAGACTGGGGGTTGTGGAAATCCAGCTGTGTCTCCAAACCTCTATTTTTGTGAGCCAGGTACTTTCTGGCTCCAAACCCATGCACAAGTTGCTGTTCTCATAGCAACACTAATCCGTGTGCCTGAAGGCACTTCCGCCTAGCCTGGCTGCTGCTTGTGCTGGGGCGGGGGAGACAGGTGCACCTGCAGAAGGAATTTGCCAGGTTCTCACACAACCACACCCATTTAACATTTCATACCCCAGGTTTCTGGTGTGACCAGGCAGATCCCCAAGGAGCCTGAATTATCCCCCTCCCCATCAGTAATTTCACTGCTATAGTCAAACACATCCTTCTCTTCCATGCTGACCTGCAGCATATTTGTAGGTGTGCGTGGGGAGGTGAGGGATGTTTAGGCGGAGAACAGATTGACAGTACCTTTTCCAGTAGATGAGGTTGAAGCTGCCCCTTGAGAGTCAGTCACAAAGCAGCCCAACCTACTTCCTCTCATTGCACCATGGGCATCTGGCCTCCCAGGAAGTGGGGCAGTAAGCCTGGTCATGAGACCAAGGTGGGGTTGGAGATGGAGGTCTCCCTCTTCTGGGGCTCCCTCCCATCCTGGCCCAGCAATCTCTCTTTGCCCTCACAGTCCATCAGCTCATTGCTCAGAGATTCTGTTTCCAGCCACCATGAGTTTGGAGGCTTTCCCTTTCCCTAGATGCCTAGAAACAGAAGTGATCACAAGAACTTGCTGTTTCCTCTGCCCAACTGATCAAATGAAAGCTAGATGGCATCTGTCAGTTTACACCTTGAACCCACCTCTCTATCCAACTCTCCCTGCACCTTGTCCCTGGGTCAGGAGCAACTCCCCAGGACAACTGACTCAACTGGACACTGGCTTCCCTTGCAGGGGTTGGGGAGATTGAGGTTCCAAGCATCCATCTTCCCATCTTCCTTGGCCTAACCTTTGAATGAGACAGCTACCAGAGCAGAGAGGTTGTTGGCTTCCCCTGGTTTGCCATGCAAATGATCCCTATGGATTTGTTTTGTCCATCTCAAGATCCAAGGAAGAGTCTCTAGCTCATTCTGTGCCCTCTCTTTAATTCTTCTTCCCACCCTGCTCTCCAGATGGGGCTGCAGTAGGTTGCTTCCACTACAGTGGAAGAATTAGGAAGCAGCTCTTTCTAGATCGAAACTAAGCAGCTTTCTGCTCCCTAATGCCATCCTGCTGTCTGTCTTGAGGAATTAGTTAGGCTCCTGGACTCTTGAGTCCTCTGAGCTTGTGTCTCTTCCCAGTCCCTCTGGTGAAGTTCCCCAAGGCTGTGCTGAGCTAGTCTTCATCTCCAAGAATATGGACACAGTCATACTCTTGAGCCTCCACATCCTGTTTACTTGGAAGAAGACTTAGTTTTATTTCTCCAGTTCTTATCTTGCAATAAGTGGCTCTACTGCCTTTACCCTTAGCTCAGCCCTTTCTCTTTCTGTCCAACTATTATACATAGGTGGCAACCAGCACCTTAATTTTTATTGTACATACACCTCTCTTTGGGACTAGGGTGAAGGATGGAGGGGAAGGCGGGGAGGATCCTGGTATTCCAGGAGGAATCCAGGGTCTTCAGCTCAAAGTGATCTAGTCTCTGAGGTGTACTAGTTCCCCAGTTCTCAGGGGCTCCCAGCAACTGGAGGCCCCTAGAGAGGCAGGCATTGAGGGGAACACCTCCTGTCTCAAAGTCCTGAGCCAAGGAGGGGCCAGAAGCCAGCCTGCAGCTGAGGCCTCTGCAGTGCCAGAGCCCAGCCAGCAGCTGAGCAGGCCAGACCTGTGGGGGGCAGCTCCAGAGACCTGATCCTGTGCCCACATTACTCCCTCAGAGCTCCATCCAAATCGCCTTTGAGGAGGTGCCTCAACTCCCACCTAGAGCCAGCATTAGTCATGTGACCTGCGTAGACCAATCAGAGCACACTATGGTAAGGGTCTGATGGGCACAGCCCTCTTTGGGGCCTGAGGGGGACTGAACCCAAGGTATCCCTTTATTCTGGGGGGTTCTTAACCTGAAGTCTGTGAATGCCTTAGTGATCTAAGGATTGGTTTCAGGAGGTCTGAGAATCCCACTGAAGCTGTATGCAAAATGTTGTACATATGTCTATCTGCATTTTTCTGAGGAGAGGAGTCTTTGACTTTTACTTGATTCTTTTAGGGATTTATGACCCTGAAAAAGGTGAAGTCCCAAGGAAAATGGAGGGGTCTGCTGAATCATTACAGGGCAAGACAAAGCAAGGTGAACACCCTTCTTCCATGCATGACCCTTCCTTGCCTGTCTCAGGTGCTGCATTGCCAGCTCTCTGCTGAGGAGGTACGGTTCCCAGTCTCTGTGACCCAGCAGTCCCCCGCTGCCGTCTCCATGGAGACCTACCACGTCACTCTGACACTGCCACCAACACAGGTAGAGAAGGATATGGGAAACTGAGTTGGGCCGGGGGTGGTTCAGTTGGCTCAAGCTTTTTCCATTTGGTTCCTCTCTGGGATGGAATTTGGGAAGGGTGGGTTCTGGGGAGTTCGGAGTCGTTGGGGAGGTGAGGTAAGTCAACACAATCCCTTTGTCCCTGTCCATAGCTGGAAGTCAACCTGGAGGAAATCCCTGGTGAGGGGCTGCTAGTATCCTGGGCCTTCACTGATCGCCCAGATCTCAGCCTGATGGTGCTTCCCAAGCTACAGGCCAGGGAGGTAAGGAGGCAGAGCTGGCCAAAAAGAGACAAAACAGGGAGGGGATGCAGAACTAAGGGCTCCACCTCTTTGTTCTCCTCTACTCCTCCCTGCAGAGAGGCGAGGAACAAGTAGAGCTCTCCACGATTGAAGAACTGGTCAAGGATGCTATAGTGAGCACCCAGCCAGCCATGATGGTTAACCTCAGGGCTTGCTCTGTCCCAGGAAGCCTGGTAAGTAGTCTCCCGAATCAAAAGCTTTGCATGAACCCTGTCCCCAGGATAGTATCAGGATTCTTGCTGTTCTTACCGCCTTCTGCTCTTAGGTACCCAGTGAAAAACCACCTATGATGCCCCAGACCCAGCCAGTCATTCCTAGACCTACCCGGTTATTCCTACGGCAGCTTCGAGCATCTCACCTGGGAAATGAGCTGGAAGGTGAGAGCTAGAAGCAGCTGCAGTAATTCCAAGGCTATGGATGCAGGTGCTCCCTGCCCTGCCAAAGGTACAGCCTCTCTGTTCCTAAGTGGCTTCCCATCTTTGATCTGAGCATCTTCTACCTCTGGGTCCTCATAGGCACTGAGGAGCTGTGCTGTGTAGCTGAACTTGACAACCCCATGCAACAGAAGTGGACCAAGCCTGCGAAAGCTGGTCCTGAGGTGGAGTGGACAGAGGACCTGGCACTGTAAGAAGTGACCCCACCCCCACCCCCTGCCACACGAGCATACTGAGGATCGAACCTTCCAGAATAGGCCTGGCACCTCAGCTCTGTTTTGAGTAGCCCTTTGTGTGAGCCCTATTATATGCCAGGCTCTGTCCTAGACCCTAAGGATACAGACATGACCAAGATACAGCCCCTACCCCCGGGTCAATCACAGGCTTGAGGCAGAGACAGATGTACACAAAGAAGACGGTACATCTATTCCAGTTGAGGTTTGCATAACATGTAGGATTTTACCAGTGTGAAAGTATTCTCTGCAGAGGAAACAGCTGAAAGAGAGTGAATTAAGACTGAGAGGCTGTCAAGACAGGTGGAGCAGGGCCAGGGAGGATTGGAATGCCCAGCTTAGAAATGTGGTCTCTGAGGCCGGGCACGAAGACAGGTGTGCCCATTTACCCCAGGGCCAGAGAAAACCCTGGGACCAGCAGGATTACCTGAGCCCATGGGTTCAAGACCAGCCTGGGCAACTTGGTGAGACTTCCTCTCTACAATAAATAAAAAAATTAGCCAGGCATGGTGGCACATGCCTGTAGTTCCTGCAACTTGGAAAGCTGAGGCAGAAGGATCACTTGAGCCCAACAGGTCGAGGCTGCGGTGGCTGTGAGCATGTCAGTGCACTCCTGCCTGGGCAACAGAGTGAGGCTCTGACTCAAAAAAAAAAAATATGGTCTCTGCTTAGGCCCTGCTCCATTCTCTTGGGAAGAGAGAGTATTTGGAGGGTATGATAATCCTCTCTGAGAGGAACACTTGTACCTTGTGATTTATGTATATCTCTCTCTACCTCTGGCCTGTGATCTACTCAAGGGTGGGTTCAATTTGTTAATCTTCCCCCTTCCTGCCCACAGGGATCTGGGCCCCCAGAGCCGGGAGCTAACCCTCAAAGTGCTGAGGAGCAGCAGCTCTGGAGACAGTGAGTGTGGGAAGGGAGGCACCAACTCTGGGTATGTCCTGAGCGGGCCTGGTCATGGGCCGAGCTCATGGTGCTACCCCTTTTGCAGCCGAACTCCTAGGCCAGGCCACACTGCCCGTGGGCTCCCCCTCCAGACCACTGTCTCGAAGACAGGTGTGCCCACTTACCCCAGGGCCGGGGAAAGCCCTGGGACCAGCAGCCACCATGGCAGCAGAGGTGAGAAGCTGATCCCCTGGGGGAGGTGGAAGGACACAGGCGATGGGCAGTCTCTGAGGCCCTGCCTCTTTACTCTCCCACCCCTGGGCAGCTGCAGTACGAGGAGGGCTCGCCCCGGAACCTGGGCACTCCCACCCTTTCCACTCCACGCCCCAGCATCACACCTACCAAGAAGATTGAGCTGGACCGGACCATCATGCCTGATGGCACCATTGTCACCACAGTCACCACCGTCCAGTCCCGGCCCCGTATAGATGGCAAATTAGGTAAAGAGGAGGAGCCTGGGAGCCCAGCTCTAGCCAGGGGCCCTGGACGGCAGACCCATGGCAGGACAAGAAAAGGGGAAGGAAAGCCCTAATTCCAATCACATTCCATTCCAATCCTACCACATCTTCCTCTGATCTTTGTCTCTCACAAACTTTCCCTTATCTCTTGCCATTTCTCCATGATTCCTCTCATTCTTCACACAGGACTCTTGTACTTCTACCTGCCCAAGTTCCCCTCTATCTTTTCTTATTTTTATTTTTATTTTTTTTGAGTTGGAGTCTCACCCTGTCGCCCAGGCTGGAGAGCAGTGGCACGCTCCTGGCCACTGTAGCCTCGACCTGCTGGGCTCAGGCGATCCTTCCACCTTAGCTTCCAAGTTGCCAGAACTACAGGCACATGCTACCACACCCAACTAATTTTTTATTTATTGTAGAGACGAGGTCTCACCATGTTACCCAGGCTGGTCTCGAACCCGTGGGCTCAGGCAATCCTTTCATTATAGGCTTAACCTCTGCGCCTTCCCTCTGACTTTTCACAGGTCTCTTTCCTTCCCTGTCTCCAGCCTCAACTGGCTAATTGTCCCTCCCTCTACCCTCAGCTTTCCAGCACCCTGTAGGGCTCGCCAACAAACCCAGAGGTTTCTGTAGCATTTCTACCCCAGTCATACTTGCCCATCAATAGGAGCCCCATGGAATTACCTTTACCTCCAGGGGGTCCCTGGACCCCCTCTGTATGCTTTCCATGGTATCTCCCTATATCCAGTGGGTCCATGGTATTTCCCCACACTTCCTTGGGCTCCTGGGATGTCCTTTTGTCCCCATGGCATCTTAATTACCCTTGTGATTCATCACCCCTTAATCATCCTCGCCTTCCGAGTCACCTGAAGTCTGCATCTCAACAAAAATAATAGGGGTGGGGGCCACTCTAAAGCACTCCCTGCTCACTGACCCTCCCCCACCCACCAGACTCCCCCTCCCGCTCCCCGTCCAAGGTGGAGGTGACTGAGAAGACGACAACTGTGCTGAGTGAGAGCAGTGGCCCCAGCAGTACCTCCCACAGCAGCAGCCGTGAGTGGGGAATGGGGATGTGTGAGTGTGGGTTGGCACCAGTACACACACCAGCATCAAAAACCACTTGGGATGGTGGGCGGTAGGGGGATAACCAGGAGGAGTTCAAATCCAAAAAGGAATCAAGGAAAAGTCAGGTTATCCATCCTCTGCACCCCCAGCAGGAGAGAGTCACCTTTCCAATGGCTTGGACCCTGTAGCAGAGACAGCAATTCGCCAGCTGACTGAGCCCAGCGGGCGGGCAGCCAAGAAAACACCCACCAAGCGCAGCACTCTCATCATCTCGGGTGTTTCCAAGGTAACAGAGCTCTGGGAAGAGGAACTGGGTTGGGGAGAAAGCCCTAATGGGTCACTCTTGTCTGTTAAAACTTGTCCCTCCTGCAGGTTCCCATTGCTCAGGATGAGTTGGCACTATCCCTGGGCTATGCAGCATCCCTGGAAGCCTCAATGCAAGATGATGCAGGGACCAGTGGAGGTCCCTCTTCACCTCCCTCAGACCCACCAGCCATGTCTCCAGGACCTCTAGATGCCCTTTCCAGTCCCACAAGTGTCCAGGAAGCAGATGAGACAACACGTTCGGACATTTCTGAGAGACCGTCTGTGGATGACGTTGAGTCGGAAACAGGGTCCACTGGTGCCCTGGAGACCCGCAGCCTCAAGGATCACAAAGGTGGGGGAGATATTGGCAGGATGCCCCCCCACTTCTTCTTGTATACCCAGTATCATGACCGGGTCCTACTAGATACTTAGGGATATGGGACCTCAAGCCAATGTGCCTTCTCCTTCCTCCCCTAAGAAATTACCAGTCACCAGCCTGTTTCAGCCAAACTAGAGTTGAGAGGTGAACTTGGTGCCTTGGTTCCTGGCCTGGATCTGACAGGCTTGGGTGATAGGAAGGGATGCCAAGTTATTTCCCGTTTTATTTTATTTTTTTAGAGTCAGAGTCTCACTCTTGCCCAGGCTAGAGTACAGTGGCACGGTTATGGCCACCGCACCTCAACCTGCTGGGCTCAGGTGATTCTTCTGCCTCACCCTTCCAGGGAGCTGGAATTACAGGCACATGGCACCATGCTTAGCTAGTTTTTTTATTTATAGTGGAGATGAGGTCATGCCAAGTTGCCCAGGCTGGTCTGAACCCCTGGGCTCAGGCAATCCTCTTGCCTTGGCCTCCTAATGTGCTGGGATTACAGGCATGAACCAAGTTATTTCCCTTACCGCCATTGTTCTTTCTTCCTGAGTCTAAGCACTGGTTTTACTTCCCTCTTTTTCCCTTTTTAAAATTTCTTTTCTCTCTATATCCTCTTCCCATGAGTATAAGAAATCCGACACAGGCCAATCCTAGGATTGTCCTTCTGGCAATGACACAGGCTGTGAGTAGCTATGGCTGTTCTAATTTCAAAGGATGAGGAGTTTCACCTAAAACATCTTCACCCCTCTACCAATGAATGAGTCTATCAACCACAAATCTATCTAAGTATTTGTGATTTATACCTGCATCACTTCATGGGATAATGAGATTCTTAAGTCCAAAGCAGGCTGGGTGAGCACCTTCCTCATTACACTGGTTCTGAATTTACCTCTTTGAGGTTTCCATATGCACCACTTCCTGCTCACGGCCTGTAATTCAGTAAAGTCAATGTCAGCCAACCTTTCCCTTCGTGATTTTATAGGCTTTTGGGAACACCCTCTGGTTAGCTTTTGTCTTTCCATAGGAAAGAAGCCCAATCCCAGTTTGTCCTGACAGAGCAGCCGGCCCCATGTCATTCCTTTTGAAGGCAGAATCCTATAAGTACCACAATTTTTTTCCTCAGGGAGGATAAAGCACATATTTGTTTCTACTTTCTTTCCTGAGGCAATTTGGCTTCTGGGCCAAGGGACGGGTTCTATTTCGCATCTTCTATCCCTCCATTTTTGGTCATTTCTCTACCCCCACCTCACCCCACCCTCATGCACCTCTCTCTGCCTCAGCTTCCCCTCTTCCCCTGCAGTGAGTTTCCTGCGCAGTGGCACTAAGCTCATCTTCCGTCGGAGGCCTCGACAGAAGGAAGCTGGTCTGAGCCAATCACACGATGACCTCTCCAACACAACGGCCACACCCAGCGTCCGAAAGAAGGCCGGCAGCTTTTCTCGCCGCCTTATCAAGCGCTTTTCCTTCAAATCCAAACCCAAGGCCAATGGCAATCCCAGCCCCCAGCCTTGAGGGCCCTCCTCACCTACTGAGCTAGGAGAGGGCAAGAGTTCTAGCAGCCCATTCCCCACATCCCCTTCCACACCCCTTCCTGGATTCTCAATGCCTGGGCCAGGAAAGCCCTTTGGGTTCCAGGAAGCCCTGTCCACCCTGGGCCATGGGGCCAGTTGGAAGGGTATTTGCAATGGGAAGCATGTGAGAAGTGGGTGCCCGTTGCTGAGGACATAGGAGAGGGAGTTGATGGCTGGGAGTGAGAGGAGGGCTCTGTCTTGGCATGTGTGGGCATTCCTCAGAAGTGTTTGCCTGCTGCTGGCATTGGCCCATGAGCGGAATCCCAGGGTGCTCAGCTCCTCAGCTGGTCCTTCCTCCCTTATTTATTCTCTTCTATTTGTATGTGTGGTCTAGGACCCTCAGTGACCAGATGATAGAGGGCATTTCTCCCAGGTGACCCTTCTTTTCTGTCCCAGGAGGATAGGCAATTCCCTTTGGGATGGGCTCCCACACCTCCCTCAGGTCCCCACTCAGACCAGCACCCGTGTCTGCCTCTGAGGACATTGGCAGTGCTTAGAAAGCCGGGCCGGTGCCCGGGATGGGGGGCAGGTACTCCCCACCTCCCTGCCTCCCCTTCTGCTCCTCATCCCTCCTTCCCCCTTTATTACTGTTTTTGTACTTGATGCCTTCTCAATGAGCAGTGGCTCTGTTGGAAGGAGGGAGCCGGGAGCCTGGTGGGAAGCCTTCTCCAGAGAGATGGCTTTAGGGGCTTTATTTAAAGAAATGTGTGATGACGGAGCAAGAGCAAGTCTGTACCTCTGTATGTTGGGAGATGATGATGAGGATGATGTCCATTGCTGTGTGATGGCTTGGAATTTAATTTATTAAAGTCAAATTGGAGTTTATAAACTGGACAACTGGTTATCCTTTGAAAGGCAAATAGGCAGCAAGGCTGTGGTGTTGATGGTGAGGGGGGATGAGAGACAGGCCCAGAGAATGAGGTTGGGTAGATGATACACATAGTGGGTCCGCTAAGAAATTCCTGCAGGGAAGAAATGTGGAGAGAGAATGGGAGAGATGAGAGTCTCTGAAGGGTGACGTCATAGCAAAAAAGTCAGTTGACTAGTACAAGCATCTTCATTTCCTATCTGGAACAGGCTGCTCCTTCCAGGATATAAGAAGTTTAGAACATGGACTCTGGAACTAGACTGCCTGCCTAGGTTTGAGTTCTAGCTACACTAATTACCTATGTGACCTTGGGCAATTTATATAACCTCTGAGTGCCTCCACTTTCTCATCTGTAAAGGGGGGCTGTGATCATCGTAGCTATCATTTGGTTGTAGATAAGAAGTAAGTGACTAGCCAGGTGCGGTGGCTCACGCCTGTGATCCCAGCACTTTGGAAGACTGAGGTGAGAGGACTGCCTGAGCCCAGGGGTTTGAGACCAACCTGGACAACTTGGTGAGACCCTGTCTCTACAGTAAATCAGAAAAATTAGCCAGGTGTGGTGGCACGTGCCTGTAGTTCCAGCTACTTGGAATACTGAAGCAGAAGGATCACTTGAACCCAGCAGGTGGAGGCTGCAGTGGCTGTGAGCGTTCTACTGCACTCCAGCCAGGGCAACAGAGTGAGACTCTGACTCAAGAAAAAAGAAGATGACTAAAGTACTTAGAACTCTGCAGTCATACAGTCAGTGCTGAATAAATGCTAACCATTGCCTCAGAAGAGACTGTGAGAGGGGAAGTCTGATAAGTGTTTCATCATAAGAAAAAGTCTTTCTCATTCCTAAATGTGGGCAAGTTTCAGGGAGTTAAAGATACTAGCAAACGCTGTCCCTGGTTCCTGTCCTCTGGGACATTATGCAGGATTGGAATTAGGTAAGCTGCTGCAGGATGTTGGACAGAGTGCAGGACCAGGAGACAGGAAAATTGAGTCTGCCACAAACACACCAAGTGACCTTGAGCAGGCCAGTTCTCCTTTCTGGACCTCAACTTCCTCATCTCTAAAATAAGGGTAACCTAGATCCAGGTCACTACCAGCCTTGATATTCTGTGACTTACCTACCTCACATTAAGGCATATGCTTTTGGGTAGATAGCACGCGGAAACTGTTAATATTCCCCATGCTTCTGTCTATACTTGTCACAGGAGATATTTGGAAAGAGTGGAAGGGCATGGATATTTGGTTAATTTTTATATAGTGACATGCTCAACTCTAGGTCAAGAAAACTCAGAGATTTTTAAAGCTGTGAACTTCTTAGTGGTTCACAGAGAAGTTCATTTACCAAAATGACAAGACAGCCAAACACACTGAACTTGTAATTGTGCAGGAAACTTTTGTTGATAGGAGGGCAGGTATTCAGATTCCCAGCGGACCTGAAAATTGAGTAGGTGGAAATTGTACTGAGCTTCTAGTGCTGAATTACCCAGAGTTCAGTGGAATCACATATTTTAGTGAAGAGCATGATCCTGTTTCAAAAATAGATTTTTTTAAGTGAATGAGAAGAAATACGAAACATAATTTCATCAACTTCATCCATTTCACACTTTCAGAAGAGATCCACAGCTTTTAATGAGCATGAATTATGCTTTAAGTTTTTGTGGCAGCTTTTTAAATCTTTGGATATGTCTGAATTATCCAGCCAAAATTGTGGCTTATTTTCAAGAGAAGCAGATTGAGATAGAAGTAAACTACGCTAGACAGCATGACACTGCTTTAAATTTTGGAAACATATATGGATCCCTTAGCAATCCTGAAATTTTTGTTCTGTAACCTATGTCTGAGTTTACACAGCTTTGTGAATGAACTTTTTCTTCATGACATTGCTAAATAAAGCTAGAAGCTATTTTCATTGATGTAAATCTAAATTAAAAAGAGGTTGGCATTCCATGAAATACTGCAACTATGCACTTTTGAATGAATAAAGTTGGTAAAACATATTTTGTTACTTTTGAATTACATATATATTTTAGACACAAGGTTTCTAGCCTGTTGCCCAGGCTGGAGTGGAGTGGTACAATCATAGCTCACCGCAGCCTCAAACTTCTGGGCTCAAGTGATCCTCTTGCCTGTCTCCCAAGTAGCTGGGACTACAGGAGTGTGACACCACACCTGGCTAAATTTTTTTTTGGTAGAGATGGGGTCTTGCTAGGTTTCTCAAGTTAGTCTCCAACTCCTGGCCTCAATCAACCCTCCCACCTCAGCCTCTCCAGGCGCTGGGATTCCAGGTGTGAGTCACTACACCTGGTCTGAATTATTTTTTTTTGGCCAGGCATGGTGGCTCATGCCTGTAATCCTAGCACTTTGGGAGGCCTAGGCAGGATGATTACTTGAGCCCAGGAGTTTCAGACTAGTCTCTGTCTCTAAAAAAAAAAAAAACTAAAAAACAACTGTATTTTAAATAGGGACCTAGCTATAATGCAGTGTTGTTAAAGCTAAAATTCATGCACAAATGACCTTACTATTTTAATGGTATTTTAAATTTTACTTTATCTGTTCTGATTATACAAATTATACAGGTTTTTAGGTTAGAAGATACAAAAAAAACTATAATGCAATATCAATCTTAATGAGCTTTACTAAGATACATTTTTTTTTTTTTGATTAGTAGTTTCTGTCACCCAATGATTTTTTGATTAGTAGTTTCTGGAGTGCAGTAGCATGCTCAGGGCCACCACAGCCTCAATCTGTTAGGCTCAGGTGCTCCTTCCTTCTCAGCCTTCCAAGCAGCTGGAGCCACAGGCATGCACCACCATGCCCGGCTAATTTTTTTAAAATGTAGAGATGAGGTCTTTCCAAGTTGCCCAGGCTGGTCTTGAACCTGTGGGCTCAGGCAATCCTTTTGCCTCTGTCTCCCAGTGTTGGGATTACAGGTGTGAACCACCGTGCCTGGTGACTAAGGTACATAATTTATTTAATAAATGTCCTGAACTCTTACGGAGTTTCGGTCATTGGGCTAAGTGACAGGGTCATAAAGGTGAAAAACGAGTTTAGTGGAGCTCACCAAACTAGTTTAGTGCAGCATGCAGACATAACAAGCAAATGCAATACAATGTGATGGAGCTATACTATTGGGAGATACCGGAAAGAGCTACCAAGGAAGACTTTTTGGAAAAAGAAGGATCGAGAGAGACCATACGAAATGAGTGGGAATCAAATAAATGTGGGAGACAAGGAGAAGGATTATTCCAGGTAGAGAAAACAAGTTATAGGCTTGAAAAGGAAAGCTGAGCCGGGCTCGGTGGCTCAGCCTGTAATCCCGCGCCTTTGGGAGGCTGAGGTGAGTGGATTGCCTGAGCCCGCGGGTTCGAGACCCGCCTGGGCAGCGAGACCTCATCTCTACAATAAATCAAAAAATCAGCCGGGCATGGTAGCGCATGCCTGTAATTCCGGCTACTCGGAAGGCGGAGGCGGAAGGATCGCCGGAGCCCAGCAGGAGAGGCTGCGGTGGCCGGAAGCGGCCACTGCACTCCAGTCTGGGCGACAGAGTGAGACTCCAACTAAAAAAAAAAAAAAAGAAAAAAAGGAAAGCTGAACGAAATTTGGGGCTGGAGAGCAAGAAATGAAGTCGAGAAGGACTAAAGATGCGGTTGGACCAGTAGGCTGGAGGGCCCAGAAGCTGAAGGGTCTAGAAAGCCTCAGTGTGGTTTCGGGGCTCAGGGGATAGAGTGCCTTTGACTAGGTAAAGATCACTGCGTACTCCGTGGAGGATTCTTTGAAGGGAAACAAGAGTGCTCGCAGCGGGACCCGTCAAACTAATGAATAGATCCCGGCAGGACGTCCTTATTCGGGAGGGGAGAAGGGGCAGGTGGGGGTAGGGCAAGGGCATGAAGATAGAGAAAGAGGAATACATTTGAGAGATGGTTTTCAAGTAGGTAGAATCCACAGGCCTAGGCAATGGATTTGACTTGACGGGTGAGAGAAGACTCAATGGTGACCGCCAGGTTTCTGACCTCAACGAGTAAATGGATGTCAGGGTAGTTCGCTGAGCCTGGGAACACAGGAGGCAGAGATTTGGGGTCAAAGAAGCCCACACAGCCGATACCAATATTTAAGAGATGAGAAGACTAAGACGCTGAAGGATATAGAGGAAGGGTCCTCGGTTAGGACCAGCAGCACTGGGGAGCGAGCCACCCACGCGACTTCTTCCGCTCTGCCCACGCGGCCAACTAACGCAATGGACCATGTTAGGGGACCCCACTGGGCGCCTGCTTAGAGACCTGCGCATGCCCATTAGGTCCCGCGCGCCGAGTCTGCGCAGTTAGGAGAATTCAGGTCCTCGGGCTTCCCGCCTGCACCCGGCCAGGAACCCCGTGGGGTCCGCCGGCGCGCCACCTTCTAGCGTATCCCGTCGCCCCTCACTTCAGCCCGGGACGCCGAGCTCCCGTTCCCGCCTCTTCCGTGTTTTGGTACGCACGGGTTCCGTCAGACGCAACTGCCATTGGCTATCAGTCGGGTCTGAGAGCGGTGATTGGCTGCTCCTGCCCGTCGCTCAAGCGCCCTCCCCGGAGATGGTCGGGGCGGGACTTGAGCTGGAGAGACCCGGGGTCGGCGAACTGTGAGCTGGGGTCCGGGCTTTGCGGGGGCTGCATGAGGCCAGGCACTTCCCAGACTACCTCGGTGAGTCTTTCTCTTGCTGCTCAACTAGCCTGATCTGCCCTAGCTCGGGCTCCTTGCTCCAACTCGCACCTCTCTGCTTTCTAGTCTAAGGGCTTCGCTGACGCTGAGACTCGGTTACCGCCACGCCTTGGGGGAAGGATTCCGGGAAGCCTGTGGGACTGCGAGTGACAGCTTTTGCCCAACGGGATGGTCTCCTTTCTTCTCTGAATTCTGCTCGTCCTTCGAGGCTTGGTCCGCATAGGGGAGCTTTCCCTTTTTCGCCTGCCCACGGGAATCTCTCTGTCCTGATCTTTTGTTTCGGTCGTTGTCTTCACTCACTAGAGCCTTATCTCTTTGGCCAAATTGTGAGTTCTTCGGAGACCTGGGCTCCTTCTTTTCTTGAATACCATTCAGGGTTCATTCAGTGTTTCAAGTATTGAGAGGGAGGAGTGATGACCATATTGTTATTATATCCCACATCTCCCCAGGGTAGAAACAAGCAGGACACAGGAGGAAACATTAATGAAGGCTGGAGGACAGTGAAGAAGGGAGTTGGGAGCTTTGCCTAAGTTTCGGGTCATTCTAGATTGCTTCCCGGGTCTTATCCACCAGTCTAACAGCAGATACATGTTTAGAATATTTGTGATCAGCACCATGATTGGCACAATGTAGGGACACAGATGGCTGTGATGTGGTTTCTGCTCAGAAGCATTTTATAGTCCATTTGAGTAATCTAGGCTAGAACACGTAAAACAACCACGGGCAGCATGAAACTAGGGTTGAAGTTTTATGGTGTCAACTGCGCCAACCATAGAACCAAGCAAGAATAATCACTGAGAGGTGGGGTCGTTTACGAAGGCTTCTTGGAATGTGATTATTTCCTGATATTTATTGAGCATCCGACTTTGTGCTGATTCTGGGAGGGATGGTCCCTGTTCTGAGAAACTCCTGGTGCAGGGGAGACACGTTCTATTGCATTGAAAAAGGGCTGTAATAAAGACGTGTATGGAATGCTGGGGGCAGGAGATGGCTATTCCAGCTGTATCTGGATGACTTGGGAAAGGAGTTGGTCAAGGAGAGGACATCTGGGTTTGAAGGATGAGTAGAGTTGCATAGGCAGAGAGTTTTAGGAAAATATGGTGCATTCAAAGACTGAGATGATTGAATCGGAGGAGCAGGAAATGAATGGAGAGGGAAGCTAGAGAAGCAGTGTGGTTTGGGGGAAAGAGCATAGTCTTTGGATTGAAATAAGGGCACCCTTACACCAAATGAAATGAAGTACGGAGAGGGCTCACCACAGGGCTGACACACTTGCTGTAGCCCCCAATACATGTTAGTTTCCTTACCCAGACCCTGGAGAAGTAAGTTGAGGCCAACTTGAGAAGAACCTTGCATTTCATACTCTAGGTGGTAGAGTCAGAGGTGTTTTGGGATTTCATGTCTGTTTAGGGAAGGTTTTCCTACTTTTCTTACCCCAAGGTATTTTTTTTCTTTTTCTTTTTTTGGAGTTGGAGTCTCACTCCGTTGCCAGTATTATAAAAGCAGTCAATATTTTCTCCTAATAAGGATTTACTGTTAGTTTACAACCAGGTCAGTAACCCCTTCTACACCCTGGAGTGTCAAGGATGACAGGATTCCTCTCTGAGGAGGAGAAAAGGTTATGTAGATTCAGTAGGTATGGTAGGTTCATAAGCCTGTATTGGAGGCATTAAGGATTTGATGAGTTTTTATACTTTCCTATTCAGGGAAGGCTCTTTTCATAGTTTCTGTTTGTTTCAGGTAGCCCCAAGGGAGCAACAGGACCTAACATTGTGGGGGCAGCAAGAATCAGTGAGATTCCCTAAGAGAAGGTGGCAGTCAAAGCCTCTTAGTGAACTCTTTCCTCCCAGAACTATTGCTCACAGTGTCATCCTGTGTGCCTGTGGGTTTTCTTTTTTCTTTCTTCTTTTATTCTCCTGGAACTACCTGCATAGAACTGGGGTCCTGAGTTATAAGAGTTCTTGCCTTCCTGAATCCCAACTTCTAAGGGAGAAACTGGTGAACTCTACATTTGTGTGCATATTAAAAATCGAAAACCAAGCCAGGCTCGGTGGCTCAGCCTGTGATCCCGCGCCTTTGGGAGGCTGAGGTGAGTGGATTGCCTGAGCCCGCGGGTTCAAGACCCGCCTGGTGGGCAGGCGAGACTTCATTTCTACAATAAATCAAAAAATTAGCCGGGTGTGGCAGCACGCGCCTATAATTCCGGCTACTCGGAAGGCTGAGGCGGAAGGATCGCCAGAGCCCAGCAGGTCGAGGCTGCGGTAGCCGGGAGCGGCCACTGCACTCCAGTCTGGGCGACAGAGTGAGACTCCAACTCAAAAAAAAAAATCGAAAACCTTTAGGGTTTTTTTTCTGGTCTGTCTGTTTGTTTTGAGACAGGGTCTCACTATGTCGCCCAGGCTAGAGTGCAGTGGCACAAGCTTGGCTCACTGCAGCCTTGACCTCCTGGATTCAAGTGATCCTCCCATCTCAGCCTCTTGAGTAACTGGGACAACAGGTGTGTGCTACTACACCTGACTAATGTTTAAAAATTTTTTGGACGAGTTCAGTGACTCAGTCTGTAATCCCAGCACTTTGGGAGGCCAAGGCAAGTGGATTGCCTGAGCTCGCGGGTTCAAGACCAGCCCAGGCAACTTGGCGAGAACTCGTCTCTACAATAAAAATTAAAAATAGCTGGGCATGGTAGCGCACATCTGTAGTTCCGGCTGTTTGGAAGGCTGAGGTGGAAGAGTCGACGGAGCCCAGCAGGTCAAGGCTATGGTGGCCGTGAGTGTGTCACTGCACTCCAACCTGGGCGATGGAGTGTGACTCCAACCCAAAAAACAAACAAACAAAAATTTTTTGTAGACAGGGTCTTGCTATGTTGACCAGGCTTGCTTTGAACTCCTGGGCTCAAGTGATCCTCTTGCCTCATCAGCCTCCCAGAGTGTTGGGATTATAGGCATGAGCCATCATACCAGGTCAAAAACCTTTAGTTTTGTATTTGTCTTTCTTCAGCAAATATTTATTACATACCTAAGCATGCCTAGCACTGTATGACACCCAAGAAGCAGTATAAACTGGGCAGATAAGGCTTATTATGTTCAAATGGAATATACATTTTAACAGAGGATGTTGGGGGACTGGTGAAATAAACCATTGGATAGGTTAGGTAAAGGCAGATTGTATGGCACTTTGAAAGTCTGCCAGGGAACTTATGACAAGATGCGATTAGAAAAAAAGAGCTTCTGGGCTTATCTGCAGGCTATATCAAATAGAATATGGACTTTGGAGTCAGCCTGACCTGACCCTACCACATCACTAGTGTGTGGCCTTAGACAAATTAGTCAACCTTTGGCCCCTTGGGTTTTTATCTCTAAATGAGGTTAAAGTTAGTGCCTACTTCATAGGTGGTACTGTAATTAAATGACATAATTTCATAAGCAAAATGCTCAATATGCTGTTTGACTTATAGTAAGTATAGATTAAAAACAAAAAGTTTTGTTATTCCTATTTTACAGATGAAACTGATCAGAAGTTAAGGGTTAAGTTCTTGGCCAAAGTCACACAGCCAGTAGGTGTTGGACAATAGGGCCTGAATTTGAATTCTGGTCACTCTCCAAAGCCATCTCTTTGGACCTGAGCATTGTTCTGCCTCCCATAAGAATAATTTCTTTTTGGCAGATTTCTCTGAAACTGCATGAGGAAATGTCTATTAAAGTATTTAGCTCAATGCCTGGCACAGTAGTGTTAGTTTTTGTTCTCCCTTCCCGTGAACTCCAGATAGCTCTCAGGGGTTTGAGGAACTGCTACTCCTTCCTTACCAAAAAAGTGTGGGATTTCTCATGGGTTACTGGAAAAACACCCACTGATTCTAAACAGGATGTCTGCCCAGCTGTTTGCCAGAAACACTCGGTGGAATCCTTGCAGCTGTGGATTTCTTCCTCTTCCTGTAGGGTGAAGGCCATGCCACCTCCTGGGAAAGTTCCCCGGAAGGAGAACCTGTGGCTACAGTGTGAGTGGGCGTCCTGCTCTTTTGTGTGCTCAGCCATGGAGGAATTCTTTGAGCACGTCACTCAGCACCTGCAGCAGCACCTGCATGACTCTGGGGAGGAGGAAGAAGAGGAGGAGGAGGATGATCCACTTGGTAAGGACACAGGAAGAGGAAAGAGCTCAAGGGGAAGATGGAAAGTCTGACTTTCCTTTCCCCAGAGGGAGAAGGCAACCTTAGCAAATGGTGGTTTATTTTCCTAATTGTGCTTTTTTGTTTATAAAAGTGTTGTATTTCTCAGGTCGGACACAATGGCTCACTTCTGTAATCCCAGCACTTTGGGAGGCTGCGGTGAGAGAGAGGATTGCCTGAACTCAGGGTTCAGGACCACGCAACTTGGCAAGACCTCATCTCTGCAATAAATAAAAAAATTAGCTGGGTGTGGTGGCATGCACCTGTAGTTCCAGCCACTTGGAAAGCTGAGGCGAAAGGATCGCCTGAGCCCAGCAGGTCGAGGCTGCAGTGGCCATGAGCGTGCTATTGCACTCCAGCCTGGGCAACAGAGTGACTGTCTCCAACTCAAAAAAACAGTTGTATTTCTCAGCAGCCCTGTTCAAGAAAAAATAAATAAATTGTAAACTCATTTATAGAAAACTCAGTCAACAAGAATAGAAGGAATAAATCTGCCTTCCTGCCATCAAGAAGCAATTACCAGCACTTTAGTGAACTTTTTTTTTTGAATCAGAGTCTCACTGTCGCCCAGGCTTGAGTATAGTGGCACAGCCACTGCAGCCTTGAATTGCTGGGCGCAAGTGATCCAGACTTCCAAGTAGCTGGAACTACAGGTGCGTGCCACCACGCCCAGCTAATTTGATTTATTGTAAAGACGAGGTCTCCAAGTTGCCTAGGCTGATCTTGAACATCTAGGCTCAGGCAGTCCTCTTGCCTCTGCCTCACAAGGTGCTGGGATTACAGGTGTGAACTATTGCACCCAGCTTGATCATTCTTTTTGACATCTCTCTGTGTATACATAGATTAAATATAGAGGACTAGCCGGGCTCGGTGGCTCAGCCTGTAATCCCGCGCCTTTGGGAGGCTGAGGTGAGTGGATTGCCTGAGCCCGCGGGTTCGAGACCCGCCTGGGCAGGGAGACCTCATCTCTACAATAAATCAAAAAATCAGCCGGGCGTGGTAGCACGCGCCTGTAATTCCGGCTACTTGAAAGGCTGAGGTGGAAGGATCGCCGGAGCCCAGCAGGTCGAGGCTGCGGTGGCCGGAAGCGGCCACTGCACTCCAGTCTGGGCTACAGAGTGAAACTCCAACTCAAAAAAAAAATATATATATATAGAGAGAGAGGACTATATTTTTGTTCCTATAAAAAATATTTTACTGTACAAGCTAATGGCAACTTTTTTGTTTTTTGAGTTAGAGTCTCACTCTGTTGTACAGGCTGGAGTGCAGTGGCACGCTCATGACCACTGCAGCCTTGACCTGCTGGGCTCAGGCGATCCATCTACCACAGCCTTCCAAGTTGCTGGAACTACAGGCACACGCCACCACACCCAGCTAATTTTTTTATTTATTGTAGAGACAAGGTCTCACCAGGCTACTCAGGCTGGTCTCGAACCTCTGGACTCAGTCAATCCTCTCGCCTCCACATCCCAAAGTGCTGGAATTACAGATGTGCGCCTGGAGGTTTTTTTGTTTTGTGTGGTTTTTTTTTTTGAGTTGGAGTCTCACTCTGTCACCCAGACTGGAGTGCAGTAGCCGCTCCCAGCCACCGCAGCCTCAACCTGCTGGGCTCCGGCGATCCTTCCGCCTCAACCTTCCAAGTAGCTGGAATTACAGGCATGCGCTACCACGCCCAGCTGATATTTTGATTTATTGTAGAGATGAGGTCTCGCTGCCCAGGCGGGTCTCGAACCCGCGGACTCAGGCAATCCACTCACCTCAACCTCCCAAAGGCACAGGATTACAGACTGAGCCACCAAGCCCGGCTTTGTTTTGTTTTTTGACTCTTGTAGTATTTCCATTTTTTTAAAACTGCAACCACCAGTTAGGAATACATTTTAGATTATTTTAGAGACAAGATCTTGCTCTGTCATCCAGGCTGGAGTGTAGTGGCATGATCATGGTTTGCTGCAGTCTCAAACTCCTGGTTTCAAGTGATTCACCCCCACCTCAGCCTCCTGAGTTGCTGGGACTCCAGGTACACACCGTTGTGCTTGGCAGGAACATATTTTATATCAACCCTGTACACAAAAGTTAAAAAAAACTTGAAATAATACTTATTTTTGTTAAATGCACTCTGAAATGTTCTATCTTATTGTCTTTTATCTAAAAAAACGTGGTTTGCAGTCTACTAGATTGATTTTACTACCCACTAATGGTTCACAACACAGTTTGAAAAAACTTTGTTCTACAGAAAATAAGTAGGCAGCTTTCCTTTTCCCACCCCAAATTTTGTTTTATGTCTGGTAACTATGAGCTGTAACTGACAGTTTCAAAAATCAAGCCAGGCGCTGTGGCTCATGCCTGTAACCCTAGCACTTTGGGAGGCCAAGGGGGAGGATCCCTTGAGGCCAGGAGTTCAAGACCAGCATGGGCAACATAGCAATACCCTGTCTCTATTTAAAAAAAAAAAAAAAAAAAACATAGCTGGGCGCAGTGTCTTGTGCCTGTAATCTCAGTACTTTAGGAGGCTGAGGCAGGAGGATTGCTTGAGATCAGCCTAGGCAACATAGCAAAACCTCATCTCTACAAAAAAAAAAAAATGGTTGTGCATGCCAGCAGTCTCAGCTACCTGAGAGGCTTAGGCAAAAGGATCACCTGAGCCCAGGAGGTGGAGGCCAGAGTGAGCCATGATTTTGCCACTGCACTCCAGACTGGGCGACTGAGTGAATCCTGACTCAATAAAAAAAGACCAAAAAAAGTCAAGTAATATTTATACAAAAGAGAAATTAGGAGATGATTATATTTTCAAAACAAGTAAATTTCTTCAAAGCATTGAAACTATGGTGCTTAGTGATGCTAGAGAGATAGGAAGTGGATTGATGGGGCCTTTCTGGAGAAGGCAGATCTTGAGCAGAACATGAGGGGAAGGAGGATAGTGGTTTCACAAGAAGTGGGAGGTGTCCGAGGTTGGGAAGCAGTGACTTTCTCAGCAATCAGAAGAAACTCTGAGCCAGAGGTCATGCGTGCCAGGAACATCTGCTGTCCCTGAGTTTCTGGCACAGGCCTTGCACAGTGAACCTCTGCTTAGACCACGCATCTTCATTTTTTTACAGATACTTGTCCTTCAGATCTCAACACAGGAACACTCCCAAGACACCCCTGTCTACATCAGATTACCTCTGTTTAATCTTTTTTTTAGCTCCACTTATATTCCTGCCTCATAACACATGTAACTAGTTATGGTTTTATATTCATAGATGTGATTTTTTGATCCATGTTCTTTCTCCCTGTCTGAAAGCTATGGGAGGGCAAGGACTGGGAATCTCTGTATTCGTTGTTATAGCCCCTGTGTGTGGCACACAATTGATGGTCATTAAATACTGGCATTTACTGAATGAACTCATGGTAATTTGGTCAGAGTCCAGCCTCTTCACTCCCTGCTTAGTGCTACAGGTGGAAGGAGAGCTGAACCTTGGAAAGTATCAGACTATTCCAAGCCAGGCACAGTGGCTCATGTCTGTAATCCCAACACTTGGGAGGCTGAGGTGAGAGGTTGCTTGAACCCAGGCATTCGAGACTAGCCTGGGCAACTTGACGAGACTTCATCTTTACAATAAATCAAAAAGTTAGCTGGGCGTGGGTGGCGCCCGCCTATAGTTCCAGCTACTTGGAAGGCTAAGGTGGAAGGATCACCTGAGCCCAGCAGGTTGAGGCTGTGGTGGCTGTGTGTGCCACTGCACTCCAGCCTGGGTGACAGAGTGAGACTCCAACTCAAAACAAAAAGAAAGTATCAGACTGTTCCTTCTACACCCCTTTCTGCAGAGGAAGACTTCTCCTGCTTGTGGCAGGAGTGTGGCTTTTGTTCTCTGGACAGTTCATCTGACCTCCTCCGCCATGTCTACTTTCACTGTTACCACACCAAGCTGAAACAGTGGGGGCTACAGGCCTTGCAAAGCCAGACTGACCTCAGTCCCTGCATCCTGGACTTCCAGAGCCGAAACGTCATCCCTGACATCCCTGACCACTTCCTGTGTCTGTGGGAGCACTGTGAGGTTAGCAGGCAGTGCCAGTAACCGGGGTGGAAAGAAGCTGGGATCTTAATTCAAGATGCCTTGACCCTTTCAGGGATGCCTTATATTTCCAAGATTCTTGCTAGTATTTCTCCTCCATTTCTGTGTAGCTCCTTCAAACTTTCCCAATCCCACCAAGTTAATTTGGGAGAGAACCAGAAGTCCCCTTTGGACATAGAGGAGTAAGAGTCCCTCCACACACCCCTCAGTCCTCATCCCATGTTGCCCCTGGTGCAGAGTTCCTTCGACAATCCTGAGTGGTTTTATCGGCACGTGGAAGCACACAGCCTGTGCTGTGAATACCAAGCAGTCGGCAAGGAGAACCATGTACTGTGTGGCTGGAAAGGTAGGACCATTCCTTAACTACTGGCCTCTGGAAGAAACCTGGGGCTGCTAAGGGGCTAGAGCAGCCAGGCGTGGGACTAGCTCTGCAGGGCAAGATTGGCTGCTGGCTGGAGAGACTTGGGGGTACCAGAGCCTGCTCTGGGGTTTTGTGACTGGAGACTAAAAGGGCCTTCCTTCCCAGGCTGTACCTGCACCTTCAAAGATCGCTGTAAGCTTCGAGAGCACCTCCGCAGCCATACCCAGGAGAAAGTGGTAGCCTGCCCCACCTGTGGGGGCATGTTTGCTAACAACACTAAGTTCTTAGATCACATCCGTCGCCAGACCTCACTGGATCGTAAGCAGTCAGATGAGACGGGATGGGTGCAGGCTGTCCTGCTTGGAGTGGGGCTGGGGGCATGTTTCCAGGGGAGGTGGCTACTGAAGAGACCTGTAACTTGGCTCCCTCTTCTTTTGGGGTTCAGGCACCTCCCACAGTCTCTGCTGAGTCAGATTAATAGACATTGTTATTTAATACTTAATGTGTACCATCTCAGTTATCTCAGAGAATCCTCACTACAGTCCCATGAGGTAGGCTTCTTATCCCCCTTTTTGCAGATGAGGAAACTGAGGCTCAGAGAGGTTAAATCACTTACCTGAGATCACACAGCTAGTAAGTGGTGAAGTCGGGATTCTGACTCAGATTCTCGATTCCAAGTCCCATGCTCTTTCCATGATACTACGTCCATCCGTAGCTCCCTAAGCTCCCCTTTCTCCTTGGGTGGTTCCCTTTTGCCTGGGATGGGTCCCCTCTCCTCTCTGTGCCTCTCCACCTCCCTCACAGCCCTCCATTCTTCTGTCTGCCTCACCTCAGAGCAGCACTTCCAGTGTTCTTACTGTTCCAAGAGATTTGCCACGGAGCGGCTGTTGCGAGACCACATGCGCAACCATGGTGAGTGGCCTGCGCACCCAGCCTCCGTACCCGCCCTCCAGGTTTCCGCCAGTCTCCAAATCACAGCCTCCTCTCTGCTCCTCTCAGTGAATCACTATAAGTGCCCTCTATGTGACATGACCTGCCCGCTGCCTTCCTCTCTCCGCAACCACATGCGCTTTCGCCACAGTGAGGATCGGCCCTTTAAATGTGACTGTTGTGACTACAGGTAAGGGAATCCAGGGGCCAGAAAGCAGAGCTCGTGTCCCAGGGTCCCCCATGCCCTCCAACCCCTCCTGACCTCTTCTGGCAGCTGCAAGAATCTGATCGACCTCCAGAAGCACATGGATACCCACAGCAAGGAGCCAGCCTACAGGTGTGATTTTGAGAACTGCAGCTTCAGTGCCCGCTCCCTCTGCTCGGTCAAGTCCCATTACCGCAAAGTGCATGAAGTGAGTGGGGCTGGAGGTGGGAAGGGCTGGCAGAATGGGGGGGGCGGGGTGAAGAGCTGGCCTCACTCCTCCCTCCCTCCCTTCTCCTCAGGGAGACTCAGAGCCAAGGTACAGATGTCATGTGTGTGACAAATGCTTCACAAGGGGCAACAACCTCACCGTGCACCTTCGCAAGAAGCACCAGTTTAAGTGGCCGTCAGGGCACCCCCGTTTTCGGTATGTCAGCCCTCCCCTCCAGATTAACCCACATTTTTCCCCTTACCTTTTCAACATGTTTTAAAAACCTTGAATTTGATGGTGTTTTGATGTCTACCAGCTCCATTTAGGCTCAAATACCCCTGAGAATAGCAGTGGAGCCAAACTTGTTTTTCTAATGTTTAAATCCAAGGCACAGTGCCAAAAAATGATGCTAAAAGTCCTGCACCCAGAACTAGAGCTAGAGTCTAAGGGTCCTGATCCCTAGCTCCGTGGCCTTCTCATAAATCCTTTGACACTCCCACCCTCCAACACTCCTCTCTCTGGATTGGGTTTCTACATAAAATTTTCCATTTTGAATAATGATCCTTTTTACCTTTTCTTCCACATATTCCACTAAAGACCTTTTTTGACTTCAGCTTCCTTCACTTAGAATCTCAGGGCTTCTTTCATCTCTTGTATTTGTCTCTTACCTTGCCAACCTCCAGGCCATTTCTGCATTCCCCTGCCTATGTTTACTGCCCTTTATGCTCCTACCTCACCAGGTACAAAGAGCATGAAGACGGCTACATGCGGCTGCAGCTGGTTCGCTATGAGAGTGTAGAGCTGACACAACAACTGCTGCGGCAACCGCAAGAGGGATCAGACCTGGGAGCGTCCCTGAATGAGAGCAGCCTGCAGGGCATCATTTTAGAAACAGTGCCAGGGGAGCCAGGTACTAAGGAAGACATGGAAGAGGAAGAGGAGGGTGGGGGCAGCGAGGGGACAGTCCTCTCAGCCTCTCAGGACAACCCCAGCCCTGTCATCCATGTGGTGAATCAGACCAATGCCCAAGGCCAGCAAGAGATTGTCTACTACGTGCTGTCTGAAGCTCCAGGAGAGCCCACCCCCGTCCCTGAGCCACCCTCAGGGGATATCATGGAGAAACTTCAAGGAATAGCTGAGGAGCCAGAAGTCCAGATGGTGTGAAGCCTGCAGAGCCAGACCATTCCTACCCCAGACCCCGGGGTTTGAGCCAGGCTGGTGATGTGCCTCTAGTGGGTAGCCCTTGCCAATGGATGCTTCTAGGGGTGGTGCTGAGAACAGTGTGGTCTGCTGTGGCCCAGCCTTGCATCATTCTGTAGTCTCTAAGGACGTCTTTTTTCTGCCAGATTGCATTTTGTTGGGAGCCTGAGGAGTTTGGATTCTTTGAGGGGACTCTGGATGTGTATGTTCTTGTTAAGGGGGTTATTATCAGGCTTAACTATGACCCCTAAGACATGCTAGATGGTGATTAAATCCTTAGTCAACTCACATCCATTCCCATTTATAGGGGTCCTTAGGCCCAGGGAACATGTGTGACTGGTCCCTACAAAGGCCCTTTCCTTGTCACCAGCTGAGGCATTGAGAACCAAGTAATCATTTCCCTCTTAAGTTTCTTCTACAACCCCAAGGACTTTAATGGATATCCTCAGGGATGGGGTTATTGGCACTGAGTGTGTGTATAACAATTGTTTTTGGTAATAAAAAAATGCTTGGGCTGTTATTCATTTCCTGTTCCTTATGTTTGGTGGCCTAGGTAACGAGGAGATATAGCCATCAAGAAGAGGAGCTGAGTAATTAGGCTTGTTCCCCTTTTAGTGACTGGGGTCATTTGTTTTTGTTTTTAACTGCCCTGTTGTCTTCCCCTTCCCCCTTTGGGGAAACTTGTCTGTTTCTTCAGAGAGCATCTGCCATCTCCATGGAGGCCCCAGACGTTTGGCCATAAGCAGGCAGTAGCAGTGCTGTAGAACAGCCAACTATGCCTACACCCTCAGTCTTGATTAGGACCCAGTGCCTCAAGGGTTGGGCTTCTTTACCAGTAGGGCTGTGGACTAGAGGAATCTGGAGGTGGAGGGTGGATTGGGAAGCCTCCCAGGGAATAATGGCAGACATTCGGGGCCCAGGAACTAAGGTAGAAAATTGTGTGTCGAAATGTGCATTTTCCTGGGGAAAGGATCTATTTTTCATTAGATTCTCAAAGAGGTTGAAGTTCCCCAAAATAAAAACCATTCTTGAGGCTGGCTCAGCTACTGCTCAGCGCTCTATCCATTCTTATGATCTCTGCCACTCTGGGGAGATCAGGAAAATACTCTCAGGGATCTTGAGTGGTCAGGTTGCTACCTGAAAAGGATTTCTCAGCCTTTTTTGAAGGACCTAATTTTTTCTTATTATAAAAAACTGTATGTGCCTATTTTGGAAAGGATTAGAAAAGAAAAAATTTTTTGCCATCAGCCATTTACCGAGTTCATGCTATATTCAGGCACAGGTGCTATGGATACAAATATGAACAAAACCTAGGCTCTACCCTGGGACTTTGCAAGGAAAGGCTAGATAAGCTGAGTGATAGAAGCTTATCAGTGTTCATTTAGAAGTTCCAAATAGGAGTAGACTGTATTTCCTGGGCAAGGGATTAAGAAAGGGATCATCCAGGAAAAGACCTACCTAACCAAGACCAGAGGGAGACTTTTACTATCATCATCATCATCATCATTATTATTACTGTTTTTGAGTTGGAGTCTCACTCTGTTGCCCAGGCTGGAGTTCAGTGTCACACTTATGGCCACTGCAACCTCAACCTGCTGGGCTCAGGCGATCCTTCTGCGTCAGCCTTCCAAGTAGATGAAGTACAGGCACATGCCACCATGCTGGGCTAAGTTTTTTATTTATTGTAGGGACGTGGTCTTGCCAAGTTGCCCAGACTGGTCTCAAACTTCTGGGCTCAGGCAATCCTCTTGCCTCCACCTCTCAAAGTGCTGGGATTACAGGTATGAGCCACTGCACCTGACTTTTTCACTGCTCAGAACAGTTTTTGAATTCATCGATTTGGATGTCTTTTAGTGCTTCTGTTGGGGTTTTTTGTTTGTTTTTTGTTTTTGTTTTATTCAGAGTCTTACTCTGTCTCCCAGGCTGGAGTGCAGTGTCATGCACACGACCATCGCAACCTCGACCTGCTGGGCCCAGGTGATCCTTCTGCCTGAGCCTTCCAAATAGCTGGAACCACAGGCGTATGCCACCATGCCCAGCTAATTTTTTGATTTATTGTAGAGACGAGGTCTTGCTAAGTTGCCCAGGCTGGTCTCGAACCCCTGGACTTAGGCAATCCTCTCACCTCAGCCTCCCAAAGTGCTGGGATTATAGGCTTGAGCCACTGCGCCTGGCTGTTCTATTTTTTGTTTCACCTATTCCACATTGGCAAAACGTGAGGACTTTTTTCACCCACAGAAATGAGTCACTCTGGGTGAAAGCCAGTGAATAGGGAGGGTGGAGCATGGAAGTCATACTGCTTTTTGGTCAAAAACTGCTGAACACTGCGGTGTGGGCAGGTACATTGTTATGGTGGAAGAACCAGTCATCTGCTTGCCACTTGGGACGTTTCTTTCACAAATCATGGTGCAAACGTCTCAAAACTTCCAGATAAAAACTTTGGTTGACTGATCGGGAGGAATAAATTCTAAATGTACTACATGGGGCCCAACCTCCAAAAGATAATTCTGGGTGTTTTTTTTGGGAAGTGAGAAAGGATTTATTGAGGACAGAAAAGCTCCCACAGCGGGAGGGGACCCGAAGGGGTCGCCTTGATTTTTTTTTTTCAAAATCCCCTTTTGTATTTACTATCAAATTACGTTTCTAATTTTTTTTTCATTTTTTGGTGCCTCTATTTGCTGGTGTTTTAAGCACTGGCTTGGGCTGCCCCTTGGGTAATCCAGCACTACTGACTTCATCCATTCTTCCATGAGCAGTGCCTTAAGAAGCAGGCCAGCATCCTATGAAAAGGGCCTTTCCTACTCTCATCAGTCATGCCCATGCAGAATCCTAATGCTCTGTCTGGCCATGCAGACAGCAGAAGAAATTCTGGTCTGCCACCAGGTGATTCCTTTCCCTAGGAGGAGTGGAATCGTGGGTTTAGTGTGCATGGGTTAGAAAGACTGGATTGGGAGTGAGGGGTTATTGTTGGGTCTGGGCAGCCATAAGCCTGTGGAAGGATGCTAAAAGCTGGGGATATGTAAGAGTGAATTCTTGGAGAGAGGAAGGTTACTAATTTGGTTACCTCAGAATTTTACCTACAGTCAGCCCTGGAGCCATTATCATGGGGTCTGAAGATAAAGGAACACCCTGTCTTACTGCTCTTCCTTAAAGGGGCTGGGGGGCAGGAGAGAAGGCAGGTGGCCCAGAAGTTGGAAGCTGATACTTCTTTTAGTTGGAGCAGGTCCACAACCGTAAAGGACACAGAAGTGCTGAGTGAAAGAGAAATGTGTGTGTCAACTAAAAAGGGGGGAAAAATTCTTCAACATGAAAAAAGGGAAGAATGATTGGTCATGGGAAATAAGATCTTTCATGTCTGTAAGATTATTATCAAGTGAATATGGGCACTAAGAGAATGAATGAGGCCGGGCTCGGTGGCTCAGTCTGTAATCCCAGCACTTTGGGAGGCCGAGGTGAGTGGATTGCCTGCGCCCGCGGGTTCAAGACCCGCCCGGGCAACTTGGCGAGACCACATCTCTACAATAAATCAAAAAAAAAAAAAGCCGGGCATGGTATTGCGCGCCTGTAGTTCCAGCTACTTGGAAGGCTGAGGCGGAAGGATCAACTTGGTGAGACCTCATCTCTACAATAAATCAAAAAATTAGCTGGGCATGGTGGTGCATGCCTGTAGTTCCAGCTACTTGGAAGGCTGAGGGAGAAGGATTGCCTGAACCCAGCAGGTCGAGGCTGCTGTAACTGTGAGCGTGCAGAATCACCTGAACCCAGCAGGTTGAAGCTGCTTTGGCTGTGAGCATGCCACTGCACTCCAGCCTGGGAGACAGAATGAGACTGCAACTTAAAAAAAAAAAAAAACACTGGAGGTTCCAGTGAGGCTTCTGAAGATTAGTGCGCAGAAAGGAAAGGATGTGGGACTTTTTATTGGTATATAATAATTGTACATATTTGTGGGTGGGGTACGTGTGATATTTTGACACATGCTTACAATGTGTAATGATTAAATCAATGTAATTGAGATATTCATCACGTCAAACATTTATCATTTCTGCATGTTGAGAACATTTCAAATCCTCTTCTAGCTCTTTTGAAATATATAATAAATTATTGTTAACTATAGTCACTCCACTGGGCTATCCAATGCTAGAACGTATTCCTTCTAACTATTTTGTACCCATTTATCAAACTCTTCATCCTCCCCAGCCCCGCACCACCTCACTACCCTTCTTAGCCTCTGTAACCGTCATTCTACTCTCTATCTTCATGAAATCGACTTTTCTTTTTTTTTTGAGTTGGAGTCTCACTCTGTCGCCCAGACTGGAGTGCAGTGGCCGCTCCCGGCCACCGCAGCCTCGACCTGCTAGGCTCCGGCGATCCTTCCGCCTCGGCCTTCCGAGTAGCCGGAATTACAGGCATGTGCTACCACGCCCGGCTGATTTTTTGATTTATTGTAGAGATGAGGTCTCACCAAGTTGCCCAGGCGGGTCTCGAACCCACGGGCTCAGGCAATCCACTCACCTCAGCCTCCCAAAGGCGCAGGATTACAGGCTGAGCCACCGAGCCTGGCAAAATCAACTTTTTAGAGCCCACATATGAGCGAGGACATGTGATATTTGTCTTTCTGTGTCTGGCTTATTTAAGTTAACATAATGTCCTCCAGTTCCATCTATTTGGTTGCAAATGACAGAATCCATTCATCCGTTGATGAACATTTCGGTTGATTCCATATCTTGGTTATTATGAATAGTGCTGAAATAAACATGGGAGAGCAGATATTTCTTTCATATACTGATTTCCTTTCTTTTGGATATGTGTCTCACAGTGGGATTGCTGGTAGATCCATTTCTATTTTTTTTGAGGAAACTTTATACTTTTTTTTTATTAGTGGCTATACTGATTTATTTATTTATTTTGTAGAGATGGTGTCTTGCTATGTTGCCCAGGTGGGTCTCAAACTCCTGGGCTCAAGCAATCCTCTGCCCCAGCCTCTCAAAGTGCTGGGATTACCGGCATGAGCCACTGTACACAGCCTGCATTCTTTTTTTTTTTTTTTTTGAGTTGGAGTCTCACTCTGTCGCCCAGACTGGAGTGCAGTGGCCGCTCCCGGCCACCACAGCCTCGACCTGCTGGGCTCCAGCGATCCTTCTGCCTCAGCCTTCCAAGTAGCTGGAACTACAGGTGTGCGCTACCACGCCCAGCTGATTTTTTTGATTTATTGTAGAGATGAGGTCTCGCCAAGTTGCCCAGGCGGGTCTCGAACCCGCGGGCTCAGGCAATTCACCCACCTTGGCCTCCCAAAGCGCAGGATTACAGACTGAGCCACCAAGCCCGGCCCCAGCCTGCATTCTTCCCAACAGTATACTAGCATTCCCAGAAAGATTTTTCTTTGAGGCTCTCTATCACCTAGGCTAGAGTGCAGTGGTGTGATAACTCACTGCAACCTGGCCTCAAGTGATTCCCCCACCTCAGCTTCCAAAGCAATGAATTACAGGTATGAACCATCACTTCCTGCCAGAAAGGAGATCCTATTCAGGGTCCAGACTATGTCCACAGGGAAGTAGGCTACTGAATGGAGGCAGGTCATTGAAGTAGAAGAAACCAAGAGAAATAAAGCATTTTGAGCACTTACTAGCAGTGGCCTTTCTGACGATCAGTGGGGTGGGTGCTTGTAATATTGTGAAATACAATTGGTCCTCCATATCCATGGGTTCTGCATCTGTGGAGTCAACCAACCTCTGCTCAAAAATATTGAGAGAAAAAAGTGAGTGGTTGCATCTGTACCGAATTTGTGTAAACCTTTTTTTCTTGCCATTATTCCCTAAACAATACAATATAGCAACTATTTATATAGCGTTTACATTGTATTAGTAACCTAGAGATTATTTATATGGGAGGATGTGTGTAGTTATATGCAAATATTACTCATACACCATTTTATTTAATTTTATTTTTTTTTTGAGTTGGAGTCTCATTCTGTCGCCCAGACTGGAGTGCAGTGGCCGCTCCTGGCTACCGCAGCCTTGACCTGCTGGGTTCCGGCGATCTTTCCGCCTCAGCCTTCCAAGTAGCTAGAACTACAGGCGCGCGCTACCACACCCGGCTGATTTTTGATTTATTGTAGAGATGAGGTCTCATCAAATTGCCCAGGCGGGTCTTGAACCCGCGGGCTCAGGCAGTCCACTCACCTCAGCCTCCCAAAGGTGTGGGATTACAGGCTGAGCCACCGAGCCCGGCTCATACACCATTTTATATCAGGGACTTGAGCATATGTGGGTTTTGGTATCTGAGGCGGGTCCTGGAACCGACTCCCCACAGATACCGAGGGACGTTTGTGTATATATTTACAGTATTTGGTCTTCGTCCTCATTTCCTGGCATACAATTCCTAAAATCCCTGAAATCTTCAAAGTGATTTATTTTTAAAAGTGTCTTCCATATGCTAATGAGTTGACTGGCAGCCCCTAGGGAGCTTCAGGATGGTCACTGGACAGACTGAGGCAGGATTAGAGGGTTGGGACTTTTGGTCCATTTCCCCAACCTGCAGGGAGGGAAGAGGAGCTAAGGGATAAGTTGATGGCCAACGGTGAATGATTTTATCAATCATGCCTACATAATGAAGCCTCTATAAAACCCCCAAAAGGACTGAGTTCAGAGAGCTTCTGGGTAGCTAACCATATGGAAGTTCCTGGAGGGTGCCCAGAAAGGGCATGGAAGCTCTGCACCCCCTTCCCACATGCCTCACTCTATGCATCCCTTTGTACATTTAAGTATTCTTTGTAAATATCCTTTATAATAGACTGATAAATTTAAGTAAAGTGTTTCCCCAAGTTCTGTGAACTGCTCTAACAAATTAATCAAACCCAATGGGGAGGGGGTCAAGGGAACCCTAATTTATAGCTGGTTGGTCAGAAGCACAGGTTAAAAAGTGGGGGTGCTTATGATTGGCATTAGAATTGGTGCAGTGGGGGCAGTCTCGTGGAACTGAGCCCTCAACTGGTGGAATCTGGTGCTATCTCCAGGTAGGTAGAATCAGAATTGAATTGAATTGGAGGACACCCAGCTGTGCCCACCGCTCAACCGATTGCTTGCTTGATGTGTAGAGAAAAATGCCTACACATCTGGTGTCAGAAGCACGTTGTGAGAGTACAGTAGAAGTAGGAAAAGCTGAGTTTATTTCTACGTATTCTCAGCCCTGTATTGCAGAGGAACAGACCTCAGAGAAAATCTGGGCAGCTATCTGACCTGAGGGTGGTTCCATCCAAAAGATACAACCAAGGAATGTGGTGGAAGTTCAAGTTCTAAGGGAAGGAAGAAAAAGAGGCAAAGGCTTGAGCAGAGAACCTTGACTCTGTGCTCCTTTGGAGACTCCCTCACTTTCTTCTTAGCAGAGGAAATGGCACAACATAGCAGGAGAGAGAGGGAGACAAAAAGTTGCACTTTTTTTTTTTGAGTTGGAGTCTCATTCTGTTGCCCAGCTTGGAGTGCGGTGGCCCGCTCCCAGCCACCACAGCCTTGACCTGCTCGGCTCAGGCAATTCTTCTGCTTCCGCCTTCCAAGTAGCTAGAACCACAGGTGTGTGTCACCACACCTGGCTAATTTTTTGATTTACTGTAGAGATGAGGTCTTGCCAAATTGCCCAGGCTGGTCTCAAACCCCTGGGCTCAGGCAGTCCTTTCTCCTTGGCCTCCCAAAGTGCTGGGATTATAGGCGTGAGCCACTGTGCTGCATTTAAAAATTATACTTTGATTTGTTTTGTTATATTCTTATAATTTTAAACCATAAAATTGTTTTAAAAAGCAACAGTAGGCCGGGTGTGGTGGTTCATACCTATAATCCCAGGACTTTGGGAGGCCAAGGCGAGAGGACTGCCTGAGCCCAAGGGTTTGAGACCAGCTTAGGTAACTTGGTGAGACCTTGTCTCTACCATAAATAAAAAAAATAAGCCGGGCGTGGTGACGTGTGCCTGTAGTTCCAGCTTCTTGGAAGGCTGAGGTGGAAGGGTTGCTTGAGCCCAGCGGGTTGAGGCTGCGGTGGCCATGAGCGTGCCACTGCACTCCAGCCTGGGTGACAGAGTGAGACTCCAACTTAAAAAAAAGACAAAGAAAAGAAAAAGCAACAGCAATAGCAGAGGCTCTGCCTAGTCTCTGAGAGATCGAGAAAGACAATCAATAGGTCCCCCTCATGGCCCCCACCCCAGCGCCTATGTCCATTTTCACTGCCTGCCGTAAGGGAGCCACAGAAGGAATGGTGGGCTTTGCAGCTTCATAGTGGCAGGAAGCATTAAGCCAGTCAAGTGGGCAGGGAGAGGGCTCCGGCAGTCTCCTTATCCACTTACTCTCCTTCCTGGCCCTGTGCTGCATCTCCCCAAGTGACCAGCAGAGGGTCCTTTACCAACAAATAAACGTTAAAACCATCTGTCCAGAGATTAGAGCCTGTCATGGTGGACAAGGGATGCATGGTGAGAGAGGGACCTGGGATGGTGGAAGCAGAACTGGGTCAGTTACAAAGTCCCCAGTGGAATTCCTTTCCAACTCCTATAGGACCCTGCTAACCCTCCTTTTTTCATGGGCCCACAAAGCTGCTTACTAACTGCTTCTCCCACAAATCCCTGCCCGGAGCAGCCTGTGTCTGTTAGATTAGCTCCCGGCACTAAGCTGAGATGGGAATTTTCTGCTTCTGCGTTACTCCTCTTAAGCCAATTATCATCAACCCTTACACAAGCCAGGGTTTAGGGAAACTGCCCTGGATAACTGCTCTGTCCTGGTGGTGGGTGTGGGGTCTAGGGTGGGAGTTGGGAGGGTCCTAGAAAGAGGGGAGGATCAGTCTTGG
Organism: Cephalopachus bancanus; assembly: GCA_027257055.1. Taxonomy (NCBI): domain Eukaryota; kingdom Metazoa; phylum Chordata; class Mammalia; order Primates; family Tarsiidae; genus Cephalopachus; species Cephalopachus bancanus. The sequence goes on from JAPVLO010000276.1 coordinate 104,754, forward strand.
GAATGGAATCTCCCCCATTTCTATTTGGGGAAATGGGGGAGGGTCCATCTGGGCACTGAGGGAAAGTCTGTGGTGGAAAATAGGGGGTTGGTTGTGGGGATGTGAAGTGTGAACTAACAGCAAAAAAAGGTTCTTTTGAGTGTTGATTCTCAAAGTGTGGTCCCTGGACTAGCAGCGTGAGCATCACTTGGGAACTGATTAGAGATGTAAATTCTCTGGCTCCACCCCAGATACTGAATCAGAAACTCTGGGAGTGGAGCCCAGTAATCTAATCTGTGTTTTATTTAACAAGCTTTCAAGATGATTCACATGTGTGCTAAAGTTTGAGAACAACTCCTCTTGAGTTATGAGGTCTATTCCAGGAGTCAGAAGTGTGTGTTCTCAGGACTCAAAGGTCCATCCTGGGGGATGTGTGGTGGGAGTGGAGAACATCCCCAGAATGGAGAGGATCTGAGCTAGTGGAGTTCTGGAAGGCAGGAAAGTCTGAAAATGATTAAAGTCTGCTCAGGGAATGGAGATGAATCTGCTTTATAAAATGGGAAGGTTGCTGGACTCGGCGGCTCAGCCTGTAATCCCGTGCTTTGGGAGGCTGAGGTAAGTGGATTGCCTGAGCCCGCGGGTTCGAGACCCACCTGGGCAACTTGGCGAGACCTCATCTCTACAATCAAAAAATCAGCCGGGCGTGGTAACACATGCCTGTAATTCCGGCTACTCAGAAGGCTGAGGCGGAAGGATCACCCGAGCCCAGCAGGTCGAGGCTGCAGTGGCCGGGAACGGCCACTGCACTCCAGTCTGGGTGGCAGAGTGAGACTCCGACTCAAAAAAATAAAATAAAATAAGATGGGAAGGTAACAGTAATTAGGGAATGAGGAAGTTTGGCATTGTCGATAAAGCCGTGGTTTAGAATCAGCAAGACCCACCTGGATTTGAATACTGGATCCATCATATTACCTGTGTGACTTCATAGTTGTTTTTTTGTTTTGTTTTTTTTGAGTTGGAGTCTCATTCCATCACCCAGGCTGGAGTGCAGTGGCACACTCACGGCCACCCAAGCATCAACCTGCTGGGCTCCGGTGATCTTTCCGCCTCAGCCTTCCAAGTAGACAGAACTATAGACACGCGCTACCACGCCCGGCTATTTATTTTTATTATTATTATTTTTTGAGTTGGAGTCTCACTCTGTCGCCCAGACTGGAGTGCAGTGGCCGCTCCTGGCCACCGCAGCCTCGACCTGGGCTGGGCTCCGGCGATCCTTCTGCCTCAGCCTTCCAAGTAGCCGGAATTACAGGCATGTGCTACCACGCCCGGTTAATTTTTTGATTTATTGTAGAGATGAGGTCTCACCTGCCCAGGCGGGTCTCGAACCTGCCGGCTCAGGCAATCTACTCACCTCAGCCTCCCAAAGGCGCGGGATTACAGGCTGAGCCACCGAGCCTATTATTTTTATTGTAGAGACGAGGTCTGTCCAAGTTGCCCTGGCTGGTCTTGAACCTGCGGGCTCAGGCAATCCACTTGCCTCGGCCTCCCAAAGGGCGGGAATTACAGGCTGAGTCGAGTCTGGCCCATACATGTTCTTTTTTTTTCACTCCGTAAACATTTTGCTTTTATTTATTTGTTTGTTTAATTTTATTTTTTGTGAGAAAGCAGGATTTATTGAGAGGACAAAAAAGCTCCCACAGTAGGAGGGGGCCAGAAGAGGTTGCCCCATATTTGTTCTTAATACTTCTGAGTCTTAGTTTCTTATCTGAAACATGGGAAGATAATATTCACCTCATAAATTTGTTGTGAGGACTGGTTAGACTGTTCAGTCAATGAATATTTGTTGAGTTCATTTTCAGTGTGCACAGTAGGAATATAAGGGAGAAAGAAACCTACCTAGCCTCTTACTCAGAGATCAGCCATATCTCTATGCTGGGTGCCTAGCACATAGTAGGCATTCAATAGATGTCATTTCCCTTCTTTTGCTAAGGGAATGGAGATTCTTCTGGGGGAAGGCGATGAGCCAGAATCATGGTGTGACCTGGAGAGTAAGGATGTATGATCTATTCTTGAGAATAAAAAAGAATCATCTATTACTAAGCACATGGACACTTGAACCTCAAAGGCACCTTTGGAGACAGATATGCAATTTTTTTTTTCTTTTGAGTTGGAGTCTCACTCTGTTGCCCAGACTGGAGTGCAGTGGCTGCTCCTGGCCACCACAGCCTCGACTGCTGGGCTCCGGTGATCCTTCCGCCTCAGCCTTCCAAGTAGCTGGAACTACAGGCGCGCACTACCACACCCGGCTGATTTTTTATTTATTGTAGAGATGAGGTCTCGCCAAGTTGCCTAGGCGGGTCTCGAACCCGTGGACTCAGTCAATCCACTCACCTCAGCCTCCCAAGGCCCAGGATTACAGGCTGAGCCACCCAGCCCGGCCGATATGCAATATTTTTATCATCCACATTACAAGGATGAGGCTCAGAAAGGTGGAGAAATCTGCTTAAGAGTACAGAACTAGTAAGAGTGCCCATGTTAGAATGCAGTTCTTGCTGGGTGCATTGGCTTACATCTATAATCCCAGCATTTTGGGAGGCAGAGGCGAGAGGGGTTCGAGACCAGCCTGAGCAACAGGGTGAGTCCTTGTCTCTATAATAAATAATAGAAAAAGAAATCAGCTGGGCATGGTGGCACATGCCTGTGGTTCCAACTACTTGGAAGGCTAAGGTAGAAGGATCGCCTGAGCCCAGCAGGTCGAGGCTGTGGTAGCAGTGAGTGTGCCACTACACTCCAGCCTGGGCAACAGACTGAGACTCTGACTGAAAAACAAAAAAAAGAAAGAAAGTATGCAGATCTTACAATTACAGGTTCAAGATATGGAAGAAGATCTGCTCATGAAATGGGGAGAGGATGTCCTAGAGAATGGGGAAGGCTTTTCCAGGGAAGAAAATGGTCTTTAATGGGACACGCATGCATGGCAGAAGTTCTAACCCCAGGAATGGAAGGTTTATCTAGGACAGCGGCTCTCAACTTTGCCTGCCTAGTGAGATTACCCGCAGAGCTTCTAAAAATACTCATGTTTGGGTCCCACCCCTAGAGATCCAGAATTGATTGGTCTGGAGTGACATCTGGACATCTCTTGATAGATCTCCCAAGAGAGGCTGGCTTTCAGCCAAGTCTGAGGACCACTGCTTTGGGGCATGGGGTATGAAACCCACAGTGTGGAAAGCTGATAGAAGACTTGGATATGTTGGTCTCAGAAGATGGGGAATGGGGGATGGTATGTTCATAAGAAAGGAGAGGAAACTTTCCTGGGAATTGGAAAGTTATGTGCCAAGGAATGGAGCTGGGTGGCATTAAGAGATAGAGGCTATCTCAGGAGAATGAAGAGCCTGTCTAGAAAATGGAGGGAGGTGGTCTATTTGGGAATAAGGTCCTGAAAGGCCCAATTAGCAGAGCAGGAAAAAGCAGGAATTCTGAGGTTCAAGCCCTGCTCTATTATCAACTAGATATGTTCCCTTGGGCACGTTGCTTAACCTTACTGTGCCTCTGTTTCTTTATAGGTAAAGGGGGTTTGTAAAACCTGTCTCATGGGGATATTGTGAGGATTCAATTAGATAATGCCCTTTACACGGTAGTTAGTAAATACAACTGTGGGTTGGGGGATGGGAAGGCTTATAGGAGCTCAATGCAAGTTAGCTTGGAGAATGGAGGGTCCATCTGGAGAATGGAAAGTTGGTCCTGAGGTGGGGGGAAAGACAGGAAAGGCTGAATCCAAAACCCACCTAAACCTCACAGTTACAGGGTGGAGTCTGAAGATGTCCTCCAGGGGCCGCCAGCTTGCAGAGCCCTGGAAAGGCTAGTGGGGGAAGCGGGGTGAGGGTGGAGGTGGGCGGAGGAGAGGTTTGACTGCTAGTAACCTCTCAACTGCTGCAGTAAGGAGAAGCCTCTCCGGTGCCAGCCGCACCAGCAGCCTCCCCTCCCATCCGTCTCTGCTGTGTGACAGGTGGGAACTTAAAAGCTCAGGTCACGTGTCTTGGTTAGCTAACCTACTTACCCCTTGAAGACACAAGGGCTGGGGCAGGCAGGGGCCCAGACAAATTGCAGGGGGAAAGCCCCAAGCGTGCTCTGGGTACCTATATTTGAAGGCTTGTGGACAAGGGAGAGAATGCACAGGTGTACAAGAGGATGCCAAAGGCAGTGTCTGCGAGCCCTGTGCATGCCCTGACACAGGGGCCCCCAGGGTCAGGCATGTCCCTGCCCTGAGAGCCGGAATCTGACTGTGAATACAGATATCTACAGTTGAGCAGGCTGAGCTCTGGGTACCAGTTTAATCTTGGAGCTGCCTGCAAATCTCCCAGACAGAGCTGCTACTACCCTCTTCCCTTCTTGACTGTATCCTCACTCTTAGGGAAAGTGTGAATGGAGAGAGGGAGGATGTTCCAATATCCTAAGACTCCAGATTTTTGAAAAGCCTTTGTACCTAGTTTGGGAATTCCTGGCGGGAGGCCTGAGCTCAGGGGCTAGGACTGAGGGAACTTGGGGGTGGAGGGGTATTGTTTGTGAATGTAGGCTGACAGCTTCACAATCCCTTGAGAGTAATGGAATCTGCACACCATCCCCCCCCAACCATTGTCTAGTCTGTCTTCCAGGGACCTGTCGCCCCTGAGTGACTCCAGCTCTTCTTTCCTCACCGTTCCCAAGTCGGCCCTTCGCTGCCAACTCCAGTCCTGGGTCCAGCACGGCACCCCTCCAGCCCCCGTGCCGCGGGCGCTGCTCTCACCCTCCCCATCCTCGCCCCCCTGGGGGCTGCCAGCCGGCGCGGGCCCTTTAAGAGCAGCGGGACCGGCGAGCTGGAGCTTGCAGGAGAGCGCAGTCGCCGGGCGGGCTCGGAGGGCACCGCTCCGGGGACCAGGCTCGGGGAACCGGGTGTGTGCTGCCAAGCGGAGTCGGGGCGCGACCCCGACTCCTTGTCATCTCTGACCCGAGGCCTGGCCCTCCTCTGTCGCCTGCCCCGCCCCGGCCCCGCCCCGGCCCGGGCCGCCGGGACCGGGAGCCGGGACGCGGGTGCCGCAGCCCGAGGCAGGTAAGGAGAGCCCGGACTCTCCATCCCCGGCTCGGGCAGCGCGGAGCATCCCGGCCCCGCACCGGCCCGGGGGCGCGTCAAGGTGACGAGGCGTGCGGGAGCTGGGCCGGGGGGTCGAGCCCGCCCTGGGGGGTTTAGTTGGCCGTGGGGTTCGAGTCTGGGTGGTTCGCCTGCCTTTGGGGAAAGCCCGGGGCGCGCGGGCCCAGGGGCGCCGGCGGGAGGGGCCAGCCTGGGCGTTGCGCCCAGGGATGGGGAGGCGGACGCGGCCGGAGGCCCCAAGCCTCCTCTTCTCTGCCTTCCCCTGGCCCACCCAGCACTCACCCTGCTACCCTGACCTCCTGGCGGGCAGCCTCCATCGGCTGCCCCTCCCCCCGCCCCATCCCTCCTGTCCCCAGGGGCTGCTGGCCTGCGGGGTAAGGAGATTAGCGCCGCCGCAGGGAGGAAGGAGCCGGTGAGGGCTTCGAGGGGCCGGGCTGAGGCCAGGCTGGGGCCGGGGCTGTCAGGGACTGAGGAGAGGTCGGGACTGAGCGTCCCCTGGGGGGGGCGAGGAGGGTGTCCGGGCGCGGGGAGTGGGGCGCTAACAGTCTCGGATCTGCCCTGAGAACGGGGCGGGGAGTGAGGGCGGGGCAGCGTTAGAACGCCAGGGCGCTTTGAGCCGGGGTGGAGGGTCTGCCCCAACTGAGCAGGCCTTCTCCCAGCAGGCCGGCGGCGTGATGGCGGAGAAGGCGCTGGAGGCCGGGGGCTGTGGCCTGGGGCCGGGGGCTGTGGCCATGGCCGTGGCGCTGGAGGACGGGGCGGAACCCCCTGTGCTGACCACGCACCTGAAGAAGGTGGAGAACCACATCACGGAAGCCCAGCGTTTCTCCCACCTGCCCAAGCGTTCCGCGGTGGACATCGAGTTTGTGGAGCTGTCCTATTCCGTGCGGGAGGGGCCCTGCTGGCGCAAAAGGGGTAGGGAACGGCCTGGTGGAAAGCGCTGAGTTGCTTCTTCAGGAGCTTGAGGCCTGGGTGTCCCCTGTCCTGCAAGTCCTGCAACAGTGAGTCCCGTGGGGACACTGAGATCTGGGCCCTAACCCCTTGCTCACAGTTGAGGGCCAGCACCTGTGCTCCCTGCACCTGTGAGCACTGTGGGACACCAGTTCAACTGATTATTGAAGCTTTCTCTTCTAAAGACACCCTGCGACCTCTGGTCCCTGAGTGGTCCTTGATGGGTTTTTCTTATTTTTACAGAGAATTCCTGTCTGTAAGGGCTGGTAAGGCAAAGCAGAGGGCTGTGTCTGCAGGGTTTAGCAATACCCTTGGACCCAATTGCAAAGACATTTCTGTCATGGCACTCCATTCTCGCCACAGTTCTCTGAAGCAGGGAGGGTGGAGGATAGATGTCATCTCCATGTTACTTACAGGGAAACTGAGGCCCAAGGAAGTTGAGTGGCTTGACCAATGTCACACAGCTAAGAGGTGGCAGAGCTGGGACCAGAAGCTGGGTTTTCCAGCTCTCCACGCATTGTTCTTTTCTGTCTCTTAAGATCCCTATCTCTCCCCATCAGAACAGGTCCCTTGAACCCTGACCCTGCCCTGCATCCCCTACCCTGGGCTGCTTGAGCTGGAATAGAGCAACTGGGGTTTTTCCCAGAGCCTGGGTATGGGCCAGGGGTGGGGCTGGGACATTATTTTCTGAGGTCTAACAAATAGGTTTGGGGTGCTTCAGAGCAGGGCTGAGTATGAGCTCAGCCATGGAAACTGAGCATGCTCAGTTTCAATGGAAACTGAGGCATCTGGGCTCCCTGCCCAGCGCCCTATCCCTAAGCAGCCTCTCTCTGTCCTGATACCAGCTCTGGGCAAAATGATGAGATAGTTGTTGTTTCCTTTAATTTATATTTTAAAATATTTATATATTTTTAGAGATGAGGTCTAACTATGTTTCCCAGGCTGGGTCTCGAACTCCAGGCAGTGGGTAGGCAGAGAGGAAAAAGAGGAAAAAAAGGATGGAGAGAGAGAGGTGTCTGCTTTTCCCAGGTAAAGTTTTGTCATCAGTCTCTCCTAATTATATATGGTATTTCTTACTTTTTCTTTTCTTTTCTTTTTTTTTTTTTTGAGTTGGAGCCTTACTCTGTCACCCAGGCTGGAGTGCAATGGCACACTCATGCCCACTTCAGCCTCGGCATATTGGACTCAGGCGATCCTTCCACCTAAGTCTTCCAAGTAACTGGGACTACAGGCGTGTACCACCACACCCAGCTAATTTTTTGATTTATTGTAGAGATGAGGTCTCACCAAGTTGCACAGGCTGGTCTCGAACCGGTGGGCTCAGACAATCCTTTCACCTCGGCCTCCCAAAGTGCTAGTATTATACGTGTGAGCCACAGCGCCTGGCCTCTTATTTTTTCAAAACACCTTTCTATTAATTAATGATCTCAGTTAATATCCACAATAACCCTATTAAGTCCTTGGAAGGAGATATTACTATCCTCCTTTTATTTTATTTTATTTTTTTTTTGAGTTGGAGTCTCACTCTGTCGCCCAGACTAGAGTGCAGTGGCCGCTCCCGGCCACCGCAGCCTTGACCTGCTGGGCTCCGGCGATCCTTCCGCCTCAGCCTTCCAAGTAGCCGGAATTACAGGCATGTGCTACCACACCCGGCTGATTTTTTTATTTATTGTAGAGATGAGATCTTGCTGCCCAGGCGGGTCTCGAACCTGCGGGCTCAGGCAATCCGCTCACCTCAGCCTCCCAAAGGCGCGAGATTACAGGCTGAGCCACCGAGCCCGGCTTCACTATCCTCCTTTTATAGGTGAAGAATCAGAGGCCCTAAAGATGAAGTCACTTGACAAAATTGCAGAGGGAGTTACTGACCACAGCAGGACTAGAAAACTGGTGTCTCTCCAGTCTGAACGGCCTCTTTGGTGCTAAGCAAGAAACGTGGGTTCCTAGTCACTTGTAAGCTGTGTGACCTTGGGCAGGCTGCTTACCCTCTCCTGGTCTCACTTTCCTCAGCTGTAAACAGGGATGATAAGAATACACAGGCTTGTGGTGAAGCTCAGCTGAGATGATGTCTGTGAAAGGCAAGTGTAAGATGATATGTGTGATCTTTGCTGGTTGCCAGTGTTCAACCAGCTACTGTGATTAATTGAGGGAAAGGTTCGTCACTGCCAGTTTCTTCATCTACAAAAGAGATCACTTCCTGTGAGTGACTCTGAAAGGCATATACTGGAGTCTACCCAAATGTCTCTCTGATTGATGGAGAGGAGGACTGAGGCAAATGGCTGGAGCCCACGGCTCCCCCTCTCCCAAGAAAGAAAGCTTTTTTTTTGAGTTGGAGTCTCATTGTCACCCAGGGTTGAAGTGCCATGGCAAGCTCATGGCCCCTGCAGCCTCAACCTGCTGAACTAAGGCAATCCTTCTACCTCAGCCTTCCAAGTAGCTGGAACCACAGGCATGTGCCACCATGCCCAGCTGATTTTTTTATTTATTATAGAGACGAAGTGCGGTTTCACCAAGTTGCTCAGGCTGGTCTCGAACTCCTGGGCTCGGGCAATCCTCTCGCCTCCGCCTCCCAAAGTGCTGGGATTCCAGGCGTGAGCCACTGTGCCCAGCACCAAGGAAGAACTTGCTGTGTGACCCTGGGTGAGTCACTGGATGGCTCTGGGCCCCAGTTGTCTCACCCATGCTGTTAGAGGAGCTTTGTAAACCATAAAGCCCCATCCAGGCAGTTGGTATAATCAGGACCCAGCAGTGGGCAAGAGCTGCTCCCCCTTCTGACACACTCCTGGGTGTAGTGGAGAGAAGGTTCAATATGGCATCCCTTCACTGTCTCTGTTGGGGAGATGGAGTGGGGAGGGAGCTTGTCTCTGTGGGTGTCAGCAGAGGGTAGTAGGAGCAGAATAGGGTTCCCTCCACATGAGACAGGTTTACAAGCGTAGCAAAGGCCTTCCTCATTGGCTTCGTCCCTCCTTTCCATCCCCGTGTCTTACCAGATAACTCCAGGCTCTGTCCCATATTCCCTGGGCATATATATGCAGAGCTTCTCCTCACAAAGCCTAGAGGGCCTCTGCCTTTTGAAATCCTGCTCAGGCCAGGCTCGGTGGCTCAGTCTGTAATTCCAGCACTTTGGGAGGCTGAGGCAAAGGGATTGCCTGAGCCCACGGGTTCGAGACCCACCCAGGAAACTTGGCAAGACCTCATCTGTACAATAAATCAAAAATCAGCCGGGGGTGGTAGCACGCGCCTGTAGTTCCCGCTACTTGGAAGGCTGAGGCAGAAGGATCGCTGGAGCCCAGCGGGTCGAGGCTGTGGTGGCCGGGAGCGTGCCACTGCCCTCCAGTCTGGGTGACGGAGTGGGATTCTGACTCAAAAAAAAAAAAGAAATCCCACTCATCCTTCAAGGCTTAGCTCAATGCCACTTCTTCCATGAAGCCACTCCTGACTTTCCCCTTGCCCCTCCACCCTCACCAATTCCAGTTTTTGTATTCTCAGGTGAATTGTTTGTACTTTTGTTATAATCCTTATTTTATTTTCCTTCGGATCATAGATTTTTATTTTCTTGTCCATTTATCTTACCTAGACTATGACCTTCTTGAGTTCAGAGACTGTGTCTTTCTCATTTGTTTGTCCAGTGTTTGATACAGAGCTTGGTATGTAGTAGACATCAGTAAGCATTTGTCAAATGGAATTAATAATGAAGTGTCAGTTTTTAAATGTACTCTATGTGCCATGCACTGTGTCATATGCTTTACATATATTATCTCATTTAATTTTTACAACAACCCTATGAGATAGGTACTATCATCCTCATTTTACAGATGAGGGACCTGGAGCTCAGAGAGGTTAAGCAACTTGCCTGAGGTCACACAGCTGGTAAGTGTGGAGCCAGAATTTGAACCCAGATCCACTTGACTCCAAACCGGTGTTCTAAATGTATATGCTGCCTCCCAATGAATGAATGAAAGGTGAGATTTTTCTGGGCCATGTTAGGGGCTGGAAAGACAAGCCTGGTGGGCAGAGAGAGCACAAAGAAGGAGGCTTTTCCAGAATAAGGCAAAAGCTCTGAGAACATATGCTCATAGAACAAACCCTTACTAAGCATCTACTACATACCAGACAATCTGCTGAGGTTACAAAGATGAGTAAGACACAGACCCTGCCCCCAAGGAGCTCACTGACTAAGAAGCTGGGAGAGGGGGCGAGTGACAGGCACATCAAGTAACAAACATGCTGGCATATGAGAAGTGCTATGGAAACACAGGACAGTCAGCCAGCTTGGGCTGGATTCCTGGGAAGGTCTTCCTGGAGGGGGTGAGACAGTGACCATTATGATTACAGAAGAGAACCAGGGTCTTCTATAGCCTCAATCCCCTCTCCACACCCATCCATGAGATGTGGGTTTTCCCATGGCCTTCAGAAGAGGATTGTCACTTCGGCTTTTGTTTGACATGGGTGGTAGTCGACTCTAGGGAGCAGGATGAGAGGCTACGGGTTATTGCTGGGGTTATTGCTCCTCTATCCTAACCTGAGTAGGGACTGCTTGTCTCACTGATAGCCATGTCTGCTCCTAAGAGTTTTAGGGGTACCTCCGTCCACTGTAGCCCTGACCAGAAATTCCTTCCTCCCTCACCTGCAGGTTATAAGACCCTTCTGAAGTGCCTATCAGGTAAATTCTGCCGCCGGGAGCTGATTGGTATCATGGGCCCCTCGGGGGCTGGCAAGTCCACGTTCATGAACATCTTGGCAGGATACAGGTGAGGATGATGCTGGGGTGGAATGGGGGCAGTACTCAGGAAGAAGGTATTCTGGGTCTTTTTGGTTTTTGTTTTTGAGTAGGAGTCTCACTCTGTCGCCCAGGCTGGAGTGCAGTGGCACGCTGCTCACGGCCACTGCAGCCTCAACCTGCTGGGCTCAGGCCATCCTTCCACCTCAGCCCCATACTTCGCCCAAGTGGCTGGAATTACAGGCACGCGCCATGACGCCAGGCTAATTTTTGGATTTCTATTGTAGAGATGAGGTCTCACCAAGTTGTCCAGGCTGGTCTTGAACCCCTGGGCTCAGGCAATCCTCTCACCTTGGCCTCCCAAAGTGCTGGGATTATAGGAATGAGCCACTGTACCCAGCCTTAAAGAAGGTATTTGAAAGTGACTTTGACTCCCGTCCCCAACCAATGTTCCTGCAGGGAGTCTGGGATGAAGGGACAGATCCTGGTCAATGGGAGGCCGCGGGAGCTGAGGACCTTCCGCAAGATGTCCTGCTACATCATGCAGGATGACATGCTGCTGCCACACCTCACAGTGTTGGAAGCCATGATGGTGAGGGCTGAATGACCATCCCCTCCTTCCAGCAACCCCCTTCTGTCTGCTGTCCCCACCCTGATGGGCTGAGGGGTCAAGACAGTGCTACCTCTCACACATTACCTTTCTCACCTTACTCTTTGGGTCCCAGGTCTCTGCTAACCTGAAGCTGAGTGAGAAGCAGGAGGTGAAGAAGGAGCTGGTGAGTGGGGAGGGGAGGCAGGTGAACAGCTAGCTGACTGTTGTGCTGCTACTGAGTTCTGGGCCTGAGCCAGGGGTGGGAGAGTGGTGGCCAAGGCTGGGACAGCAGATTAGGCGAGATGCTTTTTGAAGCTGGGGCGGTGCCTGGGGAAAGCGGAGACTCTGAAGCTGATCCGGTGTGGGTGGGGGACCAGGTGACGGAGATCCTGACGGCACTGGGCCTGATGTCTTGCTGCCACACAAGGACAGCCCTGCTCTCCGGCGGGCAGAGGAAGCGCCTGGCCATCGCCCTGGAGCTGGTCAACAATCCACCTGTCATGTTCTTTGATGAGCCCACCAGGTAGATCCCCCTCGTCCACCACCAGGATACCCTTCTCCCCTTGCTCCTGAGCTGGGGCTGGAAGCTGCTTCTTTATGACAGGAAACCAGAGCCTCTGTCTGCAGCCTCCTGGGGCCAAGATAAGGGCTTACACCTCATCTCCATCTCTGCCAATCCTGGGCTGGGCTGTGAGCAGCCCCATCTTTCACCCAGGCAGAGAGCTGCATCACTGATTGACACCTCCCTCTCCTTCTGTCCCCCCAGCTGTCAGTTATCAAGTCCTGTTGACTCTTGCTCCTTTTGATATCTCTAGATTTGCCCTGCCCCATCTCTAGTGCCAGCACCTAAGTTCAGGACATCAACAGACTTTTATCTCCAGTGTCTCCCAACCAATCTTTCTTCCAAACTGCAGCCAGAGTGAACTTTCTTAAAGACAAGTCTGCAGTACTCACTCCCCTGCTTAAAAACATGCAATGATTTCCATTTGTCCTCGGAATAAAGTCAGGTGACTTACAAGGTCCTGGTCTGAACCTACTTCTCCAGCCTCATGTCTTGTATTTTATGCTCTAATAATACTGAGTTGCTTATAATTTGCTGGTTAAGCCACATGTTTCATGCCTCTGAGCCTTGCCCATGCTGTGTCTTCTGCTGGAATGTCCTTCACCAACGTGTCTCCCCTACCACCTTCACCTGGCTTCGCTCTTACTCCTTCTAGGCTCGCTCTGGAACCTTCTCTTACTACCCCTCAACACCCTGCCACAACAGAATTGAATCCTCCCCTCCACCACCCCACTTCACCCAGTGTTGCAACAGCACTTTCCACATTACTTCATATCATCTGTGAGCTTGTCTTTCTCTGTCTCCAGACCAGAGTCTATGTCTTATTTGTGCATCGCTGTAATCCCAGTGCCTGGCATACAACAGGTGCCTACCATATGCTTATTAAACCGAACTGGGCTTCTGGGTACCTCCAAGAGCCTGAACCATAGAGGCCAGAGTGCCCTCTTCCTGCCAGCTTCACCCCCTTCACAGCAGCTGTCCCACCCTAAACATTTCCTTCTCTTGGGCCCACCCACCTCACTGAGCCCCCTGCTCTCTGGACAGCGGTCTGGACAGCGCCTCTTGTTTCCAAGTGGTGTCCCTCATGAAGTCCTTGGCGCAGGGGGGCCGTACCATCATCTGCACCATCCATCAGCCCAGTGCCAAGCTCTTTGAGATGTTTGACAAGGTCAGTGTCTCCGGGCCTCAGAGAAGATGGGTTGGTAGAAGGGCTGCAGGGTCCCTGCCTGGCCCGCCGGTCATGTCTGCCTCACCTTTCTCTTTCTGCTGCAGCTTTACATCCTGAGTCAGGGTCAGTGCATCTTCAAGGGCGTGGTCACCAACCTCATTCCCTATCTGAAGGGGCTTGGCTTGCACTGCCCCACCTATCACAATCCGGCTGATTTCAGTGAGTGAGGGTCTGTTGGTAGGGGCCGGGATACCTGGGGCTCGGGTCCTTCACTCAGCCTTTCTGGGGATGGAGATCTCGTTGTCACCTACCCACGCCCCACATGCCCAAGGAAGGGCTGATTTGCCCTTGGGGAGTACAGGTGAATCTTAGCTGAGTGCTCACTCTGTGTTGTCCAGTCATCGAGGTGGCCTCTGGCGAGTATGGAGACCTGAACCCCATGCTGTTCAGGGCTGTGCAGAATGGACTCTGTGCCATGGCTGAGAAGAAGAGCAGCCCTGAGAAGAACGACCTCCCTGCCCCCTGTCCCCCTTGCCCTGTGGTGAGTAGGGGTGGAGAGGTCGGAGAGGACATAGTGGGGGAGGGGAGAGAGAACCACGGGCAATGACCTTGCCAAAGAGGCTGTTCCCCAGGGCATCTCAACCGTTGGGTATGAGGAAGCCCCTAGGACTTATGAGCAGTTGTGTGGCCTTAGGCCCATTACTTCATCTCTTTGAGCTTCAGTTCCTCATTCATTTACTCATTCAGCAAATTCTTTTTTATTTTTGAGTTGGCATCTCACTCGGTCGCCCAGGCTGGAGTGCAGTGGCACCCTCACAGCCTCCCTAGTGTCGACCTGTTAGGCTCAGGTGATCCTTCTGCCTCAGCCTTCCAAGTAGCTGGAATTACAGGTACACGATACCACGCCCAGCTAATTTTTTTTTTTATTATTGTAGAGATGAGGTCTCACCAAGTTGCCCAGGCTGTTCTTAAACTTGTGGGCTTAGGCGTTCCTCTCACCTCGGCCTCCCAAAGTGCTGGGATTACAGGCTTGAGCCACCATGCCTGGGCTGGCAAATTCTTATTGAGTATCTGTAGTGTGTTGTCTTCAGTGCTGGCACAGTGTCCATCTGGTGAACAAGACCAACACTGTCCTGGGCCTAGTGGCCAGCATGGCTTACTATCATCTCTAACTTGGAGATGATGATACTTTCTTCATAGGGTTATTAGGAGGATTAATTAGATAATCACATAAGGCACTGTAGCTGGTACAGCAAGTGTTTGTTCAGTGACAGTTCTTTTCCTTAAATGAGATACTCTAGGCCAGACACAGTGACTCATGTCTGTAGTCCCAGCATTTTGGGAGGCTGAGGAGAGAGGATTGCCTGAGCCCAGGAATTTGAGACCAGCCTGGGCAACTTGGCAAGACCTCATCTCTGCAATCAATCAATAGCTGGGCATGGTGGCGCATGCCTGTAGTCTCAGCTACTCAGGAGGCTGAGGCAGAAGGATCGCCTGAACCCAGCAGATGGAGGCTGCGGTGAGCTGTGATTGTGCCACTGCACTCCAGTCTGGACGACAGAGTGAGACCCCAACTAAAAAAACAGAACAAAATAGGAAGTCACTGGTCTGCTGTTAGCCACCACAGATATTCACAACTCCCTTTCTCTCTCCTCCCTCCTGAGTTTTTATCCCCTTAAGTCCATCTTCCAGGTACACAACTCAATGGTAAAAGATTCTCCTTCCGCAGACCTAGGAAGGGCTCAGGCATTTTCCCATTCACTGAGCAGGGTGAGCTGTGGTGGGGTGGGGGGGTGGATAGGCTCTCCTGATCCAATTTCTTCTTCCCAGGAAGTGGATCCCATTGAAAGCCACACCTTTGCCACCAGCACCCTCACACAGTTCTGCATCCTCTTCAAGAGAACTTTTTTGTCCATCCTCAGGGACACGGTGAGTCGTCAACCTGGGGGAGAGGAGGCTGGCATAGGCCTGACCATTTGGGTTAAAGGATCCCAGCAGCTGGGATGGGAATGAGGACCCCTACCTCAGCGGCCCCCATTGCAGCTCCAAATTCTCACCTCAATGTGGCCTTCCCTGGTCTGTGGCACATGCCCTTTCTTGGTGATGACCCCTCCCACAGGTCCTGACCCACCTACGGTTTGTGTCCCATGTGGTGATTGGCGTGCTCATTGGTCTTCTCTACCTGCATATTGGCGACGATGCCAGTAAAGTCTTCAACAACACCGGCTGCCTCTTCTTCTCCATGCTGTTCCTCATGTTCGCTGCCCTTATGCCAACTGTGCTCACCTGTGAGCTGAGCCGCCTTGGGCATGGGGTATGGGCGTGGGTGCTGGGCCACAGGCCAGGGGCCAGGGTGTCAGCCAGTTCCTCCTAATCGCCTGTGTCCTCAGTCCCCTTAGAGATGGCAGTCTTCATGAGAGAGCACCTCAACTACTGGTACAGCCTCAAGGCGTACTACCTGGCCAAGACCATGGCCGATGTACCCTTTCAGGTGAGCCTCTTCCTCCCACCTATCCACCACCTGTGTCTTGCTTTGTTCCTCCACCCTTGCTTGCTTGTCTCCCTCAATCTCGTAGTCTTCCATCCCTTCCTTTCCTTCTACTCACTTAGTGAACAAGTGGTGAGTACCTACCGTGCACCAGGCTCTGTACCAGGCACTGATATAGCCTTGACCTTGTGGAACTTATGTTTTAGTGGAAACAACTGATAACAAACAGAAAATGATGAAAATAACAATCCTACAAACGGCTCTGTAAATCTTATTGGAGGCAGTAGAGAATGTGTGGGCTCTGGAGCCCTACTGCCACTTGCTAGCTGTAAGATGTTGGCCAAGTCCCCTAATCTCTCTTTGCTGATATGGAATGACAGTAGTATCTACCTCAGAACTGTTTGTGAGAACTAAATAAGTTAATGCACATCACGTTCTTAGAATAGTGCTTGGCACATACTAAGTACCCAATAGCCGGGCTCGGTGGCTTAGCCTGTAATCCCGTGCCTTGGGAGGCTGAGGCGAGTGGATCGCCTGAGCCCGCGGGTTCGAGACCCGCCTGGGCAGGCGAGACCTCATCTCTACAATAAATCAAAAATCAGCCGGACGTGGTAGCACGCGCCTGTAATTCCGGCTACTTGGAAGGCTGAGGCGGAAGGATCGCCGGAGCCCAGCAGGTCGAGGCTGCGGTGGCTGGGAGCGGCCCCTGCACTCTAGTCTGGGCGACAGAGTGAGACTCCAACCCAAAACAAACAAACAAACAAACAAAGTACCCAATAAATGTTAGCTAGGTTTTGTTGTTGTTATTGCCACCACCACCCTGTCCCAAACACCAGGGCCACCAATTATCCATAGGCCACCTTTGTACACATTAGAAGAAGGTGCCCCTTGCTAAGGGTGGACTGCACTGTGACAGGATGCTTGGCTTAATGAGAAGAGTATAAACTGGCCTTGGCCTCTGATTGGTTGAGCACCCTTGTTCAGGGAACAGCAGTTTTACGTAGTGGGCTCAGTCCCTGCCTCTCCCACCCCCCGCCCCCCACCCCCCTGGAGTTGATAGACTCATAGGGTAAACAAAACATAAGGAGGCTGGATGTAGTGACTCATGCCTATAATCCCAGCACTTTGGGAGGCTAAGACCAAAGGATTCTCTGAGCCCAGGAGTTCAAGACCAGCCTGGGTGACAGTGAGACCTCATCTCTGAAAAAATAAAAATAAAAAAATTAAGGCCAAGTGCAGTGGCTCACACCTATAATCCCAGCACTTTGGGAGGCCTAGGTGAGAGGATTGCCTGAGCACACGGGTTCGAGACCAGCCTAGGCAAATTGGTGAGATCTCATCTCTACAATAAACAAAAAAATTAGTTGGGCGTGGTGGCACGTGCCTGTAGTTCTAGCTACTTGGAAGGCAGAGGCAGAAGGATCACCTGAGCCCAGCAGGTTGAGGCTGCGGTGGCCGTGATCATTGTGCCACTGCATGCCAGCCTGGGCAACAGAGTGAGACTCCAACTAAAAAAGAATAAATAAATAAATAATAAATTAGCCAGATGTGCTGGTGCATGCCTGTAGTCCCAGCTACTGGGGAGACTGAGGTGGAAGGATCACCTGAGCCCAGAAGACCAAGGTTGCAGTGAGCCATGATTGTGCCACTGTACTCCAACCTGGGTGACCGAGTGAAACCCCAACTCAGTCAATCAATAAATCAATTAATTAATAAGTTAAAAAAAATAGGGAAGCCGGGCTCGGTGGCTCAGCCTGTAATCCCGCGCCTTGAGAGGCTGAGGTGAGTGGATTGCCTGAGCCCGCGGGTTTGAGACCCGCCTGGGCAACTTGGCGAGACCTCATCTCTACAATAAATCAAAAATTAGCTGGGTGTGGTAGCGTGTGCCTGTAGTTCAAGCTAATTGGAAGGCTGAGGGGGAAGGATCCCCGGAGCCTAGCAGGTCAAGGCTGCGGTGGCCGGGAGTGGCCACTGCACTCCAGTCTGGGCGACAGAGTGAGACTCCAACTCAAAAAAAAAAAAAAAAAAAATAGGGAATATACTGATACAGATGGGAAGGAGTTGAACCAGTGAGAGTGGGCCTAACAGAAGAGGTGGGACAGGAAGATGAGTGAGGTTCATATGGTCAGGGAGGAAAGAGGTCAATGCGGGGGACAGCATGAACAAGAGTATGGAGGTGGGATAGGTGTGGGAACTCTGGGAATAGGTGTTCTAGAAGCTCACGCCCTGGTGGAGTGAAGGTCTTGGTTTGTGTCCCTGGCCTGAAGTCCACTGCCCAGCCTTGTGCCTGCTTCCCAGGTGGTGTGCCCGGTGGTATACTGCAGCATTGTGTACTGGATGACAGGCCAACCAGCTGAGACCAGTCGCTTCCTGCTCTTCTCAGCCCTGGCCACTGCCACAGCCTTGGTGGCCCAGTCTTTGGGGTTGCTGATCGGAGCTGCCTCCAACTCCCTACAGGTGGGAAGGCTGACAGGTGGGGCTGAGGTCTCGTGGGAGGAAGCGGGGTGGATGGACCTCTGGGAAGCCCTGGGGCCACCCCAGTCCTGGGTCTGTCCTGGTCACCCTATGATGGCCTGGCCCCCTCCCCTCTAGGTGGCCACCTTTGTGGGCCCAGTTACCGCCATCCCTGTCCTCTTGTTCTCCGGCTTCTTTGTCAGCTTCAAGACCATCCCCACTTACCTGCAATGGAGCTCCTACCTCTCCTATGTAAGGTCAGTGCCCCTTCCCTTCCCATCTGCCTCTGCTCCTCCCTGCAGGACTGTGCCAAGTCTGTGGACTGTGCCAAGTCTGGCGCTTACCTTACTGTCCTTTGGGCTCTGCCGACTTGCCCAGGGGGCTGGGGCCCTGTGTTCTGTATCCTGCTCTGATACCCCTGCCTGCCTAGGTATGGCTTTGAGGGTGTGATCCTGACGATCTATGGCATGAAGCGAGGAAACCTGACATGCTTAGAGAAACACTGCCCGTTCCGGGAGCCACAGAGCATCCTTCGCGCGCTGGATGTGGAGGATGCCAAGCTCTACATGGACTTTCTGGTCTTGGGCATCTTCTTCCTGGCCCTGCGGCTGCTGGCATACTTTGTGCTTCGTTACCGGGTCAAGTCAGAGAGATAGAGCCTTGGCCCTGGCCTGTGCCCCAGCCCCCGCAGCAGGAAGCCCTCAGTCCCAGCCCTCTGGGACTGTTTTAATCTTGTAGACTTGGGCACTGGTTGCTGGCGTAGCCGCCCTCCTCTTCCTTGGCTCCTCCACAGGCTGGCTGTCGGACTGCGCTCCCAGCCCGGGCCCTGGGAGTGGGGGCCAGCCCTACCCACCATGCCCAGGCGTCTTCCCAAGTCGATGCTGTTTGTAGCTTCCTCCCTACTCTCTCCAACACCTGCATGCAAAGACCACTGGGAGGCTGCCACCCTCCTTCCTGTCCACGACACCCTCCTCTGTTGTCTGCCTGGGAGCTCCAGGTTCTCCAGGCTCCCACTTACAACTGACCAAAGTGGCCCCCACTGGGGGTCCCCACCACACAAGTGTTTGTAAACTGGCTGCTATAAGGTTGGAGTTCCAGGGCTGGGCCCTGGTGGGGTTCCCTGGATGTCCTGTTATGGATTGGAATGGAGCAGGGAAGGACTCTGGAAGTCTCTTCCTCCTCCTCCCCTTTTCCCCACTCCCAGACCCCAGCTCTGGGTGTGTCTGCCACCGCCCTCCCAGCAGGTTTGACAGAAGCTGGTTTCTGTCTGGGTCACCACTCCCAATCCCGGGGATTGGAGAGGCCTGGGGCCGTGGGATGCCCCATCCCCATCACCTGGTAGGGGTAGGGCCTGGTGGCACCTCTGCAATAATGTCTGTTTCTTTCTCACCTGCCCCTGAAACTGGAGAATGCACTTTATTCTGGGAGGTGAGTGGGGGAAGACCCAAACCTCCTTTCTTGCTGCTCCTGATGCGGTCTTCGATGCTCCACCCCTCTCTGGAGTTACTGGCACATACATACAAACAGGCAATCTCAGTCCTACACTTGCCATCCCCTACAGTGCAGAGGAAGAGTGACAGTGGCATGGTGGTGGGGGTGCTGTGGGGGGGTCGGTGCCAACCTCCTTCAGGGGATCCCACTTCGGAGACCCTAAGGATGAGGCTGGTGCTGCCCAGTGTGTCTCCAGGATCTGCAGGTGTCCACCCCCCCAGTCTTCCCTCCCTCCCAAACCAGGGTGGCACAGGGCACTAGCTCCCTGGAGTTCAGGACCCAACACAAGCACAAGCACGGGTATAAGTTGGCCTTGGCCACCGCCACCCCACGGCCCTCCTTTTGTGCTCCACGCTGGCATTCTCACTCCTCTACCCCTTCCCCAGCTGCTGCTGCTCATTCAAACTCCTATCCATGCCCCTCCACCCCTTCCCATCAGCAGGTAGCCCCTGGGCATCAGAACAGCATGCCCTGGGCACCAGGTGACAGATACACCCAGAGCATATCTGGCTTTCCTGGTGGGTCCAGGCTCATTCTGCTTCTGATTCCCCCTCCCTCAGGCTCTTTTTCCCCCCTTGTTCCTATACACATTCCTCTTCACCTTCCCTCACCCTGTCACAGATTCTTCCCATCACAGAGATGCCAGTTGTATTTGTGGGATTTCACCCATTATTAATAAAACCTATATTTATACAGTATGCAGTGTGTGAATGTGTGTGGGTCTGCCACCTGGTACCATGGGCCTGAGGGGTTCTTGAAAGCACTTGGCAAGGTATCTGTCAGCTTTAGGGAGCCTATGGCAGGGAGTATGGTAAGTCATAGGTGATGTCAGGTTTGGGAATATGTGGCTTAGGAAATATTTGTATCACGCTTTACATCTTACAAATGTTTCATGCCCAAGGGAGTCCCAGGCCAACCCTTTACTGTCTCTCATGACAACTTATTTTGCAGATGAGAGAACTGAGGTTTGAGTTAAGTAACTTGCCCAAGGGCCCTCAGCTAGTGGAGGAGGAGCCAGACCTGAAGACCAGGTCTTCTGTCTCCAGACTCCTCATTCTTGGCATTGGTCAACAGCACTTGTTCACGGTGGATCTGCACGTGTGGGTGCTGTGTCAGTTGCATGAGTGAGTTCCTGCCTAAGTGATACATGCCTCTGTCTTCAGGACTCACGGAGCCCTGGCCGTGCCTCCGGGGAGGAGGTGTGTGAATGGTTCTGAAGGCCAATGGAAGCAAGAGAGACCCTAAAGCCCCATCCTTGGGATGGGAGTACCAGGGAGTACCTCGCTGGGCTTTTTCTTCTTTCTCTGTTTCTTCTTTTTTCTACTGGGCCACATTTACCAGGGCTGAGCCATCAGCCACCAGGACTACACATGAGTTTGGTAGCTGGAGGTTTGGAGTAGGTAAACATCCAGAAGGTCTTAAGGGCTAGTAACAAGGTGACCCAAGAAGCATCACATTGCTTCATTCTCTCCTCTCCTGGGTCCAAAGCTCAGGGATGGAAGGAAGTGACTGGCATTTTTGTGTGTGTGTATGAGTTGGAATCTCAGTTGCCCAGACTGGAATGCAGTGGTACACTCATGGCCACCGCAGCCTCCACCTGCTGGGCTTAGGCAATCCTTCCGCCTCGGCCTTCCAAGTAGCTGGAACCACTACAAGTGCATGCCACCACACCTGGCTAATTTTTAAATTTATTGTAGGGATGAGGTCTTACCAATTTGCCCAGGCTGGTCTCGAACCCCTGAGCTCAGGCAATCCTCTTGCCTCTGCCTCCCAAAGTCCTGGGATTACAGGTGTGAGCCACTGCATTTGGTTAGTGACTGTCATTAACCTGCCAGCTGCCTAGAATGCCCTATTTGTGCCACATGTAGAGCTAAGTACCCGATTAGATTCAAGTTCAGTCTACGTATGTATGGTTGGGCGCTCGATGGAGATGGACTATCTTTCTTTTTTTTTTATTAGGATTTGGGGTGGGAGTGGGAAGTGGGAAGAAGGTGAAGTCCTAACTTTTGGAATTTGGTTAGCTTTAGGGGACACTTTGAGTGCCACCTTCCCCCTGGAGTGATACCATTAGATGGTGCTTTACAGTAAGTCAAAGGGCATGAAATCTCACTATTAGTCTTTCTTAAGATTCTTTGACTGGTCCAATGGTAGTGGTTTATCAGAACTCATTAATGTTAATGCTAAATTTGGTTAGTGACTGTCATTAACCTGCCAGCTGCCTAGAATGCCCTATTTGTGCCACATGTAGAGCTAAGTGCCCGATTAGATTCAAGTCCAGTCTACATAAAGCCACTGCATTCCACATAAAGCCAT
Source organism: Cephalopachus bancanus (assembly GCA_027257055.1). NCBI lineage: Eukaryota > Metazoa > Chordata > Mammalia > Primates > Tarsiidae > Cephalopachus > Cephalopachus bancanus. The sequence goes on from JAPVLO010000276.1 coordinate 126,591, forward strand.
TGCAAACCAACTGGCTTTAAAAAAAGTAAGATTCTTAATTCTACCTTTCTCTTTTAAAATGTAAATATTGCTGGGCACAGTGGCTCACACCTGTAATCCCAGCACTTTGGGAGGCCCAGGTGGGAGGATTGCTTGAATCCAGGAGTTCGAGACCAGCCTGGGTGACATAGTGAGAGCTTATCTCTACAAAAAACCAAAAACTTAGCTGAGCGTGGTGGTGTGAGCCTGTGGTCTCAACTACTTTCAGGCTGAGACAGAAAGATTGTCTTAGCCCAGGAGGTCAAGGGTGCAGTGAGCCGTGATCATGCCACTGCACTCTAGCCTGGGCGACAGAGTAGGACCTCGATTCTAAATAAATAAATGTAAGTACTTCTGAAAGGGTTAAACATTTATAAATTCATACATTTATAAATTCCCTCGGGTGCTAATAAAAGCCAACAGCCGTTCCAGAGCCAGCAGGGGCCATCAAGGCACAAAGAACATTTGTAGAGTGGCTCACATATTTGCAGAGAGAGCTCTTTTGATTCTCACAGCAACCCCATGAGGCTACCAAGATGAGTACTGTCATTTCCTCCTTTTATAGAGAAGGAAACTGAGGCTTGGAAAAATGGCTTGACGCTGTGACCCAACAGCTATTCCTCCCACCAATCCCAGTTAACCCACTGAGAAGAGCACTCTGCCCACCTATGTATGTGTTGAAACGTGCCCTCTCTTCCTAAGTGCCAGCCTACCTGGACTCAGAAATCACTTTCTTCTTCCTCTTCTTCTCTCTCTCTCTCTTTTTTTGAGTCTCACTCTGTCGCCCAGGCTGGAGTACAGTGGCACGCTCACGGCCACCGCAGCCTCAACCTGCTGGGCTCAGGTGACCTTCCACCTCAGTCTTCCAAGTAGCTGGAAATGTAGATGCGCGCTACCATGCCTGGCTTATTTTTTGATATATTGTAGAGATGAGGGCTCGCCAAGTTGCCCAAGCGGGTCTCAAACCCACGGGCTCAGGCAATCCACTCACCTCAGCCTCCCAAAGCGTGGGATTACAGGCTGAGCCACCAAGCCCAGTGACACTATAATTCTTTTTTTTGAGTCAGAGTCTCACTCTGTCGCCCAGACTGGAGTGCAGTGGCCGCTCCCGGCCACCGCAGCCTCCACTTGCTGGGCTCTGGTGATCCTTCCGCCTCAGCCTTCCAAGTAGCTGGAATTACAGGTGCGTGCCACCACACCCAGCTAATTTTTGATTTATTGTAGAGATGAGGTCTCACCAAGTTGCCCAGGCGGGTTTCGAACCCGGGGGCTCAGGTAATCCACTCACCTCAGCCTCCCAAAGGCGCGGGATTACAGGCTGAGCCACCGAGCCCGGCTGACACTATAATTCTTAAAGCACCTGGTGCCCCATCCTGAGGTCAAACAACAGAGGACATGCCCAGAAAATGACTCACAGTACTTCTGTCTTCAAGAGAACAGTCAAATTATATGTTATTAATGAAATCTACATGGCAATCATACCCATGGGGAAGGAGAGGGAGGAGGGAAACAGCTTGCTCTGAGCTGTGTCCGGAACTGCAGTCAGGTGACTGTCTGCCTCGCATGACTAGGTAAGTGGAGTGAAGCTAGATGAGTCCACAGGGCCCAAAATGTCACCTGAGACCACATTCATAGGGTCACTCTACTTCTTCCCCATCCCATGCTACTACTCCCTTGAAGTACTTCTTTAAAAATACAAATAAGCCGGGTTCAGTGGCTCAGCCTGTAATCCTGCGCCTTTGGGAGGCTGAGGTGAGTGGATTGCCTGAGCCCGCGGGTTCGAGACCCGCCTGGGCAGCGAGACCTCATCTCTACAATAAATCAAAAAAGGAGCCGGGCGTGGTAGCGCATGCCTATAATTCTGGCTACTTGGAAGGCTGAGGTGGAAGGATCGCCAGAGCCCAGCAGGTCGAGGCTGCGGTGGCCGGAAGCGGCCACTGCACTCCAGTCTGGGCGACAGAGTGAGACTCCAACTCAAAAAAAAGAAAACAACAACAACAACAAAAACAAACAAACAAACAAACAAATACAAATAAGCTGTCTTCCCTGCTGCCTGGGCTCTTCCCTTCCTTTCTCTGACTTATTTTCTAGAATCCAGTTCAAATGTTACCTCCTCTGCCAGAGATAGTGACTTCCTCTTCTGGGCTTTCCTAACACCTTTCCTCTGCCTCTGAAATGCATCATTTGTAAAAGCAGTGGTTGGTCCCACTGGAGGGAAGCTGCTATGGTCTGATCCCTGCATGCTTGTTCTTGCAGGCGACCCAGGGCCTAGTGCTGGGCGAGGCCTGTGGGGATGATGTGCTTGGTACTAGCCCAATACCACACATTCAGTGAATGACCAAATGTCTAAATGAAATACCACATTGTCTTTAGTCCGTATGGAGGGTAGAGATTGCAAAGCCCTCACTTGGAGTCTTCTGTGAAGTCCCTATTGCACAGTTCTGCTCTGTGCTCTTTGCACACCTGTGCTTGCATGTGAAGGCATGCCTAGCTATGGGTAGTGGGCAGCTCCTCCATCTGGGTTACGTGAGCTCTGGGTGTTCCCTTTGTGGAAGCACAGGGCTAAAGGTGGGGGCTTTGAGAACCCGGAAGCCCCAGGGCTAGGCCATGATTGGGTGCCCAACAGGAAGAGCAGGTTAAGGTGAAAGCTCTCCTTCAGCCTCCATTGGTCTTCCTTTCTTGACCAAAGTGACCAGAGGCCACACACAGAGTTCTGGGATCTGAAGAGAGCCAGGAATAGATGGGAGAACCCAAGAAGGGCTTAGGCTCAGGTCTCTGCCTGGAGGTAGGTTGGAGAGCTGAAGAGAGACATTTGGAAGGATGCCCTGGAAGCATGCGGTAAAGTAGGAGGATCCAGGCCCGGAATTCCTGTTCTGGCTCATCTACTTCCTAACTGGGTCAACCTGTACAAGTCATTTCATCTTCAGTTTCTTCATCTGTAAAATGGGCATAACGACAAGCCCAACGGGGAAGTGGTTAGTGAGGTTCTTAAATGTGATGGGCATTTGGGAACCTGCAGAGGGCAGTACCAGGGCCAGGCTGAGGGGGCGGGATGTTGGGAAGGGGTGGGGCAGGAGTCCCCGCCCCGCGCCCGCTCTGGGACACTGGCCCCTTCTCGCTGTCCCCCGCGTCTCAGGACCCCGCAGGCCCGAGCGCCTCGGCTTGGCTTGTCCTCTCCCGCGCCCGTTGCCAGGGCCGGATGCCAGGGCCGGCCGGGCTCCGCGCAGGCGGGCGGAGGCGGGCAGGAAGCGCCGCGCTGAGCGAGCCGGGGACTCTGGGAGCCTTCGAGAGCCGCCGGGGCCACCCCGCCGACCCGTCCGAGCCGCGGCCGACGGCTTCGGGGCCTGGGCAGCCGCGGGTAAAGGCCTAGCTGACTCGACCGCCCCTGCCAGCCCGGCTGGGCAGCTGCGCTTGGCGGGGGGCGGGGCGGGGAGGGGTCGGGGGTGCTGGGAGAGTGCTGTTGGGGAGTTCGAGGCCTGGATGAGTAGGACGGAGCAGGGCGCTGGATGGTGGGCTTTCTGGCAGGTTCTCCCCATGGTCCCCCAGGCCAGTTGAAACTGGGAGAGCTGTCTGGGACCCAGTTTGGGGGAGGAGCTCCAGGTCTGTGAGAATATCGCCCCTGTACTTTTCCTGCAGTACCCTCTCCTTTTTTAGCTGCTCTGAAGACCTGGGTGGTCACTGGAGTATTGCCCCCCCGCAAGTCTCATCTTGACTCAGGGACCCTGGATCTGATGTTAATCCTGAGCCAGTTTCCTCCAGACTTCTCAGGTTTCCGGAACCCACTTAACTCTTCCCCAGTCCCGGAAACTGGTGCTCTAAGCGGCAGAACCCCAGGCCAGCCCTGCTGCTGGTTGGCCCTGCTAAGGCAGGTGGCCCAATACAGCCAATTCTCTCTAAGTGTGCCCTACCCCTGAGAAACCCGGATCTCAGTGGAGGAGCCTAGGCAACCAAATAGGAGCACGCTTTAATTAATTAATTACTTTGTTTATTTATTTATTTTTGTGTCAGGGTTTCACTCTGTTGCCCAGGCTAGAGTGCAGTGGCACAGATCACTGCTCACTGTAGCCTCAACTTCCTGAGCTCAGGCAATCCTTCCACCTCAGCCTCCTGAGTAGCTGGGACTACAGACTCATGCCACCATGCCGGGCTAATTTTTTGATTTTTTTTTTTTTGTAGAGTTGAGGTCTCACTATGTTGCCCAGGCTGGTCTGGAACATCTGGGCTCACGCAATTCCTCTACCTCCGCCTCTCAAATTTTGGGGATTACAGTCATGAGCCACCTCGCCTGGCCAGGAGCATGCTTTATTTAGAGAGGCTTAGAGAGCTCAGGAAAGACTTCCCAAGGGAGAAGATCTTTGGGCAAGATCTTTTTATTTTATTTTTTAGCAGGTTCTTATTTTTTATTTTACTTTTTTAGAGATGGGTTCTTACTCTGTCACCCAGGCTGGAATGCAGTGGTGCAGTCATAGCTCACTACAGCCTTGAACTCCTGGGCTCAAGCGATCCTCCCACTTCAGCCTCCTGAATGGCTGAGACTACAGACATTTGAGCAGGATCTTAAAACATTGGGTGGGATTCAAACAGGCGAGAAAGGTCATTCCAAACTGAGGAAAGTGTATGAACACATTTAGACAGTGGAGAAATGGAATCCAGTGAGCTTGGGGAAAAAGATGCAGACTGGGGAAAACAGCTAAGTCGCCTGTGTGGGCCAGGTGTTCGGACTCCATAAGTAACCTCGAACTTTAGGAAGGTGATTGGTGCCTGGGATGAGGGACCCGAATGGGATAAAACTGAAGGCAGAGAGGCGGTGAAGAGATGGGGTCCTGTAAGTCCTCATTTAGTTTAAGCTAGCACTAGGCAGTAGGGGGTAGACAGGCCGGGCAGTGGGGAGGAATTGGTAGGACTAGGACTGTCTACTGCCAAAAGAGCAGGAGAAGAAGGATCTGAAGACAGAGAGATCAGTTTCTAGTATAAGGCATATGGGTGGGAAGATTTGCAGCAAAGTAACTACAAGGTGGAGGAAGTGATGAATTCAGTTTCACATGGGTGAAGTTAGAAGCAGTGGCACGATATCCATATGCAGATGTCAAGTCGGAAGTTCATTCATTTATGTATTATTTATGCCAGCCTCAAAGGCAGCTTACATAAAAGTCGCAGAGAAGATAAAATGATAAAACCATTAAAACTCAGCTAAAGAGACCTGAGAGCTGGGGAGCAGAGACAGGGGAGTGGATAATTATTACTGGAAAATCTAGATTCAGAAAAGTCTCTGAACATGAACACAGGACTCCTAGCTGAGCTTGCTGGCAGCCAGACAATGAAAGGACACCTAAATAAAGCAGTTTATGAGGTTGTAACTCAGGAAAAAGTGTTTGTAAAGCCTCAGGGGAGAGGCGGAAGGAGATAAAATGGGATGACTTGGATTGGGGTCTGTGAGAGGGAGAAAAGCTGAAAGCCAGGCCGAGGCTTTAAGCAGCATTTGAGAAAGGACTGATCCTCTCCTGGGAAGAAGGCCCCTCCTTGGCTGGCATGGGGTAGGGATGTGGGGGAATCATGGGAGGGGAAAGGGGTGGTGATGGTGGTCCATTCACACCATTCTTTTTTCAGGGGAGCAGGATAGAAGGTGCTGTTACATCCCCCAGGCTCTGACCTTCTGTCCTAGGATGAGGTGGGGCTGCTATCTACCCAGGGCCTCTTGGGGCTCTGGTTTGAGAAACACATGGCAGCCACTGGGTGAGTAGGAAGCAGGGGTTTCTGCCTTTCCCTCGCTCTTCTGGGTCTACATGGTGTCTCCAGGAGAGCAGGGATCTAGACCCAGGATGCGCTAGTCCCAGCTCTATGGTCCTCTAGTTATTGTCCTCGGGCATATCACCTCACCTCTCTGAGCTTCCTTTTTTCCCATTCTAAAATAAAGGAGTTGGACTAGATGACCTTCAAGGGTCTCTTGTAGCCGCAGAAGTCCAAGGAACACTTGTCCGATTTAATTTTGCACTCCACAGGTATTTCCAGAGTGCCTGCTATATGGCAGATCCTGTGTTGAGTTCTACGTATACGATTGTGAACAAAAACAGATGTGATCCCTGCTGTCATGGAAGGGGAAGGAATGAATATTAATCGAATACACGCACAATGGAATAGAAATGCAGTTGCAAAATAACTGCTACAGAGGGGCAGTGAGTGCTGTGATGAGAGGAAGTCCTGGGGGACTTAACGTAGATGTGGGGCCCATGTATTGGCGGGACAATGTGGTTAGGACTTGTGGATACTATTTGTTCCTTCTCTCTGTAGACAAACGGATCCCCTTCCTGATCCACTGGAGCTGGCCCTTTAAAGGGGAGTACCTTGGGCCCCGTAGGTGAGGCCTGGGTGTAACTCATCTGGGCACAGCAGGGTAGATTGAGAAGGGTCAGGACTTGGAGCTAGCTTGATCCTCTAGGAGAGGGGCTTGGTCCTCTGAGGGTGGAAGGATACAGAAGCAGCTCCCAGGCCTGAGAGGAAGTTGGCATAGATAATCTACAGTAGAAGTCATAGTGGTCAGTGGAGGGAGGACCTGTGGGAAGTGGGTGGAGTCTGGCATGGTCAGCCTGAGTTCCAGGCAGGCAGTCAGCAGGGGAGGCTGGAGGGCTAGAGGTGAGGCCTCAGTCCTTGGGAAGGGTGTCAGACAAGACTCTAGACTTGGGTGTCCAGTATCAGGCCTGTATCTCAGGAAGCCAAAAGTCCAGCAGTACAGACGGACCTGGACTCAGAGCTTGTGCAGGAGCTGACCCAGGATCCAGGCCCAGTTAATCCCCTCTCCTTGCTCCCAGGGTCTTTATACGCCTCCATGGAAACTCAGCAGGCAGTGCTCCCCCACCGAGGAGGCATGGACAGCTGTTCCAGAGCGTCTCTGCAACTGGTAAAGGAACTGCTGGGATCCTGGTGGGGGCAGGGATAGGGAGAGGAGAGGGAGGCATAGAGGATCCACTGCCATAATCCATCGGGGGTCCCTCTCTCCCTCTTTCCCTTCCATTCAACTATATATCCCTTCCTGCAGCACTCATGTAATGCACACTTACTATGCCCAGAGCACTGGGAGAGACATACCATCCCTCTCTTCAACAGATGTCAGGTCTGGCAGTCAGGTTAAGACTGCACACAGATAACAGTGAAACCAGTTAGCCTAGGCTCAGCATTGCTTTTCTGTTACTCCCCATTTTCTGCCAGAGGGGTTCCAAACTTTCTGGGCAATCTGTATTTTCTGAAGGAGTCCTGTGTGCCCAGCACCATTCTGGGCTCCAGCATCTATCCCTAGGTGCTGTCTTGATTCCGCAGCCTGAGCCTTCCACTACCCTGGCTGGCTCTAATTTCCTACATCTCTAGGCTCCGTTCCCTGACTCGTTTCTCTTGTCTTTCAGAAGCTATCCAGCAGCACCGCCGGAACCTGGCTGAATGGTTCAGCCGGCTGCCCAGGGAGGAGCGCCAGTTTGGCCCGACCTTTGCACTAGACACAGTCCACGTTGACCCTGTGATCCGCGAGAGCACCCCAGATGAGCTGCTTCGCCCACCCTCAGAGCTGGCTCTGGAGCATCAGCCGCCCCCAACTGGGCTCCCTGCACTGGCCCTGTCTCAGCTCTTTGACCCAGATGCCTGTGGGCGCCGGGTGCAGACAGTGGTACTGTATGGGACAGTGGGCACGGGCAAGAGCACGTTGGTGCGCAAGATGGTCCTGGATTGGTGTTATGGGCGGCTGCCGGACTTCGAGCTGCTTATTCCCTTCTCCTGTGAAGACTTGTCATCCCTAGGCCCTACCCCGGCCTCCTTATGCCAACTTGTAACCCAGCGCTATACACCCCTGAAGGAGGTTCTGCCCTTGATGGCTGCAGCTGGGTCCCACCTGCTCTTTGTGCTTCATGGCTTGGAGCGTCTCAACCTTGACTTCCGGCTGGCAGGCACGGGGCTTTGTAGTGACCCTGAGGAGCCAGAGGCACCCGCTGCCATCATTGTCAACCTGCTACGCAAATACATGCTGCCTGAGGTGAGTGACCCCTTGCTCCATCCTGCCTCTGCTGCCCCTTGACCCACCCCCTAAGAATCTTTGTGTCCTGGACCCACATGTTTATTGGGTAGGAAGATAGCCCCTGGGTTAGTTCAAGTCCTGACCCCTCTACTTCTCAGCTCTGTGACCCTGAGCAAGTCCCTAACTTCCCCAAAGTTCTGTTTCCTTCTCTCTTGAGATGTACTGATCAAATGAGATATTGCATATAAAGTGCTTAGCACAGTGCCCTGGAACATAATAGGTGCTCATCAATCGCTAGTTATAATTATAGTCATCATCATCTTCGTCCTTGGATATTCAGTCTTCAGGAGCCCCCTGGGGATGGGGGTAACCGGGATAATAAGGTGTTTCTTTTCTTTTTTTTTTTTTTTTTGAGTTGGAGTCTCACTCTGTCACCCAGACTGGAGTGCAGTGGCCGCTCCCAGCCACCGCAGCCTCAACCTGCAGGGCTCCGGCAATCCTTCCGCCTCAGCCTTCCAAGTAGCTGGAACTATAGGCGCGTGCTACCACACCTGGCTAATTTTTTTATTTATTGTAGAGATGAGGTCTCGCCAAGTTGCCCAGGTGGGTCTCGAACCCACGGGCTCAGGCAGTCCACTCACCTCAGCCTCCCAAAGCGCTGGGATTATAGGCTGAGCCACTGAACCCGGCTGATGATAAGGTGTTTCAACTTCAACCATGTTCTTCCCAGGCCAGCATTCTGGTGACCACCCGGCCCTCTGCCATTGGCCGCATCCCCAGCAAGTATGTGGGCCGCTATGGTGAGATCTGTGGCTTCTCTGATACCAACCTGCAGAAGCTCTACTTCCAACTCCGTCTCAACCAGCCTGACTGTGAGCATGCCGCTAGGGGTACAGGTGTCTCTGCCACACCTGCTCAGCGTGACAACCTGGTGCAGATGCTGTCTCGGAACCTGGAGGGGCACCACCAGATCGCCGCCGCCTGCTTCCTGCCCTCATATTGCTGGCTCGTCTGTGCCACCTTGCACTTCCTGCATGCCCCTACACCTGCCGGGCAGACCCTTACGGGTATCTATACCAGCTTCCTGCGCCTCAACTTCAGTGGAGAAACACTGGACAGTACTGACCCCTCCAATTTGTCTCTAATGGCCTATGCAGCCCGAACCATGGGCAAGTTGGCCTACGAGGGGGTGTCCTCCCGCAAGACCTACTTCTCTGAAGAGGATGTTCGTGGCTGCCTGGAGGCTGGCATCAAGACAGAAGAGGAGTTTCAGCTGTTGCATGTCTTCCGCCGGGATGCCCTAAGGTTTTTTCTGGCCCCGTGTGTGGAGCCAGGGCGCCCAGGCACATTCGTGTTTACTGTGCCTGCCATGCAGGAATACCTGGCTGCCCTCTACATCGTGCTGGGTTTGCGTAAGACCACCCTGCAACGGGTGGGCAAGGAAGTGGCTGAGCTCGTGGGCCGTGTGGGGGAGGATGTCAGCCTGGTGCTGGGCATCATGGCCAAACTGCTGCCACTGCGGGCTCTGCCCCTGCTCTTCAACCTGCTCAAGGTAACAACCTCCGGAATGTCCCCCCCCACCCCTGCTCCTTCCTGCCCCAGAGCTCCAGGCTGTCTGCACTCTCCCCCTACCCCTGGCTCCCTGTTGACCCCTTGTGCCTCTCCCAGAGGGAAACTGCTACTCCCTGCACAGGTGTGAATCTTCTCCTTGGCTCTGGTTTCAGCTTCTGGCCATTTTGGGGTTTAGTGGGATTTTGGTGTTTGGAATGGGGAAGGAGAAGCCACAAGGCTGGGGAAGGGTTAGAGGCTGGGAGGGGAATTTGAGGGCACTGGGACCTTATAACCATCATCCTCCATGGATTTCTAGCAATGGTTTCCTTTTTGTGTCTTTCCTCCCAGTCTGTTGCTGGGAGGCAGGGGTCTGTTACAGTCTAGGATCTCTCTCTGCCTTACACATCCAGAAACTCCATTGTGTCTGTTCCCCCAGGGGTGATTAGGCTCTGGGAGTAATGACTCATTCCAACTCAATCACCAGAGATGGGTTTATAAAGCAGATGCCATTTTATTCATTTATACCAGGAGGATAAATGGCATTGGTAATTAGCTTAGGACAGTACATCCGGGGTGCAGGTCCACTCCAGAAACCAAATTATAGCCCAGAAGACTGTGCTGTGAGCAGGGTGGATGGGCTCACTTCTTGAGGGATGGAAGGAGCCATTCTCTGTTGATGTCTGTAGACACTTTATTAGGGTTCTTCCTTTTATTTTTCACGTCAACCCTGGAAATGAACTACTATTATGATCCCCTCTACAGAGAGTAGGAAACTAAGGCTCAGAAAGGCAGAGTTAAGCCGGGCTCAGTGGCTCAGCCTGTAATCCCACGCCTTTGGGAGGCTGAGGTGAGTGGATTGCCTGAGCCTGCAGGTTTGAGACCCGCCTGGGCAACTTGGCGAGACCTCATCTCTATAATAAATCAAAAAATTAGCCGGGCGTGGTAGTGCGTGCCTATAGTTCCAGCTACTTGGAAGGCTGAGGTGGAAGGATCGCCGGAGCCCAGCAGGTCGAGGCTGCGGTGGCCAGGAGCGTGCCACTGCCCTCTAGCCTGGGCGACAGAGTGAGACTCCAACTCAAAAAAAAAAGAAAGGCAAAGTTAAGCTGATGGGTCTTGCTAGGTAACACTTGTCTTCTTTAGGAATGTTTCAGCAACTGGTCTTGAGACAGAGCTCTGGTTAGTACTAGCAGAATTTCAACACATTTTCTTTTTCTTTCTCTCGCCTTTTTTTTTTTTTTTTTTAAAGAGACAAGGTCTTGGCCGGGTGTGGTGGCTCACGCCTATGATCCCAGCACTTTGGGAGGCTGAGGCAAGAGGATTGTCCGAGTTCAGGGGTTATAGACCAGCCTGGGCAACTTGGTGAGACCTCATCTCTACAATAAATCAAGAAGAATTAGCTGGACATGGTGGCACGTGCCTGTAGTTCCAGCTACTTGGAAGGCTGAGGCAGAAGGATCACCTGAGCCCAACAGGTTGAGGCTGTGGTGACCCTGACTAACGAGCCACTGCACCCCAGCCTCTTAAAAAAAAAAATAGAGACAAGGTCTGTTTCACCCAGGCTAGAGTATACTGGTGCAATCTTGGCTCACTGCAGCCTTGACCTCCTAGCCTCAGGCGATCCTTCCACCTCAGCCTCCTGAGTAACTAGGACTACAGGTGCTTACCATCACACCTGGCTAATTATTCAATTTAGTTTTTGTAGAGACAGAGTCTCTCTATGTGTTGCCCAGGTTGATTTCAAAGAGATTCTCCTGCCTTGGTCTCCCAAAGCACTGGGATTACAGGCATGAGCCACCGTACCCGGCCCAAGTTTCTTGGCACCAAAACATAAGGGTTAAGAAAGAGATTCAGACCGGGCGCAGTGGCTCACACCTACAATCCCAGCACTTTGGGAGGCCGAGATGAGAGGATTGCCTGAGCTCAGAGTTTCAAGACCAGCCTGGGCAACTTGGTGAGCCCTCATCTCTACAATAAATCAAAAAATTAGCTGGGCATGGTGGCATGCACCTGTACTGCCAACTACTTGGAAGGCTGAGGGGAAGGATCACCTGAGCCCAGCACATCGAGGCTGCAGTGGCCGTGAGTATGCCACTGCACTCCAGCCTGGGCGACAGAGTAAGACTCCAACTCAAAAAAAGAAAGAGTTATTTGAGTTCTATCACAAGTTGTGTGACTTTGGACAAGTTGCTTAATTTCCTTGAGCTGCAAATTCCCTACCTATGAAATGGGAATAATATTAGTATTCATATTATTGGCCTAATATGAAGATTAAATGAATTAATCCTCAGGGCCTGGCACATAGTAAGTGCTATTTAATTTTTTTTTTTTTAATTGGAATCTCACTCTGTTGCCCAGGCTGGAGTGCAGTAGCACACTCACTGCCACCACAGCCTTGACTTGCTGGACTCAGGCAGTTCTTCTGCCTCAGCCTTCCAAGTAGCTGAAACTACAGGCATGTGCCACCACACCCAACTAATTTTTTGATTTATTGTAGTGACAGATCTCGCAAGTTGTCCAGGCTGGTCTCAAACCCCCGGGCTCAGGCAATCCTCTTGCCTCAGCCTCCCAAAGTGCTGGAATCACAGCTGTGAGCCACTGCACCCGGCTAACTGTTTATCAAACAGACACAGGCTCAGGCAGCTCATTCCTTCTCACAGCTTCACCTCAGACAGGGAAGTCATAGCCACTGCTTAGGCTACCCTACCTCTCGAGGATGTGCTTGCTATGTGTGCATTGCAGTGAGAGGGTATAGTCTCCCGGTGTGAATCCCTCCAGTTATTTTGAAAGCCCACTAGAATTGTTAGCACCATACTCCTACGCCTTCTCAAAAGGAGGATTGCCCTAGGTAGAGGACTGATTTTATCTGCTCCTTCATGATCCTATGGATTCAGCTTCACAGGGTGACATTTTTTTGGTATTGTCACTAGACTAGTGTTGGGGAAGGGGCACTGTCACCTCCATGGAAGGAACCTCACATATAAAAATTGAAAAAGGCTGGGCGCAGTGGCTCACGCCTGCAGTCCCAGCACTTTTGAAGCCAAGGTAAGAGGATTGCTTGACCCTGGGCAACATAGTGAGACCTGGTCTCTATAAAAAATAAAAAAATTAGCCAGGCATGGTGGCATGCATCTCTAGTGTCAGCTACTTGGGAAGCTGAGGTGGAAGGATCGCCTGAGCCTGGAAGGTTGAGGCTGCTGAGCCGTGGTTCTGCCACTGCACTACAGCCTGGGAGACAGATTGAGACCCCAACTCAAAAAAAAAAAAGAAAAACCCAGATGTTAGAGGAGGTGCCACAAAGCAATGTTATGGTTCATTGCCTCAGAACCATTGCAGGATTGGGAGAAGATAACACAAACCTCCCCAAGCATTCATTTCTTTGTCAAATATTTGAGCACCTGCTGAGTGCCAGGAAATGTGCTAGATTCTCAGGAAAACCCAATTAACAAAACCACAAGGTTCAAGCCTATAATCCCAGCACTTTGGGAGGCCGAGGTAAGAGAATTGCCTGAGCTCAGGGATTCAAGACCAGCTTGGGCAACTTAGTGAGACCTCATCTCTACAATAAATCAAAAAATAAGCCGGGCATGGTAGCAAACGCCTGTAGTTCCAGCTACTTGGAAGGCTGAGGCAGAAGGATCGCCTGATCCCAGCAAATTGAGGCTTCGGTGGTGAGAGTGTGCCACTGCATTCCAGCCTGGGCGACAGAGTGAGACTCCGACTCAAAAAAAAAACCAAAACCCCCCACAGATTTCTGCCTTTTCTGATCTTAGTCTGAACACAAAAGTGTTGATGTAGCCATACAATGAAAAATGCCTGGAAAGAAAAATCCTAGATGCTATGAAAATGTGTAGTGGGTGAACCTGGTTGAACAGGTCACAAAAGCCTCTGTGGGAGGGCAGGTAATCTGATTCCTGTAAGATTAGCCATGAGAGAAGAGCTGGGCAGGGGTGTGGGGGGTTGGAGGTGGGGAAAATGCCCCAGGAAGAGGCAGCATTGAGGAGACTTTGAAGGAGGAGAAGCCTTGGCACTGTCGAGAAGATGAGAAAAGCCGAAAGGGCAGGAGCATAATGAGTGGGGCAAGAGGCCTGTGATTAAGGCACTGTGATTGGCAGGGGCCAGATCGTGGAGGGTCTTGAAGATGTAGGAGCTACATTAATCGTGGTTGCTGTGATGACAATGATGCTGAAGATGGTGATGAATCTGTAACACCCAGCCAGGTTCTAAACTAAATGCGGAATACATGCTAATTGCTTCTCACCACCTTCTGGGTTTGAAAATGTTTGGGGTGTTTGGGGAAAAGAAGGAAGTTCCTCATGTTTGCAGTGCATGAGACCTGGCAAGGTCAAACCAGGGCTAGACTATGAAAAGCTTCAAAACTGGGCACGGTGGCTCTTGTCTGTAATCCCAGCTACTTGGGAGGCTGAAGCGGGAGGATTGCTTGAGCCCCAGAGTTCTAGACCAGTCTGAGCAACATGGCAAAACCTAATGTCTTAAGAAAATGTGCTTTTGCCGGGGTCGGTGGCTCAGCCTGAAATCCCGCGCCTTTGGGAGGCTGAGGTGAGTGGATTGCCTGAGCCCGCGGGTTCGAGACCCGCCTGGGCAGCGAGACCTCATCTCTACAATAAATCAAAAAATCAGCCGGGCGTGGTAGCGCGCGCCTGTAATTCCGGCTACTCGGAAGGCTGAGGTGGAAGGATCGCCGGAGCCCAGCAGGTCGAGGCTGCGGTGGCCGGGAGCGGCCACTGCACTCCAGTCTGGGCGACAGAGTGAGACTCCAACTAAAAAAAAAAAAAAAAAAAAAATAAATAATAATAACAAAAGGGGGGGAGCACATTTTCTTTTTTCTTTTTTTTGAGTTGGAGTCTCACTCTGTCGCCCAGACTGGAGTGCAGTGGCCGCTCCCGGCCACCGCAGCCTCGACCTGCTGGGCTCCGGCGATCTTTCCGCCTCAGCCTTCTGAGTAGCCGGAATTACAGGCATGCACTACCACGCCCGGCTGATTTTTTGATTTATTGTAGAGATGAGTTCTCGCTGCCCAGGCGGATCTCGAACCCGCGGGCTCAGGCAGTCCACTCACCTCAGCCTCCCAAAGGCGCGGGATTACAGGCTGAGCCACCGAGCCCGGCTTATTATTATTATTATTATTTTTTTTTGAGTTGGAGTCTCACTCTGTCGCCCAGACTGGAGTGCAGTGGCCGCTCCTGGCCGCTGCAGACTCGACCTGCTGGGCTCCAAAGATCCTTCCGCCTCAGCCTTCCAAGTAGCCGGAATTACAGGCATGCGCTACCACGCCCGGCTGATTTTTTGATTTACTGTAGAGATGAGGTCTCACCAAGTTACCCAGGCGGGTCTCGACCCGCGGGCTCAGGCAATCCACTCACCTCAGCCTCCCAAAGGCGCGAGATTACAGGTTTAGCCACTGAGCCCGGCTTAAAAAGTATTTAAACTGGGCACGGTGGCTCATGCTTGTAATCCCAGCACTTTGGTAGCCAGAGGCAAGAGGATTGCCTGAGCTCAGATTTTCGACCAGCCTGGGCAACTTGGTGAGCCCTCATCTCTACAATAAATCAAAAAATTAGCTGGGCATGGTGGCATGTACCAGTACTGCCAGCTTCTTGGAAGGCTGAGGCAGAAAGATGGCCTGAATTCAGCAGGTTGAGGCTGCAGTGGCCGTGAATGTGCCACTGCACTCCAGCCAGGGCAACAGTGAGACTCCAACTCAAAAAAACATAAAAAATAAAAAAAGTTTTATGTGTGTTTGGAATTTGCCACAGGGTAGGAGGGAGCCACAGAAGGCGTTACAGCGAGAGTAGTATGATCAGACAAATTGTGCTGTGATATCAAGGGGAGGTCTCAAAGCTGGAGCAGTCACAGGGTGTACGTTCAGCTGAGCCTTGAAGGGTGAGCAGGTACATAGAAGGCCATACCGACCCTCCCCTCCTTTCCCAGGTGGTTCCACGAGTGTTTGGACGTGTGGTGGGTAAGAGCCGGGAGGCAGTGGCCCAGGCCATGGTGCTTGAGATGTTCCGAGAGGAGGATTACTACAATGACGATGTTCTGGACCAGATGGGCACCAGTATCCTTGGCGTGGAGGGCCCCCGGCGCCACCCAGATGAGCCTCCAGATGATGAAGTCTTTGAGCTCTTCCCCATGTTCATGGGGGGGCTTCTCTCTGCTCACAACCGGGCCATACTAGCCCAGCTCGGTTGCCCCATCAAGAACCTGGATGCCCTGGAGAATGCCCAGGCCATTAAGAAAAAACTGGGCAAACTGGGCCGGCAGGTCCTACCCCCCTCAGAGCTCCTTGATCACCTCTTCTTTCACTATGAGTTTCAGAACCAGCGCTTCTCTGCTGAGGTGCTCAGCTCCCTACGCCAGCTCAACCTGGCAGGGGTGCGCATGACACCCCTCAAGTGCACAGTGGTGGCAGCTGTGCTTGGCAGTGGAAGGCATGCCCTGGATGAGGTGAACTTGGCCTCCTGCCAGCTGGACCCTGCCGGGCTGCGTACACTCATGCCTGTCTTCCTGCGAGCCCGGAAGCTAGGGTAAGGACCTGTCCTCATGCACAGGCATGAAGAGGGGAGAGGGTTGGAGGTGAGGAGGGGAGAAAGAAGGTGCTAGGGAAACCAGAGGTACAGAAGAGCGACCAGGGAGTGGGATGAAGAAGTTCTGTGTGGGTAGAGGTGACAGGAGCAACAAAAGGGAGGAGGCGGGTGTGATGGCCCATACCCATAGTCTCAGCTATTCTGGAGGTGGGCTTGGAGGATTATTTGAGCCCTGGAGTTTGAGGCTGCAGTGTACTATGTTCACGCCTGTGAACAGCCATTGCACTCCAGCCTGGGCAGCATAAGCGAGACCTTGTCTATAAAACTAATGAAGACTGGGCGTAGAGGCTTATGCCTATAATCCCAGCACTCTGGGAGGTTGAGGTGAGAGGATTACCTGAGCCCAACCTGGGCAACTTGGTAAGACCTCATCTCTACAATACATTTTTTTTTTTGAGTTGGAGTCTCACTCTGTCGCCCAGACAGGAGTGCAGTGGCCGCTCCCGGCCACTGCAGCCTTGACCTGCTGGGCTCCAGCGATCCTTCCACCTCAGCCTTCCAAGTAGCTGGAACTACAGGCATGCGCTACCACGCCCGGCTGATTTTTGATTTATTGTAGAGATGAGATCTCGCCAAGTTGCCCAGGCGGTTTTTGAACCCGCGGACTCAGGCAATCCACTCACCTCGGCCTCCCAAAGCACTGGGTTTACAGGCTGTGCCACTGAGCCCAGCCTTCTACAATAAATTTTTTAAAAATTAGCTGGGCGTGGTGGGGCATGACTGTAGTTCCAGCTACTTGGAAGGCTGAGGAGGAAAGGATCACCTGAGCCCAGCAGGTTGAGGCTGCAGTGACCATTAGAGTGCCACTGCACTCCAGCCTGGGCGACAGAGAATCCAACTCAAAAAAAACCAAAAAACCTCCCAAAAAACAAAAAGGAGGGAAGGTGTGGATTATAAGAGGCAGGATGATGAGAAAAGGGCATAGAAGATGGGCAGACTCCATGCTGAACTTCCAGTCTCTTACCTCCCCCCTACCACCTTCTGCTCCAGCTTGCAACTCAACAGCCTGGGCCCTGAGGCCTGCAGGGACCTCCGAGACTTGCTGCTGCATGACCAGTGCCAAATCACCACTCTGCGGTGAGTGTGCTCGGAGGGGGCTGGAGGGAGGCTCTGGCCATCCTGGTGGCCAGCTAAGGTCAAGCTCAAGCCTCACAGCATACCTGGCATAGGCCTACCCATGGTGTAGTAAAGCGGGGCAGGAGGTAGTTCAGGCCCTGCTTTGCCTCCACCTCCAGGGTGCCACCTCTCATAGGTGCTAAGGAAGCCTCTCTCTGTGGCTAAAATCAGCCTGGAGTGGAGGGGAGGGGAGAAGAGTGAAGTAATACTGCCAGTTGCCTGGTAACAGTGCCACTGATCTTTCCAGGATTTTCCCTGCAGCTTCACAAGGATAACCCTAGTGCTGGGCACTCAGTAGATACTCCCTGAGTGTTGACTGATGTGCCAGCAACCCAGATGCCTGGGTTCCCATTTTGGATTGAAGTAAGGGGAGGCGAATGAGGAGTGAGAGAAGAAGAAGTGGGAGAAGGATGGGTTCGCAAAAGTGGATGGAGAAGCAGAGGCTGGGGAGAGGGTGAAAAAAGGAGGAAGAGGGAAAATTGTAAAGGTGAGGAAGGGGAGCGAGACGACCGAAGTCGCCTGCCTGTCTGCGTCCAGGCTCCTCTCTGCCCCAGGTTGTACTCTTTTGGCGGGCCCAAGTCCTGACACCTAGCACAGGGCATCTGCAGTGGGTCCTGATAACCTTGGGTTGCTTGTGTTGTAGGCTGTCCAACAACCCACTGACGGCAACAGGTGTGGCCCTGCTCATGGAGGGGCTGGCGCGAAACACCTCGCTGACACACTTGTCTCTGCTGCACACGGGCCTTGGGGACGAGGGCCTGGAGCTGCTGGCTGCCCAACTGGACCGCAATCAGCAGCTACAGGAGCTGAATGTGGCCTACAATGGTGCTGGTGACACAGCGGCCCTGGCCCTGGCCAGGGCTGCCCGGGAACACCCTTCCCTGGAACTGCTGCAGTGAGTCCTGTCCCTTGTCCCATTGCCCCTAGCCCTTCAGTCTCCTTTCCTCTCTGCTGTGCTCTTCCCACCCAAGAGAGTGCTTCTGGGCCTAGGCCTGATGCCTGTCCTCTACTCCTGGCTTGTGACTGATCCTTGTCAGCCTAGTTCTGAGCCAACCCACCCCTTCTGTGACTGGCCCTTACCCTACCCTGATTCCCTGCCACCATTTCTCCTAAGGGCCTACTGTTCCTGGTACCATTGAATTCTAGTGCCAGTCCCTACCTCGCATTGGCCACCTCTCTCCACCTCTGACTCATTACAGACACCCCATCGCATTCTACAGTCGGGAGATGAGTAGGGAGCCCCCTGACTTTCGGTTCATGCATCCTCGGGTCTTCCTTCTCAGGGGCCTGCTGAATGGTGTCTACTTTCTCTCTCCTGCTAGCCTCTACTTCAATGAGCTGAGCTCAGAGGGCCGCCAGGTTCTGCGGGACTTAGGGGGTGCTGCTGAAGGCGGTGCCCGGGTCGTGACATCGCTGACAGAGGGCGCGTCAGTGTCCGACTACTGGTCGGTGATCCTCAGTGAAGTTCAGCGGAACCTCAACAGCTGGGATCGGGCCCGGGTCCAGCGCCACCTTGAGCTACTGCTGCGGGATCTGGAAGATAGCCGGGGTGACACCCTCAATCCTTGGCGCAAAGCCCAGCTTCTTCGAGTGGAGGGTGAGGTCAAGGCCCTCCTGGAGCAACTGGGAGGCTCTGGAAGCTAAAACAGTGGTAACAGGCACCTAGCTCTTTGCCCACTGGCCCCAAACCCCTCCCCTCTGTGGCCTACTGGCTTGCACTACTCCTTCTAGAAAGATCGCTTCAGGGCTCGAGGCAAAGGAATGGGACATTTCAACCAGGACCAAATCTGGAATTTCCAGGGTCAAAGATGGTGAATTGATGCCTCAGGCTTGGAGATACAATGTGCCTCTTCCCTCTTCTGCTATGAGGACCAAAGGATGTGGCTTTTGGGCAATCCAATTGCCCTGTAATACTACCATCATCCTTATGTCTCCCTCCTCTCAAGGAGCTTCTGATTGCACCACCAAGGGGCACACACATGCCAGGGTGTCGCCATCCACTTGATGTTTTGGAGGCCTTCCATTCCTGCCTTATGCTCACCTGTGGACACTGAGGATGCCTTCACATTGGTGCTTTCCCCAGCCCCATGCCCGTTTTACCACAATGGTACCGATGGCCCCTAGGGGCAGATGCACCCTACTTGCTATTAAAAAGCTATATGTCTTCCACCTAATGTGGCCTCTTCTTCCTTGCCTGCTGCTTCCAAAAAAGGACACTTGTTCGTCATTCTAGTTAGACTACTGACGACATTCTGCCACACGTGGTTCTTGGGTACTAGGCACACAGACAGTGGGGGGCTGGGAGAGCCCATGACCAAGATACTGGGATGTGGCTTGGCCATGCTGGACCGTGGGACTGCAATCACCCTTTTCATACTTACTCCCCAGGCTTGGAATTACAGTGGCCAGCAATCTGCCTTTCTCTGTGCAGGGGGACAACTGGGTCGGCATCAGGGTCTCTAGACAAAGTTGGGGTCCAGCAATGGGGGCCAGGAGCAACCCACACATTTCTCCAGAGGATAAGACTCTCATTCCTGTTAACCATTACCACATTGCTTCTAAGGCAGTGTCTTCAAGGAGGCGGGACTTGGGAGGGGGCAGGTGGGAGGGTTAACTTGTCGGAATGGACCTTGTCCCTATTCTGAGCACTGGGTCGCTGATCCAGCTATGGAGGGAGCTGCAGGTAGGAGACTGGGAGAAATTCTTTAGAGGGGTCTTTGGGGCAGTCAGGGGGCAGATTTGAAGACTGAATTTTTGGGACCAGGGCACACTTGTTGGAGCTTGGCGCCTGGAGGCAAATTGAAGTTAGGAGAAAAGTGAGTTGATAGGTCTGTCTTCCTGGTCCACACCCTGTACTGATATGCTCAGATTTATCTGCCAAGGACCTGGGAGGAGGGGGAGGGCGACGAGGAGGGAGAGGAACACACAATATTCCTGTGTGTGTCAGTGAGAAGGAAAGACTTCTTTGGAGCAGAACAGAGGGGGCAAATCCTGAGTTCGGGGGCTCCCCAAGTCCCTTCAGTTTATGACCATGGAACAGGCATCTGGGGGAAGAACGTGCCCCTCCTCTCACCCACTTCTTTGCCCAGTAGATCTTCCGGACACAGCCTCCTTAACTCTGTAAGTACCATGAGGGCTGGCACAAGGGGAGGAAGGTACTAAAGGTGGGGAGGTTCTTTGCTGCCATTGGCACCTCAAGTGAAGCCCGGGACCCAAACCAAGCTGCCAGCTTCTACCTGCCTCCCCTGCCTCCCTGCAGGAAGTTTAAGTTTAACCCAAAGCTGGGCATTGATAATCCTGTCCTCTCTCTGGCCGAAGACCACGACCCCTCTGGTAACTCCCTCGCCCCGTGGCAACCTTTCCCTTTCCCTGGAGACGACACAGCTCCACACAGCCTCCCATCTCCTTGGCAACCACTCTCTTGGTCTCCCTCTAAAAAACAGCCTTGGTTGGGAGTAACTGCAGAGACCGGAGGGGCTGAGTGTTTCCTTCTGTCTCAGCACCTCTGCGCGTGCAGTGTTCACCCTACTGCCCAATACCTAACTGGGTGGAAGCTGCCCAGTGCCCTCTCAGGCCGCAGGGTCTGCCAGGCACAAGTGGACCTGTACTTGGGCCATGCTCTCTCTCCTCCCCCTTTTCTGCTGCCCACCTCCCCCTCCAGATCCCTGGAGCCTAGAGCGGCCTCGATTCTGTCTGCTGAGTAAAGAGAAGGGCAAGACTTTTGGCTTCCACCTGCAGCAGGAGCCAGGCAGGGCTGGTCATGTGGTGTGCAGGGTGGAGCCGGGCACCTCTGCCCATCTCCAGGGTCTCCAGGAAGGAGACCGGATCCTGGGGGTGAACAACAACATTGTGGAACATGAAGACTATGTCGTGGTAAGGCTGGACTGAGACTCCTTGCAGTACAGGAAAGTATTCATTGCTCCTCAGGGAGAGAGGCGGGTTGGTCACCTCTCTGGGCATTGTGGCGGCAGGGCACAAGTCCCACTTCCTCTGAAACCCAAGATTTAGGAGTGCCAGTTCAGAAGGGCTAGAGGAAATCATCTAGAGAGCTGGTTCCCATGGCAAAAAAATGCAGGTTCCGGGGAGGTCCTGGAGTTGGCAAGAGGGGCCAGCCCAAACCACCTCACGTGTTCCCCGTTTAGGTGGTACGCCACATCAGGGCCAGCAGTCCTCGGGTGTTGCTGACGGTCTTGGCGCGGCATGTGCATGATGTGGCCCGAGCTCGGCAGGGGGATGGTGCCCACCTCTGTCCTACCCTGGGCCCAGGGGTCCGGCCCCGGCTGTGCCACGTAGTGAAAGATGAGGGTGGCTTTGGCTTCAGTGTTACCCACGGTGAGCTTAGAGGGTAAGAGGGAGTGGCCAGGAGGGAAGAGCTCAGCCCCTGTTCTGTGCAGGCAGCAGATTGGAACTTGCTTTGTTTTTTTTTCTTTTCTTCCAGGCAATTCAGGTCTTTTCTGGTTGATGATAAGCACTGGAGGAGCAGCTGAGCGGGCAGGGGTCCCTCCTGGGGCCCGACTGCTGGAAGTGAATGGGGTCGGTGTGGATAAGTTCACGCATAGCCAACTCACCAGGAAGGTAGCGCTGCCTGTTTTCCCACTCACCCTCGCCTGTCTGGGCCTGGGACCCACCTCAGGAAGCAGGCTTCTTTCCCGCTTGCCTAATCTCCGGACCTGACCTCCTACCTCTGTCACCATCCTTCCCTCTACAGTTTGTGTCCCCCTTGGTGCCTCATTCTCTCGCCTGGGAGGAGGGGCTGTGAGGAGGTGCCTGCCTCTTCCCTCTCTGCCTAGGTGGTTGATGCTGATGTCCCGCTGGGTCCCCACAGCTTTGGCAGAGTGGAAAGCAGGTGACCTTGCTGGTGGCAGGGCCAGAGGTGGAGGAACAGTGTCGCCAGCTGGGAATGCCCCTGGCTGCGCCCCTGGCAGAGGGCTGGGCCCTGCCCACCAAGCCCCGCTGTCTGCATCTAAAGAAAGGGCCCCAGGGCTTCGGGTTCCTGCTCCGGGAGGAGAAGGGTTTTGACGGTCGCACTGGTGAGTGGGAGCCCTGGGGAGTAGGGAAGGCAGGCTGGGATGGGCACACAAGTGTATACACACCTCTCAGGGCACTTGGGAGGAAACCCAGCCTGAACCCTGGCCCTGGGCCTCCTCCTTCTGTGTACCCTGGGGTCAGTCCCCCGGTGTGCACACGGTGGCCTGGGATGGCACCGGGGGTAAGATGGGGAGGTGCAGTGAGGATGTCTATGTCCCAGGGCAGTTCCTGTGGGAGGTGGACCCAGGCCTGCCAGCCGAGAAGGCTGGGATGCAGGATGGGGACCGGCTGGTGGCGGTGGCTGGAGAGAGCGTGGAGGGGCTGGGCCATGTGGAGACAGTGTCCAGGATCCGGGCGCACGGCTCCTGTCTCTCCCTCGTTGTTGTGGACCCCAAAGCTGACCGCTTCTTCAGCATGGTGCGTGCTGAGGAGCAGGGGCTGGGATGGGGGCAGGAGGTGAGCAGGGGTCAGGTTTGCTCTGCTTCCCCCCTCCAGGTTCGCCTCTCCCCGCTCCTCTTCTTGGAGAGCACAGAGGCTTCTGGTTCTTCCCAGGACCCCCTCTCAGCCTCTCTGGTTGAGACCAAGGACCCACCACCTGCAGACACAGCCATGCCTCCTGTCCCTCTTGGTTCCCGCCAGTGCCTCCTGTACCCTGGGCCTGGCGGTGGCTACGGCTTCCGACTCAGCTGTGTGGTCAATGGGCCTCATCTTTTCATCTCCCAGGTGACTGAAGCCCATGAATCTTGGACCTTTTCTTTTCATTTCTTTTCTTTTTAATTTTAAAGATGTGGGATACAAGCCGGGCTCGGTGGCTCAGCCTGTAATCCCGCGCCTTTGGGAGGCTGAGGTGAGTGGATTGCCTCAGCCCGCGGGTTTGAGACCCGCCTGGGCAGTGAGACCTCATCTCCACAATAAATCAAAATTCAGCCGGGCGTGGTAGCGCATGCCTGTAATTCCGGCTACTTGGAAGGCTGAGGCGGAAGGATCACCGGAGCCCAGCCGGTCGAGGCTGCGGTGGCCGGGAGCGGCCACTGCACTCCAGTCTGGGCGACCGAGTGAAACTCCAACTCAAAAAAAAAAAAAAGATGTGGGGTACAATTCAGGGTTAGGTATACAAATGTTCATTATGCAGGTACCCTTGTTGATCCCCCGCCGGCAGATTCCCACTACTGCCAATCCCCCCCCCCACCAGGCAGTTTTTCTTTCCTTTTCTTTTCTTTTTTGAGTCAGAGTCTCACTCTGTCATCCAGGCTGGAGTGCAGTGGCATACTCACAACCATTGTAGCCTCTACTTGCTGGGCTTAGGCGATTCTTCCACCTCAGCCTTCCAAGTAGCTGGGATCACCGGTGCATGCCACCACACCTGGCTGATTTTTTAAAAATTTATTGTAGAGATGAGGTTTCTCCATGTTGCTCAGGCTGGTCTGGAACCCCTGAGCTCAGGCAATCCTCTCACCTCTGCCTCCCAGAGTGCTGGAATTATAGGCATGAACCACTGTGTGCGGAGAATCATGGATCTTTTTGATCATTTGTCTCCTGATCTGTCTTCCTCTGTGTCCCTCCCAGAGTCTTAGAGTGCCTGGTGAACTTTTTCCATGTCTTGCATCTCCCCTATGCCACCAGGTGACTCCAGGAGGCTCAGCTGCCCGGGCAGGACTGCAAGTGGGAGACGTGATTCTGGAGGTGAATGGATATGCTGCTGGGAGAAAGAATGACCTGGAAAGACTTCAGCAGCTGTCTGAGGCCAAGCCACCCCTCTACCTGAAGCTGGCAGCTAGGTCTCGGCAGGGACTGGAAGCCTGGATTCCCCTAGGATCTGGAGAGGTGAGGAAGAAGAAACAGATGAGACTGGGAGTAGTCAGAGAAGGGCAGAGAGGAACCATCTAGAAGAGCAGAGCGGGAGAGCTACAGGGCAAAGCAGTGTGGGCTATGCACTGTTGGAATTTTAAGTCACAGTAGATGGGGACAGAAGGTGGGGGCAAGGAGAAGGAACTCTTCTGGTCCTGGAACGACCTTCTTCTTCTCTCTTTGCATAGGCCTGGACTCTGGCCTCAGAAGTGCTATAGAGCATCCCTGCTTGGCACAGATCTACCCAGTGGCTTTTTGGTTTTCACGTTCCAGCCTGAGGCGAGCAGGATACTCTCTCTAAGCCAAACACCGAAGCCCTATGACTCAGACGCCACCAATCACAAGATTGCTCAGGGGCTCCCTTTCTTCCCATGGACCCACATTCTGGCAGAGGGTGTGGTCAGAGACCTCAGGTAGTCCATGAGGTAGCCAGAGGACATCACATGGGAACTTTGGAGAGCTGTGTCCCAAGGATGAAGTCGTGAGCTGTGGGGTCGGCTAGGATGGAAGCCATCTGCAGCGTGCCCTAGGTATGACTCCAAGACCCTTGGGTATAATGCAAGAATTTGGAGACCAGCTATGCTTCTCTCTATGGGCACCTTAGGATTGTGGGGGGTGGTGCTTGGTCACTGTTGTGTTTGTTATAGAAATGGCCATTCCCTATAAATCTGACTGCCTGTGTTTGTATTGGTCGGATAAGGGGTAGTGCTTGAAGAAACAAAAAGGTCCTCAGGCTTAGAGTGTGGGACCCACTTCCTGTAGTAGAGGGGATGAGTGCTGGTCAAATTTCTCTCCTGGGCCAACCCAGAACTGAGATATCCCCACGAGAGGCAATCCTCTCTGCCCACAGGCCACAGCCAATAGCTCTGTTGAATTCTTTGTCAAATATTTTATTGCTGGGGCCTCAGTGAGCTCCAGAGACTAGAGGCTGGCAACCTCAAAGATCCAGGGGGTTGAGTCCAAACTGGTACAGCTACTCCTTGGGCATAGCATGGAGACTCAGCACAGTCCCATCCCACTGGGGCTTGATGGCTTTTAGCTTGGCCAAGAGTTGGTCCAGGCTGCTCTGTGGACACCAAGATTTCAGCTCCCAGGAAGAGAGAGGCCAGGGGTGAGGGTTGCCCCTGGTTGGTCTGCAAGCTTCCCTTGCCCGAGTCTTCTGAAAATTCTGATTCTAAACAGGTAACATGGTTGCATCCCTTCTGTCTTCCCTCAGGATAGAGCGGGGCCCTTGAGATACTCCTGACCCTTGGCTTGTCAGTTATCACACGGATTTGTGGGCATGGAGGAGTGCTGGGTACTGGGGCACCTGGGCTCCAGAGGGTGGTGCTAACATGTAAGATTTCCTCATACTTGGCCTCCATGTCTGCCACCTGGGCCCGAAGCTGAGCCAGGGTCTGGTCCCGCTCTCTGAGGGCTTGCTCAGCCTCTTTCTGTGCAGCCTCCGCTTCCCTCTGGCACGTTTCTGGGGGTGGGCAGAAGGGCGAAAGAGAACAGGAGGGTGACACTCTATCCTTGAACAGAGTCTCCAAAGGTATCTAAAAAGGTCTCCTTTTTAGATACCTTTGGATCATTCCAGACTCCCCTAGGGTCATCAACTTTCTCGTAGTCCCTAAAAAAGCTGAAGATCCATTGAGGTAAAGTGGGCTTGGGACAGGAGATGGGTCCAAAGTCTGGTTGTTACTCAAGGTAGCCTTGGGCATGTCTCTCTCTGAGCCTCAGTGTCTTTTTTTTTTTTTTGAGTTGGAGTCTCACTCTGTCGCCCAGACTGGAGTGCAGTGGCCGCTCCCGGCCACCACAGCCTCGACCTGCTGGGCTCCGGCGATCCTTCACCTCAGCCTTCCGAGTAGCCGGAACTACAGGTGTGCGCTACCACGCCCAGCTAATTTTTTGATTTATTGTAGAGATGAGGTCTCGCCTGCCCAGGCAGGTCTCGAACCCGCGGGCTCAGGCAATCCACTCACCTCAGCCTCCCAAAAGCGTGAGATTACAGGCTGAGCCACCGAGCCCGGCTCAGTGTCTTTTTTAAAGAGAAAATGATACACACTTCACAGGCTTGTTGTGATCTTAAAATGTGATATTGGGCAGTAAAGCACCTGGTTAGTATACAGGAGCTGCTCAATAAACATTGATTGACTTTATTTATTTATTTATTTTTTGAGTTGGAATCTCACTCTGTCACCCAGACTGGAGTGCAGTGGCACACTCCTGGCCACCGCAGCCTCAACCTGCTGGGCTCTGTCGATCCTTTTGCCTTAGCCTTCCAAGTAGTTGGGGCGCGCGCTACCATGCCCGGCTAATTTTTTGATTTATTGTAGAGAGGAGGTCTCGCCAAGTTGCCCAGGTCTCGCCAAGGTGCCCGAACCCACGGGCTCAGGCAATTCACTCACTTTAGCCTCCCAAAGTGCGGGATTACAGGCTGAGCCACTGAACCTGGCTGATTGACTTTAAATTTGAGGTAAGGCAAGGATTAGGAAAGGAACCCAGGTTCTGCATGGCACAGAAGCAGCTAAACTGTCACTCAAAATCTGTAGCTAAAATGAAGATATTTTAGGATAAGAAAATTTTGAGCCAGGCATGGTGGCTCATGCCTGTAATCCCAGAATTACAGAGGCTGAGGTGGGAGGATCGCTTGAGCCCAGGAGTTTGAGACCATCCTAGGCAACATAGCAAGACCTCATCTCTATTTTAAAAAATTAAAAAATTAGCTGGGCATGGTTGTGCACACCTGCAGTCCCAGCTACTCGGGAGGTTGAGGCAAAAGGATTGCCTGAGTCCAGGAAGTCAAGGCTGTGACTCAAAAAAAAAAAGTTTAGCTAGGCGTGATGGCTCATTCATATAATCCCAGCACTTTGGGAGGAGGAGGCAAGAGGATTGTCTGAGTTCAGGGATTCGAGACCAGTTTGGGCAACTTGGCAAGACCTCGTGTCTCTGTAATAAATCAAAAAATTAGCCAGGCGTGGTGGCATGAGCCTGTAGTTCCAGTTACGTGGAAGGCTGAGGCAGAAAGGATTGCCTGAGCCCAGCAGGCTGAGGGTGCGGTGGCCATGAGTGTGCCACTGCATTCCAGTCTGGGCAACAGAGTGAGACTCCTATTAAAAAAAAAAAATGTTGAGACCCAAATTGTGAAAGATCTTGTGTCACGCTAAAATATTTCAGCATTATTCTATAAAAGGGAAGAGAAGCAAAAGCTTCCTGTTTTTTTTGTTTTTTTGTTTTGAGTAGGAGTCTCACTCTGTCACCAAGGCTGGAGGGCAATGGCATGCTCCCGGCCACCACAGCCTCGACCTGCTAGGCTCAGATGGTCCTTCCGCCTCAGCTTTCCAAGTTGCTGGGACTGCAGGCACACACCGCCATGCCCGGCTAATTTCTTGATTTATTGTAGAGATGGAGTCTCACCAAGTTGCACAGGCTGGTCTTGAACTCACGGGTGCAGGCAATCCTCTCACCTCGGCCTTCCAAAGTGTTGGGATTTTAGACATGAGCCACCTGCCTGGCCTCTTCCTGTTTTAGAAAAAATTTATTTTTGCTTATTGGAAGGTTTATTTATTTAGCAAACATTTATTTAGGACCTACCTGGTGCTAGGCTGTGAAGATACAGATGTAAATAAGTCTAATGTTTTCTCTGAATTTCGTTATAAAAATCAGTGAAACTAAGAGGGAATGTGTTTTGCTTGTGAGAGACATGGTGGCGGCGGGGCGGGGGGGATAAAGAGTCAGCAAGGAAAGTGGTCCTTTTAGAGACGGGCCTTTAGCCGGGCTCGGTGGTTCAGCCTATAATCTCATGCCTTTGGGAGTTGAGGTGAGTGAATTGCCTGAGCCCGTGGGTTCGAGACCCACCTGGGCAGGCGAGACCTCATCTCTACAATAAATCAAAAAATCAGCCGGGTGTGGTAGTGCATGCCTGTAATTCCGGCTACTTGGAAGGCTGAGGCGGAAGGATCGCCGGAGCCCAGCAGGTCAAGGCTGCCGTGGCCGGGAGCGGCCACTGCACTCCAGTCTGGGCAATGGAGTGAGACTCCAACTCAAAAAAAAAAAAAGAGACGGGCCTTTGAAGTCCACCCCTTCACGCTGGCTCTTCTTGTGACCCTCAAAGTGTAGGGGCTTGGAGGGTGGTGAAGCCTATCTAGTTGCCCCCGAAGACCCCTCACTTCTTCTACCAGCTGCTTCCTGTGGGTCTCTATCTCCTCCTGCAGGGCTCGGCACTGGCGACTCCTCTCTGGGGTGAGAGATGGAGAGATGGAGAAAAGAAACGAAGTTGTGGGTGGGGAAGACTCTGCTTGGTCTAGTGGGGCAGGAGCATAAAGGCCTTCTTGGTTCTTCTTGTGGTGATTCTGAGAAGCTGGGAGACCCTGAAAATCTGAGGATGGGATAGGAAACCAGACTCCCTTCCCCACTTCCAGCTTAGGATGGGGATTCTAGCCCTTCTTCCCACCCATGGGATGAATGAGATAATGGCTGTGACTGCATTTTGAACCCCACAAAGCATCGAGCACATGGCATCAGGCATCCTGAAAGGTCCTTCCCTAGGATCCCAGAGACCTTCCTTTGGTTCCTTTCAGATCCTGCCTGGTTTGTACAGTGCAGGGAAGAGTGACTAGGCCTGGCAGTCGGAAGCCCTCCCTATTTCTCTTCCTTGCATCCTCTGGTCTTGCTTGTCCTCCTCCAGGCCTCTGTCTTCTGCCCATCTGCGCAACCGACCACACACCTGCATGTATGGCCTTCCCTTCACTCCGGGCCCCTTCCAGCTCATTCTCCAACCCTCACAACCTCTGCTTCGGCTGGTCTTCGGAAGCCTTGGCTCGACATGTCTCATCCCTCCGTAGAGCTGTGAACAGTCCCAGAGTCGCCCTCAGGACTGGCTGGGGGAGGATCCCACAAGTCAGCTCCTGTGGCCTTGATGGACTCTGCCCACCTTTGGAATTCAGGTGGCAGGACGTCCTGCCTCTCATTCTCTCTCTGGGTTTGTTTTTGTTTTTTCCCCCCCTGGGAATCTCACAGGCTTAGCCTTCCACCGTAGTGCAACCCTGTAATACCCCAGTATACACAAATGCCTCTCTCCCACAGCGCCCTCCTCCCCAAGCATCCACCCTCCTTACCCAAGTGGTTTCAGAGCAGCGCCTTCTCCAGCACCACCAGCCTGTGCCTGGACTTGACTTCCACATCCGCCTTGGCAAGTTGGGAGAGCCTTGGCTTGTCATAATCTCAGGCCTCCTCACTCCCCTCCTGTCCTCACCCCACACCCTGCACTTCCTTCCCGCACAAGATCTGAGGACCACTAAATGAGGGATCCCTGTTGGCTGAGTCTACTGAGCCCAGCACTGTGACCTCACTGCCCAGCACATAGTCTGTGCTCAAAATATAGGTGATGGATATATTGGGAAGGCACAGAGCTAGGCAGGGCTCAAGAGTGTGGGTGACCATTTCCCCATTTCCTCAGCTCCATGGATTTGAAGGTATGAAGAGAAGGGTCTGGATTTGAAGGTATGAAGAGAAGGGTCAAGAAAGCTCCACCTTATCATGCAGGGAGCTGAATTCTCTCTGGGAACCTCTGCTTGGTCTCTGGGCCAGAACATGGGGGCACCCACTGCCACCACCATGACTCACCCTAGTTCTTTTTCTTCTTCTGTGCCCCAGCTTTCTCTTTGGTCTTAGGTGGCATCTCCTTGCTGTCCTGGGAGAGGGAGGGGATCTTGTGCTCAGGACCCTAGACTGAACCAGGAGTCTCAGGAGAGTCAGAATGTTAGTCTTCAAGTCTATATTGCATACGCTCCAGAAAAGTCAGTTCTTAGTCTCTCTGGAACCTTAAGGCAGGGCTGGGGTCAGTGGGGAGGGCGGAGCTGTTTCTCTCGACCAGACAGGCTCTATGCACAGAAGCATTCTCAGTCCTCTTTTAGAGAAAATAAACTTCTGTACCTGGCCCCCTCCCTCTTTCCATTACCTCAACCCTCCTTTTCCTACCTGTAGGATCCTCTCTTGTATGTGTTGGGTGTCCCTGTGGAGTGACCACAGGGGAGGGGCAGAGAGAAGGAAGCCCCAACCAGCCAGGAGACTGAAGAGAAGCCTGAGTCCTGGGAGACTATCCAGAGTGGCAAATCTCCAGGGTGGCAGGACTGAGAGCTGGAAGGTTGGGTTTCTGGCAACTGCATGTTGTCCAGGCAACTGAGAAACATGGAGTTCATAGGAAGGTGGAATGGGCTGAATCAACTTACAACACTTAAAATATCAAGGGCCGGGCTCGGTGGCTCAGCCTGTAATCCTGTGCCTTTGGGAGGCTGAGGTGAGTGGATTGCCTGAGCCCGCGGGTTCGAGACCCGCCTGGGCAGCGAGACCTCATCTCTACAATAAATCAAAAAATTAGCTGGGTGTGGTAGCGCATGCCTGTAATTCCGGCTCCTTGGAAGGCTGAGGCAGAAGGATCGCCGGAGCCCAGCAGGTGGAGGCGCCGTGGCCGGAAGCGGCCACCGCACTCCAGTTTGGGCGACCGAGTGAGACTCCAACTCAAAAAAAAAAAAAAAAAACTAAACTAAAATAAAATATCAAGGTTCAGCCAGGCTCGGTGGCTCAGCCTGTAATCCCGCACCTTGGGAGGCCGAGGTGAGTGGATTGCCTGAGCCCGCGGGTTCGAGACCCACCCGGGCAACTTGGCGAGACCTCATCTCTACAATAAATCAAAAATCAGTCGGACATGGTTGCACACACCTGTAATTCCGGTTACTCGGAAGGCTGAGGCGGAAGGATCACTGGAGCCCAGCAGGTCAAGGCTGCGGTGGCCGGAAGCAGACACTGTACTCCAGTCTGGGTGACAGAGTGAGATTCCAACTCAAAAAAAAAAAAAAAAATCAAGGTTCTAAAGGGCAAATTCTCTACTTGTCTCAAAATCCTAAGTGTAGATTGAAGAGAAAGAGCTTTGGAGCCTGTTAGCTATGATTCACTTCCATGTAGACACTGCCTGCAGCTTGGAGACTGACAAATTACAGATTTACATGTCTGAGATACTCCTGTTGTGATGATACAGAGGAAAATGACTGATGGCAGCCATCTTGGATAATTTACATCAGCAAAATGACATTCATAGGCTTAAAACTGGAGGTCCCTTCAGTAAGGCATTCTGCAGTGTCTGGAGGAAATTAATTGCAGGAGGAGGTAATCGAGAGAGTTTCCCAATTCAGAAAAATAAGAGGCAGAGAAGAGGCGGACCCATGTTTAACTTTTCTCAGTCTCAGTTTCCTGAGTTTTCCATCTTTGATTCTGTAGCTCCTGAAAAGCCTAGGGTTTAACTCGATATTTACATGGCTAGCTTCTCTCCCTGTAACTTAATCTATTGCCACACTTCCTCGATTCCCTTTTGGGACTGATTTTCAGACGGGTGTTGAAAAACGACTCTGTGTGGCTCCCTGAAGCATAGAGTTGGTTGGGGCTCCCTCTAGTGGAATTAATTGAAAATTTTTGCTTTTAAATTATTTATTGGGCAATGTTGAGGGTGACTCCTTGGGGATGCTTCTTAGCATCTTGCCGGAGTCACAAGTGGCTGGAAAAATAAATATGGGGGACAGAGTATGACGGGACCTTGTTAGGCAGCACCCCCCCACCCCCCAGCCCTGTGAAATTCTGGAGTCTTGCCAACTGTCTACCACCTGGATATCTGGGAACCATGTTGGCTAGAATGAAAACAGCAGAAACTTCAGGGCTTTTCTCCTTGTAGATTAATGAATTTGCGGACTCTTTCCTTAGGCATTTCTCTTAATCTCTGTCCTCCTGAACACTTTTGGTTCATTACCCTATTGTCAGGGGCAGATCTGTAGGAATGAAAATTCCTAGCCGGGCTTGGTGGCTCAGCCTGTAATCCCGCACCTTGGGAGGCTGAGGTAAGTGGATTGCCTGAGCCCGTGGGTTCGAGACCCGCCTGGGCAACTTGGTGAGACCTCATCTCTACAATAAATCAAAAAATTAGTGCCGGGCTTGGTGGCTCAGCCTGTAATCCCGCGCCTTTGGGAGGCTGAGGTGAGTGGATTGCCTGGGCCTGCGGTTCGAGATCTGCCTGGGCAGACGAGACCTCATCTCTACAATAAATCAAAAAATCAGCCGGGCGTGGTAGCACATGTCTGTA
This sequence comes from Cephalopachus bancanus, assembly GCA_027257055.1. Taxonomy (NCBI): domain Eukaryota; kingdom Metazoa; phylum Chordata; class Mammalia; order Primates; family Tarsiidae; genus Cephalopachus; species Cephalopachus bancanus. Next base: position 158,863 of record JAPVLO010000276.1, read on the forward strand.
ATTCCGGTTACTTGGAAGGCTGAGGCGGAAGGATTGCCGGAGCCCAGCGGGTCGAGGCTGCGGTGGACGGAAGCGGCCACTGCACTCCAGTCTGGGCGACAGAGTGAGGCTCCACCTCAAAAAAAAAAAGAAAATTCCTTCCTCTGGGAGTAGGTAGATTCAGGCAGAGGTCAATTCATGTTTACTTGTTACCTTGGTGACTGCATGGTACATCTCTGACCCTTCAGACATTTTACAGAGCAAAGAGAGGAGCCAGGTTTACAACTCCTGAAACTCAGGACCGGCTAACCTTGTGCACCCCTCCTTATCTGGAGAGTACTTTTTTTTTCCTTTTTGAGTCAAGGTCTCACAGTCACCCAGGCTGGAGTGCAGTGGCATAATCATAACTCACCGCAGCCTCAATCACCTGGGCTCAGATGATCCTTCTGCCTCAGCTTCCCATGAAACTGGGACTACAGGTGAGTGCCACCACATCTGGCAATTTTTTTTTTTTTCAGACACAAGGTCTCACAAGCAATCCTCCCACCATGCTTAGATTACAGAAGGCCTGAGCCACTCACTGAGCCTGGCTCACAATTGCATTTTGTAAAGGAAAAGGAGAGGCAGTTCCCAAACTGTACTGTTTACCAATAATTTACATTGAAATAACAAGCTATGGGGTTGCCTATGCATTGTTTTTGTATCACAAGTCCTAGGAAAATAAAGATAATAGGTAAGGCAGCTAGCTAGTCAAGAACAAAATGCCTTTAAATAATTGCCCCAGGTATGGGTGGAACCATGTGTGACTGAAGTCCCATACTCATATCTGTCTGGGCCTGATACATTTTGCATACCTCACATAGTTCAGACTGCTCTCAGCTATTTTTCTTTTCTCATACTGCTGTGTGGGATGACATTAGAACAGAGATTACAGGCCGGGCGTGGTGGCTCAAGCCTGTAATCCCAGCACTTTGGGAGCCCGAGGTGGGAGGATTGCCTGAGTCCAGAGGTTCCAGACCAGCCTGGGCAACTGTGTGAGATCTTGTCTCTACAATAAAGTCAAAAAATTACCTGGGCATGGTAGTGTGAGCCTGTAGTTCTAGCTAACTGGAAGGATGAGGCAGAAGGATCGCTGGAGCCTAGCAGGTCGAGGCTGCGCTGGCCGGGAGGGGCCACTGCACTCCAGCCTGGGTGACAGTGAGACTCCAACTCAAAAAAAAAAAAAAAAGAGTACAAGCTACGTGTCATACCTCATAAGAGCATTTACTTTACAAATGTGTTCAGTCAACCGACTTTCAGGTGTGGAATGAGGATGTGGTTTGGGGTGAAGGTGAAGTGGAATAAGAAAAGTACCACATGTCACATGATGTGATTCAAGATGAGCCAGCTCTAGCACAACCTAGAATGAGAATGTCATTGTGATCAACAATGCAGCCCCCTCTCTAGTACATTTCCAAAAACAAGCCAAATAAAAATTGTGAAAAAAGGTCAAGCTTTCTTTTCTTAGTAACCTCCATTATTTTTATTTTTATTTGAGTCAGAATCTCATTCTGTCGCCCAGGCTCAGCCACCCTGGTGTTGACCTGCTGGGCCCAGGCGATCCTTCTGCCTCAGCCTTCCAAGTAGCTGGAACTACAGATGCACGCCACCACGCCTGGTTTATTTTTTGATTTATTGTGGAGACAAGGTCTCACCAAGTTGCCCAGGCTGGTCTTGAATCCCTGGACTCAGGGAATCCACCCCCCACCCCCCGGGTCTCCCAAAGTGCTGGGTTTATAGACATGAGTTACCACACCTGGCAGTAACCTCAGTTTAGAAGTCACAATATAAAAGATCATTTCAGCAGAGCTCTGTCTTCCCTTGAATAAGATCCCACCCATCTGGGAGTTTTGAAGAGATAGAGAGAAGGGTAACTCCTTTATTCAAATGTGAGAGATGGATAGTTTGTCAAAAGAAATGTGGCCTGCTGCCGTAGAAAAAAAGTGCAGATCATATAATTCCATGCCGTGCAGATTTTGCTGAAGATAATACAAACTGGAAAACTTAAAATGTGTAGTATATATCTAGACAAAAATACACTGTGGGGTGACACACTCAGTGACAATATGAGCACACCCTGGATAAGGCCCCAAGCAGGGGTCTGGAGTCTGGGGAGGGATCCTGGGAATGGTCAATCCGGAATGTCCCCTTCCCCTCAGGCTCTGGTCTGGGCACTCAGGTCATGCTGAGGCTGTGGGCGAAGTGTTCTCTGCACCTGCTGACCACATTTTGCAGCTGTGCATAGTGAATGTTCTCTTGCATCCTTCCTTGAGGCAGTCAGCCCCCTGGGCTGGTTCAGACCAGTTCGGCATTCCTAGGTAAATGCCCATAACCTTTGGTTACCTCTAGTTCACCTTTACTTCATTTCAATACTAAAAATCTGCCGGGCGCAGTGGCTCACACCTGTAATTCCAGCACTTGGGAGGGAGTGAAAGGATTGCCTGAGCCCATGGGCTTGAAACCAGCATGGGCAACTAGGCGAGACCTCATCTCTACAATAAATCAAAAAATTAGCCGGGCGTGGTGGCGCTTGCCTGTAGTTCTAGCTACTTGGAAGGCTGAAGCGGAAGGATCACCTGAACCCAGAAGTCGAGGATGGGGAGACTTTGAGCTTGCCACTGCACTCCAGCATGGGCAACAGTGAGACTCCAACTCAAAAAAAAATTGTGTGTTTACTCTTACATGTTTAAACTTCAGTCACCTTCAAGGTACTCTCCATTTGATGCAATACACCTATCAAGTTGCTTTTCCTACTGCTCAGTTTTTTGTTTTGTTTTGTTGGTGCTGTGACTCGGATCTGAATGCTCAGTTTTGAAATAGTCAATTTTCATGCCTTTTAGTGCTTCTGCCATTTTTTTGGTTTCATCTCTGCCACATCGGCAAAACGTTCTCCTTTGAGGACTTATTTCGAGGAGAAACAAAAAAAAGTCGCTCAGGGTGAGATCAGATGAATAGGGAGGGTAGGGCACAGGGTCATGTTGTTTTTGGTAAAAAAAAAAACAAAACCAAAAACTGCTAAACATTCAGTGAAGTGTAGGCAGGTGCACTCATAAATCATTCATCATGAAATGGGCAAATGTGTTGAAAGAATCTCCGAAAAAATTCACTGGGGCCGAACATAGCCCTCTCATAATGCTAGCTAGTACACTGATGCCTATGGGCTCCTAGAACACTAATCTAGCAAGGGAAGCCTGTACTACAAGAGTCCGCCCTCCAAAAAATAATTCTGTTTTTTTTTGGGGGGGTCTCCCCTCATACACAGCTCCCTAGGTTAATTTCTTACCTATTCTCCAGCTGAGCCACCGAGCCCGGCTCAGAATTTTTTTTTTTTTTGAGTTGGAGTCTCACTCTGTCGCCCAGACTGGAGTGCAGTGGCCGCTCCCGGCCACGCAGCCTCGACCTGCTGGGCTCCGGCGATCCGTCCACCTCAGCCTTCCAAGTAGCTGGAACTACCGGCGCAAGCTACCACGCCCGGCTGATTTTTTTTATTTATTGTAGAGATGAGGGCTCGCCAAGTTGCCCAAGTGGGTCTCGAACCCGCGGGCTCAGGCAATCCACTCACCTCAGCCTCCCAAGGCACGGGATTACAGGCTGAGCCCAGAATTTTTTTTTAAAAGTAGGAGTCTCACTGTTGCCCAGGCTGGAAAGCAGTGGCACACTCATGGCCACCACAGCCTTGACCTGCTGGGCTCAGGTGATCCTTCTGCCTCAGCCTTCCAAGTAGCTGGAACCAGCTAGGATTTGACTGTGAACAATACCCTGATGCATCTACATTGGGCTAGATACTGTGGAAGATACAAAGTCAACAAGACATTATAGCATGAATGTGTGGAGGTGTAAGAAATAAATGGTTATGGAAATTTAGAGGAGGGAAAAAGTCCTTCTAGCTGGAGCATCTGGTAAGGACAATAAGTGAGCTGAGTTTTGAAGAAAGGATAGGATTTTAGGAGCACCCTTCAGGCAGAGAAAATGCTCTGATTGTAATAAAAAAAAGAAAGAACTGTGGTAATTTATGACTTGGTGAGTCAGTCACCCAGCATAGGGTATATATAATCAGGGAGTAGTATAAAACTGCAAGGTAGTTTAGTTTGGAGGTAAATTTTCTTTTCTTCTTTTTTTTGAGTCAGAGTCTCACTCTGTCGCCCTGGCTCATGGCCACAGCAGCATCAACCTGCTCAGCTCAGGGGACCTTTCCGCCTCAGTCTTCCAAGTAGCTGGAACCACAGGCATGCGCCACCAACGCCCGACTAATTTTTTTGATTTATTGTAGAGACAAGGTCTTGCCAAGTTGCCCAGGCTGGTCTCAAATCCCTGGACTCAGGCAACACTCTTGCCTTCGCCTCCCGGAGTAATGAGATTACAGGCATGAGCCACCAGGCCCTAGATTTCAAATGTATTTTCCCCCTCTTACAGGAGCACTCCCTAATCAGTCAACAGCTTTATGGAAGAGCCAGAAGGGAAATCTAAGGAGGAACTGATACTTACTGACACACCTGGGCCTGCAAACTCCCAAAAATAAGGCTCAGAACTAGTATATTAGGGCAGGGTACTTCCTTCTTTGGAAGGGAAGTTCCTATTATCAAAGTTCTTCCAACGGAACTTTTATATTAGAGAAGTGGAAGTGACTGGGAACAGCGTTTCTGTTCCTTGGGTGGAGCGAGAACCCCTTTGGCCAGCACCTGCAGCGGGGTCAGTTTCTGGGGGGACTTTGTGCTGGCGGTGCCGACCTGCGGTGCGACGCCTTGAGCTGGATAATTTTTTAATTTTTTTTGAGTCGGAGTCTCACTCTGCCGCCCAGACTGGAGTGCAGTGGCCGCTCCCGGCCACCGCAGCCTCGACCTGCTGGGCTCCGGCGATCCTTCCGCCTCAGCCTTCCAAGTAGCCGGAACTACAGTCGCGCGCTACCACGCCCGGCTGATTTTTGATTTATTGTAGAGATGAGGTCTCGCCAAGTTGCCCAGGCGGGTCTCGAACCCGCGGGCTCAGGCAATCCACTCACCTCAGCCTCCCAAAGGCGCGGGATTACAGGCTGAGCCACCGAGCCCGGCTGAGAATTATTATTATTTTTTTTTAAGTAGGAGTCGTCTCACTTGCCCAGACTGGAAAGCAGTGGCACGCTCATGGCCACCGCAGCCTCGACCTGCTAGGCTCAGGTGATCCTTCTGCCTCAGCCTTCCAAGTAGCTGGAACCACAGGTGCGCGCCATCACGCGTGGCTAAGGAGCAGGAGACTCTCATATACATATTTAATTTCCAGAAAAGGAACTAGTTTTCACAAGGAAGAAAAAAAAAAGGAAGTGCTTTGTTTTCAAGAGGCCAAAGGAAGAAGCGCTCGCGACCCGAGTGTCTCAAGCCTTTCTGGGGCGGCTAGAACCGTCTACCTCTGCACTCACATTCCTGTGCTTGGTCGCATCTTAATGAAGAGTTGAAAATACTAGGGGGTGGAGAAATAACTTTCCCTTTCCTCCCACCATCCTCCTACAGTGTACAGAAGCAATAATTCTAAGCTCAGCTTTCTCATTTGTCAGCCGTGGGGGACGCTCGGATTCTTTCCATCGCTACCCGTCCTAGGGTAAACATTCCAAAGACCCACTCTAGAAGCGCCAGCCCCCTGCCCACAAGTAGGATGGAGGGCTCGGCGGCTGCCCAGTGCGCAGACGCCACCCGGGACACCCCCCCGCCGCCTTTCCCCGCTTCTCCAGCAGAGGGCGCAGGCACGAAGGCCCCCGCCGGCCCCGCCCCAGGCTGGCCCCGCCCCGGCCCGCCCACGAGGGTAGGCGGAGGGGCCGTTGGGGGGGCCGGAGACGGGCGCGGAAACTTGGCCGCGGCTTTCCGGGGTCTGTGGGCCCGCGGGCGGCTCGGGAGGGGGTGGCGCAGCGGGGCGTCGCTGCCCAGTCCGGCCGCGCCGGCCGCGTCCGCGAGCTCGCCGGCCCGCCAGCCCGTCTCCGGCGCGCGCCCGGCCTCGCGCGCTCCGGAGGGGCGCGCCCCGCGCCCTCCCGGCGCCGCCCCCTCCCCTCCCCGCGGCCGCTCCTCCCTCTGCCCCGACAGCCGGCGGCGGCGGCGGCGGCGGCCGGGAGAGGCCCCTCCTTCACGCCCTCATTCTCTCCCTAGCTCGCAGCCGAGCGCAGCCGGCCGACCGACTGGGCCCCCAGCCCTGCCTGGGCCATGGCCGGCAACGTGAAGAAGAGCTCGGGGGCCGGCGGCGGCGGCGGCTCCGGGGGCTCGGGCGCGGGCGGCCTGATCGGACTCATGAAGGACGCCTTCCAGCCGCACCACCACCACCACCACCACCTCAGCCCCCACCCGCCGGGGGCCGTGGACAAGAAGATGGTGGAGAAGTGCTGGAAGCTCATGGACAAGGTGAGAGGCCTGGAGGCCCGCGGGAGCAGGGTGGGCGTGGGCGGAGGGCCGCGGGGAGGGGAAGGAGCGGACGGAGGAAGCTGGGGGAGGGGACGGGTCTTCGAGGCCGGGGAGGCGAGGAGCCGGGGTGACCGGCCAAGAGGGGGCCGCGGACGTGGGGGCGGGAAAGGGACCAGAAGGTGGGGGTCGCCGGTGGGGGTTGGGCTGCCGTTGCGAGTGGGGGAACGTTGAGCTGTCGCGCTGGGGGGAGCCAGACAAAGATGGGGTGGGGGCTGGGGTGAAGGTTAACTGGGAAGCCACCGGGGCGGAAGTGTAATGGGGGCTGCGGGGTTTGGGGCTCTGTGCAGGGTGTAGGGATGTGGGTCACGGAATTGGCCCGGGGAGGTGGGAGGGAGGAGGGAGGAAGAGTGCTGGTTGCCGGCTGGGGCTCCCAGCTGGATCTGACAAGGGAATTCGGTTTGCGGGCTCCGATTGAGGAGTCTGGGGTCAGGACCACTCCGCGGGCAAGCTGTGTTCTGGGTAAGCGTAGGGTCTCCTCTCCTGAAAATAACAGAATCAGGGATATTTAAATGGGGCAAGGAAGGAACTTTCCTCCACATCTAGCGCTGGCTAAGTTTTTTGTTATCCTTTGAAACACTGGATGTGATCCATTGCTGGTGCTGAGATATGCACTGATTAAACCACAAGTTCTGGTTAGAACCATTATCTTCTGAAAGATGGACTGACTGAGCCGGCTAAACAGCAGATTCTGACTCTTCACAACTTCCTCCCTGCACACACCGACTTTTTTTTTTTTTGTAACGGACCAGACTCCTTATTACAGGACCTGACTTTAAACTTGTTCGATGAGCTTTTATGATTACCTTCTTTAAAAACAAGTGCGAAAAAATACCTCCTTTATATTTAGCCACTGCTTTGTCGTTTGGGAGAATTTACTTCCTTATAGTTGTGTCTATATAATGAAATATAGTAGTTAGTCCCAAGTACTGAAGTGTTAAAGCAGTCCAAGCATTGTAGAGAGAATTCAGTACAATGTTACCTTGATATTTTCGTATTCATTAATAACTTGCTTTAGCAAAATTCATACTGCAGATAAAAAGTGATTAGAAGGATCTGGCATGTTATAGGAGAATAGTGTTATTTCCTCCAGGGTAAAATTGGTTTTCTTTGGTTCCTCTCTGGGCCTAGGTTCCTCTTCTGTGAAGTAGTTCATGGGTTGTTTTGGACTAGAAACCACTAATAAAATGATTATGAAGCACTTGGCAAATTTAAATGCTGTTTAAATGCTTAATAAGTCCTGTGAGTGAATTAACACTCCTGTAGTGCATACCAGTGATTTCAGAGCCACTTTTTCTTTTTTTTGAGCAGGAACCTCAGTCTGTTGCCCAAACTTGAGTGCAGTGGTACGGCTCACAGCCACCGCAGCTCAGGTGATCCTTTCGCTTCAGCCTTCCAAGCAGCTGGAACCACAGGCGTGCGCCACCACACCTGGCTAATTTTTTGATTTATTGTAGAGACAAGGTCTCACCAAGTTGCCCAGGCTGGTCTCGAACCCTTGGACTCAGGCAGTTATCTTGTCTCCACCTCCCAAAGTGCTGGGATTACAGGCATGAGCCACCGTGCCCAGTTTAAGAGCCAGTTTTTCATGGCTGGTTTTTCTCATGTTCAATAATTGGTATTATAGCCAGGCTCAGTGGCTCAGCCTGTAATCCCACACTTTGGGAGGCTGAGGTGAGTGAATTGCCTGAGCCTGTGGGTTCCAGACCCTCCTGGGCAACTTGGTGAGACCTCATCTCCACATTAAATAAAAAATGAGCCGGGCGTGGTAGCGCGCACCTATAGTTCCAGCTACTTGGAAGGCTGAGGCGGAAGGATCGCGGGCCCAGCAGTTTGAGGCTGCGGTGGCCGGGAGTGTGCCACTGCATTCCAGTCTGGGTGACAGAGTGAGACTCCCAACTCAAAAAAAAAAAAAAAAATTGGCATTATGATTAATGACACAAGTATTTGTGTGTTGATTATATTGGTGGTGTAGTACTAATTTTATTATTTGAAATCATGGTAAAATTATTTCAGAAAGATAGGTGTGTAAAGGAAACTTTAAATTCAAAATCTGAAGTTTGTAGATTTACATTTTTAGGGATTCACCATTAAGGACTCAATTCAGGTTGACCTCTGCTTAAAAATAATAAGCTTTTTCTACAAAAAGAAAAAAAAAATTAGCTGGGCATGGTGGTGTACGCCTGTAGTTCCAGCTACTCAGGAGACTGAGCTGGAAGGATGACCTGAGCCCCGGAGGTGAGGCTGCAGTGAGTCGCGGTTGTGCCATTGTACTCTAGCCTGGGCGATAGAGTGAGATCCTAACTCAAAAACAAAAAAAAACTTTCAATAAAACTTTTGTGTTTCAGTAAATAAGGGATAAATTATAGGTATAAATTATTCTACAAGGTACAAATAAAATTCTCCCTGTGTCTTACGTTTCCATCTTTTTTTTTTTTTTTTTTTTGAGTTGGAGTCTCACTCTGTCGCCCAGACTGGAGTGCAGTGGCCGCTCCCGCCAACCGCAGCCTTGACCTGCTGGGCTCCGGTGCTCCTTCTGCCTCAGCCTTCCAAGTAGCCGGAATTACAGGCATGAGCTACCGTGCCCGGCTGATTTTTTGATTTATTGTAGAGATGAGGTCTTGCTGCCCAGGCGGGTCTCGAACCCGCGGGCTCAGGCAATCCACTCACCTCAGCCTCCCAAAGCCGTTTCCATCTTTTTAAAGTATGTGTATTGAATTTTTATTTCTTCTGCAGAATGTTTAATTACTTGGAAAAAAATTTTTATTTTTATTTATTTATTTTTTTGAGTTGGAATCTCACTCTGTCATCCAGACTGGAGTGTAGTGACTGCTCCCAGCACCGCAGCCTCGACCTGCTGGACTCCGGCAATCCTTCCACCTCAGCCTTCCAAGTAGCTGGAACTACAGGCACACACTACCACGCCCGGCTCATTTTTTATTTATTGTAGAGAAGAGGTCTCGCCAAGTTGCCCAGGCGGGTCTTGAACCCGTGGGCTCAGGCAATCCACTCACCTCAGCCTCCCAAAGGCGCGGGATTACAGGCTGAGCCACCGAACCCGGCTTACTTGGGAAAAATAAAGAGGACTCAAGTTGTGAGTCAAAATGCTTTTGAGGTTTTGATAGTTTCAAGAAAAGTAGACTTCTAGCTTTTCCATGCTAGTTTAGGGAGAGGGAGTTTTATTCTTGTATTGCTTGCCTCTGAAGATAATTTTAGTACTGTCTGTACCCCATATCACATATTTCTAGTTGTACCAAAATCTTAGTGGTTTCTGATGTGTTGGTCTGATGGGTTCACACTGCTTTCCAGATTTTGTGAATACTTCTGAAGTGTTGTTAAATTGCACCGTCTTTTTTACCCTCAATGTTTTGAGCATAAGATGTTCTCTTTTTTCACTTTATTTTTAATTTTGAAAGTCTTGAATGTGTCACTACACCTTCTGGACTTCATGTGGTATGATATAAGTGGTAAAGAACTCACTGTCAAATCCACAGATTTCCCACACATTTATTGAATGTAGTTCTAAGTCATCGTCTTATACCTGTTTTGCCATTTTTTTTTTTGAAGTTAGGTGAGTATTATTTCAGCTTATTCTTTTTTTTTTTTTGAGTTGGAGTCTTACTCTGTCGCCCAGGCTGGAGTGCAGTGGCACACTCATGGTCACTGCAGCCTCAACCTGCTGGGCTCAGGAGATCCTTTGGCTTCAGCCTTTCAAGTAGCTGGAACTACAGGCACGCACCACCATACCCAGCTACTTTTTCTTGATTATTGTAGAGATGAGGTCTCCACAAGTTGCCCAGGTTGGTCTGGAACCCATGGGGCTCAGGCAGTCTTCTCATCTTGGCCTCTCAAAGTGCTGGGATTATAGATGTGAGCCACTGCACCTGGCCTGTTCTTTTTTTTTTTGAGTCTCACTCTGTCACCCAGACTGGAGTGCAGTGGCATGCTCCTGGCCACCGCAGCCTCGACCTGCTGGGCCCCAGCAATCCTTCTGCCTCAGCCTTTCAAGAAACCGGAACTACAGGTGTGCACTACCACGCCCGGCTAGTTTTTTTTATTTATTGTAGAGATGAGGTCTCACCAAGTTGCCCGGGTGGGTCTCGAACCCTTGGGCTCAGACAGTCCACTTGCCTCGGCCTCCCAAAGTGCTGGGATTACAGGCTGAGCCTCTGAGCCCAGCCTATTCTTAATCAATTCATTGCTTTAGCACTGGGAACTGTTAGTCTCCTCCCCTCCCCCAATATTGGATTTATGTAGGTGAAGTTGGCATAAGTCATGGGTTCTGGTAAATATAGGCCCAATTTACTAATCCATAATGGAACTTAAGCCCATTGTTGGAAAAATGCTTGTGCTGGAGTGCTTGCTATTAAGCAAAAGTTGGACATAGTTAGCCTTTAGGGTTTTTGTTTTTTTAACCACCCCAGGGTATTGTAATAAGCTTTTGCATGAATACTTCTATGTGAAGAAAGTGGCCAGTAAGCAAAGAGACAAGCGGGCTGGGCAGAGGAGTGGAGTGTGAAGAGAAAAATAATAAAAATTGCTTTAAATGTAAATTTACAAGTATCAAGGTGTTAGTAAGAGACTTTAAATTGCATTGTGAAATAGAGTGGGGAGCAGCAAACTTTTCTGTCAAGGGAGATGTCAGCACCACAAATATAGAAGTCCCCTTTTATCCTCAGGGGATGCTTTCCTAGACCCGGAGTGGATGCCTGAAACCCTGGATAGTACAGGACCATGTATATGACACTGTGTCTTTTCCTATAAATACTTATGATAAAGCTTAATTTATAAATTAGGCACAGTAAGAAATTAACAATAATAATAAAAAAGAGTAGTTATAGCAATATACTGTAATAAAAGCTGTGTGAATGTGGTCTCTCATTTTTTTTCTTTCTCTCAAAATATCTTATTGTACAGTACTTTGGGTAACAAACCTCAGATAAGACTACTGTATTTTAGGCTTTGCTGGCCACACGCTCAGTCCCAGTCTTGGTTGTTTTTACAGCTCTTTAAAAATGTAAAAGTCATTCTTAGCTTGCAGATGTACAAAAAAAAGGAGGCAGGCCATAATTTACCCACTCCTGAAATAGAACACCTATTTTAGGTCTGAACAGTGTTTTTGTTTTTACATTATTGGAACATTAAGATGTTGATGTTTTTTTAATGTTTTTTATTTTGTTTTGTCTTGTTTTGCTTTGAGTCTCTCAGGCTGGAGTGCAGTGGCACAGTCATGGCTGTGGCAGCCTCGACCTGCTGGGCTGAGGTGATCCTTCTGCCTCAGCCTTCCGAGTAGCTGGGACTGTAGGTACACGCCATCACACGGCTACTTTTTTTATTTATTGTGGAGACAAAGTCTCTCCATGTTGTCTAGGCTGGTCTCTAATTAGTGGGCTCAGGCAATCCTCTTGAGTTGGGCTCCCAAAGTGCTGGAATTACAGGTGTGAGCCATGGTGTTTGACCCTGGCTAATTTTTTGTAGAGATGAGGTCTAACTATGTTGGCCTAGGCTGGCCTTGAACTCCTGAGCTCAAACAATTCGCTCACCTTGACCTCCCAATGTACTGGGATTATAAGTGTGAGCCACCTTGCCTGATCAATGGGTTATAATTTATTAGAACAATGCTTCCTTTAAAGCATGAGTTTAAGAAAGTATTTCCAGCCTGGCTCGGTGGCTCAGCCTATAATCCCGCGCTTTGGGAGGCTGAGGTGAGTGAATTGCCTGAGCCCGCGGGTTTGAGACCAGCCTGGGCAACTTGGCGAGACCTCATCTCTATAATAAATCAAAAATTAGCCGGGTGTGGTAGCGCGCGCCTGTAGTTCCAGCTACTTGGAAGGCCGAGGTGGAAGGATTGCCGGAGCCCAGCAGGTCGAGGCTGTGGTGGCCAGGAGTGTGCCACTGCAACTCCAGTCTGGGTGACAGAGTGAGACTCCAACTCAAAAAAAAAAAAAATGTGTTTCCATTTTTTGAGCTTAAAAAAAGTATTTTTTGTGTGTGTTGGAGTCTCACTCTGTCTCCCAAGCTAGAGTGCAGTGTGGTGTCCTCATGGCCACCGCAACCTTAACCTGCTGGGTTCAGGCGGAAAAAATATCTTTTTTTTTTTCTTTGGAGTCTCACTCTCGCCAAGGCTGGAGTGCAGTGACACTCTCACGGCCACTGCAACCTCAACCTGCTGGGCTCAGGCCATCCTTCTGCCTCAGCCTTCCAAGTAGCTGGAACTACAGGCATGCACCATCACGCCTGGCTAATTTTTTTCTTAACTGTAGACATGAGGTCTTACCAAGTTGGTCTCACCAAGTTGCCCAGGCTGGTCTTGATCCCCTAGACTCAGGCAATCCTCTCACCTCAGCCTCCCAAAGTACTGAGATTACAGGCTTGAGCCACCACGCCTGGCAGAAAAAAGTATTTTTATTTTTATTTTTATTTATTTTTTGAGTTGGAGTCTCACTGCATCGCCCAGACTGGAGTGCAGTGGCATGCTCATGGCCACCACAGCCTCGACCTGCTGGATTCATGCGATCTTTCCCCCTCAGCCTTCCAAGTAACTGGAACTACAGGCATGCACCACCATACCCGGCTAATTTTTTGATTTATAGAGATGACGTCTCACCAAGTTGCCTGGGCTTGTCTTGAACCTGTGAGCTCAGGCAGTCCTCTCACCTTGGCCTCCCAAAGTACTGGGATTATAGGCGTGAGCCCCCATGCCCGACAGAAAATATTTTTAAAAGATGATTATTTTCTTTCTTCTGACTTTTCCTGCTTGCCCTATCTTCCTTGACTGCAAACCCTCCACCACCCCTTCACCCCCACCCCCAAAAAGTAGCTTAGATAACTTCCTATATTTTGGAAGTAAGATGCACTTAATAGAATTTACAAATCAGCATACAGCATTTCACTGGACTTCTTCTCACCCTCCTTTCCTTCTTACCTTCCTTCCTTATTATATTTGCATGTTTACTATGTCCCATATATGTTGCTATGTATAAGTTCTTACATTTTTTTTTTTTTTGAGTTGGAGTCTCACTCTGTCACCCTGACTGGAGTGCAGTGGGAAGCTCATGACCACTACAGCCTCGACCTGCTGGGTTCAGGTGATTCTCTTGCTTCAGCTTTCAAAGTAGCTGGAACTACAGGTGTGTGCCACCACACCTGGCTAATTTGTTGACTTATTGTAGAGACGAGGTCTCTCCATGTTGCTCAGGCTGGTCTCAAACCTATGGGCTCAGGCAGTCCTTTTGTCTTGGCCTCCCAAAGTGCTGGGATTCTACGCCTGAGACACTGCACCTGGCCCTAATTCTTACACTCTTCAGAGATTACATTTTCATCTTGGCACTGTGGCTTATACCTGTAACTCTCACACTTTGGGAGTCTATGGCGGGAGGATTGCTTGGGCCCAGGAATTCAAGACCAGCCTGGGCAACATAGTGAGAACTTGTCTCTATTAAAAAAATTTTTTTTTCCACTAAAAACAATAAAGAGATTACATTATAAGTGATATATAAGCAATACATGACCACAGGAGACGTATGTCTGAAGTGATGGGGTTCTCTTAAGTTTAAACATCTGTATGTGAAATATATGTATATACAGAGGACCCCAAAAACCTGGAATTATCTTTGGAGGGTGGGTCCTTTGTAGTACATACAGCCTTCCCCTGCTAGGTAAGTGTTATAGGAGCCCATCAGCATCAGTGAGCCAGCTAGTGGTGTTGTGAGAGGCTTCAGTGAATTTTTTTGGGCGAGTCTTTTCAACGGGTTTTCCCATTTTACAATGGTTGATTTAAGAATGCACCTGCCCAGCCGGGCTCGGTGGCTCAGCCTGTAATCTCGCGCCTTTGGGAGGCTGAGGTGAGTGGATTGCCTGAGCCCACAGGTTTGAGACCTGCCTGGGCAACTTGGAGACCTCATCTCCACAATAAATAAAAAATTAGCCGGGCGTGGTAGCGCGCGCCCGTAGTTCCAGCTACTTGGAAGGCTGAGGCGGAAGGATCACCGGAGCCCAGCAGGTCAAGGCTGTGGTGGCCGGGAGTGGGCACTGCACTCCAGTCTGGGCGACAGAGTGAGACTCCAACTCAAAAACAAACAAACAAACAAACAAAGAATGCACCTGCCCAAACCTCACTGAGTGTTCAGCAGTTCTTGACCCAAGACAGCATTACTCCCCTGCCACATCCTCCCTATTCACCTGATCTCACCCCAGCAACTTTTTTTTTTTTTCCCTGGTGAAAAAGTCTTCAAAGGGAAATGTTTTGCTGATGTGGAAGAGGTGAAACAAAAAAATGACAGAAGCACTAAAAGACATCCAAATTCAAGAGTTCAGAAACTGTTTTTAGTAGTGAGAAAAAAAAATCTTGATAGGTGTATTGCATCAAATGGAGAGTACTTCGAAGGTGACAAAAGTTTAAACATGTAAGAATAAGTATACAAGCCGGGCTCGGTGGCTCAGCCTGTAATCCTGCACCTTGGGAAGCTGAGGTGAGTGAATTGCCTGAGCCCGCAGGTTTGAGACCTGCTTGGGCAACTTGGCGAGACCTCATCTCTACAATAAATCAAAAATCAGCCAGGCATGGTAGCGTGCGCCTGTAATTCGGGCTACTCGGAAGGCTGAGGCGGAAGGATTGCCGGAGCCCGGCAGGTCGAGGCTGCGGTGGCCTGGAGTGGCCACAGCACTCCAGTCTGGGTGACAGAGTGAGACTCCAACTCAAAAAAAAAAAAAAAGAATAAATATACAATTTTTTATAAGTGAATTCCGTATTTTTTGGGTCTCTCTTTTATTTCTTTTGTCTTTATCTTAACCCCTAAGATTGTAAACTCCTTGAAGGTAGTGGTAGCACCTGTAACCCATTTAACTCCTGTATGTCCAGTCATAGGCCTTATGTAATAGTAAGTTCTTTGTGTTTGTTAAATTTTTTTTTTTTTAAGTTGGAGTCTCTGTTGCCCAGGCTAGAGTGCAGTGGCATGCTCACGGCCACCACAGCCTTGACCTGTTGGGCTCAGGTGATCCTTCTGCCTCAGCCTTCCAAGTAGCTGGAACTACAGGCATGTGCCACCATGCCCTGCTAATTTTTTGATTTATTGTGGAGGCAAGGTCTCGCCAAGTTGTCCAGGCTGGTCTTGAACTCATGGGCTCAGGCAAGCCTATCATCTCAGCCTCCCAAAGTGCTGGGATTATAGGCGTGAGCCACTGCGCCCAGCAGAAAAATATGGTTTATTTAGAAAGTAGAGGAGAGAAAGGAGAGAGGAGAGAGGGGAAAGAGGAGAGAGGAGGGAGAGAGAGGAGAGGGAGGAGAGGGAGGGAGAGGGGGAGGGAGAGAGAGAGAGAGAGAGAGAGAGAGGAGGGAGGGAGGGAGGGAGGGAGAGAGAGAGGGAGAGAGAGGAGCTTCATCTCCCCAAGGAAGGGGAGGGGAAACATGGTGACAGCCATAACTCAAAGAGCACATGTCCACACCAGAGTCTAGTAGGACAATGGCTGCCGTGAGATTTTCAAACAAAAATGGTTCAGGAATTTTTTTCTTTGTAAAAATTTGCCACTTGTGAAGATTTTCCTTATTAATACTGTGTATGTCTTCCTGAAAAAAATTTTTTTTTTTTTTTGAGTTGGAATCTCACTCTGTCACCCAGACTGGAGTGCAGTGACCGCTCCTGGCCACCGCAGCCTCGACTTGTTGGGCTCCAGCGATCCTTCCGCCTCAGCCTTCCAAGTAGCCGGAATTACAGGCATGCACTACCACGCCCGACTGATTTTTGATTTATTGTAGAGATGAGGTCTCACTGCCCAGGCAGGTCTCGAACCCACGGGCTCAGGCAATCCACTCACCTCAGCCTCCCAAAGGCATGGGATTACAGGTTGAGCCACAGAGCCCGGCTCTGAAATTTTTTTTTATAGGAACTATATAAAATTTTATGATATGGGTGAGCGTGGTGGCTCATGCCTATAATCCCAGCACTTTGGGAGGCAGAAACAAGAGGATTGCTTGATCCTAGGAGTTCAAGACCAGCCTGGGCAACATAACAAGACCATGTCTCTACAAAAAATACAAACAAATTTTTATGATATGGATATGTGGTTTTATGTTTATTTATTAATAAATTCATATTGAAAATCTAGATTATTTCTGAGTTGCAATATTAGAAACAAACCTGCAATACCGTCATGTCATTTCTAAATATTTCTTTAGAATAAACTCCTAGAAATGAAATTGCTGGGTTAAAGGAATTATACATTAAAGTTTGAATATATAGCCGAGCTCAGTGGCTCAGCCTGTAATCCCGAGCCTTTGGGAGTCCGAGGTGAGTGGATTGCCTGAGCCCGTGAGTTCGAGACCCACCTGGGCAGCGAGACCTTATCTCTACAATAAATAAAAAAATCAGCCGGGTGTGGTAGCGCGTGCCTGTAATTCCAGCTACTTGGAAGGCTGAGGCGAAAAGATCGCTGGAGCCCAGCAGGTCGAGGCTGTGGTGGCCGGGAGCAGGCACTGCACTCCAGTCTGGGCGAGAGTGAGACTCCAATTAAAAAAAAAAAAAAAGTTTGAATATATATATATATACACATATATATACACCTATATATATACATCTCTACATGCCTTCCAAAAAATATGCTTCCATCAACTGTCCTTGTCTAGTTTGATTTAAATGTGGTAGTTGATTTTGAGTTGCATTAGGTGAAAATTATGTTGGCACCTTCACACTTTTGTTGAACACAAACCATTTACTAGTTGCTAGGGCGTTAAAGATGACCCAGCACTCACACTTAAAATTGACACGATACAACTGAAGGTATATGAAGGGCTATGGGAGCCTCTGTAGGGATCATGAAGCAAAACATTACTTAATTCTGGAGGAGACAGGTAAGGGGGTTGGGAATAGGAGGGATTTTAGATGGAGCAGGCTTCTCTGCAATACCCTAATCCCTAGTTGTATTTTTATTAGTGTATGGCATCCAAAAGTGATGCTGAAAGTGTTTTCAGTGACCCCTCCCTCCTTATCCACAGTTTTGCTTTCTGCAGTTTCAGTTACCTACCATCTGAAAATATTAAGTGGAAAATTACAGAAATAAAGAATTCAGAAGTTTTAAATTGCATGTTGTTCTGAGTAGCATAATGAAATCTCACACTGCTCTGTCCAACCCTGGATATGATCCTCCCTTTGTCCAGTCTGGATACATACTGTGGGTACAGTAGTGTATCCACACTATCTCCCTCCCCACCTATTAGTCACTTAAGTAGCTGTTATCAGGTGGACTGTCTGGGTATTGCAGTGCTTGTGTTCAAGTCACCCTTTTTTTACTTAATAATGTCCCCAAAGTACAAGAGTAGTGAGACTGGTGTTTTGGATATTCCAAAGAGAAGCCAGGGCTTCCTTTAAGTGAACAGGTGAAAGTTCCCAACTTAAAGAAAGAAAAAAAAAATCACGTGCTAGGTTATTAGGATCAACAGTAAGAACGAATCTTCTATGAAATTGTGAAGAAGGAAAAAAATTCATGGTAGTTTTGTTGTCCTTCCTCACAGTAAGACACTTAACAGTTAGTTAAGATGGAAAAAGTGTTAAATTTGTGGTTGGAAGACATGAACAGAAACTTGTTCTAACTGATGTAGTCAGGTTTGGTACTATCCTTGGTTTCAGGCATCCTCAGGAGTCTTAGAATGTATCTTTCTCAGATGAAGGGAGACCACTATAACCTCTAGTAATCACTGTTCATATAAGTATTTGGTTGGAAGTTGTATCAATAACTCTGGGTAAAGAATTATTTTTACCTTTTATAAATAGAATCTGTGTCTAAAAACTGCATGGTTAAGCAGTCAGAACATGCCATTAGTTTAATTTCATGCATTGTATTGAATATTTTTTCTCCAGTTGGTGTGATGAATGAAAGTGATAAGACTGATGATAAGTGGCATGATGTTTTTAATAAATGCTGTTGGGTGGTATTTGAGAAGTCTTATGTAGTAATTACAGTTAGAGACTGAATGGAGTTTTGATAAGTCAATAATGGAGAATAGTAATTACAAGTAAAAGGCTTTTTTCCTTGGGGCTATTATCTAGTAATGATGTGTCTTTTTTCCTATAATCAGTTGACTTTAAAATGATATGGTTTTTTTAAAAGTATAGGTTTCTGGTTTGCCTTTGAAAAACAATCATGAATTGTTTTTGTTTAAAAAAGCTTCAGTGTATATTTATACTTGTAAAACTGTTAAATCTTTTCAAGTTTCTGAGATGATGGAGTTTCTAAAATTTGAAGCTTTAAGAGACTTTAGAAGTGAACTGATCTAACTCCTTCATTTACCGAGGCAGAAATTGAGACCTAGAGAGGTGAATAACTTGCCTGAGATCATATAGTTAGCTAGTGTCAGTCCCTAGACTAGACCCTAGGCCTGGACTTCTACTCTTGTAACCTTTCCACTATACTTCCTGTTCTCTTGAGCAGTATTCATTTCATTTCATTTCATTTTTACTTTATTATTTCATTTCATTTCATTATTATTTTTTGAATCAGAGTCTCACTCTGTCACCTAGGCTGGAGTGCAATGGGGCACGCTCACAGCCACTGCAGCCTCGACATGCTGGGCTCAGGTGATCCTTCCTCCTCAGCCTTCCAAGTCTCTGGAACGACAGGCACATGCCACCACACCCAGCTAATTTTTTGATTTATTGTAGAGATGAGGTTTGGCCCTGGAAGCATTCTTCATTTCAAAGTTTCCCACATGTTTAGCAATGTATAAAGTTATGTGTTATGCTATAAAAACAAGCATTCAATATGCAGAGCTATACATAAAACAACACAGTTTTATTACAGTCTAAAATGGCACAGTGGCTCACGCTTATAATCCCAGCACTTTGGGAGGTGGAGGCAAGAAGATTACCTGTGCCCGGGGGTTTGAGACCAGTCTGGGCAACTTGGCAAGACCTCCGTCTCTAAAATAAAATAAAAAAGTTAGCTGGGCATGGTGGTGTGTGCCTGTGGTTTGAGCTACTTCGAAGGCTGAGGCGGAAAGATGACCTGAGCCCAGCAGGTTGGGGCTGCGGTGGCTGTGAGCATACCACTGCACTCTAGCCTGAGCAGCAGAGTGATACTCTGATTCAAAAAAGAAAAAATAAATTTTAAAAAATAGTTGTTATTCATAGTCTTATATACTTAATACTTTTCTGCCTAATTAGAAATGTACAATTTCTTAGTGTTTGAAAAGATCCTTCCAGTCATAGAGAATGACTGAGAAAAGTAAGATAAAAATTTTAAAAAGAGTCTGTGTTCAGAAAAGCATATAGACTTAGGCACTGTTCTCTGTAACTTTTTGCATTTTAAAAATTTAGCAGTTTTCAAGCATAGTTTTATTCCTCTTTATTTTGAGGGCTAACACTTTCCACATTTTTTCTATTGACCATTGAACTTTGGCACAAGCAAAGGGAGGAGCTAGGACAGTGAGAAAGCTATTATGAATGGAATACATGGCAGCTGTACAAGGATACTGTGGGTTTCCAAGAGCTAAGCACGTTTCTTTTTCACATTGTTCTGAGTGATGCTGTAAATGTACAGGCAGAAGTAAACAAAAGGCAGCCATTTTTGCTACTGCAGGACTTGGAAAGCAAAATAAAGGTGGCCAAATGGAGGACAGACTAAGCAGGAAAATATTTTATCTTTCAGAAATTTTTTGGTGAATGTTTTTAAAGCTCAGGGTGTACATTTGTGCTTTGGAGGTTAAATGACTGCCAATTTAAAATTCACTAAGTAATGAAGGCAGGTTGTTTGGCTTTTGATGTTTGCTAACTATTGACTTGAATTATTCACACAGAGCCTTTTGGAACTTTTTTTTTTTGAGTTGGAGTCTCACTCTGTCACCCAGACTGGAGTGCAGTGGCCACTCCTGGCCACCGCAGCCTTGACCTGCTGGGTTCCAGCGATCCTTCCGCCTCAGCCTTCCAAGTAGCTAGAACTACAGGCGCGCGCTACCACACCCGGCTGATTTTTGATTTATTGTAGAGATGAGGTCTCGTCAAATTGCCCAGGCGGGTCTTGAACTCGCGGGCTCAGGCAGTCCACTCACCTCAGCCTCCCAAAGACGTGGGATTACAGGCTGAGCCACTGAGCCCAGCTGGAACTTTTTTTTAAAAAGAGGTTATAAATATTAAGGGCATTTTTTTCCTTTCCAAAGAATACTAATATAAGAGTAAGACTACCTCTATTTTCTTTATGGTCTGTGCTAGTGTTTCATAGTTAGAGATTTAAGAGTTACTGTGTCGAGCGCAGTGGCTCAATCCTGTAATCACAGCACTTTGGGAGCAGAGGCAAGAGGATTGCCTGAACATATGGGTTCAAGACCAGCCTGGGCAACTTGGTGAGACCTTGTCTCTACAATAAAGAAAAATTAGGTGGGTGTGGTGGTGCATGCCTGGTTCCAGCTACTTGGAAGGCTGAAGCAGAAAGATTGCCTGAGTCCAGCAGGACAAGGCTGTGGTGGCCGTGAGCGCACCACTGCACTCTAGCCTGGGCGACAAAGTGAGACTCTGACTCAAAAAAAAAAAAAGAAGAAGAAGAATTAAGCACTAAATTGATAATTTTAACAGACTTGAAGTGATAAAAACAAAAAAGAATGAAATAGAAACTGTAGAACTGAGAAATACAAGAACTGATCAGTGGATAGGTTTAGCAGCATACATATTATAGTTTAAGAGAGAATTAGAGGGCAATCCCCTCGGGTCCCCTCCCACTATGGGAGCTTTTCTGTCCTCTCAATAAATCCTGCTTTCAAAAAAAAAAAAGAGAGAGAATTAGTGAAGTGGAAGATGTCATAAAAAGAAAAATCCAGACTGAAACATTGAAAGACAAAAGGATAGAGAACACAGAGAACAGTCTAAGAGGCATATGGAATATGGTAGAAAGGTCTTATGTATTATAATTGAGTTACAGAAAGAAAAGAAAAGAGAATGGACAGAAGCAATATTTGATTAGAAATTGACTTGGAATTTTCTAAAACTGATGAAAATCATGAAGCCACAAATTAAAGAAGCTCTGTAAACACAAAGCAGAAAAGTTACAAAGAAAAGAACACCTAGGCACATTATAGTAATGCTGCTAAAAACCTGGGTCAAAGAGAAGTCATAAAAGCTATTTTACCTTCAAAGGAACAACAGTTAAGACCAACAGCCTGACTTCAGCAGTAACAGTGGCATCCAGAAAACATTAAATAATGGCATTAAATTGATAACAGAAAATAGCAATCTTTATCTAGTGAAAATATTTTTTAAAAGTGGATAAAAAATAATGATGTTTTCAGACATAAAAACAGAATTTGTAATCATTGTAGACCTACCTAAGTGATTCTAGATGGATGAAAAGCACTGGAAAGGGTAGTTATGTGGGTAAATATGAATGAATATTGACTGTATAAAAACAATAATGATTTGTAGACTTTTTAAAAAATATATGGAATTATGCCGGGCTCGGTGGCTCAGCCTGTAATCCCGCGCCTTTGGGAGGCTGAGGTGAGTGAATTGCCTGAGCCCGCAGGTTCGAGACCCGCCTGGGCAGGGAGACCTCATCTCTATGATAAATCAGAAAATCAGCTGGCCGTGGTAGTGCATACCTGTAATTCCGGCTACTTGGAAGGCTGAGGTGGAAGGATCGCCGGAGCCCAGCAGGTCGAGGCTGCGGTGGCCGGAAGCGGCCACTGCACTCCAGTCTGGGCAACAGAGTGAGACTCCAACTCAAAAAAAAAAAAAAAAAAAAAAAAAAAAAATATATATATATATATATATATATATGGAATTAAAATACGTGGTAGTAGTCGCACATAAATTGAAAGGAGAGCAAATGGAGTATATTTCAAGATCTTTGGGAAGTGGTAAAATTACAAATTTATATAAGGTTTCATAAATCAGAGGTACATGTTAAAATCACTAAGGTAACCACTAAAAGAATAGTTAAAGAATGTATATTTGTGAAAGGCTGAGGCAGAAGGATCGCTGGAGCCCAGCAGGTCGAGGCTGCGGTGGCCAGGAGCAGCCCCTGCACTCCAGTCTGGGCGACTGAGACTCCAACTCAAAAAAAAAAAAAAAAAAAGAACATATATTTGATAAGCTAATAGAGAAGAAAAATGGAAAAATAAAAAATGCTTACAGCAGAAGAGGGCAAGAAAGGGAAAATAAAGGATCATGGAACAGATGAGGCACAGAAAACAAATAGTAGTTTTTCTCTCTCGATAGAGATAGGGTCTTGCCATGTTGCCCAGGCTGATCTCAAACTCCTGGGCTCAAGCAGTCCTTCCACTCGAGTCTCCTAAGTAGCTGGGACTACAAGCACATGCCACTGCACCCAGGTTCATAAATGATTTTATGATTTATTATGAGTGTCAGTACTTACTAGGTGAGTCATATGCAATTGCCAGTATTTGACTTACAAAAATAGAAATTTTGTGATACATCAAATGTAAACAGATTAAATTAGTTAAAAGCAAAGGTTGTCAGAGTGAGTTAAAAGGAACCAAATATATTCTGTATACAGAATCACACATTAAATGTAAGAATATAAAAAGATTGAAAAGTCAGGCTTGGTGACTCAGCCTGTATTCCCGCGCCTTGGGAGGCTGAGGTGAGTGGATTGCCTGAGCCCACGGGTTCGAGACCCGCCTGGGCAACTTGGCAAGACCTCATCTCTACAAAAAATAAAAAAATTAGCCAGGCGTGGTAATATTCACCTGTAGTTCCAGCTACTTAGAAGACTGAGGCAGAAGGATCGCCAGAGCCCAGCAGGTCGAGGCTGCGGTGGCCGGAAGCGTGCCACTGCGCTTCAGTTTGGGCGACAGAGTGAGACTCCAACTCAAAAAAAAAAAAAAAGATTGAAAGTAGAAGAATGAAAAAAGTTACTATGTAAACACCAACCCAAAGTGTTACTAAAAATAGAGCTAAAGAATGATATTTCATTGATGAAAAGTTCAGTTTAAGTATGTACAACATTATAATTGCATTGATATTTTAAAAAGCAAATGGAAAAAAGAATAAAATGTAGTTCAGGTTGGGCACAGTGACTCATACCTGTAATCCCAGCACTTTGGGAAGCTGAGGTGAGAGGATTGCCTGAGACCAGGAGTTTGAGACCAGCCTGGGCAACCTTGTCTCTACAATAAATCAAAAAATTAGCCAGGCATGGTGGCGTGCGCCTGTGGTTCCAGCTGCTTGGAAGGCTGAGCCCAGCAGGTCATGGCTGCGGTGGCTGTGAGCATGCCACTGCACTCTAGCCTGAGTGGCAGAATGAGATTCTGGCTCAAAAAAAAAAAGAAAAGAAAAAAAGATAGTTGATTAATCTTATGAGTTAGCATAACTAAAATACTGGTTTTGTCAGACAAATCTGTCTTTGCATGTATGATTTGTACTTACTGGATCTCATATCTATCCTCTGAGATCAAAGTTTAGCAAATAGTTCTGTTCCTATTTTTTTCTAAACTTTAAAGTTTTTCCCGCCTCACATTGAGATCTATAATTCATCTGAAGTTTATTTTCACGTAATGTGTAGGGGACCTAATTTTATTGTTTTACATACAGATAACCAATTTTTCAGTAGTTTTTCTCTTGAATTTTTTATTTTTTTGACTTTACAAAAATTTTAGGAGTACAAATCACTTTAGGAGTACAAATGGTTGTTGGTTACAGAGATGTATTATGGCGGAGAGGTCTGGGCTTAACTGTACCCGCCACCCCCACCTGTGCATACTGTACCCAGTAGGTGATTTCATCCTTCCTTCCCCTCCTGCCTTCCCCCTTCTGAGCCTATCCAGCGTCCATTATATCATTGTACATGCCTTTGTAGGTACTTAGTTTAGCTCCTGCTTATAATGAGAACACGTGGTATTTGGTTTTCCGTTCCTGTGCTACTTCACTTAGGATGATGGCCTCCAATTCTTTGCAAGTTGCTGCAGAAGACATTATTTCATTCTTTTTTTTTGAAGCAGGATTTCACTTTGTCACCCAGGCTGGAATGCAGCCTATTTTATTCTTCTTATGGCTGAATAGTATTCCATGCTGTATGTATACCACATTTTCATCATCCAGCTATCAGTTGATGGGCATGCATTTTTTATTTCAAATAACCACTTCTGATACTGAGTTTCCTTATGTGCATGAGTCTATATCTAGGCTGTCTTGAGTTTATTTGACCATTTGACATGATCATGGCTCACCACAGCCTTAAACTCCTGGGCTCAAGAGATCCTGCAGCCTCAGTCTCTCAAGTAGCTGGGACTACAGGCACTTACCACCACGCCTGGCTAATTTTTCTATTTTTTGTAGAGACGAGGTCTCACTTTGCCACTGAGCTGGTCTCAAACTCCTGGCCTCAAGTGATCCTCCTGCCTTGGTCCCCCTAAGTGCTGACCACCACACCCAGCCTATTTTATTCTTCTTATGACTGAATAGTATTCCATGCTGTATGTATACCACATTTTCATTATCCAGCTATCAGTTGATGGGCATGCATTTTTGATTTCAGATAACCACTTCTGATACTGAGTTTCCTTATGTGCATGAGTCTGTATCTAGGCTGTCTTGAGTTTATTTGACCATTTGTCTTTGGCTAATATATTACTTTAATTATACGATATAATAAGTCTTGATTGCTCGTTGGGTAAATACCTTGTCATTTTTCAAAATGGGCTTTGCTATTTTTGCTGCCTTTTTTTTCCATGTAGGTTTTAGAACCAGCTTAAGTTTCATGAAAAAGCTTGGTGAAGTTTTGATAGGAATTACACTTGAATTTATATATTATCTTGGGGGAAGAAATGACCTTTTTAAAATATTGAACCATTATATTTGTGAACATGATAGATAGATTTTTTTTTTTGAGTTGGGGGTCTCACTCCCAGGCTGGAGTGCAGTGGCACACTCCCTGCTGGGCACTGGCGATCCTTCTACCTCAGCTTTTCAAGTAGCCGGAACTACAGGAACGTGCTACCACGCCAGCTAATTTTTTGATTTATTGTAGAGTCAAGGTCTCACCATGTTGCCCAGGCTGGTCTCAAACCCGCGGGCTCAGGCAGTCCTGTTGCCTCAACCTCCCAAAGTTCTGGGATTATAGGCTGGAGCCACCGCACCCGGCTGATAGGTAGATTTCTATCTTTTATATTCCTCAGTAAAGTCTTAAAAATTTTTTTCATAAAAGTCTTACACATCTTTTGTTA
The DNA here is from genome assembly GCA_027257055.1 of Cephalopachus bancanus. Taxonomy (NCBI): domain Eukaryota; kingdom Metazoa; phylum Chordata; class Mammalia; order Primates; family Tarsiidae; genus Cephalopachus; species Cephalopachus bancanus. The sequence continues at coordinate 184,459 of JAPVLO010000276.1, forward strand.
GATGTATTCCTAAGAGCCTTTAAGTTTTTTCGTACCATTAATTTTAAATGGCAGTTGTTTTATTTTATATTTATAAAATATGTAGGAATGCTGTTGGTTTTGCTATGTCAATCTTGAATCTAGCAACCTATTAGACTGTTTTATTTTTTTCTAATGTTTTATCATTTCTCTTTGACTTTTTTTAGATTAGAAAATATAGTTTATTTAAAAAGTAAATTAGTGAGAGAAAGAAAAGATTCACCTCCCCAAGGTGGGGAGGAGGCCAAAGCCAGGAAGCATTGGCTTCAGCCATAGCTCAAAGAGCACATGGCCACACCATGTGAGACTAGCAAGGCAATGGCCTTTTTTTTTTTTTTTTTTTGAGTCGGAGTCTCACTCTGTCGCCCAGGTTGTAGTGCAGTGGCATGCTCATGGCCACCGCAGCCTCAACCTGCTGGGTTCAGACAATCCTTCCGCCTCAGCCTTCCAAGTAGCTAGAACTACAGGTGCGCACCACAACAAACTCCTGGCTAATTTTTTGATGATTGTAGAGACAAGGTCTTGCCAAGGTGTCCAGGCTGGTCTCGAACCCCTGAGCTCAGGCAGTTCTCTAGCCTTGGCCTCCCAAAGTGCTGGGATTACAGACGTGAGCCTCCGTGCCCAGTCTAATTTTTTTGATTTATTGTAGAGATGGGGTCTTGCCAAGTTGCCTGGACTTGTCTTGAACCCCTGGACTCAGGCAGTCCTCTGACCTCTGCCTTTCAAAGTGCTGGGATTGCATGCATGAGCCACCTCACTTAGCTTCTCTTTGACTTTTTTCATGGACAGTTATATCATCCACAAATTTATTTTTCTTTCTATTACACACTTTTACCACCTGTGTATGCATACCTAAACAATATAATTTAGATGGGGATCTTTTGAACAGTAATATGTATTTTATTTCTGGTTTCTTTAGATCAACTGTGTTTGAGAGGAGCAGCTATGTTGTAATCAGTATAGTGTAATGTTGCTACATATTACTCTACTGTAATGAAGATGCTACAATTTATGTATCTTCATTTATGTTGATGCACATTTGGGTTGTTTCCAGTTTTTATTATTACTAATAATGCTGATCTGCTCACTTTTGTATGTGTATCCAAGTATACCTTTCCAAACACAGATCTGCATTTTCATAGAATATAAAAATCTTCAACCTGACAGTATAGAGCTTAACTGTTTTCCAAGTTGGTTTTATCAGTTTAGAGTCCCACCAGCAGTATTTGAGTGTTCCTTTTGCTTCATCCACATCCTTTCCAAGTGGTGGGCATTGCAGGTTGGTATGTATCCAATTGTGATCTTATAATTTTCATTCCTGAATGAGGATGTTGAGCATATTTCATATACTTATTGGTTATTTGGATATCATCTTTTGTGATGGTCCTATTCAAGTCTTTTGTCCATCTTTTCGTATTAGATTATCTTAATCTTTCTGGACTGTAGATGTTCTGTATACATGCTACATATTTAAGTCTGAATATGTATGTATTTTAAATATCTTCTCTGATCCTGTGATTTGTGTTTTTATTTTTGTGGTTTTTTTTTTTTTTTTTTTTTGAGTTGGAGTCTCACCCTGTCACCCAAACTGGAGTGTGGTGGCCGGGAGCGCAGCCTCAACCTCCTGGGCTCCAGCGATCCTTCCGCCTCAGCCTTCCAAGTAGCTGGAACTACAGGCGTGCGCTACCACGCCCGGCTAATTTTTGATTTATTGTAGAGATGAGGTCTCACCAAGTTGCCCAGGTGGGTCTCGAACCCACGGGCTCAGGCAATCCACTCACCTCAGCCTCCCAAAACGCGGGATTACAGGCTGAGCCATCGAGCCTGGCTGTGGTGTCTTTTAATAAACAGGAGTTCTTACTTTTAAAGTAGTAGAGTTTAATATTTTTCTTTATGATCAGTGCTTTTTATGATCCTGTTTAAGAAAAACTCTGCCATGAAGTCATGTAGGTAATTTTTAAATAGTGTCTTCTAAAGCTTTCTAGATTTACCTTTCATATTTAGGTTTATAATCCACCTGGAATTAACTAATTAATTTTAATATAGAGTAAGAAGAGAGTTTAGTTTGATTTCTTTTTTACCCATATGGATACTCAGTTGTTCCACTATCATTTTTGGGAAATTGCCACTCCTTTGTCGTAATGCAAGTGTCTTTGTGTAGGTTTATTTCTGGACTTTTCTACTAGTTTGTCTTTTCCAGACACAAAAAAAATCCATGTAAATGTAAATAAATAAAAATGTAAATGTAAATAGAAATGTGAATGTAAATAGAAGATGGTAGAAATAAATACATTATCAGCCATTGTTACCAGTCATCGTACCAAATGTAGAAAGGACTAATTTAGATGTGATTCATGCATGTAATCCTAGCACTTTGGGAGGCTGAGGCAGTAAGATCACTAGAGCTCAGGAGTTGAAGACCAGCGTGGGTGACAAAGCAAGACCCTGTCTTTATAAAGAGTTTTTGAAATTAGTGGGGCATGTTGGTGCATACCTGTAATATAGCTACTCAGAGAGTGAAGGCTGGATGATTGCTTGAGCCCAGGAATTCGTTGCTGCAGCAAACTATGATCACACCACTGCTTCCCAGTCTGGGCAACACAGTAAGACCCTGTCTCAAAAAAGAAAGGACTAAACTCACGAGTTAGAAGACAAAGATTGTTACGTTGGATTTTTAAATCTAGTTATATGTTCTTTAAGAAACCTGCTTAAAGCATAAGAACTCATAATAGTTGAAAGTAAAAGATGGGGAAAAGAATTACTAGGTAAATTCTTGAGTCCTTTATTTATATAGGAAGTAATGGGTGTCTCAGTTTAACTCCATGCTTTGCTGGGTCCAGGGTCTCTCTGCTCTTGTCCTCTAGAAATTGTTAAAGTTCAAGCCCCTAGATTATAGATAGATACCTCCCAGGGCAGCCATGGCCTTTGTTTCTGCCCTTGGGAGTTTTCTTTACTGTGGAGCTAGCTATGTATTTAAAAATGATTTGCCATGTTTCATCTAGCATGTTTTAGGCATAAGTAAGGATGTTTTCTCCTTAGTTGTTTAGTCTTCTATGTGTTATCTGCACCATTAGTCTGTCATGGGGTTTTCAGAACCCAGCCTTCTAGGGGGGCCGCTAAAAATGTTAAGTGATTGCCTGTGGGCAATGGGGTTATGGATTATCTAATATTTTCTCATGTATTTTTCATATTTATGCTAAAGAGCACATATTTCATAACTTTTTTAAATTTAAAAGAAGAAATTGTCCTTAAGATTCTCCAAGTAATAGCCCTTCTTTTCCATTTGTTGCAGGTGGTGCGGTTATGTCAGAACCCAAAGCTGGCGCTAAAGAATAGCCCACCTTATATCTTAGACCTGCTGCCAGATACCTACCAGCATCTCCGTACTATCTTGTCAAGATATGAGGGGAAGATGGAGACACTTGGAGAAAATGAGTATTTTAGGGTGTTCATGGAGAATTTGATGAAGAAAACTAAGCAAACCATAAGCCTCTTCAAGGAGGGGAAAGAAAGAATGTATGAGGAGAATTCTCAGCCTAGGTAATGGAGAAATACTACACAAATATTAATGCAGGTCTGTGACTATGGGTAACACATAGAAGTAGTTGAGTTGGTTTTAATTTTATGGTGGTAGCAATGGAAAGTTGATTTTTGGTTTAAAGGTGTATTTTTTATAAAATGCTTCCTTGGAGGACATTGTGCTATCCCTAGTCCTGATAGATTTGTTTACCTCTGAAAAAATAAGTGACTTTCTAGTCTTGAAAATGCGGTGGTGCAGTAGTAGGTCCTTTGGAGACCCTGAAGATCATGAAAGTCTTGTGAGTAGGTGACAGTTTGAAAGAAAGAAGGTTGATGTTAAGCTGAGGTTGGGAATAAATAACAAAAAAGGCAGACCTTGCTAGAAGATATAGCATATTAGGTAAATTTTAAGTATGGGAGAAAAGGCTGGGCATGGTGGCTTATGCCTGTAATCCCAGCAATTTGGGAGGCCAGATTGCTTGAGCCCAGGAGTTTGAGACTAGCCTGGACAACATAATGAGACCTCATCTCTTCAAAATAAAATTTAAAAAAATAAAAAAGTATGAGTCAACAAGGGGAACAAAATAAGCCAGTAGTTTAGATAACTTGTTAAAAAATAAAGCCAAGTAAAATGATATTTCCTTTGTGGGTAAAAGTAACTTTTCAAGTAGAATAGGCAGAGGCAAATGCCGTTAATTCACTAAATGCTTGGTGGACCACTATTTAGTCTTTTGTCCTAGTTAAATACTAAAAACTATAGGCCGTCCTATGTGTTGTTAGCTTGGCTGTTGAAAATTACATACTGGGAGAGAAATAAGTTAACTGTGTGTTGATGTAGTTGTGTTTGATTTTGTCCAGTTGGTTGTAAATAGTAACTCATCTAGAATGAGTAATAAAAATTCCACTAGAATTTTTTAGTGAGTAAATTACTTTCAAGGAATGACTTGAATTCTGAGGAACAGTAATTTCCAAAGGCATTAGATTGCCATACATGGTTTGAGCAGTGACTTACTAAATTATATCCTTAATGTCTACCTTTCCTTTGGCTCTGTTGGCTTAGATTCTGGCAGTCCTAGCTCTCGGTTAAAATTTTGCCCACATCATTATTCATATTACCTTCACTGCATCAAATTACTTAGGTGTAGTCCAGAAAATCAGTCTTTTCTTCTTAAAAAGATTCTGGTTACTGAATTTAATTTGTTGGAACCTTTGTAACTTCTACTTTTAAATATTAAAATTTCATGATTTTTTAAAAGTAAAATAAACTTTGATTATGTGGACCACTTAGCTAACTGGTCACTTTGTATTGTTGAGTTTCTTAAAAAAACAATTTTTTAGCCGGGCTCGGTGGCTCAGCCTGTAATCCCGCACCTTTGGGAGGCTGAGGTGAGTGGATTGCCTGAGCCCACGGGTTCGAGACCCGCCTGGGCAGCGAGACCTCATCTCTACAATAAATAAAAAAATCAGCCGGGTGTGGTTGTGCATGCCTGTAATTCCAGCTACTTGGAAGGCTGAGGCGGAAGGATCGCCGGAGCCCAGCAGGTCGAGGGTGCGGTGGCCGGGAGCGGCCACTGCACTCCAGTCTGAGCGACAGAGTGAGACTCCAACTGAAAAAAAACAAAAACAAAAACAAAAACACAATTTTTTTCCATTATGTCCCAAAACTTGAAAATTTTATTTATCATATACTATAAATTAGGTTTTAATTCTAGGAGACGAAAAGGAGAGTTAAGCATTCAGATATGATGTCATATGATGAATGCTTTAGCAGAGGAATGTATAAAATGCTGTGTTGGAAGCCATGCATGTATACTTGTAGTTTCAACTACTTGGCAAGCTGAGGCAGCAGGAGCATTTGAAATCAACCTGGGTATCATAGTGAGATCTGTCTCAAATTAATTAATTAATTAAAAAATGCTGTGGGAACACAGTTTTGCCTAGTGGCATCAGAGAAAATGGCATAGATGAATTGTGACTTGAACTAGATTTTTGAAGAATGAGTAGGAGTTTTCTAGGCAGAGAAGTCAAGAAAAGGTCTTTAGCACAGTGATATGAAAATGCAGACTCTGTATGGCTAAGGAACATGAGAAGTCTGGTTTGACTAGAATTGCGGGAAATAGATAAGATGGAAATAACAGATTGGGGTCAGATTGTAAAGGGCTATTTTTTGACATCTAGATTTTCTCCTATACGTCTATATAAATGTTAGGCTGTAAAAGAACGTTCTTTTTTTTCTTTTTTTTTTTTTGAGTTGGAGTCTCACTCTGTCGCCCAGACTGGAGTGCAGTGGCCACTCCCGGCCACGGCAGCCTCGACATGCTGGGCTCCGGCAACCTTCTGCCTCAGCCTTCCAAGTAGCTGGAACTACAGGCGTGCACTACCACGCCTGGCTAATTTTTTTGATTTATTGTAGAGATGAGCCAGGTGGGTCACGAAAGAACATTCTTATACTGAATAAAAATGGTAGATTATCCTGTCTTCTCAGTATATTGAACATTGTTTAATTTTTTTAAGATTTTATTTTATTTTTTTAGTCGGAGTCTTACTCTTTTGCCCAGTCTGTAGTTCATTGGCACAATCACGGATTACTGTAGCCTTGACCTTCCACGTGCCACCACACCTGGCTAATTTTTTGGATTTTTTTTTGTAGAGACTAGATCTCTCTATGTTGCCCAGGCTGGTCTCAAACTCCTGGCTTCAAGTGATTCTTCCACCTCAGCCTCCTACATTGCTGGGATTATAGGCATGAACCACCATGCTCAGCCAATGTATGACTGGTAGTTTCACTGAGAGGTGATGTAATGTACTAGTTAAGCAAATGAACTCTGAAGCCAATTGCCAAGTTTAAATCTTAACTTTGCCACTTATTTAGCTATGTGATCCCTCTATTTTCTCATCTGTAAAATGAAATAATAGTAGTACTTCCCTCGTAGGGTTGTTGGGAGTTATGAATGAGTAACTAAAGGCTCAGTACTTAGAATAGTGATTGGCATGTCAAAAGTAATGTGGGTGCTTACTATCTTAATCATCATTTTTATTTTATTTTATTTTTTTGAGTTAGAATCTCACTCTGTTGCTCAGGCTAGAGTACAGTGGCATGTTCACGGCCACCGCAGCCTTGACCTGCTGGGCTCAGGTGATCCTTCCACCTCAGCCTTCCAAGTAGCTGAAACTACAGGCATGCGCCATCGCGTCGGGCTAATTTTTCTTGATTTGTTGTAGAGATGAGGTCTTGCCAAGTTGCCCAGGCTGGTCTTGAACCCATGGGCTCAGGCAGTTCTCTCACCTCAGCCTCCCAAAATGCTGGGACTATAACAGCGCCTGGCCCATTATTTTTATTACTGTAAACATAGATTATTGTATCAAGTTGTATATCAGTGATTCTGCCAGGACCTAATGTAGTATATAATTTGCCTTTGCTAAATGTATATTATTATATGCATTTGCCCTTATTAAATGTAAGTATATAGTATAACAGTATATTCTACATAAATGTACAGTATAATACATAGTACTTATTACACTATAAATTAAATATATAACATAAATATATTAAATATACCTATGTAATTTTATAAAATACTAAATGTAAGTACAGTTGATCCTTGAACAGTGCAGAGGTTGGGTGCTGACCCCCATGTAGTTGAAAATCTCAGTAGAACTTTTGACTCCACATAAACTTGACTACTAATAGCCTGTTACTGACTGGACGCCTTACTGATGATATAAACAGTCAATTAACACTTGTTTTGTATGTATTCTTTTTTTTTTTTTTTTTGAGTTGGAGTCTCACTCCATCGCCCAGACTGGAGTGCAGTAGCCGCTCCTGGACACCGCAGCCTCGACCTGCTGGGCTTCGGCGATCCTGCTGCCTCAGCCTTCTGAGTAGCCGGAATTATAGGCACGCGCTACCATGCCCGGCTGATTTTTTGATTTATAGTAGAGATGAGGTCTCGCCAAGTTGTCCAGGTGGGTCTCGAACCCGCGGGCTCAGGCAATCCACTCACCTCAGCCTCCCAAAGGCGCGGAATTACAGGCTGAGCCACCGAGCCTGGCTTGTATGCATTCTTACAATAAAGTAAGCTAGAGACAACAGAATGTTATTAAGAAAATCATAGCTGGGTTCGGTGGCTCAGCCTGTAATCCCATGCCTTTGGGAGGCTGAGGTGAGTGGATTGCCTGAGCCCGCGGGTTCGAGACCTGCCTGGGCAGGTGAGACCTCATCTCTACAGTAAATCAAAATATTAGCCGGGTGTGGTGGCCCACGCCTGTAATTCCGGCTACTCGGAAGCCTGAGGCGGAAGGATAGCCGGAGCCCAGCAGGTGGAGGCTGCGGTGGCTGGGAGCGGCCACTGCACTCTAGTCTAGACCGAGTGAGACTCCAACTCAAAAAAAAATAAAATAAAATCATAAGTAAAATATTGGCTATTCATTAGGTGGAAGTGGATCATCATAAAGAACTTTCTCCTCATCTATATGTTGAGCAGGGAGAAGAGGAAGAGGAGAGATGCTGGTTGCTGTGGCAGAGGTGGTAGAGGCAGAAGGGGAGGTAGAGGAGGTGGAAGGGGGGAGACAGGAGAGGCAGGCACACTCTGCGTAACTTCTATTTTAAAAAATCCACGTATAAGTGAACCCACACAGTTCAGACCTGTGCTGTTCAAAGGTCAATGGAAAACAATTTGCCCTTACCAAATGACTTCAGACTGTGTGTATAAGTTCTTTTGCCTCTTTTTAAACCTCACTGTCAGTATGCCTGTCTGTATCAGTTTTATTCCTCCTAATATGAGACTTTTAATCCTTTAAGGGCTTTTATCCTGCTTTGTACAAATTATATGTGAAGTGAGAATAAAAAGATTTCAGTAGAAAATGAGGGATTTTTTTTTTATCAGCTTTTCAGGTTGAAAGGGAATTTTTAACTAAGGGAGAATATATGGGCTTTTAGTATAACCTTTGTTATCTGTATTTTGATTACTTACAGGCTTCCCCCCCATTTAATTTTTAAATTGATATATAATTCACATATCAAAATTCATCCTTCTAAAGTATACAATTCAGTGATTTTTAGTGTATTCACAAAGTCAGCAACTATCACCACTGTTTAATTTCATTTTTTATTGTCTTTTATTGTAACTGACATGAATAGCCCAGGGCTATTTAATTTGAGAAAATTTGCATCCCCAGAAGAAACCCCATACTCTTTAGCAGTCACTTCTTATTCCCCTCTCTGGATCTCCCCAACACTCCAGCCCTTGGCAATCACTAATATCTACTTTCTGTCTCTGGATTTGCCATTTTACTTGAGTGGAATCGTATAACATGTGACCTTTTGTGTTAAACTTCTTTCAGTTAGCATGCTCATTCATATATCTATGTTTCACTACTATTATAGGATGTATCATTACAAATCAGGAAGTGTGAGTCCTCCAACTTTGTTCTTTTTCAAGAGCATTTTGACTGGATTCTCTGTCCCTTGCATTTTTATGTAAATTTAGAATAAGCTTGTCAACTTCTGCAATAAGAGCAGCTGGAATTTTGATAGGTATTGTGTGGAATCTCTAGATCATTTTAGGATTATTGCCATCTTAACAATACAAAGTTTTCTACTCCATGAACATTGAGTTCATTTTATTTATTTTTTATTTTATTTTTTTTTTTTTGAGTTGGAGTCTCACTCTGTTGCCCAGACTGGAGTGCAGTGGCCGCTCCTGGCCACCGCAGCCTCGACCTGCCGGGCTCCGGCGATCATTCTGCCTCAGCCTTCCGAGTAGCTGAAACTACAGGCGCGCGCTACCACGCCTGGCTAGTTTTTGATTTATTGTAGAGATGAGGTCTCGCCAAGTTTCCCAGACTGGTGTCGAACCCGCAGGCTCGGGCAGTCCGCTCACCTTGGCCTCCCAAAGCGCTGGGATTACAGGCTGAGCCACCGAGCCCGGCTGAGTTAATTTTATTTATATCTTCTTTAATTTCTTTCAGTAATGTCATATTGTCTCCAGTGTTCAAGTCTTTTACCTCCTTAGGTTGGTAAATAGGAATGAATTTAAAATATATTCCTAAGTATTTTATTATTATGATGCCATTGTAAATGGAATTATTTTCTTAATTTCATTTTTGGATTGTTCATTGCTCATATATAGAAATATAGCTGACTCTTATATACTGATTTTGTACTGCATCTTTGCAGAACTCATTTTTTGACTCTAGTAGTTTTTTAGTGGGTTCCTTATGCTTTCCTATATACAAGATCATGTCATGTACAAATAGAGATAATTTAACTTCTTTCCTTCCTTTCTGAATTGCTTTTACTTTCTTTTTCATGCCTGCTTGTCCTGCTAGATCTCTTGTGTGGAACAGAACCTATGTTGAGTAAAAGTGGAAAGAATGAACATCCTTGTCTTCTTTCCAGTATTTTAGTTTTTCATCGTTGAGTCTGATGCTAGCTATGGGATTTCCAGAGATACTTTTTTTCAGGTTGGGGAAGTTTCCTTGTTTTTCAGTGTTTTTAAAATTATGAATGGGTGTTAGAAATCTTTTTGTATTACATGAAGTTGTGCAGTAGTTGAGTGCTAGTTAAATAAAGCGTATGAAAAGACTCTCGGTTGTAAACAGAAAACTAGTTTGAACAGCTGTAGTCAAAGTAGAAATTTGTTGACTTGTAGAATTCTAGAAAAAAGTGACTATCTTCAGTTACACTAAAAGGCAAGAATGCAGGTAAGCCTTAGGAACAACTGGCACCAGGACTTCATCTCTTATCTTTGAGTATTTTGGTATTACTTCCTTAGGTCGGTAAATTCTGTTATTACTTCCATATTCTCAGTGCAGATTAATGTCTGAATTGCAGGACAATTTGGCCTCTTCAGCTCCAAAGTTTTTATATCTTAAATGCTTTTCTTTTTTTGAGTTGGAGTCTCACTCTGTCGCCCAGACTGGAGTGCAGTGGCCGCTCCCGGCCACCACAGCCTCGACCTGCTGGGCTCCGGCGATCCTTCCACCTCAGCCTTCCAAGTAGCTGGAATTACAGGTGCATGCTACCATGCCCCGCTGATTTTTTGATTTATTGTAGAGATGAGCTTTCGCCAAGTTGCCCAGGCGTGTCTTGAACCCGCGGGCTCAGGCAACCCATTCCCCTCAGCCTCCCAAGGCACGGAATTACAGGCTGAGCCACCGAGCCTGGCTCGTTTTTATATCTTAATACGTTTTTACTTTAGTGGGTTTGACTCACAGTTTCGTTTTGACTTTGGCTTAGTATAGAGTAGTTGTTTGCCCTGGACTCTTCAACTCTGGAAGGAGAAGCTGAGTGCTGTGATTAGTCTAGCATAGTCCAGGTGCACACTTTTAGCCTCATCTGCTGTGGCTTGGGGAGCATATCTGTTCCTTCAAAGCCATGTTCATGAGGGAATTTGTTCTTGGTTGGGTGTTCAGGAGGCAATCCCCTAAATATTTTCTAAAAGAGTGTACGTGTGTCTGTCAGTATACGATACAGCTTCTTTGTGACTTTTTAAAAAGAAGGTATTAGAAGAATTAAGTTCTCTAAAGATAAATTTGCCTTCATTCTTCTTAGACCTTATAAAAAATGAATTAAGCAAAACCATAAGCCTCTTTCTTGCCTTTGATCTTTCTGATTTTTGCACCTGTTTTCATTTGTGCACAGGAAATACAATGGAAGCTGAATGGGATTATGTAGTACAGTTAATTTTGAAAAACTGACTTGTATTCATTGTGGAAGTCAGATTAAGCTTTTCTGTTGTAATTATTCTGCCTTTTTAGAAGTAGTTAAACTGAAATTATCAAGATTTGGTCTTGTTTTCAGCTTGGAGTATTTCGAAAGTAACTAAAAGCTCATGTGCTAACTATTCATTAAATAAAAAACTTAGAATTGAGTAATTTATGTGGGTAGGCATTGCTCCTGGATCAGCGAATAGTACTTGTAGTTCCTTTTCTCGTGAAACTCACAACCTTATGTTCTGTCTTTTCCCATGTTTCAAAAGCATAACCTTTATTCCAGTTTTCAAATTATCTTCCAGTGAACAGAGGTATTTCACAAACTAGACTGAAGTGTTTGTGCTATTGTAATCTTTTCCTTGTACCCTGAAGGTAGGTTTCAATAAGTGTGCCAAATCTGGTAAGTAATGGCAGCTTAGGTCTTTGTGTTGAGGAGTTTGGGCTTGGTGGGAAAAAATTCCCACTTAGATTCAGAATGTCTTTCTTCCTGGGTGCAGTAGTTCATACCTGTAATCCCAGCACTTTGGGAGACTGAGGTGAGAGGATTGCCTGAACCCAGGAGTTCAAGACCAGTCTGGGAAACATGGTGAGACCTTGTCAGCTGGGTGTGGTGGCAGGCCCCTGTAGTCCCAGCTCCTTGGAAGGCTGAGGCAGAAGGATTGCCTGAGCCCGGTAAGTTGAGGCTGCGGTAACCGTGATGGTGCTACTGCACTCCAGCCTGGGTGACAGTGAGACTCTGACTCAAAAAAAAAAAAAAGAGAATGCTTTGCTTGCATTTTAGAAAGGGACAACAACATACTCTTGGATCTTTTCAGTCTGAGAAAGACGATGATGGCTCAGATGAAGGTGGTGGTTGAAGAAATAGAAGTAGGCAGGACCTGATGTTTTAAAGCTGGCATACAAGGACTTTCTAGTGGATTAGATAGGTTTCTACTTTGATCAACTGCGTAGATAATGCAATGGGAAGCCTCTGCAGTTTTATTTTTGTTTATTTTCTAACGTTTTTCTTTTTTATTTTGAGACAGAGTTCACTATGTTGTCCAGGTTGGATTTGAACTCCTGGGCTCAAGTGATCGATCCTTCCATCTCAGCCTCACAAGTAGCTGTAACTACAGGCACATGCCAACACGCATATTTATTATTTTAAACAGGGGAAGGGCATGATGTGACTTACAGTGATGATAATGGGTGCTTTCTGGAAAATAGATATGGGCTTGTGGCCGTAACAGAGATGAAAGTAGACAGATAAGTTAGGTTATTGCTCTAGGCCAGATGAGAGATGAGATTGCTTAGACAAGGGAGGAAGGATTTAAAAGGAAAAGAAATAGATCTAGAATCAGTAAGAATTGCTGGTGGATTGAATAAGAAGGAAGGTAGGAGAAGATGACAGAAGAATCAAGGATGACTTTTGGGGTCTGGTTTCATTAACTCTGCTGATGGTGGTAGCATTTACTGGTTGGGCGCAGTGGCTCATGCCTGTAATCTCAGCACTTTGGGAGATCAAGGCAAGAGAATTGCCTGAACCCAGGAGGTCAAGGCTGTGGTGAGCCGTGATCATGCCACGGCACTCTAGTCTGAGTAACAGAGTGAGATCCTGGACTTAAACAAAAAGAAAGAAAAATATTTAAACATTAAAAAAATTATTTTGGAGTTATGGGGTACAAGTGAGGAGTTGCTGCAAAAGTAGGCTGCAAGTTTGAGCTTCTAGTTGACCCTCTCTCCCTTTGGTAGTAGACCAGGTATGCTTTGTGTTGCCACATGTACCCCTCCCTCCTCCAGCATTGCCAGCGTCTGCCATTCCTGTGCCAGTGTGACTAGTGTTCAGGGCTCACTTATGAGTGAGAACATGCGGTATTCGGCTCTTTGTTTACTTAGTGTGATGGTCTCCAGTTACATCCAAGTTGCTGTGAAGGCCATGACTTTGTGCTTCTTTATGGCTGCATAATATTCCACCATGTATATATTCCACATTTTCTTTATCCATTCCACTTTTGATGGGTATCTGGGTTGGTTCCATGTTTTTGCTCTTATGAATAGTGTGGCAATAAATGTGTGCAAGTGTCCTTTTGGTAGAGCGAATTGTGTTCCTCCGGGTATATTCCCAGGAGAGGGATTGCTGGGTTGTTTGGAAGCTCGATTTTTAGTTCAAAAAGAAAAATTTAGGAAAAGTATGGTATTATGAGATCTATATTGGTTTTTATCCATGGTTCCTGCTCATAACTCCCATGGTCATTGTTACAGTTTTTTTTTAAGGCCTTAGGAATTCATGAAACAGAATCTTTCTTTCTGCTCTCTTTCACCTGCCTCAGTGCAGGACTCTAATCTTCCCGTACCCTTCTGATTGTGGGTCACAAGGCCCTCATTCCAGAGAGGGTCCCACCCCCATATACTGGAGGAAGTTCATGCTGAAGTCTTCTGAGGTCTTCAGATAGCTGAACACGGGAAAGTTCTAGAAGGGTGATGCCCTTTCCTCCATACCCCACTGGATGCATCGCTTCGTCTGTATCTTTCATACTATCCTTTATAATACACTGGTAAGTATATGTAAGTATTACCCTGAGTTGTATGAGCTGCTCCAGCAAATTAATTGAACTCAAAGTGGGGGTTATGGGAACTCCAACTTGAAGTTAGTCGGTCAGAAGTTCCAAAGTGGGGGGCAGTCTTGGAGACTAAGTCCTCAACATGTGGGATCTAACACTGTCCATTTTTACATTTTATCATAATGTAAAAATTGAATTGAAGGATACCCAGCTGGTGTTCACTGTTATGGAGAAAACCCTCCTACACATTTGGTCCTAGAAGCCTTCTGTGCTGATTGTTGTGGTGTGAGAGCAGAGGGAAAACACGGTTTTAGAGTTTTTCCCAACCACGTAGGTTCTAGGCTAGTGCCTCATATATGGTTTGCTTGTTTTGTAAAACCAGATGTCTATCTGCTTGTCTGGAGCTTTTGTTTGTTTGTTTATTTATTTTTGAGTCAGAGTCTCACTGTTGCACAGGCTGAAATGCAGTGGTATGCTCACGGCCACTGCAACCTCAACCTGCTGGATTCAGGCAATCCTTCCACCTTGGCCTTCCAAGTAGCTGGGACCACAGGCATATGCTACCACACCTGGCTAATTTTTTATTTATTGTACAGATGAGGTCTCACCAAGTTGCCCTGGCTGGCTTCAAATCCCTCGCCTCTGCTTCCCAAAGTGTGGGATTACAGGCATGAGCCATCGTGCCTGACTGCTTTTGTTTATTAATGCAGTTTTTTTCTCAACTTTTTTTTTTTTTAGAAAATCTCAAGGAATCTACAAAAAAATTGCTAGAGCCAAAAAATGAGTTCTGCAAAGTTGTAGATAAGTATAAAAATTATTTGAATTTTTATACATAAGCAGTAAACAATTAAAAAATATGGTTAATTGATATTTTTGGTAAGGGTGCCAAGTTCATTCCATGGAGAAAGGACAGTCTTTTTAACGAATGATTCTGGGAACCTGGATTGCCATATACAGAAGTTGGACTTTTACTTTAGCCATATATAAAAACGAATTAAATTTGGCAGAAGGATGAGCCAAAAAATTTAATTTAAAATGGCTCAAGGACTTAAATTTACAGCTGAAATATAAAACTCTTAGAAGAAACATGAATGAAAATCTTCATGACCTTGGATTAGGACACCAAAAGCATTGGCCATAAAAGAAAAAGTAGATAAATTGGACTTCATCAAAATTAAAAACTTTGTGCATCAAAGGACATTATTAAGGGAGTGAAAAGACAACACACAAATGATGAAATTATTTATAAATTACATATTTGATAAGGAAGTAATATCCAGAATATATAAAGAACTCCTACGGTGTAACAACAAAACAAACCAGTTCAAGATTGGTCAAATAATTTGAATAGACACTTTTTTTCAAAGAAGATATACAGTTGGCCAACAAACTCATGAAAAGATGGTCAACATTATTAAATTGTTAGGGAAATGCAAATCAAAACCACAGTGAGATATCACTTCACACTCATAAGGATGGATGTTATCAAAAAGAAGGGAAAATAATTAATGTTAGTGAGGATGTAGAGATACTGGAATCCTCATGCATTACTGGTGGGAATTAAAATGATGCAGCCACTGTGGGAAACAGTTTGGTAGTTCCTCAAAAAGCTAAACATAGAATTAACCATATGATCCACCAATTCTTCCAGGTATGTATTATACCCCAAAGTATCAAAAGCGGGAACTTGCCTTGGGAGGCTAAGTTGAGTGGATTGCCTGAGCCCGCGGGTTAGATACCCGCCTGGGCAACTTGGTGAGACCTCATCTCTACAATAAATCAAAAATCAGCCGGGCATGGTAGCGCGCGACTGTAGTTCCAGCTACTTGGAAGGCTGAGGCAGAAGGATTGCTGGAGCCCAGTAGGTCGAGGCTGCAGTGGCCGGGAGCGGCCACCGCACTCCAGTCTGGGCGACCGAGTGAGACTCCAAATCAAAAAAAAAAAAAGGGACTTAAAGAGATATTTGTACATCCATATACATAGCAGCAGTATTCACAACAGCCAAAAGGTAGAAACAACTCAAGTGTTCATTAACAGCTGAATAGGTAAACAAAGGGTATATCTATACAATAGAGTATTCACTCATTAAAAAAAGAGTGGAATTCTCAAAGATGTTATAACGTGGATAAACTTTGATAACAGCATGCTAAGGGAAATAAACTAGACACAAAAAGGGCATATAGTATGATTCCATTTATATGAGTTATTTAGCATAGGCAAATTCATAGAGGCAGAGGTATAACAAGAGGTTACTGGTGCCAGAAGAAGGAAGAATAGTAGTTATTGCTTAATGAGTATAGTTTCTGTTTGGCATATGAAAAATTCTGGAAATGGATAATGGTCATTGTGGATGTACTTAATACCACTGAATTATACACTTAAAATTGGTTAAAGTAGTTTTTTATAAAAAGATGTCTTGTGAGAAAAAAACTTCATATAGTTTAACATTGCACAAGTGCTTTTCCTGAGAACAGCCAGTATTGCAACAGAATCACTTTTTTGTGTACTTCTTACTTTGTCACACAGAATGTTTAAAAAAAAATGTTCTCAACTGGGCATGATGGCTCATGCCTATAATCCCAGCACTTTGGGAGGCGGAGGTGGGAGGATTGCTTGAGCCCAGGAGTTCAAGATTAGCCTGGGCAACATAGTAAGACCTCCTCTCTACCCAAAAATAAAATAAATTAGTTGGGTATGGTGGTCTGCACGTAGTCCCAGATACTGGGGATGTGAGAGAGAGGGGCCGAGGTGGGAGAATCGCCTGAGCCCAGGAAGTCAAGGCTGCAGGGAGCTGTGATTGTGCCTGGGCAACAGTGAGACCCTGACTCAAAAAAAAAAAAACTCCTTAACAGTTGAGAATTAGTGTTAGTAATTATTTTGTTTTATTAAAAACATTGTTAAGTGCAATGAACATTTTGTTTTTGCTGCAAGCTATGGTGAAGAATACAGTGACTATATATGTACAGTTTGACTCTATTGTCTTGATTCAAGCTAAGGCACCAACAGTCTTACCTACCATTGCTTGTGTGCTGTCAATGCAGTGTCAACACAGTGGGAAGACAAGTCATGTGGTGTCTTAGCATTATTGCAAAAATAATTTTAACATTGTGAACCCTCAGCCGGGCTCGGTGGCTCAGCCTGTAATCCCGCGCCTTTGGGAGGCTGAGGTGAGTGGATTGACTGAGCCCGCGGGTTCGAGACCCGCCTGGGCAGCAAGACCTCATCTCTACAATAAATCAAAAAATCAGCCGGGCGTGGTAGCGCGTGCCTGTAATTCCGGCTACTCGGAAGGCTGAGGCGGAAGGATCGCTGGAACCCAGCAGGTCGAGGCTGCGGTGGCCGGAAGCGGCCACTGCACTCCAGTCTGGGCGACAGAGTGAGACTCCAACTCAAAAAACAAACAAACAAACAAACAAAAACATTGTGAACCCTCTGAAGGGGTCCTAGGGACCCCTAGGGACTGCATACCACACTTGAGAACTACTTGACTGATGTATATAGCATTTAAAATTTTTAAATTTTTTAAATGCTATAGGCACATTAGAGGGAATTGAAAAAGTAACAAAGGGGAAAAGAAAGTGACTAATACTGCTGTTCTGATGCAGTTTCCTTCTAATCTCTTAAAGAGTAGCCTTTTAATGACGTACTGTTCCTACACTATAATTTCGGAGAGAGGCAGGTTATTCTTGGCTTTTTTGTGATTGAATCATTGTGCATTTAAAGGAACAGTACCAAGATTGGTCAATAGTTTTTTTTTTTTTTTTTTTGAGTTGGAGTCTCACTTGGTCGCCCAAACTGGAGTGCAGTGGCCGCTTCCGGCCACCGCGCCTCGACCTGCTGGGCTCCAGCGATCCTTCTGCCTCAGCCTTCCAAGTAGCCGGAATTACAGGCATGCGCTACCACACCCGGCTGATTTTTTTATCTATTGTAGAGATGAGGTCTCGCTGCCCAGGCGGGTCTCGAACCCGCGGGCTTAGGCAATCCACTCACCTCAGCCTCCCAAAGGCGCGGGATTACAGGCTGAGCCACCGAGCCCAGCTAGTTTTTTTTTTTAATAGATGGGGATCTCTTGGCCAGGCGTGGTGGCTCATGCCTATAATACCAGCACTTTGGGAGACTGAGGCAAGAGGGTTGCCTTAGCCCGTGGATTCAATACCAGCCTGGGCAATATTGGCACGACCTTATCTGTACAATAAGTCAAAAAAAAAAAAATTAACTGAGTGTGGTGGAGCACACCTATAGTTCTAGCTACTTGGATGGCAGAGGTGGAAGGATCACCTGAGCTCAGCAGGTCGAGACTGTGGTGGCCGTGAGCAGCTTGCCACTGTACTCCAGCCTGGGTGACAAGTGAGACTCCCACTCAAAAAAAAAGAAAGAGAGAGGGTGCGGGGGGTCTCACTATGTTCCTCAGGCTGGTCTTGAACCCCTTGACTGAAACAGTCCTCTCACTTCAGCCTCCCAAAGTGCTGGGATTACAAGGCATGAGCTACTGCACCCAGCTGGATTTAATTCTCTTGTACTTTTATCCACCATTAGGGTCATAGTTTTCTGCTTCATTGAATCCTTGGTAATTTTTTATTGAATGCCAGTCATTGTTAATTGTTAATTTTACCTTGTTGGGTGCTAGATTCTTTTGTATTCTTAAATATTCTTAAGCTGTATTCTGGGACACAGCTACATTACTTGGAATAGTTTGATCTTTTTAAACCTTTTTAGGCTGGACCAGAACAGCCTTTAATCTAGGGCAGATATCTCTCATTGCTCTCTGGATTACAAATTTTTCCTCTCTTGTCCCTGTGTGAGAACTAGGAAGTATTCCACTTTTTTCAGGTGGTTGTTTACTTAGCCTCAGGTCTTTTCGTTTTCAATCAGTGCTCAACTGCAGACTTAGAAAGTCCCTTCTGTGGCTCTCCAGAGCTGGCTCCTCTGTACAGCTCTCCTCTCTCTGGTGTTTTGTATGAACTGCCTTGGCTTCCCCAGCCCAGAGAGCCTGTTGGGTCTTCCTGTGTCCTCAGCCCAGAGAGCCTGTTGGGTCTTCCTGTTCCCTGTCAGTGCTGAAACCTAGGAACTGTTCAGACAGTAAGAAAGGTCGATCATAGGGCTCACCTCATTTGTTCCCCCAGAAAAGCTGGGGTCGCTGTCCTCTACTGCCTGAATCCAGTGTCTGAAATCATTGTTTAATATGTTTTGTCTAATTTTTCAATTCTTTCACATGGGAGAGTAAATGCAGTCCTTGTAATTCCATATTAGGTGAAAACAGAAGTCGCAGTCTAAAACTTAATACTTAATTTGAGGTGTTTCCAAATTCAGATGCAGTTCATATTTATTATGTGTTTGCAGTGTGCCTGTTATGTTCAGAACTCAGTCTAATCTTCATTTCCTTACTCTCTACACACATTAGTTGAGCACTTCCTGTATGTCGGGCACCATATATTCATTGTTGAACAAAATAACATAGCCTTTGCCTTTATATTAGGACAGTTTTTTTCACTGTGCAGATGTGGAAACTGAGGCTCAGCAAGTTAGAATTACTAAGTCCATGTAGCCATTACATGCAGAGCCTTTAAAAAATCTGAGGAAATAATGTTTTAAATTTGTTGAAAAACTACACATTTTAGGCTGAGAAAGTACAGTACAGATAGCAAGTTATGAATCCTCTCATACCTCTTTCCCAAGTCCACAGAATACATTCCTAATCCACACTGGAACGTTTTGCCACTGGCGCCATCAACACATTAGCCTAAGCAGCTACCGCATATCCTTAGTACCCGACTGACTTATTAAAATCTATTTACCAGTCTTGATACTCTCTTTCTTTGAGATGTGCAGTGATTCAGCCATAGAAAAGACAAGACTAGCCTGCCTGTTCAAGGTTTCCAAATGTTTATTACCAGTTCTGTTTTCTTTGTTTGAATGTGAATGGTGAATTTATTTTATTTCATAATACAGAAATACCACACATTATATAAAATGACAAACTATGTAAACTTAGAGAAGTTAAAATATATTTTAATAGAAGACTTTTGAACACAGAAATATTCAGTAGTGTGATTTACAACAGGCTTATGTATTCAAATAAAATAATTTCACTCTAGATATTTCTAGTCAGACATAGGCTTGATTATGCAGATATAGGAAATATGAAGACATTCTCTCATACCAACTCCAAAGAATTGGTGATAACTTTTGTAAAACTAGAGCATTATAAAGAGCTAGGCAGTGAATGTCAAGTAGAATGTGCAAAAGCTTTTTCTAATCACTTTGCTCTAGTAGTGCCAACCAAGACTTGCTCTAAAACCGTAATACTTGTGAAGTCTACGACTGCATTTAAATGAGAACATCTTAAAGAACAAGCTCGAAAACTGGCTACAAGAATGTCTTTCCTGCCAGGCTTTAGTATACAAAGCCAGCAAATGTTTGCTAGAGATACCAAGTAGTATTAAATTGTTAGCAGTATTATGAACTTCAATCCTGGCAACTTATTTTTTTACCTTTATTTGCTGTGTGTTGGACTTGAAGTAATATATTTTCTTCAGAAAGCTTAAATCCTATGTACTAAATTTGTTAAGGAAGTGGAATAAAGTTTTCATTAGCATTTTTCTTTTCTCTTTCTTTAAACCCTCCCCCTACTCCTTTTACATGCAGAACACTCATCCAGCTTAGTGTCTAACGAGATATATCTAGGTGGTTAAAATTCAAGTTTTAAGTATTTAATGTTTATCAACTTTTGTTCTTATTTTTATGATACTTTTCTTAGATTATATACATTTAAAATAATTAGTTGAATATTTTATTTTCTCTGTAAAGGTAAGCCAGATAATGGTGAGCTCTTTCCTTTTATTCTCCTGTTCTGACTTTGTTGAGCATAATTTTTAAAAAGCCACTTAGGAAAAAAAAATGTTCCATTGTTGTTTCTGTTAATAGCAAGCTAAGTGCTCTTGAAATGAACCTTTGTGTAGGGCTCTTTAAGACTATATATTACTGAATATTCTATATTTTTTAATTCACTGGATTAAAGTTTTATAGATTGGATCTTGCTTTCAGATGCTAACTGATTAGCATACTGCTTTGTAGCACAATTTCTGAGTCATTTTTCCTCGATGGCACACTTATATGTCAGTGAGTACTTAGCATTGAGCAATGAGGTGAAGGTGGTGTAGAATAAGGTCAAGTGCACAGACTCTGGAGCTAGATTGCCCGATTTGAGCTCCTCTGCCACTTACTGTATAAGCTTAAACAAATTATTTTTTAAACCTAGATTTCTCATTTTTAAAGTGTTCTTATAGTTTAATCATTTCACTATGTAAACATATATCAAAACATTACATTGTACCCCATAAATATAGATGATTATTATTTGTCATTTGAAATTTAAAAAAATATTATTCTCATAGGATTGTTGTATTATAATAAATAAGTAAATATTTAGTAAGCATTTAGGATAATGACTGGTTCACAGAAAGCAAGATGGATTATTTGATTAAACGAAAATTAGAGCCAGGTATGGTGGCACACACCTGCAGTTCCAGCTACTCGGGAGGCTGAGGTGGGAGGACTGCTTGAGTCCAGGATTTAAGAGTCCAACCTGAGCAACATAGCGAGACCCCATTTCAAAAAAAAGAGAAAGATATACAGCTATAGATGAAAAATTATGGAAAGGAAAAAGTATTAAAAGTAATAAGCCATATTCACTGAATTATATACCTAAAATGATTAAAATAGTAAATTTTGGCATGTATATTTTATTTTATTAATTAATTAATTAATTTATTTTTGAGTTGCAATCTCACTCTGTCACCCAGACTGGAGTGCAGTGGCCATTCCCGGCCACTGCAGCCTTGACCTGCTGGGCTCCGGCGATCCTTCTGCTCAGCCTTCCAAGTAGCTGGAACTACAGGTGCATGCTACCACGCCTGGCTAATTTTTTGATTTATTGTAGAGATGAGGTCTCACCAAGTTGCCCAGGCGGGTCTCGAACCTGCGGCTCAGGCAATCCATCATCTCAGCCTCCCAAAGCGTGAGATTACAGGCTGAGCCACCGAGCCCGGCGGTATGTATATTTTATTGCAACTTTTTTTTTGAGTTGGAGTCTCACTCTGTCACCCAGGCTGAAGTGCAGTGGCACACTCGTGGCCACCACAGCCTCGACCTGCTGGGCTCAGGAAATCTTTCTGCCTCAGCTTCCCAAGTAGCTGGAACTATAGGCACACATCATCACACCCGGCTAATTTTTTGATTTACTGTAGAGATGAGGTATCACCAAGTTGTTTACGCTGGTCTCGAACCCATGAACTCAGCCATTTCTCCTGCTTTGACCTCCCAAAGTGCTGGGATTATAGACGTGAGCCTTGCCACCACAACTTTTTAAAAAGAAGTAAGTCATAATTTAAAGGCTATTGAAATTTTCTTTATGTAAGTACAATTACTTATTGCTTAACAACAAGCATACATTCTAAGAGATACATCTTATTGCATTTTGATTTTGTCATTGTGCAAACATCATAGTGTATACTTAAAACAAACCAAACGGTACAGCCTACTACACCCCAGGCTATATGGTATAGCCTGTTACTCCTAGGCTGCACACTTGTACAGCATGCTACTATACTGAATACTGTAGACAATTGTGGTACACATAGAAAAGATACAGTAAAAGCAGGGTATTATAATCTATGGAACCACTATTGTATATGTGGTTCATTGACTGAAACGTTTATGGAAATTTTTTTTTTTTTTTTTTTGCTGAGGTCAAAGTCTCACTCTGTCACCCAGGCTGGAGTGCGATTGCATGATCGCAGCCACCGTAGCTTCAACCTGCTGGGCTCAAGCGATCCTTCTACTTCAGCCTTCCAAGTAGCTGAAACTACTGGCGCCTGCCACTGCACCCGGTTACTTTTTTTTATTTATTGTAGGAACAAGGTCTCGCCAAGTTGCCCAGGCTGATCTCGAACCCCTGGGCTCAGACAGTCCTCTCAACTTGGCCTCCAAAAGTGCTGAGATTACAGGTGTGAGCTACCACACTCACCATTTATGGTATTTTTGGGAACTTGTTTTCAGTAGCCAGCTGGTGAAAATCAGTGACATCATTTAGACTGGAATTTATGGGTAGAAGGTTAAGCAGGTATAGATCCCCTGTTCTTTTGGTGTCCTGTGGAGAGGAGTGCTTGGATTGGGGCATAGGTAGGTGTACCGGTAGACTGGGCTCCAGGAAAGGTTTCTGTCTCCCACACCTCCACCCCTCTTTTCACGGTATTGAGTGTGTAAGTAAAGTAAAAAGTATAAGCATGAGTGCCAGCTGTTTACAGGATTTTCTGAGAACCAACTGCCTGGTACCTAGAGACTGTGGGGGCCTTTGGAAAGAGGCTAAGGAGAAATTCCTCTGGCCTTAGGAAGAGAGGAGCCTTGAGGCCTAGTTAGCTCATTGCTAAGCAACCCAGATGTCCAGTTATTCAAATTATGTTATCCAGGTGAGATAATGGTGGTTTGGACTAAGGTGACAACTGGACTAAGATGGAGATAAAAAGTTAATGAGCTGGGCTTGGTGACTCATGCCTATAATCCCAGCACTTTGGGAGGCCGAGGTGGGAGGATTGCTTGAGTCTAGGAGTTTAAGACCAGCCTGAAAACCAAAAGTTACTGGTACTATGAGATGATCATATGGTTTTCCCCCCTATATTCTGTTATTGTAGTGGATTATACTAATAAATATTTAAAGTTAAACCTGTCTTTGACTGAGTGTGCTGACTCACAACTGTGATCCCAGCACTTTGAGAGGCCAAGATAGGAGCATTGCTTGGGGCCAAGAGTCTGAGGCCAGCCTGAGGAACATAGTGAGACTCCATCTCTATTAAGAAAAAAATTGGATAAATCCTGATTTGTAATTGTATAGTGTCTATGTATGTATGTATATATATTATGTAGTATACATATATATGTGTATGTATATATATAATATATATATATATTTTTTTTTTTTTTTTTTTTTTTTTACTACACACTGGATTCTAGTAATAACCAGTAACCATTTGGTAATTTTTAAACTACATATTGGATATTGGTAAGTGGAGTTTTTTTTTTTTTTTGAGTCGGAGTCTTACTCTGTCACCCAGGCTGGAGTACAGTGGCACGCTCATAGCTACCGCAGCCTCGACTTAGAGCTCAGGTGATTCTTCCGCTTCAGCCTTTCAAGTAGCTGGAACTACAGGCATGAGCCACCATGCCTGGCTAATTTTTTTTATTTATTTATTGTAGAGATGAGGTCTCGCCAAGTTGCTCAGGCAGGTCTCGAACCTGTGGGCTCAGGCAATCCACTCACCTCGGCCTCCCAAAGTGCTGGGATTACAGGCTGAGCCACCGAGCCCAGCCTTTTTTTTTTAGTCAGAGTCTCACTCAGCTGCCCAGGCTATAGTGCGTGGCATGCTCATGGCCATTGTAGCCTCAACCTGCTGAGCTCAGGTGATCCTTCTGCCTCACCCTTCCAAGTAGCTGGAACTATAGGCATGTACCACCACACCCAGCTAATTTTTAAAAAATTTATTCTGGAAATGAGTTCTCGCCATGTTGCCCAGGCTGGTGTTGAACCTGTGAGCTCAGGCAGTCCTCTCTCCCTTGCGTCCCAAAGTGCTGGGATAATAGGTGTGAGCCTGACTTTTCATGGTCTTTGATTATGGAAATAATAAAAATGACTTACTTTTCTTTCTGTATTTATGAGTAGTTTATAGAAGGTAAGAATTAACTTTTGTAGGAAATAGCAAAACGTTTCTCATAGTTCAGTCACTGTCTAATGGCCGTGCTTATGTACCTATGCATATTTGAGTATATCTATGTATGAGGGAAGGAGAGTGGGGTTTTGTTTTTTGGTTTTGGGGTTTTTTTTTGAGTCAGTCTCACTCTGTCACCCAGGCTGGAAAGCAGTGGCACGCTCAAGGGTTTTTGTTTTTTTTTTTTAAGAGACAGGGTCTCATTCTGTTGCCCCAACTGGAGTGCAATGGTATGATCACAGCTCGCTTCAGCTTCAAACTCCTGGGCTCATGCAATCCTCCCACCTAAGCCTCTTGAATAACTAGGACTACAGGTATGGACTACCACACCTGGCTAATTTTTGTGTTTTTCAAAGAGATAAGGAACGTCTCACTATGCTACTTTGGCTGGTCTTGAACTTCTGATCTCAAGCAGTCCTCCTACCTCGGCCTCCTAAAGTGGGATTACAGTTGTGAACCACCACATCCAGCCTATTTCCCCCATTCGTTGAATCTACCTTTACTCCTTTGACAATATTGAAGTTTTTATGCTGGGCCTGGTGGTGGCTCATGCCTGTAATGCCAGCACTTTGGGAGGTGGAGGCGGAGGTGGTAGGATTGCCTGAACTCAGGGATTCAAGACCAGCCTGGGTAACATGGTGAGACCTCATTTCTACAATAAATAAAAATATTAGCTGGGCATGGTGACACGTACTTGTGGTTCCAACTACTTGGAATGCCGAGGTGGAAGGCTCTCCTGAGCCCAGCAGGTCAAGGCTGTGGTGGCCATGAGCATGCCATTGCACTTCCTCCTGGGGAACTGAGTGAGATGCTGACTCAAAAAAAATTTTTTTTATGTGCCTTATTTCACTGCATTTCATGACTACAGTAAATGCTTTTTTACCTTTGCATAATGGTAATAAACTATGGCAATATACAAGCTGCATGTAAGTTTTCCTGGTGGGGGAAATATGATAGAGATACCATTGTATGGATGTTAGAACTCCTAAATTTTGAGGATCTGTGAAATGCTAAGATACTAAATGTGTTTTCTTCAAGTAAGTACAAAAGGTACTGAGAAACAAAGATTGGGTCTCAGAGATGGCATTAATTTCTGCCAAAGGTGTGAACAACTAGAAAAAATTTTTTGTTGTTGTTTTTTTGGGCTTTTTTGAGTTGGAGTCTCACTCTGTCGCCCAGGCTGTAGTACAGTGGCATGCTCATGACCACCGCAGCCTGGAATTACTGGGCTTAGGCGCTCCTTCCGCCTCAGCCTTCCAAGTTGCTGAAACTACAGTTGCACGCCACCACATCTGGTTAATTTTTGTAATTTTATTGTAGAGGCAAGGGCTCACCAAGTTGCCCAGGCTGATCCAAACCCCCTGGCTCAGGCAGTCCTCTCGCCTTGGCCTCCCAAAGTGCCGGGATTACAGGCTGAGCCACCACGCCCAGCCCGACAAAATTTTCTTATAAAGACAAATATAACTCCTCTGGGACATTGATTGTCAGTCTTTCCAAATACCTCTCACATGGATTTATTCTGTCTTTTCTAAGAGAAGCCTGCAAGTGCTGTTCTTTTCTGTCCTCCTGATTCCATCCCACTTACTTCCATGCTCCTTCCAAAGGGGGAAACTTTCAGTTTGATTGTTCTTTGTGAGGGAACTAGCAGATGGACAGTTCCATTCTCAACAGTGCCAATAGACTTACACAAATTATTCACAAATCTGTTTTCCCAAGCTGCCTGCTAGTCGTTGCCATGTTAATATCTTTTGGACATATCACACTCAACATGTCCGAACACAGAATGTATCTTCTTCATTAGCAAACTAACTTTCTCTTCCATGTTCCCCAGCTAAGTTAGTATTGTAAAATGTAGTGATGACGAGACTGAATTATTTGGATTGATTTTTGGCCTAACTGCTACTCTTTTGTGCGTGCAGAAACCTGGGAGTGAACCACGGATTGACTTTTTGTTTGTTTCTTTTCAAACACAGTTTATTAGAGAAGGAAAAGGCGGGGGGTGGAGAGCGAGCGAGCGAGCGCGCGCGAACTGGCATGGGTGAGAGAAACTGCTGGATTGATTCTTTATATTTTCCCATGTATAAAATGGGGATAATAGTGGAATCGGTCTTACAAAATTGCAGATGAGAATTAACAACAAAAGGCAGTGCCTGCTAAGCCCTTTAAAAGCATTAGCTCATATTAATATATTATTGGTAATACCCTACTTCCGATTACTCAGGCTCAAGAGTTTTAGGTCCATCTCTTCTCCTAATCAGTCATACTCTTCATTTTACTTCTTCTTCTTCTTCTTCTTCTTTTTTTTTTTTTAAAGTCAGAGTCTCACTTTGTTGCCCAGGCTGGAGTGCAGTGGTATATTCATAGCCACTGCAGCCTCGACCTGCTGGGCTCAGGTGATCCTTCTGCCTCAGCCTTCCAAGTAGCTGGAACTACAGGCGTGTGTCACCACACCTGACTAATTTGTCATGATTTATTGTGGAGATTAGGTCTCACTAAGTTGCCCAGGCTGTTCTCGAACTTCTGGACCCAGATATTCCTCCCTCCTCGGCCTCCCAAAGTTCTGGGATTACAGATGTGAGCCACTGTTCCCCAGCCTGTTTCTAGTTTTATCATAGTCTGCAATGATTCTACATTCTATCATACTAGTCTATTTGCCCGTCCCTGATCTCTGCTACTTACTGATCACTTGCTTTGGTCATTCCCTTGGCCTTTAATCGCTTTTCTTCCAATATTGAAATCTCATCCATTTTTTCAAGTCCAAGAAGCCTCCTGAATTATACTAGTTTTAATTAATGACTCTGTAACCTGTACTTTTGTGGCACTTAGTTTTTACTTTATTCTAGCACTCACCAAAGTCTGCCTAAGTGTTCGAGTCTGCTTTGATAACTAGATGTGAGGTCCAAGAAGACTCTTTCTTGTAACTCTGGCATTGTCTTTGTTTATGGTTTGCTTATTAAAAGAAACCATTTCTTGTTAAATTGGATAAATTACCACTAAATGCTAATAAATAAGATGCTACTAACTAAAATACTAATACTGGAGTTGTGCAGAGACACAGAATCTAGAATTTGGGGAGGATTATTTTTCATGGAAAACATATTGAAGAAATGGCAGTGATAAAAATTTTTCTGATTTTGGTCCCTTTAAACAGTCTTAGATTTGGACAGACAGAGATAATTCTATGTTCTTTCCCAAGTTTTGAGAATAGCAAGGTTTAGTAGTAGTAGCTACTCTGGGAAAATTGTGTGTTTAAATGAAAATTGATGTCTAAGTTATATATTCAGTAGTTAAGTAATGGTAGCTACATAGACTTTCTGCATATTTGATTAGATCTTTTTAGTGCTGTCTTCTGCTCAGTATAACTTGTTTTGTCTACGTATCATATGTATATATTTTTTATTTTTTAAGTTCATGGCATGAGCCATCAGAAAGGTGCCTGGTGGTGTTTGTCACTTGTTGCAGAGAAGGTATGAGAGGTTTTGAGGATTTTGGCATTATATTATTGATATGTTTGTATCTCTTTAAGGAACTGATATAGAGAAGTAGTAACTGTCAGGTTAATATGTTTTTAATTGTGGGCGAATGCTCCAGTGTATATAATTTTACTTATTATAGTTGTCTTTCAGAACTTGAGTTAAGTACATTTAAAAGTTATTTTGAAATATAGAGAAACCTGATTATATTATTTAATTCTTTAGGAAATAATGATACTACCATGAGTAATACAGCTAATGAACAGTTGCTAAATGTTTACAATGATTTTTTGAACTATTTTTGTTTTTACTAACCATTTTTGCCCTTTTTTTTTTTTTTTTTTTTTTTTTTTTTTTGAGTTGGAGTCTCACTCTGTCACCCAGACTGGAGTGCAGTGGCCGCTCCCGGCCACCGCAGCCTCGACCTGCTGGGCTCCGGCGATCCTTCCGCCTCAGCCTTCCGAGTAGCCAGAATTACAGGCGCGCGCTACCACGCCCGGCTGATTTTTTTATTTATTGTAGAGATGAGGTCTCGCTGCCCAAGCGGGTCTCGAACCCGCGGGCTCAGGCAATCCACTCACCTCAGCCTCCCAAAGGCGCGGGATTACAGGCTGAGCCACCGAGCCCGGCTACCCTTTTCTTTTAACAACTTCAGTAGATAAGAGTTAAAACAGTACTTCATTGACTTCCTGTGAAGCTTTGTGGAAACAAGTTCCGTTGTGTCTATTTTTAAAGCTGATTACTATGAGCAGAGGATGTGCTACTGAGTTATAAATGTCATCTCAGTATGTTCTCACTCAGCATTCTTTGGATGACACTAGTGTTTGTATATAAGATTTTTTCCCTTTTTAACACAACACACTATTTTCAACATAAATAAGGTTTTTTGAGTTTACCAAATAGGAAAAGCAGCAGTTATCCCTGAAATGGTGCCAGTAAATGAAATACTTAAAAGCAGTGATCACTTTATCCTTCAGTAGTATGATTAATTTACCGTCATCTATATAGTTCTTAAGCCTATACCATCACTGAATGGCAAAGGATTGTTACCTTATTTTGGGAATATTTTACAACCTCTAAATGGGTATAATGTTTTACAGCTTGTTTGTTAATCATTGGATTAAAAGTGTTAAATCATTTAAATTTTTCCCATTGGGAAAATAGGGTCATTTGGTCAGCAGATATTGTTAAAATAGACTTAAGTCTTAATTATTGGGGGTTTCTGCCAATTTTTTTTTATTGTTGTTTTGGCTTTTTGTTTATTTGTTTTTGAGTCAGAGTCTCACTCTCTCCCAGGCTAGAGTGCAGTGGCATATTCATGGCCACCGTAGCCTCAACCTGCTGGATTTAGGCAGTCTGTAGCTGGAACCACAGGTGGGTGCCACCACACCTAGCCAATTTTTTGATTTATTGTAGAGACAAGGTCTGGCCAAGTTGCCCAGGCTGGTCTCGAACCCTTGGACTCAACCAATCCTCTTGTCTCTGCCTTCCAAAGTGCTGAGATTACAGGTATGAGCCACTGTGCCTGGTCTGCCAATATTTTATTATGAAATGTTTCAGTCATACAGAAAAGTTAAAATAATTTTGCAGCCTCCATTATTGATCTACAATTAACCAAATTACTGTAGAAAGTTCCATTTTTAAAGATCAAAGAAACTTCTTTGAACCACTTTCATGAGACTGTTTTGCAGTGGCTAAGATGATTTTTGATATTTCTGTATTATTCAGAAATTATAAATTTCTTTGGGCAAAATAATTCACATACTAGGATTTATCAAATTCCTATTGTAGAGTAAGTAGATAATATTTTAGTTAGCAGATTAGATTAATGTCTCAGGCCCTTATAGGGTTATACAATTAACTGTTCATTTTCATTTCTTTTCTTTTCTTTGGGAAACAGGGTCTCATTCTGTTGTCCAGCCTGTAGCACAGTGATGGGATCATAGCGCACTGTAGCCTCAACCTCATGGGCTCAAGCAGTCCTCCTGCCTCAGCTTCCCAAGTAGGTGGGACTATATAGGTGTGCACCACCATGCCTGGCTAATTTATTTTTATTTTTTGTAGAAATGAGGTCTTGCTGTGTTTTCCAGGCTGGTCTCAAACTCCTAGGCTCAAGTTCTCCTCCTGCCTGGATCTTCCAAAGTGCTGGGTTCACAGGCATGAGCCACCACACTCAAGCCATTTAAATTTCGTAATATGTAAGTTCATTTAAATTAACTGCAGGCAGAAAATATATTTTAAACAATTATAGGCTGGGTGTGGTGGCTCACGCCTATCATCCCAGCACTTTGGGAGGCCGAGGTGAGAGGATTGTCTGAACCCACGGGTTTGAGACCAGCCTGGGCAACTTGGCAAGACCTCATCTCTACAGTAAATCAAAAATTAGCCAGGTGTGATGGCTCGCCCCTGTGGTTCCAGCTACTTTGGAAGGCTGAGGCGGAAGGATGGCCTGAGCCCAGCACGTCGAGTCTGCAGTGGCCATGAGCATGCCACTTTACTCCAGTCTGGACGACAGAGTGAGACTCCGACTCAAAAAAAATTATTTCTGGGCATAATTTCTAGTCCTCAATCATATAAGGTTGAGCACTAGCTTCCTTTCTTTCTTATCTTTCTTCTTCAATCCTCTTACGAAGTTAGACTGCTGAAGTTAAGAGTTTTTCCCCTAGTTTCCAACCAGTGGTATAGTATATTTTTTTAGATGAGAAGATGTCTTTGAGAGTAATTAGTTCTAGCTTCCTCATGCCGCGTCTGACAGAGTGGAGCCCCACAGAGGATAAATAACTGCCCAGCAACACAGTCAGTGAGTGTTAGGTCAGAGAGTACATTTTAGATCTCTAGTCTTTTTAAATAATATCATAAATATTTTCTGACACTCCTTTGTAGAAAGAATAAATAGACTGGGCTTGTCAATTGGAATTTTATCTCTGTCAAAATGGACAGTCAACAAAATGTAACCCCAAACAAGGGTATCTTTATGAATACATTGGATTCATTGTTTTGTAAGTCATCATATTTTTTCCTGGAGTACCTCAATATCTTAATACTCTTTCTTAACAGTCTTCTTGAAATTGTTAAGTACTTCTGAGTGATGGTCATTCTCATTAAAACTAAAAAGAGTGAAACTACTCTCAGTACTTGTCTTAAACATTAATAAATGCCTTTTCAAATAGGGCTAATTTATCTCCTCATATTATGTTCCTTTTTTTTTTTCTATTTCCTCTTTCTCTGCAAAGTACTTTATGGCCAAGAGATACAAGACAACGTTTTCGGTATCCTATGTAACAGTAAGCGCACTGCTCAAAATCATTTGAGATATTTTTCTGTTTATCTCATTATTCATTTAAAGGCTACTTTTTAACTTCTGTCTTGCTTGAAATGATGATTGTGATTCCTATCAAGTTGTAGTTATATTTTAACTTTTGAAGCTAAAACTATAGCTATAATTGCCCATTTAATTTGTAATAGACTTGTATATTAGTGATATACGGATCTTAGTTCCTTACTAGGTAAAAATATAAACAGAAAAATGCATACCATTACTTTAGACCAGGGATATGAAGGTATGTTGGTTCATAGAGTAGGACCTGCGGGGAAAGGAGGGGGGATTCTGACACCAATCTTAAATTTAAAATATATACATAGGTTGACACTGCAGAATTCGCATTTGATTATGGAGAAGTTGAGAGAGGAGAAGAGGAAGACAGATGCTTTAGAGCAGTTTGCAGTCGTTATAGATGGTTAGAGCTAAAGGTGTGCAAAATGGATGCCCTCTTTCCTCAAACACTCTGTTCAAGAAAGAGCTGTGTGCTGCTTGCTACCACTGGAACTTAAGGAGGAAAAGTTCTGTCTTCAGGGCATTTACAGAAAATTGAATAGCTGTGTTCCTTTGTGGATCTTTGGAGAATTGTTAGAACGTATTGTATAAATTAAAGTAACTGCTGACAGACTTTTGAAGAGTATTACTTACCTGGTAATAAGCTCAGATATTCCTTATGCCTTGTTGTTCTGTTTACATGTTAAGATAGATTCTGCTAGTTAAATTCTGTCCTGTACACTGTAGACACTGAACCATAAGTCTAAGACTTTAAAATGTTATTGAACAGAATTTTAATTCAGGTCAGTTACAAAATGCTCTGACCCATACGCTTTTATAGATTCATTATTTCCTTTTAAGAAGTATGATGCTTACAACGCATGCCTCTGGTGGTTTTCAGAAATGTAAGATAGCTTTTGAGGGGATGCATCCTTGAGTAGGAAAATGTCTTAAATTGATTTTCTGTAACTATTTTAGTCAGCACTTTGAACTGCTCTTAGATACCTGGTGCCATTACTTCCTCATGGTCGATAACTCTCCCTTTTTTGTGGCTTACTTCACAAAATAAAAATGCTTTCTGTCCATTATCATTTTGGTGTGTATATTTTATCTCTGATCCAGCAGAGTGCTAGTTACCCAGTAGATATTCACTGGAAAATTATTTGAAGAGCCAAAGATAACGACATGTTCCATCATTTCAAGATCCACTCCCTGTCTTTACTTTCAACACTTTTAAAATCAGCTATCAGAGAAACCTTCAAGACCATCCTCTCTAAAGAGCAATTCTATATTGCTCTCTTCTTGTGGTCTGCTTTATTTTTCTTCAAAGCACTTTTGCACACTGCTTGATATGTCTCATGGGAATTTAAATGTCATAAAAGAAGGGATTTTATTTTGTTCGTTGCTGTATTCATCCCCAGAACCTAGCACATTGTAGGCACGCAGGTATTTTCTGAAGGTATACTGAAGGTTAGAAATTTGTACTAGATGCCTGGAGAAAGATAAGTGCAAATTGGAAATGGATTCAGCCCTTGTGTACACAAATGACTATAGCACAAGATGGGTTCAGATGACATAAAAGAACTGCGGAGAATATGCTGGGGTTAGAGTTTTATTGTGTCTAACTGACTTCTTAAGAAAATGACCTTTTAGCTGTATCTGATTTCAGAGTATGGAAACAAGGAGGCAAAGACTGAGAGGTGAGAAAGCAAAGAAGGAGGGTGGTAGATATAAGAAAAGGTGAAGTCCTCAGTTTGGCTAGAACATGGTAGTGGAAAACTAAGAAATTAGTTAGAAAGATAGGTTAGATCCGGGTCAGTGGAGAGTCTTACAGTCCAAGCTGAGTTTTTGTTTTATTCCATTTGGCACCGTAAACATTGATTGTTTATATTTTCTCCTCCTTAAAAGGCAGTTAAATGTGGTAAGATTGGACTTGCATAGTAAGAGACTCAAGACTGGGATTTACATTTAAATTATTAACCAGGAGTTTATATTAGAATAAAACTAGGACTGACAGCAAATGGTCAGTAAATTGACAAATCAGATATGGAAAACAAGGAAATGAAAGAAGTCAAGATGACTGGGTGTTGAACTGGTGGGAAGATGTGCCATTAATACAGAAATAAGGAACATGAAGAAAGAGCAGATTTGAGAAAGAATGATAGTTTAATTATGAACATGTTGATTTGAAGTGCTAATTCAAGTGGAGAAATATGGCAGGTAGTTGGAAAGTTCTTAAGGCTAACATTTGGGAATTATTTGCCAAGTAGTTTTTGAAGCCCTAATATTGCAAAGAAAGAATAGAGAGTACAGGAAGAAGAACAGAAAATAGCAGAGAGCAAATTCATGGAAAATACCTTTTAAGAGGATGGGGGAAAGCCAAAGAAAGAACAAAAGCAAGTAAGAGAACCAAGAGAACCAACACTGGAAAAACCAAGGAAAGGTATATTAAGGAGGAAGTAAAATTCAAATCAGTTTTCTTCAGAAAGCTGTGCTGTAACTTCAGGCGTGTAGTATATGTGTTTTCTGTTGTCTCATATATTATTCTGCTATACTCTTTGGCACAGTTCTTTTCACATAGTAGGTTCTCAATAATTTAGCATATGCTAAAGGAAAAATGGGCTCTCCTTGCCTGTCTTTAGGGATTAACATTTGATAGAATGTTATGTGGATGTCTAAGTTTCAAGCAACTGATGATGCAGTCCAGTATCCTGCTGAAGACTTGAATGTAAATTCATTGGGGTTAATTTGTGCTTCACAGATTTTCTGTTGCCTATCTCTTACTGTTCTTATGGTACAGTCTTGATCTTGTCTGTTTTTGTTTCCTCTTTGGTAAATGGTAGAGTCCTAACCAGCAATAATCAAAGGATCTTAAAGTGCAAGGAAGAAACAGTTAATGGGGCTTGGGAATTGCTTGTACTCTTAGCTTACACTTGAGCTATTTGGTATATGAATTATTTTATTTGATCTTATTTTCTTAAACTTTATTTTGAGTCGAAATTTCACTTGGTCGCCCAGCTGGAGTACAGTGGCAGAAC
Organism: Cephalopachus bancanus; assembly: GCA_027257055.1. Lineage (NCBI taxonomy): Eukaryota > Metazoa > Chordata > Mammalia > Primates > Tarsiidae > Cephalopachus > Cephalopachus bancanus. Next base: position 218,839 of record JAPVLO010000276.1, read on the forward strand.
CATGGCTCGCCATAGCCTCAAACTCCTGGGCTCAAGCGATCCTTTTTGCCTCAGCCTCCCAAAGTGCTAGGATTACAGGTGTGAGCCACCATGCCTGGCAAGTGTATGAACTAGTTTAAGCTGTCTTCAAAGAACTTTGCCACTTTTGTAGATACCTTTAGAAATCAAGCAGGAAACTAAAAAGCTTGCTATAAGTGGAAGAAGATAAATACCAAAAAAACTGAAGTTGATGTGTTGAGAAAGCTAGTTAGAAAGATTTCAGCAGCATTTTACAAGTGTCAGGGCTAGAGAGACTTGGTTAATTTGGTGCTTCATTCTATCCGGGAAAGACAAAGAAACAGGCCCTTCAGCTTAGCATACAAAAAGTGACCCTTCTGCTTAGCATATAAAAAAGAAAAATCTATCGCTATTAAAGAGGATTTTCAGTCAGTCAATAATTGATTATGATTTGGCTTGAAATTTTATACTCCAATTTATGACAAGAATAGACATTTAAATACCTAAATACAAATTACGGGGCAAGGGAACAATAGGCAAGTGCAATCAGTAGCTGGTTTAATGTATAACATTATCTGAACTATCTATATCTTGTTCTATGTGATAATAGCATTAATGATGACAATGATAATCTGATCAGAGTACACACTAAAAAGTAGAGACTGGAAACTGGTGTGTTATACTGGTATTGTCTTTTTTATAATTGCAGAAGTTAGAACAAAGTTAACTAATTGTTAAAAACAGTAGTATCATAAGTACCTATGCAGAAATTTTGGTGTGGTTTGGATGTTAGCATTTTATTTTTGGTAAAGGAAGAAGAGTTGTTTGGGTAAAACTTAACCTCTTTAAGGTCTGATTTAGTGAAAACATTTGTTAGGGTTGGATATTTAAATACTTATTTTTATTGAGAATTTTAATTTGTCTTTAATTTGGACAAGTTATGTGGTGATTAAATACATTTTTAAAAAATTCTGCTTATGCAAAGCAGAAAATAGTTTATTTTACTTTCCTAATACTTTCTTTTTTTGAGTTAGAGTCTCACTCTGTTGCCCAGACTGGAGTGCAGTAGCATGCTCCCCGCCACTGCAGCCTCAACCTGCTGGGCTCAGGCGATCCTCCAGCCTCGCAGCCTTCCAAGTAACTAGAACTACAGGCAAACGCTACCACTCCTGGCTAGTTTTTGATTTATTGTAGAGACAAGGTCTCGAACCCGCAGGCTCAGGCAATCCACTCGCCTTGGCCTCCCAAATTGCTGGGATTACAGGCTGAGCCACCGAACCTGACCTCCTAATACTTTCTTTCTTTTGAGTTGAGATCTCACTTTGTCACCCAGGCTGGAGTGCAGTGGTACAATCACGACTTAGTGCAGCCTTGACCTTCTGGGCTCAGTGATCCTTCTGCCTCAGCTTCCAAGTAGCTGGGACTACAGGCTTGAGCCACCATTCTTGGCTAATTTTTTTGATTTTTTTGTAAAGATAAGGTCTTGCTGTGTTGCCCAGGCCTGTCTTGAACTCCTGGGCTCAAGCAGTCCTTTTGCCTTGACCTCCCAAATTGCTGGTATTGTAGCCACTGTGCTCAGTCAACATTTTCTTTCTTTTGTGATTGAATGGTTATAGTACGCACAAGTTCTTACGCTTACTTATTTATTGAAACTTCTGTTATCCTAAAAAAGTAGATTTGTTAATTTTAGTTTATGCTTGGAGTTATTAGACTTTTTTTTTTGAGTCAGAGTCTCACTCTGTCACCCAGTCATGTGTGTGCCACCACACCTGGCTAATTTTTATTTATTTGTCTATCTATTTATTTATTATTATTATTTTTTGAGTTGGAGTCTCACTCTGTCGCCCAGGTTGGAATGCAGTGGCATATCACCACAGCGGCATACCACTGCAGCCTCGACCTGCTGGACTCAGATTATTATTTTGCCTCCGCCTCCCAAAGTGCTCAGCCTTCCAAGTAGCTGGAACCACAGGCATGTTCCATCAGGTCTGGCTAATTTTTTGATTTATTGTAGAGATGAGGTCTCACCAAGTTGCCTAAGCTGGTCTTGAACCCTTGGGCTCAGGCAGTCCTCTCCCTTTCACCTCTCAAAGTGCTGGGATTACAGGTGTGAGCCACCACGCCCGACTAGACATTATTAATTTAAGATTAAAGCTTTAAAATGCATGACTTTTTTTCCCTTCCTTAGTCTTTCCAAAAATATATAATTGTAGTTGTTTAAAATTTTACTTATGCAAACATCTATTCGAATGGAGGAGATAGGAGTGTACCTAGTGAATGCAGCAATGTTTCTTCCGTTATATCAGCCTGTAATCCTGCACCTTTGGGAGGCTGAGGTGAGTGGATTGCCTGAGCCCACGGGTTTCGAGACCCGCCTGGGCAACTTGGCGAGACCTCATCTCTACAATAAATCAAAATGAGCCGGGCGTGGTAGCACGTGCCTGTAGTTCCAGCTACTTGGAAGGCTGAGGCGGAAGGATCACCAGAGCCCAGCAGGTCGAGGCTGCGGTGGCCGGGAGCGGCCACTGCACTCCAGTTTGGGTGACAGAGTGAGACTCCAACTCAAAAAAAAAAAAAAGAAAAAGAAAAAGAAAAATTTGCATCTATCATATGATGTTAGGCAAAACATTTTCTGAAGCCCTTCTTTGAGCAAACATAACAGTGCCACAGAGTATGTAATATTGTCAGCAGCACATTTTCTTTCTCTTTCTTCCCTAGTTCTGTATATCTTTGAATAATATCTGCCAGAAAGTATGTTTCAAGTTCTTTCTAAGTATATTTTAATGTTCATATTAATCTGTCTTGTATGGTGAATTTAAAATAAAAATAATTTTATGTTTTTGTTTCATTATTGCATTTCTGATTATTTGTAGGCGAAACCTAACCAAACTGTCCCTGATCTTTAGCCACATGCTGGCAGAACTAAAAGGAATCTTTCCAAGTGGACTCTTTCAAGGAGATACGTTTCGGATTACCAAAGCAGATGCTGCGGAATTTTGGAGAAAAGCTTTTGGGGAAAAGTAAGTCTCAAATAATGAATTTGAACTATGAAAAATGAAAACTTATGAATTCTTTAGTTTTTTATTAATGAAATATTTAAAACATGGGAAAACTTGAGAAAGATAATGGATATATGCATACTATTTCTTAACTTTAGTAAATATTAACATTTTTTGCCCTATTCCTGTTTTTAAAGAAATAAAGCTTCACAGATTCAGTTGAAACCCCTATTCTTTGAATATTCTTCTTTCTCTCACCATTTTACTGTTCTTGGGTGTTTACATTTCAAATTATTTGCTATGGGTAGTGGACCATATCTTAGCTGTCATCATATGAAAGAATTTCTCCTTAGTTACACATCTAGGAGAGGAATTGCTCAATTGTGGGTTTTCACATATTTTGCTTTGTTTAGTATTGCCTAATTGCATTCCAAAGTGGTTGTACCAGCTTATGTTCCCATAAGTAGTATACAAGCATTCAGTAGCTCCACAATTTTGGTAACACCAGTCATGTGAATTGATATCATTTTGCTTTATAATCCCTGATGACAAGGGAGGTTGAGCATCTCTTCACATTCATGACCAGTCAAGATTCTTATTCTGACTTGACTATTCCTATTCCTGACTTACCCATTTTTCTGTTAATTGTCTTTTTCTTATTGTAGGATATGAATTCTTCGTTAGTTATTTGCATTACAAATGTCTTCTCCCAGTCTTGTCTTTTCTATTTTGTTATATTATCTTTATATATATTATATAGGCAGATTTGAAGTTCTTTTCAGTTGAAGATATAGAGGCATATATGTAAATTTCTGTTTAAAGACTTTTCTTTTTTTCTGAGTTGAAGTCTCACTCTGTCGCCCAGGCTGGAGTGCAAGTGGCACACTCACAGCCATCGCAGCCTGGACCTTGGACCTGCTGGGTTTAGGGGATCCTTCCACCTCAGCCTTTTGATTAACTGGAACCACAGGTGCATGCCACCATGCGCAGCTAATTTTTTAAAATTTATTGTAGAGACAAGGTCTCACCAAGTTGCCCAAGCTGGTCTCGAATCCCTAGGCTCAGGCCGTCCTCTTTCCTCCACCTCCCAAAGTGCTGGGATTATAGGCGTGAGCTACTACACCTGACTAAAAGGCCTTTATTTTTTATAAAATCATGTTTTGTCTGTCAAATATGAACTAATTAGCAATTTGAGAGCAATTTGAAAAGCAATTTAACTTTATTTCTTCAATTTAACTACGTTAGAAAAGACTTCAAGACTGGGTGTGTTGGCTCATGCCAGGAGTTCACGACCAGTCTGGGCAACATAGCTAGAAACCATGTCTCCAAAAAATTTAAAAATTAGCTGGGTGTGATAGCTTGCATCTGTACTCTCAGCTACTCAGAAGACTGAGGCGGTAGGGTTGCTTGATCCCAGGAGCTTGACCCTGCAATGAGCTGTGATCATGCCACTGTACTCCACCCTGGGAGACAGAATGAGACCCCGTCTCAAAAAAAAAAAAAAGTCAAGACTATAAGACATCACTTGATCTCTTATTTTCAGGCAGATGAATGCACAAGCTTTCCAAAGGCAATGAGATTGTGCTTATTTTAAAGATCTTGAGAAATAAATTTTATATCTCCTACTAGCTTTATCTGATTTAAAAAAAATAATTTTTGTAGAGATGAGGTCTTGGTATGTTTCTGAGGCTGGTCTTAAACTCCTGGGCTTAATCAATCCTGCTTTGGCCTCCCAAAGTACTGGGATTACAGATTGTGCCACTGCACCTATCCTGCTATCTGAGGTTTTATTACTCCTACATTACTAAATAATTTATTCATCTCCATCAGAACTGTGTTTTTCCTGTACTTCCTGTACCTTATGCCCATTTTGTCTACTTGGACAGTGTGGATTCCTCAAATAAAATGTTTTTTCCACAGAATGTTTTCCAGGCTTTGAACAAGTTGATTTAGCAGGGCACAGTAGCACATGCACGTAGTCCAAGCTACTTGGGAGGCAGGAAGATTGCTTGAGCCCATGAGCTGAGGGCTGTGATTGTGCCTATAACTAGCCACTGCCTAGGCAACATAGTGAGATCTCATCTCTTAAAAAAAAAAAAGTTTAAATGCAAGCTTTTAGATAGATAGTAATGGTCTGTCCAATGATTATATTTATTATAGAAAATGGATAACCTCAACTCTCTTTCCATGCTTTCCATGCTTCAAAGTGCCTGAAGAAAGAAGAGAAGGGGATTAATTTGTGACAGTTTGCCAAAGAATAGTGAAAAAAAACTTCTCTGTTACTAATTTATTCCTTAGAAAGTTAACATAGTTCTTATTCCCTTTATTCTATTTTCAATCCAAAATACAGCTCAGCTTCTTTAAGAGAATTGAATTTTATATTGAGAGCTTAATATGGCTCTTTCTTTCCTTTAATTATAGCAGTGCCTGGAATTATCTCTTGTTATCTCACTTTGTGCCTACTCTCCACCCCCACCCCAGGACAATAGTCCCTTGGAAGAGCTTTCGACAGGCCCTGCATGAAGTACATCCCATAAGTTCTGGGCTGGAGGCCATGGCTCTGAAATCCACTATTGATCTGACCTGCAATGATTATATTTCAGTTTTTGAATTTGACATCTTTACACGCCTCTTTCAGGTAGGATACTAAAAAAGTTGACTATACTGCTTCCGGCTACTTTTCTGAAGAGAAAGCATTTTAAAAAACCAAAACAGCCAGGCTCAGTGGTGCAGCCTGTAATCTCGTGCTTTGGGAGGCTGAGGTGAGTGGATTGCCTGAGCTCGCGGGTTCAAGACTCACCTGGGCAACTTGGCGAGACTGCATCTCTACAATAAATCAAAAAATCAACCGGACGTGGTAGCGCATGCCTGTAATTCGGCTACTCGGAAGGCCGAGGCAGAAGGAACGCCGGAGCCCAGTGGGTCGAGGCTGCAGTGGGCAGGAGTGGCCACTGCACTCCAGTCTGGGTGACAGAGTGAGACTCCAATTCAAAACAAAAACAAAAACAAAAACGTTGGGGGTTTTGTCTATTACTAAAGTATTTTAATTCATTTTAGAAACTAGACAATTGTTTTGTTTTATGTTTTTAATTTGAGATCTTACTCTGTTGTCCAGGCTGGAGTACATGATATGATCCCAGCTCACTGCAGCCTCAACCTTCTGGACTCAGGTGATCCTTCAGCCTCAGCTTCTCAAGTAGCTGGGACTACAGGCACATGCCACCATGCCTGGTTAATTTTTAAATTTTTTGTGGAGACAAGGTCTTGCTGTGTTACCCAGGCTAGTCTTGAATCCTGGGCTCAAGCAATTCTCCCACCTTGGCCTCCCAAAATGCTAGGATTACAGGCTTGAGCCACCTTGCCTTTCCAGAAATTCTTGATGTCACTGTTGCGAGTATTAATATTTCAAAAGAAATTATATTATTTATTTATGTAAAAGTATACTTTCTCCAGCATGTATATGCTAGCTTTCATAAATATCTACTTGGAACTTATTAGTTGTATATGTAGGCCCTTTTCTGTTTGTTGTTGTTCAGTTGCATTACTGTTAGAGCTGCTTTAAAAATTCTAGAATTTAATTTTGTATAGTTAATTTCTCCGTATAAGCATGTATTCTTTTTTCTTAGGATTTCCAAATTTTTATTTCCCAAACATGTTTGTCTTCCTTCAGAGTGATGATATAACTAAGAATTGGTAACAGTGAATTGAGGATATGATTGTTCTTTGTTTTTTATTGCTCAGGCTGATTGTATGTCTGCACTGATTAGTATCTGATCGATGTTTTGTTTCTTTAGCCCTGGTCCTCTTTGCTCAGGAACTGGAACAGCCTTGCTGTAACTCATCCTGGTTACATGGCTTTTCTGACATATGACGAAGTGAAAGCTCGGCTTCAGAAATTCATTCACAAACCTGGCAGGTCAGTTCTGTAAAGGAAAGAGATTTATTATCCTGAATTTTGTTCTTTTGCAACTTGTGCTAGAATAGACAAAAAATCTTTAATTAATAGTTCCCCAATAACCAAGGTTTTGCAGTAGGGTTGATGTCTGTTTATCAGAGGAATTAACTTATTCAGACTCTATGATTTCATAAATACTTTCAGGCCTCTTAAGAGTTGGTTTGAAGTTCTTTGCTTCTGGTCTGGAGTCATTGACAAAGTTGTTCTTTTTTTTTTTTTTGAGTTGGAGTCTCACTCTGTCGCCCAGACTGGAGTGCAGTAGCTGCTCCCGGCCACCGCAGCCTTGACCTGCTGGGCTCCAGCGATCCTTCCGCCTCAGCCTTCCAAGTAGCCGGAATTACAGAAGCGCGCTACCACGCCCGGCTAATTTTTTGATTTATTGTAGAGATGAGGTCTTGCCTGCCCAGGTGGGTCTCGAACCCGCAGGCTCAGGCAATCTACTCACCTCAGCTTCCCAAAGGCGCAGGATTACAGGCTGAGCCACCGAGCCCGACTGACAAAGTTGTTCTTGACGGTCCTTTTGATTTTTGTCTCTGTCTTGCCTTCTACTCTAATATCAGCATACCTTTTACAGTTTCTGTTTATCTCTGTTCATAGTTACATCTTCCGGCTGAGCTGTACTCGTCTGGGTCAGTGGGCTATCGGGTATGTCACTGCTGATGGAAACATTCTCCAGACAATCCCTCACAATAAACCTCTCTTCCAAGCACTGATTGATGGCTTCAGGGAAGGCTTGTGAGTACCTGCTGTTTACCATCTGCTAGAGTCTAGGAATTTAGGGGCTATAAAACTTCGTCATTAAGGACTTTATTCCAGATTTATTCTACAGATTAAGATTCAAGAAACATTAACAGGCTATATAAATTTACCTTTGGATCCTGTAGGACTTTTATTTGTATCTGATAGAGATTCTATGAGTGAAATTGTTTTTCTCTACTGTGTCAGTTATTACCTTGAGTAAACTTAATCTTTCTCGTTTTCCAAATAGTAATGTACTTTTAAGTGTATAGTAGATTTGAAAATATACTAGTTAACAGGAAATTTGACCAGTTTTTTAACTAGCCAACATTTGAGTGATTTAGATGTTCCTAATGACAGCAGGCCTCAGTGGCCTGCATTTGCTTTCATCCTCACTTCATTTTGGTTCAGCAGCATTTCTTCTGGCTTTAGACTTTTGTATCCTGTGCTGATATTTATGACTGAGTCCTTATTTATTCCAGAATTGTTATTCCTTTGTGAATTCAAATTGATCATCAGTCAGTAAGCACAAAAATTACTAACAGTTGACCATGTAACAGAAAGCTAGCTTGTGTTTTAAAATAATTAGAAAAATTGCATCATCTTCTACGTTTGCTTTGGAGCTGGAGGAGGTGCTGCCCCAAATGGAGAACAGTTTGATTAGCGAAACTGCACATCTCCCTGGTAGATGACCTCAGTGGCTTAATTTGCATCTTATTACAGTACTTTCACATTGGTGTCTCTTATTTTGTTAAACCTATAAGCATGGTATTTTAGGTCTTTGGTCAAAAGCAAATGCAATTTAAATTAGGAATTTATATCTTGTCCTTCATTGGTTAAAATGGGGGTTGGCAAATTGTGGCCTAAGGGCCAGCTGTTGTGGTACAGTCTGTGAGCCAGGATAGTGTTGTGAGCCTAAGTGTTGTTTTACAAAACAGCAGCCAGAGAAGAAAATGTGACATAGACTTATGTGGCCTACAAAGCCTAAACTATTTACTCTCTGGCCCTTTACTGCAAAAGTTTGCCACCCCACGATGAAAAGATCGATCCTGTGGCATTGTTCTCTGGAGAAGGACTATCATTGTCTGAAGAATATATTTTTGGAACTATTCTGTGTTGTTTCTTTGAAGTATTAGTAAGATTTATCTTTAAACTTGTACAAAGTTGCTGCCCTTTTAGAATGGGGGAACTCCATGATATCTAATATTATTTGTCTATAGTAGCAAGCACTGATAAATTGACTTCAATAAAACCCCAAGGTTGGTTACTTTTTACAGCTATTTGTTTCCTGATGGACGAAATCAGAATCCTGATCTGACAGGCTTATGTGAACCAACTCCCCAAGACCACATCAAAGTGACCCAGGTGGGTTTTGCATCATATTTTAGCCACATCACTGGAGCCAAGCTTTTGTATGTATTTTATAGAGCTGACAGCATATTTGAATTAAGTGATTGGGACATTTTAATTTTAAACCATGGACTAGACTATTGAATTTGAGTGTGTAGGGTTTGTCTTAAAACCATGGAGCTTAAAATGAGACAAAGATTAGATACTTTCTGGATTAATGGGAGAAGATGAACCACTATTGTGACATTTTTATACAGATAAAATTTGTATGAAAAATAACAGCCTTTGGTTTTCTTTTGTTAGCATTTAAAATTGCAATTGTCGATTCATTCAACAAATAGTCTTTTAACTTTTTTTAATCAAAGGAACAATATGAATTATACTGTGAGATGGGCTCTACATTCCAACTATGTAAAATATGTGCTGAAAATGATAAGGATGTAAAGATCGAACCTTGTGGACACCTCATGTGCACATCCTGTCTTACATCCTGGCAGGTATGGATCCAAACTATTCATTTTCTCAGCTGTGTAATTGCTCTGGAGAATTGGGTATTGTGTATCCTTTACAGATGTGAAGGGTGGCCTGGTTTGTGGGGGTGTTTTAAACCTTTAATTTTTTAAAGCCTCTGGGAAGTATGTTTTCTAGTAGATGAATATTTTAAGAACTTACAGATATATCTGTTACCATCTTTTGCTTTCTCTGCAGGAATCAGAAGGTCAGGGCTGCCCTTTCTGCCGATGTGAAATTAAAGGTACCGAGCCCATTGTGGTAGATCCATTTGATCCCAGAGGAAGTGGCAGCCTGTTGAGGCAAGGAGCAGAGGGAGCTCCCTCTCCAAATTATGACGATGATGACGATGAGCGAGCTGATGATTCTCTCTTCATGATGAAGGAATTGGCTGGTGCCAAGGTAAGACCGCAGTTTAGGAGACTGGCAAAATCCTTCATGAGTTGTGTTCTAAAGCCGTAGAACAGGAGAAGCATTGTGGCTCATGTCTGTAATCCCAACATTTTGAGGCCGAGGCAGGAGGATCGCTTAAGCCCAGGAGTTTGAGACCAGCCTGGGCAACAAAGTGAGACCCTACCTCTGTAAAAATGAAAAAAGTAGCCGGGCCTGGCGGCTCGTGCCTATACTCAAGCTACTTGGGAGGCTGAGGTGGGAAGATTGCTTTTGAGCCTAGGAGTTCAAGGCTGCAGTGAAACACTCTGACCTGGGAGACAGAACAAGACCCTGTCTTTGAATAATGAATGAACGAATGCCATTCTGTTAAAGAATGAATGCCATTCTGTTACATAGAGAGTATGATAAAACAATTTATTCACTAAATCTTGGAAGTAAGGCAGTTCTTGAAGATTGTCATAAATATAGGGCAAACAATAGTTATAATATGCTATAGATTTTCTAGTTTAGCATGATTTGAATTCATAGGACGCATTTTCTTTTATATCAGCATCTGACTGCCTGACACATAGTAAGTGTTCAGTAAACATGTTTTGAAAGAATGGATTTTATCTCTTAAAATGATTGTATCCAGTTTATCTTGCCTTATTTTAGGCTCTTATCACATCTATTCTTCCCCAACCAGAGTCATTGATCTTCAACACAAATGTGACCATCTCATTCTTTTACCTCCTCCCATATTTCTGTTTGATTTTGTTTTGTTTTTTCTGAGTTGGGGTCTCACTCTGTTGCCCAAGCTGAAATGCAGTGGCACGTTCACAGCCACTGCAGCCTCGACCTGCTGGGTTCGGGCAATCCTTCCACCTCAGTCCTCCAAGTAGCTGGAACTACAGGCATGCGCCACCACACTCAGCTAATTTTTTAAAATTTATTTATTGTAGAGATGAGGTCTTGCCAAGCTGCCTGGGCTGGTCACAAACTGGTGAGCTCAGGCAGTCCTCTCACCTCAGCCTCCCAAAGTGCTGGGATTATAGGTGTGAGCCACCGCACCCAGCTTCTCCTCCCACACTTTGCTGATTTCTTGTTACTTAATGAGTTAGCTCATTCTCCCTTCCAGGCACTTTGCTTGATGTTCCTTTCCACTTTGTATTTTCTGGTCTAGCAGAGCTAAACCACTTAGAATTTCTCCAGGCTTTGTCTTGACAGTTTATTTGTAATTTGATTCAGCCTAAATCTCCTAGAAACCTTTCCAGACTGCACCCTGCTCCTCCCACCCCTAGTTCACACATATAATCTAGGTCTGGCCAAGTGTTTCTGGCACCCTGTGAATATGTCTGCCATACAGCTTATCATCTTATAATATTTTATTAAAAATATTTCTCCTTGTAAGTTCCTAGAAGACAGGAGGCATATCTTATTTGGCGTTAGCTGCTCAAAGTTGAGTACATAGTAATTTCTTTCTGTGTTTGACTGGAATTGAAAATACTATAAAGCAGAGTTTGATACATTTCTCAGTGCTAGGTCAATAATGAGCGATTGAAGAAATTTGGATTGTTTGAGTGGTACATTGTTGATAATTTGAAGTTGACAGTAGTTAACCTTGGCCCCTTATAACTGGTGCTTAGGCAGCATTTTAAGAGATTTCATTTGACTCCTGAAGCAGTTTTATATTCTTAAATAGATTGCTGTCTGTTTGTTCATTAAAAGTTTATTGGCTAGGGCTGGGCATGGTGGCTCACACCTGTAATCCCAGCACTTTGGGAGACTGAGACTGGAGGATTGCTTGAGGCCAAGAGTTTGAATCAGCCTGGGTAACAAACCAAGACCTTGTCTCTACAAAACATTTTTTAAAAGTTAGGTGAGTGTGGTGATGCATACCTGTAGTCCCAGCTGCTCTGGAGGCTGAGGTGAAAGGATCACCTGAGTTCAGGAGGTTGAGGCTATGGTGAGATGGAAGTGTGCCTCCACGCCAGCCTGGGCAACAGAGTGAGGCCCTGATTCAAAAAAATAAAAAAGTTTACTGGTAACTCCTGCAATGTTAGGGAAGCTGAATAAGTTAAAGAAGTGATCATTCATGTGTGTATTAATTTGAAATTAAAATATCCTTTTTTGCATGGAATTTTAGAACAGGTAATATACTCATTGGAGAGAAATAGGTACTCATTCAGTGGTGATGTGGGTACAGGTTAGTTCCATCTTTTTGAAGGACAGTTTCACATCTATCTCTATATGTTTAGTTTGAATTAGCAAATCCACTCTTAGGAATTTATCTTAAAAAATAGAGCAGCCGGGCTCGGCTCAGCCTGTAATCCTGCGCCTTTGGGAGGCCGAGGTGAGTGGATTGCCTGAGCCCGCGGGTTCAAGACCCATCTGGGCAACTTGGCAAGATCTCTACAATAAATCAAAAAATGAGCTGGGCATGGTAGCGCGCGCCTGTAGTTTCAGCTACACGGAAGGCTGAGGTGGAAGGATCGCCAGAGCCCAGCAGGTCGTGGCTGCGGTGGCTGGGACCAGCCACTGCACTCCATCTGGGTGACAGAGTGAGACTTCAACTCTAAAAAAAAATTAAAAATAGACAAAGCACAAAGACATAGATGTAATTTATTCTTATAGCTTTTTTTTTGGTAATAAAAAATGAGAAACAACCCATATGTTCTTCAGTTGAAAAAAATTGATCCATCCTTGTGTTAGTAGTCTATTACTCCCATAACAAATTACTACAAATTTAGCAGCTTTAAATAGCACAAATTTATTATCTTCTTGTTGTTTAGGTCAGAAGTCGCATCAATTTCTATGAGATAAAATCAGGGTTTTGGCAGGTTTGTGTTTCTTTCTGTAGGCTGTAGGGGAGGATGATTTCTTACTCTTTTGGGCTTGGCAGGATTTAGTTCATTGCAGTTGTATGATTAAGGTCCCATGTTCCTTGCAGGATTTCAACTGATGGCAGTTTCTAGCTTTTTTTTTTTTTTTTAATCAAAGTCTCACCCTATCACCCAGGCTAGAGTGCAGTGATACACTTACATCCACACAGCCTCAACCTGCTGGACTCAGGCGATCCTTCCACCTCAGCCTTCCAAGTAACTGGAACTACAGGCATGAGCTTCTGTGCCTAGCTAATTTCTGTTCCCAGCATCTAGGAGCCAGCCTCATTCTTTGTTTCCTGAACTCCATTCCTCTTCTTTCAGTCTTAACCTTTTTGAGATTTTCTACTTTTTTTTTGAGTTGGAGTTGCACTCTGTCGCCCAGACTGGAGTGCAGTGGCTGCTTCCGGCCACCGCAGCCTTGACCTGCCGGGCTCCGGCGATCCTTCCGCCTTAGCCTTCCGAGTAGCCGGAATTACAGGCGCGCGCTACCACGCCCGGCTGATTTTTGATTTATTGTAGAGATGAGGTCTCGCCTGCCCAGGCGGGTCTCGAACCCTTGGGCTCAGGCAGTCCACTCACCTCAGCCTCCCAAAGGCGCAGGATTACAGGCTGAGCCACTGAGCCCACCTGATTTTCTACTTTTAATGACTCACATCACTTGTTTGGACCCACTCAGATTATTTAAGATATTTTCCCTGTCTCATGATTCATATCCTCAATCACATCAGCAAAGTACTTTTTGCCGAGTAAGGTTACATATTCACAGGTTTGGGGAAGTAGGACATGAACACCTTTGGGAGACCATTATTCAGCTTACCACAATCTGTGTAATGGAATGCTCTGCAGAATGAGTTCAATTTACATTTACTTAAGCAGAAAGCTGTTTAGTGTGTATTAGGTTTAAAAAACAACATGTGTACTCATTTCTTTAAAAAAACCCTTTTAATACATAGCAAGGAAAATTGGGTAAGAGCACACCAAATTATTTACTGTCATTTCTTTATTTTATTTGCCCCCTCTTCCCCCACCCCCTTGCAGAAAGACCAAACACTTAGGGGGAAAGAGGGAGGGAGGCCCATGAGCCTGCAGTTAGGGAGGCCAGAGAACAGCGACCGGCAGCTCACCTGGGCTGCAGCACCCACCAGGATGACCTCTCCAATCGCCTGGCCCATTGCAGGATGCAGATGGAGGAAGGGGAATGGGAGGGGGAAAAAAAAACCAAAAACGGTTGTTCCCACCCAAGGTTGCAACACCCAGGGGCCCGCCTAGGGTGTCGCACCCTGGAGAGGGTATATGACCTTATCTGATCGCCTGTTCAGTTTGCACGATGAACCGGTGCGGGCCAGTGGCTAACCATCATCTGTCACTGCCAGGTCTCACCCTAATGGCGGCCTACTGTTATTTCTGAGCATAGAAGTTCAGAGGACTTCAATTTTGTAAAATGTTTGAAATTTTGACAGTTAACTCATACTGCTTTTGCAAGGTGTTTATTGTGCTAGATAAGTAGCTCAGTGTTGAATGCTGTCTGGGACAAGAAGTCTTGAAACAAGGCTCTTAGAGAGCTAGTAGTTTTATTTAGGAATAGGATATATATATGCAGGTGAAGCACTACTCAGCACAAAGTAGACAGTGAACATTGTTCTCAATTGTTGGGTACATACTAAGTAGCATAGGAGTTTAGAAGAAAGAAGAAAACGAACACTTTTCCCTTAGCTGTGTAGAAATTCAAATAGTGGGGAGAAAAAACCCAGTTTCATGTATTGTATTGTCATTTGACTATTCTGTGGTTTGTCTCTTCTTAATGGAATTCATGTTTCCAGGCTTATACATATTGGCATACTTTTGCGAGTCTATCAATAGTGTCAATTTTTAGCAGTGAAATTGCTGGATAAGAGAGTGTGTATTTAAATTCTGTAGTGGTAAAGGATATAATTAAGGGAGGGGCACATGGGGAATGTAACAAAGACAGTGGTATTCTCTTAGAAGGGTAGTAAATATGTTTTATTTCGTTATTTTTTATGCCTTATAGTTCATTAAATAATTTTTATGAATAAAATATTTGAGTGGAAATGTAACTTTTTTGACAGATACTAAAATTTGTCCTAAAAAATATCTTTCTGTGAAAAGATGAGAGGTAAACTTTTGAGACTTTTTTTTTTTTCCTGAGTTGGAGACTCACTTTGTCGCCCAGGCTGGAGTGCAGTGGCATGCTTATGGCCACTGCAGCCTCAACCTGCTGGGCTCAGCTGATCCTTCCACCTTAGCCTTCCAAGTGACTGGAACTGCAGGTGCTCACCACCATGCCTGGCTAATTTTTTGATTTATTGTAGAGATGAGGTCTTGCCAAGTTGGCCAGGCTGGTCTTGAACCCCTGGGCTCAGACTATCCTCTCGCCTCAGCCTCCCAAAGTGCTGGAATTACAGGCATGAGCCACTGCTCTGGCTACTTTATTTTAAAACGCCTTTATTCATCCCTCAAACGTGAGTTGCCTAGTTAGAGAATTCTAAGTGGAAAACTTTCCAGCTTCAACTTGTTAAGGCTTCACTGACTTCTAGCTTCTAATATATTTTTGTTCTTTGGTGCCCCCTTTCCCTCAATCCCCAGATACTTTTAGGATATTTTTCTTATTCTTGATTTGCTGAAAAATGTAGGGATCTTTTTGGTTAGTTTGCTTGTTAGGGGTTTGTTTTCCTTCATTGAACTGGGTACATAATAAACTCCTTTTTATTTATTTTTATTTTTATTTTTTTGAGTTGGAGTCTCACTCTGTCATCCAGACTGGAGTGCAGTGGCCGCTCCCGGCCACCACAGCCTCGACCTGCTGGGCTCCGGTGATCCTTCCACCTCAGCCTTCCGAGTAGCCGGAATTACAGGCATGCGCTACCACGCCCGGCTGATTTTTTTATTTATTGTAGAGATGAGGTCTCGCCTGCCCAGGCAGGTCTTGAACCCGTGGGCTCAGGCAATCCACTCACCTCAGCCTCCCAAAGGCGCGGGATTACAGGCTGAGCCACCGAGCCCGGCTTAAACCCCTTTTTAAAAATGGATATTGGCCCAGGCTTGGTAGCTCAGCCTGTAATCCCAGGGCTTTGGAAGGCTGAGGTGAGTGGATTGCCTGAGCCTGTGGGTTTGAGACCTGCCCGGGCAACTTGATGAGACCTCATCTCTACAATAAATCAAAAATTAGCCAGGCGTGGTAGCGTGCGCCTGTAATTCAGGCTACTTGGAAGGCTGAAGCGGATTTTATCTCAGGAGCCCAGCGGGTCAAGGCTGCAGTGGCTGGGAGCGTGCCACTGCACTCCAGTCTAGGCGATGGAGTGAGACTCCAACTCAAAAAAAAAAAAAAAAGGGTATTTATGTTCCTCAGGCCTTAGAAATGTGCTTGTAGTATTTCTCTGATAATTTATTTTCCATTTATGTTTTTTCCTTTTCTGAAACTGTATATGTTAGGATACAAGAATATTGCAGGGATCAGTTAATGTTGAGCTCCGAGCTGAAGAATATGATTAGCTCAACCCTCTGCACTTAAGGAATGGTGTGCAGAGAGGGCCTTCCAGACTGGGGAAATGACTTAAAGAAAGGCACAGAGGTCGGAATAATCATAGCCACAATGCTGTTCTAGACAGGCTCATCTTTCCAGTTTTAAACACTGGGAAGACGAGCCTGTCTAGAACAGCACTGCTGCCTATTAACGGAGTTGTGGGAAACACTGTTGGTTGCAGAGACCAGACAAAAAAAACCTGTGAAAGCCAAACAAGAGAGAGAGATTTTGTGACAAGGGAAATTGGGAGTTCCTGGTGGTTTTTGAGTTGCTAAGCTGATAGTGGTAAGCAAAAGGATTTGGTGAGAAACTGTAAGTCAGGAGGATCACTAGAAGGTTTTTTTTTGTTTGTTTTGTTTTTAAATAAATCAGATGTGGGTTTAAGTAGAATGCAAAGAAAGGTACAAATATGAGATTACTTTGGGGAAAATCTGCAGGATGTATGTAGTCAGTGACTGACTAAATGTTGACAATGAAGTGAGAGTTAGTGACTAATACCTTTAGACTTATGTAGTAGATGTTTAGCTACTCATGCTGTGTTGCCAGCTGATAGGGAGCCCATTTTCTAAGCCTGAGTAAAAAGCAAGTAGCTAAAGACGAGGGGTTTCTTTCCCCTTAATCACCACCCAGCACTACTAACAGGACTCACCGACATGGGGATGGTTTCTTCCTGTCCTCTTGCTATGTGCTTATAATATGTGTTTGCCTCTATTCCATTAGTATTGCTTCCTGTTGGGGAATTTAAATGCAAAGTAACATTTTGTATGATTACTATGCATCTATCTTGTGACAACTTTGACAAGCTTTTCAGCTATTCCTCACTCTGCTCTTGGCAGGGAAATGGAAGAGGTTATACATTATTCCTTGTTCTAATTTGGCACCTCACTTTTTGAAACTCAAATTGACAAGAAAATATCGGTTCCTTTAAATTACTGAATTGAAATTATTTATTTGGAAGAACTCAAGGTGTTTTCTAGTGATGTTGCTGATCATTTTCTTCTTACACATCTTATCTTTTTTATTATCATAATAACCCACAGAGAATTTATCATCTTTGATTTCTTTATTCTGCTCCTTAACCTTTATTTTCTCAGGTGATTTCTTGAAAGGTTAATATCTGCCCTTTTCTTTTGATATGGGTTCCTATTTTTAATCTTGAAAGTATTTTTTTATTTTTCCAAAGATGAGGAGATATACAATTGTAATAATTTTAAAAATTATAAACTTGGAAGCGTTTTGCAGCACTGCCAATTCTGGATGTTTGCCTGTAGTTTGCTGTTCATATATTTCTGTGATTAAGAGTGCCCTCTTATGGTGACACACAGATACTTCAGGAAGTGCTAGAATCTCTGGAAGTTTAAGCTTTTTAAGAGGGGTTTGTGTGACCGGAAACCTAAATCTGGCCCATTGGCAGTTATACTCAGTGTTTGCATGGTATTTGCCATCTGCAGCTTTAAGAAGAGTTAAAAGATGACAATTTCCGAACTAGAGTAACCTGTTAAGAAACTGTATTTGTTCTAGGTGGAACGGCCTCCCTCTCCGTTCTCCATGACCCCACAAGCATCCCTTCCCCCAGTGCCACCACGACTTGATCTTCTGCCACAGCGAGTATGTGCTCCTTCAAGTACTGCTGGTCTTGGAACTGCTTCTAAGGTAAAGCATTATCTTTTATTATTTCTGTAGTTTTCTGTTGCATTAGTGGGTTTTGATTGATATGCTTCCATCATGTTTCCACAGACCGCTTCTGGCTCCCTTCATAAGGACAAACCATTGCCAGTACCTCCCACACTTCGGGATCTTCCACCACCACCTCCTCCAGACAGGCCATATTCTGTGGGAGCAGAAACTCGACCTCAGAGACGCCCTCTGCCTTGTACACCAGGCGATTGTCCATCCAGGGACAAACTTCCTCCTGTTCCCTCTAGCCGCCTTGGGGACTCATGGCTTCCTCGGCCAATCCCTAAAGTACCAGTAGCTGCTCCAAGTCCCAATGATCCTTGGACAGGAAGAGAATTAACCAACCGGCACTCACTTCCATTTTCATTGCCTTCACAAATGGAACCCCGAGCAGATGTGCCTAGGCTTGGAAGCACATTCAGTCTGGATACCTCCATGGTGAGTCCTAATTTTGAAAGTATTTGACCTATTAACAAGTATTTGTGGATGGCATTTTATGAGTCAAAGTTTTGTACAGAATTCAGAGATGATATAAAATAATCCCTACCCTCAAGAAGTGTATATCTTAATAAGGCAGATGAGACCATTTGCAAATATTACAGTAAATGACCTTTTATCAATGCCGTGTATAAATATAACTAGAAAACGTTTACATTTTAGAGAAAGGAGAGATTATTCCTCGATAGAGTAATCATGAGGAACTTATGGAAAAATGGCATGTGAATCTGAACTATTCTTTGGAAAGTGGATACAAATTTAAGGTAGATAAGAGACACAGTGACAGAAATGCTTAAGGTATGTTGCGGAATGACAGGTTAATTTAAGCAGAGCAGTACCTTTGTGTATCAGAGTAGGAAGGACTAGAAAGGAGCATAAACACTATAAACACTAGATGAGAGGGACGTGAATGGAATTTTGAGGCTGTAGTGAGGTATGATCATGACATTGCACTCCAGTCTGGGCAACAGAGTGAGACTCCGTCTAAAAAAAAAAGATGTCGTAACCCCTAGGCACAGCATTAGGAGTGAGGTGAGATCTGTGCCTATGTTTTTGTAAGGAGGTTCTTTTTTTTTTTTTTTTAACGCTTTTCTTTACTTTTCAGAATGTGAATAGCAGTCCATTAGTAGGTCCAGAGGGTGAGCACCCCAAAATCAAACCTTCCTCATCTGCTAATGCTATTTATTCTCTGGCTGCCAGGTAAGTTTACTAGAGCTATATACCATGGAGTTGATACTTTTAAACAGCTTATTGACAGAACATTTAGAAAACTCAGAGAAGTATAAAGAAGAAAATGCAAATAATCTCTATTTGCACTATGTAGACATGATTATATTTTATATTTTGGGATATTTCCTTCCATTCTTAATTCTGCGTACATATATCAACCTTGCTGGGACTTATACATTTTATTAATCTCTTCAAAGAAGCAGTTTTGGATTTATTAATTTTAAAAAAATCTTATTAGGTATGTGCTTTCTGTTTTGTTGCTGCTTAAGTGCTTTGTCACATATTAAAATGGCTACATCAACTGTCTTAGTATTTGCATAACTTTTTTTCACTCTTTTCACTCTTTTATTTTCAACTTTTCCGTGCTCTTATATTGAAGTTATCTCTCTCGTAAGCTGTGTGTACTCATTAGTTCTCTCCTTAAATTTATCTAGTCTGACATTTTGTCTAAAAATAATTGAAATATTTGTTTCTATTATTTTCTCCATTGTACCAACTTTTTTTTCATTTTTATCTGTTTTTACTTTCTTTTGGATTAAAGTATTTTTTTCTGTTACACTATTTCATTCCTTCTATTACTCTTTTAATAGTTCTAAAGATTCCAATATGCACGCATGACTTAGTGTACTTTAAATTGCTCTTCTTAACACTTTCTGGGTGTTTAAGTTTCCCACAGATGTATCCTGTAGGGCTATTCATTTCTTCCTATTGCCATGTGGAATCTTTTTCCATCTGCCTTAAGAATTTACATGTGAGTGCATGAGTGTGTGTGTTTAGTATATCTTCTATCAGTGGATTCATATTTTTGTTTGAAAATATATTTTCCTCCCTTTCATTTTTTTTTTTTTTTTTTTTGAGTTGGAGTCTCACTCTGTCACCCAGACTGGAGTGCAGTGGCTGCTCCCGGCCACTGCAGCCTCGACTGCTGGGCTCCGGCAATCCTTCCGCCTCAGCCTTCCAAGTAGCTGGAACTACAGGTGCGCACTACCACGCCCGGCTGATTTTTGATTTATTATAGAGATGAGGTCTCACCAAGTTGCCCAGGCAGGTCTCGAACCCGCGGGCTCAAGCAATTCACTCACCTCAGCCTCCCAAAGCACAAGATTATAGGCTGAGCCACCGAGCCCGGCTCCTTTCATTTTTTTTAAAAGACACTTTCACTGGGTACAGTGTTCTGAACTGGAGTTATTTTATTTTAGCAGTTTAAAAATATTCCACTGTCTTCTGGCTTCCATTGCTTCTGTTGAGAAGTTAGCTCTCAGTCTTTTTTTTTTTTGAGTTGGAGTCTCACTCTGTTGCCCAGACTGGAGTGCAGTGGCACGCTCCTGGCCACCGCAGTCTCAACCTGCTGGGCTCCAGCGATCCTTCCGCCTCAACCTTCCAAGTAGCTGGAACTACAGGTGCGTCTACCACGCTGGCTAATTTTTGATTTTTTGTAGAGTGAGGTCTCGCCAAGTTGCCCAGGTGGGTCTCGAACTTGCAGGCCCAGGCAATCTACCCGTCTCGGCCTCCCAAAGTGCTGGGATTGCAGGCTGAGCCACCAAGCCCGACCAGCTCTCAGTCTTTTTTTTGAGTTAGAGTCTCACTCCATCACCCAGACTGGAGTGCAGTGGCCGCTCCAGGCCACTGCAGCCTCGGCCTGCTAGGCTCCGGCGATCCTTCTACCTCAGCCTTCCAAGTAGCTGGAACTACAGGCGTGCGCTACCATGCCCAGCTAATTTTTGATTTATTGTAGAGATGAAGTCTCGCCAAGTTGCCCAGTCAGGTCTCGAACCCGCGGGCTCAGGCAATCCACTCACCTCAGCCTCCCAAAGCACAGGATTGCAGGCTGAGCCACGGAGCCCGGCTAGCTCTCTGTCTTAATGGTACCCCTTTAAAGGTAATATTTCTTTTTGTGGCTGTGTATAATAAGACTTCATTTTCTGTGGTTCCTAGCGATTTTACTATAATCTTGCTTTGTGGTTTTCTTTATATTTTTATATATATCTTTATATATGTAAATATATATCTTTATATTTTCTTTTTTTTTTTTTGAGTTGGAGTCTCACTCTGTCACCTGGCTGGAGTGCAGTAGCACTCTCATGGTTACTGCAGCCCTGACTTGATAGACTCAGGAGATCCTTCCATGTCAGCCTTCCAAGTAGCTGGAACTACAGGCATGCTCTACCATGCCCTGCTAATTTTTAAAATTTTATTATAGAGGCAAGATCTCATCAAGTTGCCCAGGCTGGTCTTGAACCCATGGGCTCAGGCTGTCCACTCACCTCGGCTTCTCAAAGTCCTGGGATTATAGGCTGAGCCACTGAGCCCGGCCTCCATTTTCCTTCTTAAATGAACATATAAGTTACAGTGACTTAAAGGCCATATCTGATAACTTCAACTCTGTCTCTCCTGCTTGGCAAGACAACTAAAATATCAGTTCATCTTCTCAGTTGCTGCTTTCTGCTTGGTTTCTCACAATTTCACCCCGTGTATAAATAACTTAGGGATTAGCTATAGCTATAGGGAAAGTTGCAGGCAAAACTGCAGACCTATTTCTCTGCTATTCCCTTCTATAGAATTTTTGGTCCCTTACACCTTGGCTGTCTTGGTATCCGGGAATTCCAGTCTTTCTGTTAGTCTGTTTCCTGTTGCTGAACTGAATACTTGAGATTGGGTAACTTATAAGGGAAAAACAAAATATTTATTTAGTTCAGGTTCTGGAGGCTGGGAAGTTCTCAAGATCATGGCACCAATATGTGATGAGGGCCTTTTTGCTGCATCATAACACTGCAGAGGGCATCACATAGTGAGAGGACAAGAGTGTCCTCTCTTCCTCCTCTTATACAGCCACTAGTCCCATAACAGAGGCCTTACCCTTAATCCTAATTACCTCCCAGAGGTCCTATCTCCTAATACCATCAACAGATGAATTTGGGGATTAAATTTTCAGCATATCAAATTTGGAGTATATAGTCAAACTATAGCACTCTCTCCAACCCATTAAGACTACCTCAGTAATTTCAGAACCCCGAATACAGAGCTTATTTCTGATTTGTAAAGCAGTGTGACTGGTTTAAGCGGAACCCCAATTTGTAGAATAGATCAGAACAGATCTGTTGTGGTAGAAGCAGAAGTAAGCTTCTGTGGGCTCGTGGGCTCCTGCTTGGAGCCTCTAAGGCAGGGATCCCCAAACAGTCCAGTATTGGACTGTAGCCTATTAGGAACCAGGCCACACAGCAGGAGGTGAGGGCAGCTCAGCAAAGCTCCATCTCCTGTCAGATCAGCGGCAGCATTAGATTCTCATAGGAACACAAACCCTCCCTGAACTGTGCATGCAAGGGATCCAGGGTATGTGCTCCTTATGAGAATCTAATGCCTGATGATCCCCCTCACCCCCTCCCCTGTTCATGGAAAAATTGTCTTCCACAAAACTTGGTCCCTGATGCTAAAACTGTGTCTGCTGCTCTAAGGCACTTAGGGACACAGTTGACTCCAGGTATATTGCTGTATGTGTGGTTCAAAATGTATTCAGTACACCATTTTTTGAGAAGTTGTTACCTTTTTTTTCCGGCATTATGAACAATGCTATAGTGAATATCCTTGATGGTTTCCTTGGGAAAATTCTTAGAAATGGAATTTCTGAGACCAGGAAACCAATAGTGTGCTTGTTTGGTTAATAAGTACTTTTGTTGGAGTATATGTCAGAAAAGTTATATCTATTTCTTATTTATTTATTTATTTATTTATTTTTGAGTTGGAGTCTCATTCTGTCACTCAGACTGGGGTGCAGTGGCCGCTCCCGGCCATCGCAGCCTCGACCTGCTGGGCTCTGGCAATCCTTCTGCCTCAGCCTTCCAAGGAGCTGGAACTATAGGCGCGTGCTACCACGCCCAGCTAGTTTTTGATTTGTTGTAGAGATGAGGTCTCGCCAAGTTGCCCAGGCAGGTCTCGAACCCACGGGCTCAGGCAATCCACTCACCTCGGCCTCCCAAAGTGCTGGGATTACAGGCTGAGCCACCGAGTCCGGCTCCTCACACACATCTTAAGTGAATATTTGCTGAGGTTTTTTTTTTTTTTTTTTTTTTTGAGTTGGAGTCTCAATCTATCACCCAGGCTGGATTGCAGTGGCATGCTCATGGCCACTGCAGCCTCGACCTGCTGGGCTTAAGTGATCCTTCCACCTCAGCCTTCTAAGTAGCTGAAACTATAGGCGTACACTATCATGCCCGACTTATTTTTTGATTTATTGTAGAGACAAGTTTTTGCCAAGTTGCCCAGGCTGGTCTTGAACCCCTGAGCTCAGGCAATCCTCTCACCTCAGCCTCCCAAAGTGCTGGGATTATAGATGTGAGTCACTGCACCCGGCCTATACTTGCTGATTTCTCAGTCTGTGTCTTCAGCTGGAAACTCCTGCAAAGTTCCAGCTCCAGTTGCTTCCTGGGATTACAGGCCGAGCCACCACGCCCAGCCATTTGCCGAGTTTTAACAAAGCATACATAAGGTTAAATTTTTAATTATAAAAGTAATATGTAGATATATTTCTATGTCTGTGTAGGTAATATGGGACTGTCATATTCTATGTTCAGTTTTGATAGTGCCTAAGTGTCTTATAATAAGTGTGTGTTGCTTTAAAATTAAGAAAACTAAACATTAAGTAAACAGGTAAATAAATACAAGGGGTGCTTCTTATAGAGTATTTAGGATATGCCAAAAAAAAGTACAAAGGGGAAAAGAAGAGAAACATAAATTCACACCTCAAGAAACAGTTTTATATTGTGTGGGTATGTTTTTGTTACACAATTTTTTTTTTTTTTTTTTGGTCTTGGTCTCATTTCAGAGGGCAGGTTGGCAGGGGAAGTTTTGTTTCAAAAGCTTCTGGGTGAAAGTTATATGTGGGTATAATGGCAAGATCCCTGAAGTGTGGGGGTCAGAAGATCTGGGATCTTGCCATTATTGATGCTAAAAGTCATTTCATCTCCCAGAATTGATGCTAAAAGTCATTTCATCTCTCTTTATTTCACATTTTACTTGTATAAAATTAGAAGTTTGAGAAAACTTTTGACAAGCTATATATTTCTTGAAATCATAGGTAGATTTTAGAAGTGGAATTTGGAAGACATTTCTAGCATATTGTCAGAAAGCTACCTGCTGTTTTGTGTTTCATACCTAGAGGAGAAAAACTGGGATACTAGCTCTAGAACTGTAACTCTATAATGAAGCTTATATGGGAAATGGAATTAGCCAGTATCAGGCACCTATCCCAGTGTAACACATCTTAAGCATAATAGCCATGCCTTTGGTCAGCTAAAAATGAAATTGTTAGTGTGTTTTTTATTAATTACCTTTCTTCTTTAGTAGAAATACTAGTTCTGTAGGTGGCATGTATTTTGCTCTGTAAGATTTGAATTGTTTCTGTTTTGAAGCCATTGATTTCACACTTGAAAATTTTCCAGCTTAATTTTTAAAAATCTTTTTTATTCTTCTTCTTTCAGACCTCTTCCTGTGCCAAAACTGCCACCTGGGGAGCAGTGTGAGAGTGCGGAGGACACAGAGTATATGACTCCTTCCTCTAGGCCTCTAAGGCTTTTGGACACAACCCAGAGTTCACGGTAGGCTCATGACAATCCTCTTCTGGACTTTGATGTGGATAATTCAGTTGACATCCCTCACCTGCTTGACTTGCTACGTGCACATAGCGTTACCCAACCAGGTTAAGGCAGACAGATAAATCTCGCCCTTAATAGTTAAGCCTTTTGTAGCTGTAAGCAGTTCTACTTATGTTTTCTCAGCAGCACAGTAACCTCAAAAGCATACACATCTGTAACTTGTCACATGGGCCAGTCTTACAACATTGTTAGTGATACTGTCAAAAGGAGATGAGTCTTAATGAGTTTGCAGATAACAGTTCTATTTCTGAAGATCATTATGGCACTTTCCTTCCGGTTCAGAGCATGTGATTGTGACCAGCAGATTGATAGCTGTACATATGAAGCAATGTATAATATTCAGTCCCAGGCGCCATCTGTCACTGAAAACAACAGCACTTTGGTGAGTAGCCACTCTGCTACTTTAAAAATGATTGATGTACTAGTGAGAATGAACCTGTAGTATTTGGCTAATGAGATAGCTTAATCTAAGCGGAAAATTCTTTGTAATAATCTGCTTTGGCAAAATATCTTTGGTCCATAGGCAGTAAAGTTTTCTCCACCCTTTTATTTCCTGTTCACACAGCTAGTTCCCTTTTGTGCTTTTTTGTCCTTCCTAGAGCCTGGAAACATTTGTGTTATATGGTCTGGACCCGCAATGCTGGCAGCTCCCTTTTATTGCAATTGCATCGATGAAATTCTTTTGTGTGGGCGTGGCGAATACTCAATTCCCATGTTAACTAGCTTACCAAGTTGAAAGTTCAAGAAGCCTGCAATCACAGGACCCTTTGCTGATCTCCCAATGTGAAATGCAGATAGAAGTGTTGAATGAAAGCTGTAAAATGGCATTTTAGTTTTTGACATTAGTGGCTATTAACCTTGGCAGGTGTTACCTTTGACAGGTTCAAAAAAGAGAGCTGCAGGATTTGTGCAGATTTTATTTTGTTTCTTTTATCTCTATCCACAAGACCTCATGTGGTGTTTGGCCCACAGTGAACGTTCAATAACTGTTTGTTGAATGAAATAAATTATTGTATACACACATGAATAAATGGATATCCCTATATTGAAATGTATTAGGAGATAGAGTGTGTCAGAAGAAGAAGATAACTTAACAAACTTCTCTCCAGGTGAAGGAAATTTGGCTGCATCCCATACCAACACTGGCCCTGAAGAATCAGAAAATGAGGATGATGGGTATGATGTCCCTAAGCCACCTGTGCCAGCAGTGCTGGCCCGCCGAACTCTCTCAGATATCTCCAATGCCAGCTCTTCCTTTGGTTGGTTGTCTCTGGATGGTGATCCCTCCACAAGTGAGTCTCCAGGTTAACTTGGGTTTGTCCTGAATGATTGTATATCTCCTAATGGTGACAGTAAGTCAGTAGGTGGAAGTAGTCAACTAAACCCTATGTCTAAATGGGAGGAAAGCCCCAAATAAGGAAGTTAAACTGTAGTCAAACTCTTCAGGATTTTACAGACTTGAAAATGAGGTTATTCCTTAAACTGTGACTCCTCCTGTGCTGAGGGTAGGTAGGATTTATAGCTCCTCTGAGTATACCTTGTGACAGTGGTAATTATGCTTGATGGCTCAGACCACACATTCCTTTTTTCTGGGCCCATTCATTGGAAAGGAGGTGTGCCAGCTCGAGTGCATTCTGAATGGGCCTGGAGCCACCCCACATTGGGCCTTGACTATCGGGGACTGTTCTTCTTGCACCTGTGGCTGCCTGGTGGGGCAGCAGCCAGAGTTGCTGTCACTTTGGAAATTGAAGACAGCCTTCAGGACAGCTGGTGAAAAAGATACACAGCATCCAGTTACCCAAGTGGGCAATGATCTCCACCCAACCTTGAGTAGTGCTTCTTCACTGCAATGAGCTTATTTCTGTTTGTTTCTTTATTCGTACAAGTGAAGTTTAGTATCTTCTCTGGTCCCCTTGGAATTTTTAAAAAAACAATCTGGATGATAGATGTATGGAACTTGTTGCTAAATATGAAGCATGATGCAGATGTTATACGTTTAGGGATAGCAATGGTTATTGTTAGTGGAACAGGTGCATGGTATATTTAGAAGGTTGCTCCTACATAAGGAGGAAGCCACCTCCTAAAACCCTCGAACCTGTAAGACCCAACCTTGTGTCTGAAGAGCACAAGCACCCAACTGACAGGAGGACAAGCATATCTTGATGTTAGCATGTTTTTAGTATTACTGTCATTAAATGAGGATTCCACCTAAGATTTGCAAACATTTTGTTTCCTGTTTCTTCTAGACTTCACTGAGGGTTCCCAGGTTCCTGAGAGGCCCCCCAAACCATTCCCTCGGAGAATCAACTCTGAACGGAAAGCTGGTAGCTGTCAGCAAGGTGGTGGTGCTGCTGCCACTTCTGCTGCCACCGCCTCGCCTCAGCTCTCCAGTGAGATTGAGAATCTCATGAGTCAGGGGTACTCCTACCAGGACATTCAGAAGGCTCTGGTCATTGCCCACAACAACATTGAGATGGCCAAAAACATCCTCCGGGAATTTGTTTCTATTTCTTCTCCTGCCCACGTAGCCACCTAGCACACCACTTCTCTACTGCAGCTTTAGAGGACCAGGGAGCTGGGAGCTCTTACTCGGGTGGCACCTAGAAGGGCAGGGTTCCTTTTGGAGACTTCACAGTGAAGTCTTGCCCTCTCTGTGGGATATCACACCTGTGGTTCCAAGATTTCAAAGCAGTGGAATGAAAATGGAGCAGCTAGTATGTTTTATTGTATAGATCTTGAGAGTGCATTTGAAGGTGTCCTTCAGTTCCACTTAGAGAGAGTGTGGATTTTATTACATGGTAACCTACCCGGGGAATAGTGCAGAAAGCCGTAGAACAAATATTGTGCTGTAAATCCTAATTGAGGACTAAAAACTTCCCTGGGTTAAGGGTGTGTGTGTGTGTGTGTGTGTGTGTGTGTGTGTGTACACGTACATGTACACACACACGTGTGCGCACTCTTCTGTCTGCCTGTGTTGTGTGTATCCTTGTGATTATAAGATTAACCTGCTGTGTGTGTTAATCCCAGGTAGGGAATTAGCACAAGAGGTTTAGGAAGGAATCTTTTAAAGAATTCCATCTACTGTGGTATTAGACCCAACCCTGGTGTGTATTACAACTTCAACACTCCCCTTTGGCTTAGATTATCATGTGCGAGTTAAAGTCTTATATTTTTAGAATACCCTCCCTCTGTCCTTTCCCCTATCAGCTCCTTCCTCTTCCTTCTTCTTGGTGTTCTGTCACTGGCAGTAAGCTTGCTGTGACCAGCCTTATGGAGGCCCAGCAGCTTATAGGTGTTCTTTATTATGTGTGATGGGGTTGGTTTGTTTGGTAGGGAGGTGGGAGGAAAAGTACTGTTGCTATATCATTGTAATCATGTTTGATACTAGCAGCTAACACTGGTCACTCCAAAGTACTGTTTCTGTAGGAACGTTGAATTTGTTAAGATGTTTTAATTATCCTAATTACATAATGACTGATTTGAGATAGAGGCCTTCAAATACATTCCATGCCCTCCCCAGAAAATAGTCTGTGGGAGTCAGTTGCCTTGGTGCCAGGTATGTGTTCTGATGTAGGTCATGAGTCTTTCTACTTAATGGGAAGGAAAGCATTTGTTTCCAGGATGACTTTCTGGCCAAGATGCCATGAAGCTTTTAGGAAGTTTCATTTACATGCTATTTAAATGCACAAAATAGACAATAAGGATTATTTGTTCAATTTTTCTTCCCAGTGAATTAATTTCTGCTTATGGGTGTCTTCCTTTGAACATGAGTCAGGTTAAATTTTCAGAAGGGATTTTTTTCTTTTCCCTTTAGGTAATGGGGCTAACACCCATGGTAGCACAGCATTTTGCTGATAATTAGCACCTTTCCTCCAGTGGTTCCTCTTGTGCCTATGGCTTTGGGAATGTAATGTCTCTTTCTTCCTTTCCTTCCCTTTTCTTTTTCACTTTAGGTCCTATGTACTGTCTTTAATGACTCTTGTTCACAGTAATTAGATGACATGTGGTGAATACTATATAAAGACAATATGAGGTAGAGACTGGCAGCATGTGTAATTGCAAGTTCATAAAGAAGACTGAGAGTCCAGTTTGGAGAGCCATTAGTTAATAATTCCCCTTTTCCTTTCTGTGTGTGAGTCAGAGTCTCACTCTGTTACCCAGGCTCAAGTGCAGTGGCATGCTCACGGCCACCGCAGCCTCGACCTGCTGGCTCAGGTGATCCTTCCATCTTAGCCTTCCAAGTAGCTGGAACTACAGGCGTGTGCTACCACGCTTGGCTAAATTTTTTGATTTATTGTAGAGACAAGATCTTGCCAAGTTGCCCGGGCTGGTCTCAGGCAATCCTCTCCCCTCAGCCTCCCAAAGTGCTGGGATTACAGGCATGAGCCACCATGCCGGAATCAGTTAATAACTCCTTTAGATATTGATAAATGATCCCTTGGGTTCGGTTAGTTCTCTGTCCAGAATTTTTTGCTAACTACTCTAGCAGTGTGTAACCTTCTTCCATATCAGAAGCAAGCCTGCTCTTTGATAAATCTACCTTTCTCAGAATCTAAATCATGCTTTCATCTTTAGATCCAGAGAAATGGCCCTCTGTAGATCAGTTTTCTCTCTAATATTGTCATCTTTGGAACTAAAACTCGTTCGAACTCTTCTCTTGGCATTCAGCTATTCCTAGATCTTTGCAGTTTAGCTCTGGCTTCAGAGCCATTTATATTCCCAGAGTAGACAGTGCAGGACCTCATGTTGATTTGCTCTGGTTGCCCGGTGTCTTCTCTTCATGATGGACAACAGCACAGGCCACCATCAGGTGAAGAGGAGTTGGACTGGAGGGAGGGAAGCAGGGGAAAGTGGTAGTGAGCAGGAGACAGTAGACTACTATCTTCTTCTAAAAGCCAGTATGTATAGTGTTTCATTTTGATGTAACATTCAGTTTTGCATTTTGCTTAAATGTTGAAGGCCTGGACAAAGAACTAAAAAACAATGATAGCAGTTTCCAGGCCTATCCATATTGTAATTTTTTTTTCTCTGCAGATATTACCCATAGTCTGAAGATCTATTAAGAAAACAAAGCATTGGCTGCTTATCATTTGCCTTTTCAGTGCATCCAAATCTTTTGTCGACGTTGTCCATCCTTTATAGGCTAAGGGCAGGTTAATGTTGTCCTTTCTTTTTTATTTTTATTTTTTTTTGAGTTGGAGTCTCACTCTGTCACCCAGACTGGAGTGCAGTGGCCGCTCCTGGTTACCGCAGCCTCGACCTACTGGGCTCCGGCGATCCTTCCGCCTCAGCCTTCCAAGTAGCTGGAACTACAGGCACACGCTACCACGCCTGGCTCATTTTGATTATTTATTGTAGAGATGAGGTCTCGTCAAGTTGCCCAGGCGGGTCTTGAACCCTTGGGCTCAAGCAGTCCACTCTCCTCAGCCTCCCAAAGGCACGGGATTACAGGCTGAGCCACCGAGCCCGGCTTGTCCTTTCTTAATTGAGTGTGATGCGGCTCTTTGAGGCAGCCCTGAAATTGAGGTTACAGCTCCCTTTGTTGAGCCATGTGCACTGTTGATGGTTTTGGGTATTAGTTTGTCAGATGTGTATTTGCAAGCATTCAAGGTTTTGGACCATTTCATGAGGGTCTTTCCTTTGGGTGCTTGATGACACACCTGGGTTCCTGTCTGAAATTGCCAGGCAAGCTTTCAGGAGGTTTTCACATGACTCTTGTTTTGAGATATTCTCAGAAATTTAATTTCTTATGTTGTCTTTTGACTAAGTTACCAATAACCCATTTGTATGGCTATTTTTAATTCTTTGGCTATGCTCTGAATTTAACTAAAATTGCCCTTTCATGAACTGGCTTTACTTTGGGTTTTGCCATTTTTGGCAGGCCCATTCCCTTTTCCCCTCTTAATTACAAATGGTTGGTAAGGTTTAAAAAATATGCACACATTTTGATGTTCTTCTTTTTTCTCATATTTATTCATATTTACTCGGCTGTTTGAATTTTTTCAAATTGGAGTCTCACTCTGTCACCCAGGCTGGAGAGCAGTGGCTCACTCATGGCCACCGCAGCCTTGACCTCCTGGTCTTAGGTGATCCTTCCGCCTCAGCCTTCTAAGTAGCTGGAACTATAGGTGTGCACCACCATGCCTGGCTAATTTTTTGATTTATTGTAGAGACAAGGTTTTGCCAAGTTGCCCAGGCTGGCCTTGAATTCCTGGGCTCAGTCAATCCTCTTGCCTCTACCTCCCAAAGTGCTGGTATTACTGGCATGAGCCACTGTGCCTGGTGTGTTTGAATTTATTTAACCCCATTTCCTGCTTTCCTTGTGTCTTCCTGGGAACTTTGCATAGCTTGCCTCATTGCTAGGTCGCTGCTTTGCAGCAAACAGGACTGAACTTTTCCAGCTCCCCTCTCATGCTCCTACTAAAGTAAATGGATTTTAAAGTGAAGAATACCTGTGTGGCTCTGTGATATACCTCGCTTTAGTTAAATAATAGGCTGGGCAGTTTATCATTTCAGCATTTGTCTGTTAATGTTTATGTAGTGACCTCTTCCTATAGATGGTCATTCTTTCCCGCTAGCCCTCTCTCTATCTCTCCAAGCCCTGCTCCACAGAATCTGCCGTTCTTCTCTTCTCCTTTTCATCTTACACAGACCCTCTTCACCAGGGCCCGAAGGTAGGCTAGTGCTATTAGTATCATTTAACTGTTTTGTGGATTCAAAAAAAATTTTCAAAGAGAGGTCACTGTTCTTTATTCTTAAAATATTTGTTTCCTCTCCAGAAAGTAAAATGTGTTTTATGGTCCAAATAGCAAATTTACAAATTAATTTTTATAGCAAAATTTGCTTTTAAACCCAGCTGTATATTCCCTTCAAGATCTATTCCTTGTCGGTGATCGGCAGTGGGTTAATGCTGACTATTTTCCTACCTCACATCTTGAAAGTCAGAAAGTTACAGACCCTTTTAAACTCTATGTCCCCCTTCTTGTTGTTGGCCTTTCTGACTCGAGAATGACCACTGTCCACTGGATAACAGAATACTGAATAAACAGTATTCTGACCATTTCTGACCATTGGCCTGGCTGTTCATTTAGCAGATATTTATGAGTGATTACTCTGTGCCAGAAATATCAGCTCTGCTTTTTCTACCACCACATAGTTGTTTATTGATGTTGGGGAGATTGTACTTGGACTGTCTTAGCATTTGCATTTGACCCTAAAATAGCTCTTCCCAATAAGACTGTACAACTTTCATTCACAGCTCTTTTATGTAGACTTACCTTTCCTTCTAGAGCTGTCCTGGGTAAATTCAGGACAAGACTCTCCTGTTAACCTCTATTGTCCTCCTATAGCTTTGATAGTGTCTGGGAGGTTCCTTGGTGTAAGGCTCGTGGATACACCCCATTTTTAAGTATTTCAATGGAGTCTTTGGTGGGTTGAGGGGTAAGTTGACCTAGAGTTGCACAATAGGGCGTTCAGTGTTTAAGTAAAGCATTGCCCATAGTCCGTTTTCCAATCTAGTGCCTTCCTTGATCTTTTTGCTAAACTGCTTGTATCCCTAATCCCCTTATTGGGAAGTTTATTTGTCACCCTTCTGGGACCGTCATCACCTCCATACTATTTGGAATTGGTTTTCTAATCCTTCAACAACCTTTGCAGCTGCTGCTGTTTTAGAAGGACTGAAAGTGTGGGGAGAGGAGTGGGCCTTGAGTCCTGATCTTCAATCAGTTATTTGGTTTTTCAAGAGCCAGTCAGTCATGTAGATGGAACTCGGTCAGTTCTCTAAATGCCAGCATTACCTCCCAGAGTTAGGGAACCTAGAGACGCTGGAGCTCAGGGTCAGCACCTTATTCCAGTAGACCCTTGGCTGTAGAAGGTCAGCCTCAAGTATTCTAACTGGCATAAGCCACTGTCATCACTACTTTGATCTCAGTCCATGTGAACTGCCTTCCTTTAGGTATGCATATAGACGCCGAATGCATGGAGGAGGTGGGCAGTGGAAGGAGGTCGAGGTTGTGTTTTTGACTGTCCTGGTTAGGGATCCTGTGGATGCAAGAAACAGAAGTGTTCAAGGTAGTGAAAGGAGGGCGTTATTACAAAGATGCAGGGTATTTGTGGAACCCAGGATGGGAAGTACAGTTGGTTCTTGCATGGAGCTAGAACTGAGAAGCTGCACGTAATCCTTTCTCCTGCTTCGCAGCTGTTTACCGGCATGTGTGACCCCAAAATAGGCACCCCAGTCCCCAAGTCCACACACCCTTTCAACTCCAGGGATTGCCGTGAACAGATTTCCTGTTTCTTTTACTTCATATTCTTAAAAAGCTACTCAGCCCAGCATGTTGCTAGGTGTCTAACTCTAGCCAGTCAATCTTGCTGGGGAGAGCAGAGTCAGGGCAGCAGCAGCAGCAGCTCCTGCAGCTGGGAGGGGGGCAGTTCTCAGAGAACAGAGTAGAGATACTCTCCAAAGACTTCTACTCCAGGAGTAAGCTGCTGCTCCTGCTTTTTTGAGAGTGGCAAGGAAGGTATGGAAGTATATCTGGGACATTGAGGACATTCTTAGATTTAACTTAATTCTGGTCATTGCCTTTTTAAATTAAAAAAAATTTTAAACATGTGGAGTACAATTCAGGGTTAGATATACAAGTTTTCATTATGCAGCTACCCTTGATGAGGTATGCCTCCCCCCTCCCCCAGCAGTCTCCCACTACTGCCAATCAATTTTTAATTTGAATTTAATTTTTTTTAGAGCTTCCCCCAGGCTGGAGTGTAGTGGTGTGGTCATAACTCACTGTAGCTTCAAAGTCCTGGGCCCAAGTGATCCTCCCAACTTAGCCTCCCCAGTAGCTGGGACTATAGGGGTGTACCACCATTCCTGGCTAATTTTTTAAGAAATTGTTTGTAGAGACAGGTCTCACTATAGTGCCCAGGCTGGTCTTGAACTCTTGGGCTCAAGCATTCCTCCTGCCTCGGCCTCCCAAATTCTGGGATTGTAGACATAAGCCACTGCGTCTGGCCATCACTGTCTTCTTTATTTCCTATTTTTCTTCTTCCCTTTATTGGTCTTGGTATCCAAGATTTCTTTCTTCTCTCTTTTTGGACCAGTCTGTCCCGTTCCAGAACTAGTCTATTCCTGGGTGGCATTCCCTAGCCTCCATTCAACCTCAGGTCTTTAGCCTTCTTTCATGTTATTTATAGAGCAGAATCTAATAACAAGTTCCAATGTAGCCACTACCCATGGACTGCTGGGCCCTCTTCAGATTTTAGTGCTTGAAAATACATTCATTCTCTGGGCTCGTGGCCTGTCTCCTCCATACCCTCCCTGTGTTAGGGGAGTTCTGCAGGAAAGTTCTTAGGCAAGTCTTCCTAGGTGCCTCAGAAACTACTTTGCTAGTGCCAGTAAGAATACATAATAGTTGGAGCAGTTGCCAGGATACAAGTTAAATATAGTTTCCAGTGCAGAATCGAGTTTTTACCAGGTGTTCTTTAGCCAGGGTACCTGTGTCTTCCCTGGCCAATTGCTTTTTCAGTTCTGTAGAAAACCTTTGATTTTACTTTTTAAAAACTCTGCTTCTGCTTGCCTGAATCTCTTAATCTTATATTTATGTCATCCTAGAGCCTATCCTGAGTTGTAAGGCGTTTCATGTTACCTTACTTAAAACTTTTGCAAACTACTAGAGTCATTTGATAAACACAGAAGTAACCTAATAATCCAAAGATATCCATCGAGGCCCATGTGGAAGGATGAGCAGCTGACAGACTTTGCATTTGATATTCTAGTCTAGGCTCTAGGTTTAAGTAGCAGAGGGACAGCAGTGCCATGTGCCTTCATGGTGTCCCAGGAAATCTGGGTTGGCTCCAAGGGGAAATGCCAGTGTTTCTCGGTTCTGGAAAGTAGCACAAGAGTGCAAGATGGGGCAATTGGGAGAGTGAGGCCTGGACATTCATTCAGAGGCAGATGGAAGGCACAGTGTGGAAGAACCAGCTGTTGGCCAACAGACTGACAGCTGTTTGGAGACTCACTACCCCTTCCCTAGTATAATGCTTGAGAAAAATGTGGCTGACCACTCCCTGCATTTGTACAGAGCAAAGGCCAAAAGCCAACCTCAGATCTCCTACTGATTTGGCAGCTGAAGGAATCAGCAGAGTTCTAACTGCCTGGCCCCATATTCCCAAGTCAGTCTCAAAGTGATTGTGAGAGGCCCTCCACATTGCTTCTCGTATGTTCTCCTTCCACCACAGAGCCAGTCGGGAGGCTCACAGAAATGTTGCTCAATCCACACGGTGTGCTACTCTCTCAGGCCCTGTGCAGCCTCCATGCTTAGGCCGAGTGGGTGTGCTGGGTGCCTCTGTCAGCTCTCTCCTCCCTACCTACCTCTGACCCTGTTATGGGTGAGGATAGCCATGCTTATGGCTGTCTTAAAACGGAAGAGGCAGGGAACTACTTGTGAGTCTGCAGACCACGTGTTCTTTTCCATAGTCTCTTTCTTCTGCTCTCTGGATGAGTAAGCTAGCAGCACAGTGCCTGTGAAAGTAGATGCCTCCTAACCCACCCTGCTCAGCGCTGGTTAGTGTCTTGGCCTTGAAAGAAAAGCCCGACTTGTGAAGCATGCGGTAGGGGCGTGGCAGCTATGTGGTACCTCCTACCTCCTCTTTCTGGCTGTGGTGACTTGGGACTTTAACCTTATATATCTTTTTCCTTTATTCAAAGCAAAACAATTTTTAGCACACTGGAAAAAAAAAATCAAATGTTTTGTGCCTTTCTAAGGCAGCACTGTATCCCAGGCTGCATTTTAGGACTTAATATGGAAATACCAGAGTCTGAACTCCTCTGTCTTGAGTGTCATTCGTCCCTAGAGTCTAGGGGACAAGGAGTACTCTCTCTGCCTGGAGAGGTGGCACACAGGTGCAGTGTGCCAGTGACCCCTTTTCCCTGCCGTGATGCTTCATTGTAAGAAAGAAGCATCGTATCCTCAGACCATTTGGTTGGTTTCAATCAGAAGCTTAGGTTATCAGGTTGAGTGCTTTGTCTCCTGCAAGAGACAGAACGTTCCACAATTTCCAGGTATACTCCGGACCATTTCAAGTCTCCCAGCCTCCTGATCGTATCAATTCCCCAGCTGTGTGGAGAAGTGTTGGGTGGGCTCTCCTGAGAGGGAAGGCTCGTTTTTGTCTTTCCGCTGGATCCTGAACTAGTTTAGACCGCCCCATTGGACATGGCTTTTCTTTCATTTGAAGGCTTCAGACTTAAAGCATTAAGCACTAGCTGGTGCCCTGCAGGGTTTGGTTTTCCCTGGGGAAGGGCAGCAAGGAACACATACCTGAAGCCTGTCCTCAGTATGTGACCATACTAGGTTTTAGCAAAAAAAAAAAGTTTTCTGTATAATGACAGTTTTCTTATCTCTTACCCTGTCCTCAATGTTTCCCCGCCTTTAACTAATAAAGAATCGGGAGATAGAAACAATTCCTTTTTCTCCTTATTCAAGCTTTTGAAATTCTTGGCCTGGGTGGGGCTGGAGAGAACATGATGCTCTCCAGAATGCGAGTCCCAATTTGTATATCAGTGTGAAGAAGAAAACAACACTCAGATGAGAGTTTCATGGACTATTTTAAAAATGTGTCATTAATATAAAAAAAATTATATTAGTAGTATTTAATCATTCTCACCTGTAAAGAATAAGAAAACAGAAGGTAAATATTCTTACAGAGAATAGCAGAGCTTTAAGATTTCATTTTAAGTCCATTGTTTTGCCAATGTATTAATGTTTAGAGGTCTGTTATACTAATGTTATTTATTAATTTTTTCATTTCCATACACAGTTAACTAAAGAGCTTTTTCAAGCATCCATGTCTGTAAAAAAAATATTTTTAAATAAAGTTTCTTTTGTTGTAGCAGACTTGAGTTCTTGCTCCTTCTAGGGGTGGGGGAACAGTATACAGGGTAGCTTGGACCAAATGCCAAGGCCCACTTCATCACAGTGACCCCGTTGCAGAGGCCCCCAGGTTCCTGTGGTACCATGATGAATAAAAAGCAATGCAAGATTCCTGGGCCAATTAAGCTTTATTTTTCATATATATATACATATAAAAGGAAATAATTTGCAAATTTACACAACCTAACCATATATATATATATACACACACACACACACACACGCACACACAGATACACACACACCAAAGCTCTAGCCAGTTCCGTTTTTCACCCCTAAGTACCATTCTCCCATCTGGGCCCTTCTCGAGTCTGGCCCGTGAGCTTGGTTGTAGAAGTTTGGTTCTAATAGAACAGCCGGAATCTGTATAAAGGACGGTCTGGACCTCATCTTTGCCCACTACCCCACCTTTCAGTCTTCCAGGAGCCCTTGGAAGGGCAGTGGGAGCCATGTGAGTTACAAGGGGGCCTTGGACCATTTGCCTTTACTTGAAAACAGCGCCCAGCTTCCTCACTGTAGGGACATAGCTTTTAAGGAATGACACCAGTTCCTGGCTTGGGCCAAAGGAAAAATGTCATAGGAGACTCCACAGAGGCAGACAGAAGGTGGCAGCAGTAACACCACAGCTGCTTCTAGACGCTGCCGGGGGACTCTCAGAGCCCATGTGAACAACATACTTGAATAGTGAGCAGGCACCTGGGCTTGGGCGCATCCTGGCCTCAGTGGTGCAGCGGATGACTGGAGTCAGCCTTCTGAGCAAGAAACTGGCTCAGAGAGGCAACCCATTCAGCTGCTGGTAGAAGACAGGTATTTACAGCCATAATATGTGTGAAGAGAAAACGCGCTCTGCAAGAAACTCCTGCCCACTCTTGGGACACTGAGGCCCCCCTCCTTGAGATGAGCTTCACTCAACACATGGAGACGGTGGTGGATTGGTCCCTGAAAAGGAGGCCTCGGGGGCCAAGAGTGGTCCTTCTAGCCTGATGGTCTTCGGAAAGGAGGTCTGCAAGTGAGCAAGGATCTTTTCTGTAGTCCCTTTGGAGGCTTTGACTGGGAGAAGAGTGAGCAGGGAGCCGGAGTTCCAGGCAGGAAGGGAGCTGAACGTGATTCGGTGGCTAATGCCTCAGATCGATGTATTTCTCTCCCTAGACGCAAGGAGGAGCAATAAGGGGGGTGGGGGGGATGTGGAGATAGTGCCCCGAGTTGGAAGGTGTGACCACTGAGAGGCAGGAGGGACAGCAGCAGAAGCTGAACACAGTGCAGGCAGCCTCGAGGGAAGAAGCAAGGATGTACTGGTATGGCAGGCCAGGGAAGAAGGGACAGCCCCCAAATTGGACTCTGCACTGATGAAAGGGAGGCCACGCCTCACACCTAGGGCTTGGGCCACAGGCACTGCTCAGGGAAAGGTAATGGGACAGGGTCGGCTCTCGGTCTTTCTCCAGGCGGCCTCAGCCACTTGCCTGGCCCTGTCATCTGTGAGTTGTGTTAAGGCAAGATGGGGGCTGCACCCTATCTCTGACAAAGGATGAAGGACAGAAAGAGAGCTGTTAGCCCCTGCTGCCCAGTCCCTGGAGACGGCCAAGCACTGGCCACGGAAACCGCCTCCTACCTGGTCTCCTGGAGCCCTCTTGTCACCGTTGCAGCCCTGTAGGAGGCCCATCTCTTCTGGGAGTTTATCTGACTTAACTTCAACTACATATTCGTTCTTACGAGACGGGGGCAACGTGCTGGGAGGGAGGGAGGCGAGAGGTTGGCACCTTGAGGCCAAGGGAAGGGCCCGTTGGGAAGGACGTGGGATGGATGCCTGGCTTTGGTGCTCTGGGCCAGCCCAGGGCAGGGACACAAGTAATGAGAAGGTGTGGTAGATGGAAGCTGGGCAGTGAAGCAGGAGCACCCCGAGCCCGGGTCCCACTCCTAAGGGGCAAGTGGGCTCTGGGCAGGCAGGGGCACGTCCCCGAGGAGGCAGCAAGCTGGGCAGCAGGAGAGGGGCAGGGGAGGAAGGGGCCGGGCACCATGCTTACATCTCCTGTTTGCCCGACCGCCCACACGGCAGCTTGCCCTTCTTGTAGAAGAAATAGAGGACCGCGCCCAGCACTGCCAGGACCAGGATGCACACAATCACCGCCACGATGACCACGCCCTTGCTCTCCGTCTCGCGCAGCTTTTTCTCTGTTCCACAAAGACACTCCCATGGTCACTCCCTGCCCTGGGCTGCCACACTGCCATCGCTGCCCCACCCAGCCCAGGGCTGATAGGAGACAGGCCTCTACTCACCTTCCTGGACAGGGCTCTCTAGGGAGGGACAGAGCCAAAGAGATGCCCTGGCACAGCCCTGATCTCTTGCCAGGCCTGGCTTACCTGTGGAGGTGCTGTTGGCTCTGGCATGAGGACTGACGGTGGAAGTGCTGAGGCCAGTGCTTTTGTTGGAATCTGGTGTGAGGGTAGTTAAGTTGACTAGGAGGCAGAGGGAGATGGGTTAGGAGAAGCACAAGTTAGTGCCCAAGCCTGGGCGTGTCCCCTGCGGTCCTCTGCAGGGATGCGGCCCTCACCCAGCTCCAGGAAGATGACGGTGGTGTTTTTGCCCAGGGAGTTGGAGGCCGTGCATTCAGCGCCTGTCTCCAACAGCTCTGGGGTCACAAGGACACTCAGGGTGCTCCGGACACACTGCGGATCTTGGTCTTGTTCACTCGCCTACGAGGAAGGAGGTGGCTTAGGGGGTGGGAGGATCTCCGGTCCTGACCTTGAAGCCTGGGCAGGGTTTAGCCAGAGCTGGGAAGATGAGACGGGCCTGCTCACCGTGCCATTGACATTCCAGGAGATGGTGGGCCGAGGATGTCCTGACGCTTCACAAGACAGATTCACCACTGCACTCTCTTTCACCCACACCCTCCTCTCCTTGAATGCCATCCACGGGGGCCCTTGGGGAGATGGGGAAGGGTGAAGCAGCAAACTCAACGAGCCAGCCTCCCCCCCCCCCGTCGGAGCTCCCCAGGGCAGCATGTGGTTTTTTGTCCTCAAAGAGCTCAAAACCACCCAACTTGGGATGACCTAGTCTGCCCTGACGACCTCACCAAAAATGGCCACGTGGACCAGCTGTGTGCGGTTCAGGCCAGGTATGCGGGGCACAGATGCCACGCAGCGGTATCCTCCTCCTGCCTCCCGTTGCAGGTTGGATAACTGGAGCACAGGCCCCTCTTCCAGCACCTGGCCTGTCTGGAGTGAGGGATGCGTCAGAGGGCTGGGAATGAGTAAGCGGCCGTCCCCTCCAGCCCCGCCCACCCCTCAGGCCCTTCCCCACAGCCCCAGACCCGCCCGATACCTTTTCCCTCAGCCACTGGAACTCGAGGACCTGGTTACTCTCCGCCTCACAGGTCAGGGCGAGGCTGCCGCCTTCCAGGCTCTCGGGGGCTTCGGGACTCACTCGGACATCAGACACATCTGGGGGCACAGCAAAGGTGTCGGCCTGGGCAGGCAGGGCCAGCTCCCGCTGGCCCCACCTGGGCTCCCAGCCCCTTACAGTTCACCAGCAGTTCCTGAGGTTCACTCGACAGGGAGAGCATGGTGTCCAGGTCCAGACCCTGACATTCGTAGAGCCCACTGTGCTCCTTCCGGGCAGGCTCCAAGACCAGGATCCCGGTTTCGATGGTCGTCTCCTCCTCCACCTCCCTGGTGCTGGGGTTCTGGGGAGGATGGGAGCGTGAACAGAGCGTCCCTCCTGCCTCCCACCTGTGTCTGCACCCAGCACTAGGCCCTCCGCACCTGTTTGCTGATGCTGAAGTGGGGTGGGGGATTGCCGTCAGCCAAACACCTGACTTCCACGCGGTCCCCTTCCTTCAGCATTCCCACCGGCTCCACTTCCAACCACACTTTTTCTGCCGGGTCTGCATAGACAAAGGGGTAGCTCCGCCCTTGAGTTGACCCTGGGCCAGATGGGGAGGGGCTCGGCAGGAGTTTCCATCAGGCCCAGCCAGGTTAGTACTCACAGAAAACAGGGACCGTGACTTCCCTAGACTCCTTCATGTGGTTCCCACTGGGAAGCCGGTAGCTGAGCTCACAGTAAAACTGGGCATCCTTGTCTTCCTTAACCAGCTGCGCCTTCAGGACACTCTGCAAGGTGTACAGACCACTCGACTCCACGATCTGGGAGGACTGAATGTGGACCCCTGGGCAGGGAGAAAGGAGAGAAAGGCTTGGCCTCAGCCCCACCTC
This sequence comes from Cephalopachus bancanus, assembly GCA_027257055.1. Classification (NCBI taxonomy): domain Eukaryota; kingdom Metazoa; phylum Chordata; class Mammalia; order Primates; family Tarsiidae; genus Cephalopachus; species Cephalopachus bancanus. The sequence goes on from JAPVLO010000276.1 coordinate 259,874, forward strand.
CAAGCCCATCTAAGGAGATCCCTGCCCCTGTAGCCGGCCAGGTACAAAGGCAAGCTGGAGACCCTTCAACCCAGCACTTTTACTGCTCCGTATCCACCCTAGGACAACATTTGCATTTCAGTCCATATACGAAGATGTGTGCAAAGAATGCTGTGACGATAAGGAAAAATGAGAGCCTTAGCCAGGTGTGGTGGCTCATGCCTATAATCCCAGCACTTTGGAGGTCTGAGGTAGGAGGATAACTTGAGCCCAGAAGTTATGAGCTGTGATCACACCACTGCACTCCAGCCTGGGTGACAGAACAAGACCCTGTCACTAAATAAACAACAATAGTAATTTTTTGTTATTGTCATGATGTATTATAGAGATGAGGTCTCACCAAGTTGCCCAGGCTGGTCTTCAACCTTCAGGCTCAGGCAATCCTCTCACCTCAGCCTCCCAAAGTGCTGGGATTACAGGCTGAGCCACTGCACCCCTCCAGTAATTTTTTTAAATGCCTATATAGTTCTAGAAATATGTGTATATATGAGCAAATACATAGAAATAGGTTTGAAAGGACACACACAAACTGATAAAGAGGTTGCTACTGAAAGAGGGTTTGGGGCAGGAAGAAACTTCTTTCTAGATTTTCTATACAGTTTAAATTTTCATGAAAATATTTTCAAGCATCACTTGGATATTTTTTTCTTTAAGCGAAAAACTAAAAGATGATGTGAAGTGACCCCTGTGTGGTACCACAACATGGCAGAAAGGGTGACTCACGGTTCTTCTCCTCATTCAGGGGCCGGCCATTCTTGTACCAGGTGACTTGAGGGATAGGGTAGCCGTTCCTCCCCACACAGGTAGCAACCTAAGAAAGCGTGTGAGCTTCCCTGCTCTGACTCCACCAAGCCCATCTTAGCTCCTGTGCTCCGCCTGCCGGGTATATCTCACCTCCTCAGGCTCTTCACTGTTCACAGGGATGCCCAAGACGTTAGCCTGGATGTTTGGCTCCTCTGGGGCTTCTACAAGGGAAGAGGAATGAGGAGGGCATGGAACCGCCACTTCTCCTGCCCCACGTGACCCAGAAGGCAGGAACAGGGGGGACGCACTGTAGACATGGAGCTGGATGCGGTGCTCCTGGGACCGAGGGCGCTTGCCCTGGCACAGGAAGATGCGCTCGTCATGGGGGGTGACTTGAGTCAGGGCCAGAGTATCCCCTCTGCCCTGGAGGCTGAGCCGATGCTGGTACTCCCCGGCTTCACTGTGGCCCTGGCCCTGGCGCACGCGGAAGATGAGTGTTGGCTTCTCCTTGTGGACCTAAGGGGAGGGGACAGAGAGGAGGCGAGGGTTCTGGGGCTACTTGAGGGGCAGAGCCTCCCGCCCCCCCACTCCCCCACCACCCCGGGTTGCTCTCTCCCAAGCCCACGCACTCACAGAAAACCAGTCCACATGGCTGAGGTTGCCTTGGGAATGGGAGAGGCTGCACTTCAGAAGGGCTGTGCTGCCCACTTCCACCTCCAACTGCTCAGGCGCAGGCCCCTCGAGGGCTCCAGGAACACCTGGGTGAAGGAGGCGTGCCCCAGCAGTTGGGTCAGTCCAGCTGTTCCCCATCCCCTTCCCTCAGTGCTCACTGCAGCTGTTCTTCCTGCACTTGGAGGGTCTGAGAGGGCCCTGTCCTCGCCCAACCCTCGACCACTCACACCTACGCCCCACCCCGGGCTAGCTCTGTCCCAGTCCAGGGGATCCCTGGTCCTTGGAGCAGAGACCGAGCACTGAGCACCTTCCAGATGAGGCTGGCAGACGGGCAGAGAGGGGCAACCCAGGCTCTGAGCCAAGTGGAAGGCCCCTTTCCTTCCAGGCGCCCTCCTCTCGGAGTGAGCTCACAGTGTGGGAATGCATGGCATGTGCCAGGCTGGGGCACACAGGCCTCTTTGTGTCCCCACCCCCAGGGGAAGACGTCGATACTCTACCCCCCAAAACTCCCTCCTTACATGCCCCACAAGACCCAGTGGGCCAACTCTGGCCAAAAGCTCCCATCTCATGCTCCCTAAGCAGCACCTCAATGAACAATCTGATACACTCAGGGGATCCCATCCTAGGAGGCTGGCGAGCAAGGAGGGGTCAGAGTCTGCCCAGGGGTCAGGGTGAGGGCCAGGCAGTGGGCAGGAGTGACGTCAGTGGTGCCAGCGTGCTGCCAGCCCTTTGAGGAGGTGATGTCACTCGGCACCATCTGGCTGGACTCTGGGATGCCCGGGTTGTCGCCGTGGACTGGCTCTGGGACAAGGAGGGCTGGTGAGGTGGTCTTCAACCCGGAGCAGAAGCCTCGAACTCCTCTCCCCAGAGCTTAGAGCACGGCAGGGTGGGGCTGGACCTGCAGAAGCTGTGGAGCCCGATTTAGCCCTTTCCCCAGAAACAAAGTCAAGCTGGGAGGCAGAAGCCTGGAGTACCCCAGGGACGGGTTGGCACCGGGCATGAGGACAGCCCACCGGGTGCGGCCCAGCCCTCCCCTTCCCCAGTCGGACAGCGGCTGGGACCCGGGACTGGGAGCCAAGAGAAACACGCGACACCGCTGCGGGCCATACAAGGGCAGCGTGGACCGGGGAGCGCCCAGCTGCTGGGCGATCCAGAGAAACTCTCCGAGGTGTCCGGGCGCCCTTCCCACCCGAGTGTGGTCCCCAAAGCAAGGCAGCGGGCGCTTCCGCTCTGGTCATCCTCCACCCCGCGCCTCTGCCACCTGCGACCCCGTCCCCCCGGGAGGCGCGAGGCGACCCCGCACCGCTGCCCCAGCCCCTGCCAACGCCCAGCTCCGGAGGGAGCTGCCGACCCCCCCCCCTCGCTCACCTCCAGCCTGGCGCGAGGCCCAGGCGGGAGGGGAGGAGGGGGGTCGGCGCGCCCCCTCCGGCTGAGGAAGCTGCCTTTTCCAGCAACAGGCGGCGCGGAATTCAGGATTTGGGGACACGCTCCAGTCGCGCCTGCGGCCGGCCGCCGCTCCAACTGCGGGCCCCCGAGCAAACACCTGAGGGGCGACTGCCCCAGCGCCCCGGGAGGCTCGGCTCCACCCCTTCCCGCTCCCGGCAGCCGCCTCCTCCCCGCCTTCCCAGCCCCGCTCCCGGGATGCCCGAGAACCGAGGCTGCAAACGGGCTGCAAAGAAGAGTTGCACGCGCGCAAGGCGCCGGGGGTCGGGGACCCGGGACGGAGGCGCGCGCTCCGTGACGCAGATCCCCGACCCCGCCGCGCTGTCGCCGCTGCTCCCCCGCACGCTCCGCCGAAGAGACCCCGGCCCGGCCCTGCGGGGCGCGCGCCCCAGCGAACTCGCTCACCCGCGGCGCGGCGACAGCAGCAGCAAACGGCGAGCAAGAAGGCGCAGACGAGCTTGGGCAGCCCCATGCTTCCCGGCCGGAGGGCGACAGCCAAGTGAGCCGCTCGCGCTGCCGGGGGCTGACGTCAGGGGGGCGGGGGAGGGGGGCCCGGAGCGCCGGCCCGCCCCGCCCCTCGCAGCCCCCCGCCCCCGCCCCGCGCGCCGCAGCCCTAGGGGGCGGGTCCCGGCGCCGCGAGTCGGGAGCTGCGCCCAGGAGCGCGGCCCGAGGTAGGCCCGAGCTGGCCTCCCAGCTCCCCCCTCCCCCGGCTCGGGAAGGCTGAGGGGACAGTGACAGGTGTCTCGGGGCCAGAAGGACTGGCCTAGGCGGCAGCGAGGAGAAGCCAGCTTGGATGCTTAGAGTCGCCCCTGGTCGCAGCCAGCCACGCTCACCCCTGCTCAGCTCCTGGCAGCCAGTGTAACCCTGGGGGGCCTCTTGGAGGAGGAGCAGCCGCGTACCTGGTCCTCGGTGTCCCCCACGAGACCTCCCACACTCAGACTCCTCTCCCCTGCCACAGAAAATTCGGGCTGACCTCAACCGCTTCCCAGAAGGATTGCACCACTGCGGCTGCTGCCGGCCTGGCACTGCCCCTAAGCCTGGCAGTCCTGGCAGCTTTGGGGGAAGAACTCTGCGCCAGGTCCCACAGACCCAGAGGTGTCTGTATTGGGGAATGGAGATGGGCCTCCTGGGCTGTCCCTTCACATCCCAAATCCTGCAAGCCCATAGAGAAAGGAGGGAAGGGGCTGAATTCTCAGGCTCAAGGTGTTCACACTTGTCCACGTCCAGGCCTTGAATTACATGTTTCTTGTGTCTTCACTCGTGGTACCTAGCCTGGACTGTTTCTTCTCACCTGAATGAAGGATGAGGGGGCAGGGGAGAGTGAATGAACTCAGGTTTCCCAGCTTGACCCTGGAAACCCTTGCTGTTCCTGATGGCTAACAAGACCCCTGCGGCACTGTTCTCCCCACCCCCTGTGTCTCTCCAACACTTGATGGTGGACCGGCGGTAGGTGGTGGGAGGAGTGGGGTGGGGGGGTGGACTCAGATCTGGCTGCGGGTGGTGGGGGTTGGACTCAGATCTGGTTGCAGGCAGCTCTGCCTCGTGGGGAGCCCTTCTCCCTGCCTCCAGCTTCTCTCAGGTCTTCTGGCCTCTTGAAGATCAGGGAGGCGGGTGGGCTCTTGCCTCACAGAGACCTCAGCACTCTGGCCTCGCAAAAGGAGCCCACATATGCTGGGTCCCCTTCACCTGGGAGAGTGAAATAGGGCCTGGGATTTGGGTCGGAGGTCTGTCGCCCAGGGCAGCCCTTGGGCTGGCTGGGGGAGGAGAAGGGTGAGGCAGCAACACCAGGGATGGCCAGGTGACTCCAGAGCGTGCTCTGGGTGGCGTTCTGATGACGCAGAGATGACTGGCAAACCACATCAGCCTTGTCTTTCAGAGCCTTGCTGTCCCCTCCTCCATGGCTGTTAGTCTCCAGCCAGAGGCCGTGCAAAGCCAAAGCCGGCCAGTCCCAGGGACTGGAGCAGGTGAGGAGAGAACAAGGGGAGGACCCTGGCTCCCACCCCCGGAGTGAATGTATGGCCTGGCCCGAGGCCCAGAGTGGAATGATGAGCGTGTTTGTCGGCTGAGCCGGAGTGGGAATGGCTGAAGGCTGCTGTCTGCCCTGGCAGGCCCGGCCCTGGGCATGGAGCTGGCTTCCCTGCCCCACCCCCTTCCCTTCACTTAACACCATTAACTAATCATTCTCTTCTCCCTGGCCTGAAAACAAAGCCAGCTAACCACCAAGGACAGGCAGTTCTGAATTCTTCTTCCGCCTGCCCGGAGGAGACTGAAGTCAGGTGGGGGTGGAGGCGTCCTCTCGGCAGTGGAAGGGAAATGAGGTTAGAACTCCGGGTGACATCCCCTCCCCGTATGGTCCCACCAAACAAGCACATAGCCTGTCCTTTAAGGATCCCAGTAGCCCGGGGCTGTCTGTGCTGTCTGTGGAGCGGGTGACAGGTCGCTTTGGGATGGCTTCATGAGGGGGCCATTCTGGGATTCCAAACCAAAGAGGGGTCAGGACCTTGGAGAGAATTCAGAGGGGAAGGGAGACCAGGAGGATGGGGGTGGAGACGCCAGAGGATGGTGCTCCAGCAGCAGCAGGAGCGAGACAAGGTGGCGGCCGAAGGACTCCAAGAGAGGACTGAGACTCAGCCCCAGGGGAGACGGAGGAGGCAGCCATGAGCCTTCCATCCCGCCGAGACCCAGCACCTGGAGAGGGATGGAAGCAAGCTGGCTCAGACAAGAGGTCGGAAGAGGCCCTGGGGCAGAGTCCTAATTCTTCACCTCATTTCTCTCCAGGAGGAGGGGGCAGGAATGCTGCTTTCCTCCACCCAGAGTAGACCCAGGCTTCTCAGAGACTAGGGAACCCTCCTGTGCGGAATGCCCTGTGTTTGTCTGCCATAGGTCTGACCACAGGTGGCGAAACTGAGGCTAGGCGGGGTGGTCATCCTGGTCTGGTCCCTCAGCGAGAGTCTCCTGGGTAGTGGGGCTTTCGACTCATTTTAAGAAGTGGAGAACTGTGGGGGTGGAGGTAAGAAGAAAAGGGTGGGCCTGTCTCCAGGGGCCTCTGTGGGGTGAGATTTGAACCTAGGAGTCTTCCCTCAGCTTCAACATAGTGGACATAGTGGCTTCTGACCTGCCCTTCTGGCCCAGGGGCCTTAACCAGGATAAAGCATAAAGACATGCTTGCAGCTGTGATGAGGGGATGGGGCGGGGAGCAACAATCTTGGCAGCCATGCAGGCTGGGGAACCCCCTGGCCTGGCCAGAGAATAGGATCCAGCCTGGGTCTTTGGAGGGAAGTCAGGAGAATTTCTCCAGAGTGGGGCTCTAAGTTGGAAGGAGATTGTACTGAGTGAGTGAAAACAGGGTGGGAGGGGGTGGGGGCAGTTGTTGCCGAGGATGTCATCAAGCCAGGAAACCGGATACTGGGGGGCTGGTGGAAGATGTGGGGGAAGAGATTGAATGGGGGGAAGCAGCCCTGCTCCCAGCCGGACACAGTCTCCCCGGTGTCCTTCGCACCTGACCGGGGCAGGAGGAAGGAGGTGCAGGCTGGATAGAGGTGCCCCCCAGCGACACCGCGGGAGAGGGGAGGGCCGCTCTCTGGGGGATGGGAGGGGCTATTTTTAAACTTGGAAAAACCGTGAGTTCATCTCCACTCTGGAGGCGGTAAAGGCTCCATTGTACAGGGGTCCAGAGAGGCGGAGCGGGGGAGGGGGTGAGTGGCACAATGGCGAGGATTATGTTGGAGCAGGCAGGGGGGTGGAGGCTGGGGGAGGGGCTGTCTTCGTCACAGCTGGCCTACTGAACTCTGGGGTTGAGCCAGGCTGGGGCGTGGACTGGGGGGTTCCACCCTCACAAAGCCCCCTGTTGGGGAACTGGAGTCTCTGGCATCCGGTGGCCCATCCTGGGGAGGGGGCTGACGGTGGGATTCCCGCAGCCTGGCTTTCCCAGGGACTACAGGGTCTGTTCCCAGGCTCCCAGCATTCCGATGACTCCCCTGGGAGCTGCAGGCCTCTCCTCTCGGCCCCTTCCCTGCCACGGAGTCGGGGGAGAGAAGGAGAAAGAGGATGTGGATGCCACGGGGCTCTTCCTGGGGACGAGGGACCCTTGAGTCAGAAGGAAGGGGCAGCAGCGGGTGGGTGGGGTGCATTATGGGGATCACAGCCCTGCTGAGTCCTCCGGCCCGGGACTGTCCTTGTCCCTATGGCCCTAGGGACGGCCCCACGTGGGCCAGCCCACCTGCCCGACCTCAGCCCTCCAGCACGCGGGGCCTCGACCCTGGGATCCCGGCGGGGCGGGAAGGCGCCGGCGCTGGGCTCTCTGGGCGCCGCAGCAGCGCTGTTCGCGGAGGTCCTGCCCGGCGGAGGCCTGGGGAGGCGGGGCATCCGGCCCCTCGCACCAACCCAAACATTGCCATAAATGCTCACACGGCCGCCGCGGGCGGGCCGGCCGCGGGCGGGGGACGCTGGGGCTCTCCGGAAGCCCCGAATCCGGTCTCCAGGCCTGTCCCGCGAGAGTGATTCAGTCTGCCCGGTCGCCCCCTCGGCAAAGCACTTGGGCAGGGGGTGGAGGAGAGGGAGAACAGCGAGACCGCATGGGGAGTCTGGGGGCTGCCTCCTGGGTGGGCAGTGTGACCTCTGGCTGAGGAAAGAGCCGGCCCCTCCAGGCCAGGCAGGATGTCGGGGTCGAGGTGGGGCGGGGCGGCTTGGTCTCCCTCCAGCTCCGCGGGACCCCCTCCCCGGATACCTTGGGTCTCAGCTCCCTGGGCTCTAAGCTCCGAATCCCCTCCCCACTTCTCTCCCCAGCCCAAACTTGAGAAACAAGGGTGATGGAGGGCAGGGAGCAGGAGGCTGGGAGTTTACACCTCTCCCCCTCAGGGAAGCTCACATCCGCTCCCCAAAATACCACCACCCAGGGAGAGGAATGTTCCCAGAGAGCTGTTTAAGTTTGACTTCGAGCTGTTCCTGAGGGAAGGCCAGCCGGTCTGCAGAGGGGGAGCCTGTGGGAAAACGGGGGGGGGGGTGCACCATGTTCTGCGTCACCTGGCCTCTCTCCTCCCTGATGGACACTTTCACATTTCTTTTTCCCAGGAGCCCTGGCGGGACCTCGAATCGCCACTGCCCTCACTGTTGCCACAGCTGACCTTGGAGACGCAATAGAGGTGGGAAGCAAGAGAAGAGGGCTCCTGGCACCCCCACACCCCAGCGCTGGGCTTCAAGGGAATTCAAGTGGAGAGGACGCATGGTTTGGAGTCAGTAGGTTGGAATGTCACTGTATTCTCGCGTGCCACCTTAACTTCCCATCCCTGGCCCTCAGGAAACGACTCCAGTTTTGGTTTTAAACACACTGGCTGTAAGCTCCATGAAAGAATTGGTTTTTGGGACAGCCCTTCTACTTAATTAGCTGATCTTGTGCAAGTGACCTGACCAGTGACTGTTCATAAGAAAAACGACTGTGTTCTCAATTAGTGAAGAAGCTACTCATCTATTATTTGTACAGTGCTTTACAACTTAGTCCTTTCACTTAAGCGTCATTTTCTTTTCTTTTTTTTTCTTTTTGAGTTGATATCTCACTCCGTCACCCAGGCTGGAGTACAGTGGCACACGCTCACGGCCACCCCAGCATCAACCTGCTGGGTGCCGGTGATTGTTTCTGCCTCAGCCTTCCAAGTAGCTGGAACTACAGCCGCACGCAACCACGCCCAACTAATTTTTTATTTATTGTAGAGACGCGGTCTCACCAAGTTGCCCGGGCTGGTCTTGAAACCACGGGCTCAGGCAATCCACTCGCCTTGGCCTCCCAAAGTGCTGGGACTATAGGCTGAGCCACTGAGCCTGGACTTAAGCATCGTTTTCATGAGCACTGTTTAAACAACAAAAAACGAGGAAACAGAAGCACAAAGAGTTACATGACCTAAAGTTATGGAGCCTGTGAATGGTGGAACTACATGATGGTAACAGCCAGTGTGGTGGTGTGCAACTTTGGAGGCTGAAGTGGAAAGATCTCTTGAGCCCAGGAGTTTGAAGCCAGCTTGGGCACCACAGCGAAACCCTATCTCCAAAGATAAATAGTGGCTAACTCCTGTAATCCCAACACTTTGGGAGGTGGAGGCGGGAGAATCACTTGAGGTCAGGAGTACAAGACCAGACTGGGCAGTATAGTGAGATCTCATCTCTGCAAAAAAAAAAAAAAAAAAGGAAAGGAAAGTAGCTGGGCATGGTGATATATTCTTGTAGTCCCAGTTTGAGCCCAGGAGGTCGAGACTGTGGTGAATTGTGATCATGCCACTGCAATCCAGCCTGGGCGACAAGAGTAAGATCCTGACTCCAAAATAAATAAATAAATAAATAATTGTGGTAAGACGCACACAACAAATTGTTAACCTTTTCAAAGTGCACCATTCAGTGGGGTATTAAGTACATTCACAATGTTATGCAACCATCAACCATCACCACTATCTAGTTTTTCATCATCTCAAAGAACTAAAATTTGAAACGAGACTTATCTAGCTCTAAAGCCTGTGAACCATACCTGTCTTTTTTTTTTTTCTTTTTTTGAGTTGGAGTCTCACTCTGCCGCCCAGACTGGTGTGCAGTGGCATGCTCCTGGCCACCACAGCCTCCACCTACTGGACTCCGACGATTGTTCCGCCTCAGCCTTCCAAGTAGCGGGAACTACAGGCGCACACTACCACGCCCTGCTAATTTTTGATTTATTGTAGAGAAGAGGTCTCACCAAGCTGCCCGAGTGGGTCTCAAACCTGCGGGCTCAGGCAATCCACTCGCCTCAGCCTCCTAAAGGGCTGGGATTACGGGCTGAGCCACCAAACCCGGCCTTTACCTGTCATAATTATAGCTGAATTGGTAAAAACAGAAAGCCCATGGGGATTCGGAAAAGGACGTGTCCGTGTGGACCTGGGGCCTACACTAGCTAGGAAAGTCTTTCTGGAAATGTGGAGGTGGAGTCCAAGAAAGGTCAGAATTAGAGACAGGAGGTGTGAGGAATGATCATCTGAGGCTGAGGAAGTGGCACAGAAAGAGAGAGGAATGGGACCCCAGAAAGGGACAGACACACACAGTGATAATCGCAGGATTTCTGTAGCAGAACAGCTTCCGAGTAGCCAACTGGCCAGAAGATGGAGTTGAAGAGGCCAGGTGACTTGTCTTGAAATTATATTTGCATAACTGGCCCGCTACTTTTTTTTTTTTTTTTTTTGAGTCTGAGTCTCACTCTTGTCACCCAAGCTGGAGTGCAGTGGCACGCTCACGGACCCCTGCAGCCTCGACCTGTTGGGCTCAGGCGATCCTTTCGCCTCAGCCTTCCAAGTGGCTGGAACTACAGACACACGCCACCACACCTGACTAGTTTTTGTGATTTATTGTAGAGATGAGGTCTCACCAAGTTGCCCAGGTTGGTCTTGAACCCCCGGGCTCAGGCAATCCTCTCGCCTGGGCCTCCCAAAGTGCTGGGATTACAGGCTGAGCCACCACCCCAGGCCAAGTCCTGCTACTTTCATTTCCAGTGTCTGTTAAACGTAGAGTGCCTTGAGGAAAACTTGATCTATACCACCATCCCTTGGTATCACCCTCATGCAAGCAGTTGAAACAACTACATAGAATAAATATCGGGTCAGGCACAGATAGGGCCGGGCACAGTGGTTCACACCTGTAATCCCACCACTTTGGGAGACTGAGGTGGGAGGATCACTTGAGGCCAGGAGTTCTTGGCCAGCCTGGGCAACAAGGTGAGACCCTGACTCTACAAAAAATGCATTTAAAAAAATTGGCCAGGTGTGACAGTGCCTTCCTGTAGTCCCAGCTTCTTCTCGGAAGGCTGAGGTGGGAGGATCACTTGAGCCCAGGAGTTTGAGGCTGCAGTGAGCCATGATCATGCCGCTGCACTCCAGCCTGGGTGACAGAGTGAGACCCTGTCTGAAATAAGTAAGTAAGCAAGTAAATAAATAAACAGAGGGCTACAAGATACAAATTATGGGAGAGACTTGAACCCTGCAAAACTGTAGGTCTGGGTAGAAATGAACAAATCTGTTGTTTCCAAGTTTGCTTTCACTTAAGGAGCAAGCAAATTATTATCTTTGTGTCCTGACCCCTGGGGGTGGGAAGCTGCCCACAAGGTTGATAAACATATTTTCTCACCGGGCTTGGTGGCTCAGCCTGTAATCCAGCGTTTTGGGAGGCTGAGGTGAGTGGATGGCCTGAGCCCCCTGGGCAACTTGGTGAGACCTCATCTCTACAATAAATCAAAAAATTAAGCCGGGCTCGGTGGCTCAGCCTGTAATCCCGCACCTTTGGGAGGCTGAGGTGAATGGATTGCCTGAGCCCGTGGGTTCGAGACCTGCCTGGGAAACTTGGCAAGACCTCATCTCTACAATAAATCAAAAATTAGCCGGGCGTGGTAGCGCACACCTGTAGTTCCAGCTACTTGGAAGGCTGAGACAGAAGGATCGCCAGAGCTCCCAGCAGGTCGAGGCTGTGGTGGCCAGGAGCGGCCACTGCACTCCAGTCTGGGCGACATAGTGAGACTCCAACTCAAAAAAACCCAAAAAACTAGCCAGGTGTGGTAGCGTGCGCCTGTAGTTCCAGCTACTTGGAAGGCTGAGGCGGAATGATCGCGGGAGCCCAGCAGGTCGAGCCTACGGTGGCCGGGAGTGGCCACTGCACTCCAGTCTGGGTGATAGAGTGAGACTTCAACTCAAAAAACAAAACAAAACAAAACATTTTTCTCCCACACCTTCCTCCTAAACTGCCTCTATAATAGTTTACTACTCAGGGGTCAGTACCGATGGTCCCAGAACATGCTTTATAGACAGCATTTAGAGTAAAACCTAGGAATAATGCTTGAGATGTTTTTCAGACTTTGCACTTTGATGGACCCAAGACCCCACCTGGACCTGGGACACACACCAAGAAGCTAGCTCTGCTGGTCTTGTCCAGAAACTGGCTCTGCACATGATGACAGTTTTGACCCACCCCCATGACTTTATCCCCAACCAATAAGCAGCACCTATTCCCCGGCCTCCTACCCACCAAATTATTCCTTAAAAAACTCTAGCCTAAAATTTCCAGGGAGGCAGATTTGAGAAATATCTCTCCTATCCGCCCATTCAGTGGCCTTGCATTTATGAAGCCCTTTCACAATGGCCATGACTGCTGTCAGTGTGTTGGCTTTTCTGTGCAGAGGGCATAAGAACTCAGTCAGACTGTAACACAGTTGGGACTCAATGAAGAGTTAGTTACATGGCTAACTAGAAATCAGTGGGGTAGAGGGTGCATGCGTTTGGAAGCTTGGGCAATTGAGGTGGGGTTAGGTTACAGGAGAATAGCTTGGACTTTAAGATAAGGTAGTCAATGGGAAGCCACTGATGGTTCTTTTTTTTGAGTTGGAGTTTCACCCCGTCGCCCAGACTGCAGTGGCTGCTTCCGGCCACCGCAGCCTCGACCTGCCAGGCTCCGGCGATCCTTCTGCCTCAGCCTTCCGAGTAGCCGGAATTACAGGCACGCACTACCACACCCGGCTGATTTTTTGATTTATTGCAGAGATGAGGTCTCACCAAGTTGCCCAGGCGGGTCTTGAAACCGTGGGCTCAGGCAGTCCACTCACCTCAGCCTCCCAAAGGCGCGGGATCACAGGCTGAGCCACCAACCCCGGCTGAAGGTTCTTGAGCAACGGGAAAATGTGTGAAATTACAATTTAGGTGTACCATGGTTTCTGGACTTCTTGGCCCGAGAGCACCCTCTGGTGTCCCTATTTTGAATTGTTCCCTTACCTTATGGAGTAGTTGGGAGGATATGGAGCTGCAAAGCAGGATGGATGAGTTGAGTGGACTCCTGGGTTTCATTTCAAGTCATCCTGAGTGATGGCAGCCCTGAAGCAAAACTAGAGGTGACATCTAGACAAAGAGATCTTGAGGCAAGGATAGCATGAAGAGTCCTGGCATATTCTGTACCTAGAGTCACCAAATTAATCTTTTTTTTTTTTTTTTTTTGAGTCAGAGTCTCACTCTGTCCCCCAGGGTGTAGTGCAGTGGCATGCTCATGGCCGCCGCAGCCTCGACCTGCTGGGCTCAGGTGATCCTTCCACCTCAGCCTTCCAAATAGCTGGAACCATTTGCCACCATGCCTGGCTAATTTTTCTTAATTTATTGTAGAGACAAGGTCTTGCCAAATTGCCCAGGCTGGTCTCAAACCCTGGGCTCAGGTAATCCTCTCACCCCTGCTTCCCAAAGTGCTGGGATTGTAGACGTGAGCCATTGCACCTGGCTACAGTTTGCTACTTTTTTTTTTTTGCTTTATGTATTCATCACCACATCATATATGTGTGCATGTTATCATTACTTAATTTTTTATGAATCACTTGAGAATAGGTTGTATACATCATGTCCCTATACCCCTTAGTATAATACTTAAGTAATGCTGGGTGTGCTGGCTGTAATCTCAGCACTTTGGGAGGCGGAGGTGAGAGGATTGCCTGAGCCCATGCGTTTGAGACCAGCCTGGGCAACATGGTGAGATCTCATCTCTACAATAAATTTAAAAAAAAATCAGCTGGGTGTGGTGGCGTATGCCTATAGTTCCAGCTACTTGGAAGGCTGAGGCGGAAGGATTGCCTGAGCCCAGCAGATCGAGACTGTGGTGGCTGTGAGCGTGCCACTGCATTCCAGCCTGGGTGACAGAGTGAGATGCCAACTCAAAAACCAAAACCAAAAAACTTCAGTATTTTCTAAAAACAAGATCTCCAAAATAACCATAGGACAGTTACGGAATTTAAAAGATTTGGCCAGGTACAGTGGCTCATGCCTGTAATCCTAGCACTTTGGGAAGCCAAGGCAGAATTATTTGAGGCCAGGAGGTTCGAGACCAGCCTGGGCTACATAGCGAGACCCCGTATCTACAAGAAATTTTTAAAAATAGCCAGGCATGGTGGTGTGTGCCTTTAGTTTCAACTATTCAGGTCGAGACAAGAGGACTGCTTGAGGCCAGGAGTTTGATGCTGCGATGAGCTCTGATCGCAACACTGCACTACAGCCTGGGCAACAGAGCAAGACCCTGCCTTTTAAAAAAATAAAAATAATAACACACTTAAGTTCTAATCCATGGTTCCTATTCCATTTTGACAAAAAACCCAATAATGTTCCTCCCAGCATTTGCTTTTCTCTCTGGTATAGGATCCAGACCAGAGTTCCTTATTGCATTTCGTTGTCAGGTCTCAATACTCTCCTTTATAACGATTTCTCAAGCTTTATCTTTCATGTTTGCCAATTTGGTTTTATCTGATTTAGCCATGTGCTTAAATTATGGCTGTATATCCCAGATTGGAACATCACAAGCTAATATGTAGTATTAGCATCCTTGATGGTTCAAGCCTGAGCTTATGTTTACTATGATGTAACGCGATGATTTTCACCTCAGCCCCTTCTTCCACAAGTATCTGCCAGCATTTGACAATAAAGAAGAGCCCCTCCTCTGCATGTATTTGTTTATCTGAATCTTTTTATTATCAATTTGGAGTCATGGATTCCTATCTTATTCAATTTTTTTTTTTGGTAGCAATGGGATCTCACTATGTTGCCTAGGCTGGTCCTGAACTCCTGGCTTCAAGCAATCCTCCCTAAGTGCTGGGATTATAAACGTGAACCACTGCCCTTGGCCTCAATGGGTTTTATTCCATCACTGTCCTTACTTATTTTGATCCTGTAAGTCACCCAGATTTGGCCACCTTTGAGCTGGCTACTCTGTCCTTTGACACCCCACTTCTCCATTTCCCCATAATTTTTTGGGATCACTTTCACAACAGTGTTCTAAGTTCAGTGTGCTCATTGCGACTAGGATGCCATTGCTTCTGGGTCCTTCTTTCAGTGAACAGAGTAAGAACTCATACGTCTATATTTCAATTTATGCTGATAACTTCCAATTCTGAATCTGCTCCATGGGCTTTTATCTTGCCTTTCTGCCTTCCATGTTCATATCTTTTTTCTTTTTTTTTTTGTGAGTTGGAGTCTCACTCTGTCGCCCAGACTGGAGTGCAGTTTCACACTCCCGGCCACCGCAGCCTCAATCTGCTGGGCTCCAGCAAACCTTCTGCCTCAGTCTTCCAAGTAGCCGGAACTACAGGCACGTGCTACCATGCGCGGCTGATTTATTGTAGAGATGAGATCTCGCCAAATTGCCCGGGTTGGTCTTGAACCCGCCGGCTCAGGCAATTCACTCGTCTCAGCCTCCCAAAGTGCTGGGATTACAGGCTGAGCCTGGCCTCGTATCTTCCTTTTGCCAAAGAAAGACCTCTGGCTTCCAACAATATTTATTCATTTTATTCGGTGTTGTGATACATATGAAATAACAATTTCAGAATGGCTACATCCATACCATTATGAAAATCAAATCTGATAAAAATAGCTCAAGGGAGCCAGGTGCAGTGGCTCACACCTGTAATCCCAACACTTTGGGAGGGCAGAGGTGAAAGGATTGCATGAGCCCAGGAGTTCGAGATCGGCCCAGGCAACACAGCAAGAGCTCGTCTCTACAAAAAATAAAAAAATTAGCCAGGCATGGTGGCGTGTGCCTGCAGTCCCAGCTACTTGGGAGGCTGAGGCGGGAGGATCGATTGAGTCCAGGAATGCTGGACCAGCCTGAGCAACATAGAAAGTCATGCAGGGAACTTAAAATCAGTTTTGCTAAGTGAAAGAAGCCAATCTGAAGCTACGTAGTGTACAATTCCAACTATATGATATTCTAGAAAAGGTAAAATTATGGAAACAATAAGCAATCAGTGGCTACCAGGGGTTTGGGGGGAAGGAGGTATGAATAGAAACAACCCAGAGGGTTTTTAGAAAAATGAAACTGTTCCTTATGAAACTATAACGGCGGATGCATGTCATTATGCATTTGTCAAAACCCAAAAGCCAGATGTGGTGGCTCATGCCTGTAATCCCAGCACTTTGGGAGGCCAAGGCGAGAGGATTGCCCAAACTCAGGAGTTCAGACCAGTCTGGGCAACATGGCAAGAACTGGTCTCTACAATAAATAAATTTTAAAAATTAGTGGAGCGTGGTGGTACATGCCTGTAGTTCCAGCTACATGGAAGGCTAAGGTGGAAGGATCACCTGAGCCCAGCGGGTCGAGGGTGCTGTGGTCATGAGCGTGCTGCTGCATTCTAGCCTGGGTGACAGAGTGAGATCCTGACTCAAAAAAAAAAAACAAAACAACAAAAAACCATAGAATGTCCAGCACCACAAGTGAACCCCGTGGACTTCAGTAATAATAATAAGTAAACTGTGGACCTCAGTTAATAATAATAAATTGATATTGGCCAGCATTTGTTTTTACAAATGTAAAATAATCAAACTAAACTTAGTGTTTTTGTTACACTTTTGTTAATATTATTAATAATAAGTAACAACCCATCTCAAATATCTGTGTATAGTGCATGTTCTAGAGTAATTTCATTTTCCGCTTGAGACCATCATTTGCTCTTTATTTGCTAATCTGTTATTTTGCTTAACTCTTGTCATTCTTCTAGTTTTTTTCTTTCCCAAGATGTCTCATTTTGGGGCAGATTCAGAATGGTTTTTTTGTTTGTTTGTTTTTTGAGTTGGAGTCTCACTCCATCGCCCAGACTGGAGTGCAGTGGCCGCTCCCAGCCACTGCAGCCTCGACTTGCTGGGCTCCGGCGATCCTTCCGCCGCAGCCTTCCGAGTAACTGGAACTACAGGCGCGCGTATAATAGTTTTATTGTTCTAAAAAATGTCATTATTATCAGCACAATTAGGCTGGATCTTCTTTTTTTTTTTTTGAGTTGGACTTCCACTCTGTCACCCAGGCTGGAGTGCAATGGCACGCTCACGGCCACCCCAGCGTTGACCCGCTGGGCTTTGATGATCTTTCCGCCTCAGCCTTCCAAGTAGCCAGAGCTACAGGCGCATGCTACCACGCCTGGCTAATTTTTGATTTATTGTGGAGACAAGGTCTCGTCAAGTTTCCTGGGCTGCTCTCGAACCCACGGGCTCAGGAAATCCACTTGCCTTGGCCTCCCAAAGTGCTGGGATTACCAGCTGAGCCACCAAGCCCAGCCAAGGCTGGATCTTCTAACAGGTTCATCTATGTGCCATGCAGGTCGTGTGTCACAAAAAATGCTTCTGATTTTTTGACCAAAATTCTGGGCTGTTCACCTTCAACTTCACTAACTATGTCAATGTGGTAATCACAGGCTTGCCCTTGACAATCTTTTAAATCAATGCCTTAAATCGTAAGTAGCTTTCCCCTCCAGTTATTTCCTTAAGTCAGTACTGGGATAGGTCAGGTGTGGTGGCTCACGCCTGTAATCTCAGCACTTTGGGAGGCCCGGGTGGGAGGATTGCTGGAGCCTGGTAGTTTGAGACCAGCCTAGGCAACATAGTGAGACCGCCCCATCTCTACAATAAAATAAAAAAATTAACTGGGAGTTTGTGGTGTGCACCTGTTGTCCCAGCTACTCTGAAGGCTGAGGCAGAAGGATTGCCTGAACCCAGGAGGATGAGGTTGCAGTGAGCTGTGATCTTGCCACTGCACTCCAGCCAGGGCAACAGAGTGAGAATGTGCCTCAAAAAACAAACAAAACACTGGGATAAAGCCAGTTAAATACACATGCATGTTTCACCTAGATCTACACATACACAAATTTAAAGAGAAATATAAATGAATATTGCACAATGTTCCCCAGCCATTATTGCAAATACAGGTATTGCATTAATTTCTAAGTACTTCTGGAACCACAAGTTGGAAGAGGAAGAAAAGCGAGGACTTGATCAGTTAATTAGTTCATTTCTTTTCTTTTTTTTTTGAGTTGGAGTCTCACTCTGTCGCCCAGACTGAAGTGCAGTGGCACGCTCCCGGCCACCGCAGCCTTGACCTGCTGGGCTCCGGCGATCCTTCCACCTCAGCCTTCTAAGTAGCCAGAATTACAGGCACGCGCTACCACGCCTGGCTAATTTATTTATTTATTTATTGTAGAGATGAGGTCTCGCCAGGTTGCCTAGGCAGGTCTTGAACCCGCGGACTCAGGCAATCTACTCACTTCAGCCTCCCAAAGCGCTGGGATTACAGGCTGAGCTACCGAGCCCAGCCAGTTCATTTCTTTTCTTACCTAAGTGCTTCTACTGCTCAAATCCTCTCCTGCACAATCCACAGACCTTTGTGGCTTTTGTGCACAGTTGCCTCATGTCTCAGGATTGGGTTATGAGATGGGCAGAAGTGTTTCTCTGGGTCTGAACAGTGTTATTTCCAGAGCTGATGTTTGGGATTATGGGGTCCAGAATGACAGGGGACCCCATGAGTTTCTTTTAAATTGTTTTCTTTCAGCCTGTTGACCAAGACCTGTGTGTTATTATTATTTTTTTTGAGTTGAAGTCTCACTGTCACCCAAGCTGGAGTGCAGTGGCACGCTGCTCACGGCTGCTGCAACCTCGACCTTCTGGGCTCAGGGGATCCTTCTGCCCCAGCCTTTCAAGTAGCTGGAACTACAGGCATGTGATACCACGCCTGGCTTATTGTTTGATTTATTGTAGATGAGGTCTCATCAACTTGCCCAGGCTGGTCTCGAATCCCTGAGCTCAGGCGATCCTCTCACCTTGGCCTCCCAAAGTACTGGGATTACAGGCTTGAGCCACCGCGCCCAGTCATATGTTCTTTTTTTTTTTTTTTTTTGAGTTGGAGTCTCACTCTGTCACCCAGACTGGAGTGCAGTGGCCGCTCCCGGCCACCGCAGCTTCAACCTGCTGGGCTCCGGCGATCCTTCCGCCTCAACCTTCCAAGTAGCCGGAACTTCAGACGCGTGCTACCACGCCCGGCTCATTTTTATTTATTGTAGAGATGAGGTCTTGCCAAGTTGCCCAGGAGGGTCTCGAACCCACGGGCTCAGGTAATCCACTCACCTCAGCCTCCCAAAGGCGCGGGATTACAGGCTGAGCCACCAAGCCTGGCTCATATGTTCTTTTATGAAAACATTTTTTAAGGGTGCTTATGACGTGCTTGGGTGATACTTGGGAGGGAGCAGGGTGGAGAGGCAAGGATGATAGAAAAACTGTGAATGTGCCTTTTATCTCGTTTTGACTTTGGGACCTGGTAAATGACTTGCGATATTAAAAACAAAATTAAATTTAATCAATTCGGCTCTAAAACCATGGCAATCTTGATGAAGAGATGAAGAGGAGGGTTAGAGTGCACCCAGTAGCACAAAACTCCTGCGTTAGACATTCTTTTCTGGGTTTTCCCAATCTGTTAATCCTCAACCCTTCCTAACCTCTAAAAATCCTTTCCATTGTCCCAGCTAGAGTCTTTCACCACGCAAAACAAAATCCCTGCAGTTAGCACAATAGCAGAAACCAGCTGCTGCCCCTAGTAGGGCAGTAGGCCCCTAGAGGCCTTTAGTTCAGGCCACGACATCTTCCATTCTGCAATTCTGCAAGGACAGGGCTTCCAGGCGTTCAGTTCTCTCTCATCTGGCTTATTTTCTTCTCAATCCCAAGGACTCACACTGGCAAACATTTTGAACTTCCTCCCTAAGGTCAGTTGAGTCTGAAACAGGGTTACCGGCTGTGTTTCCCGGGTGTCATTAAAGATGACTTTGAATGAATCTCAGATCACTCAAAGGGGAGGTCTTGGTCTCAAGCTAATGGAGATACTCTTCGACGATCCTGCCGACTCTGAGAAGGTCTCTATATGCTTCTTCGTGTGGAAGAGTGGGCAGATATAGGACGTTTGCCAAGTTTGATTTGGGGCACATTGAGTGTGACGCACCAGTAGGATATGTGCAGGAGCTGTCCTTGTCCAGGAAGCAGCTGGAGCCTCAAGAGAGTTTCCAGCTGAAGACACAGAATGAGAAATCAGCAAGTATATAGGCTGGGTGCAGTGACTCACAACTATAATCCCAGCACTTTGGGAGGTCGAGGTGAGAGGATTGCCTGAGCTCATGGGTTCAAGACCAGCCCAGGCAACTTTGCAAGCCCTCATCGCTAAAATACGTAAATTAAAAAAAAATTAGCTGGGCGTGGTGGCACAGCTCTGGAAATAACACTGTTCAGACCCAGAGAAATACTTCTGCACATCTCATAATCCAATCCTCAGACATGAGGCAACTGTGCACAAAAGCCACAAAGGTCTGTGGATTGTGCAGGAGAGGATTTGAACAGTAGAAGCACTTAGGTAAGAAAAGAAATGAACTGGCTGGGCTCGGTAGCTCAGCCTGTAATCCCAGCGCTTTGGGAGGCCGAGGTGAGTAGATTGCCTGAGTCCGTGGGTTGGAGACCTGCCTAGGCAATTTGGCGAGACCTCATCTCTACAATAAATAAATAAATAAATTAGCCAGGCATGGTAGCGCGTGCCTGTAATTCTGGCTACTTAAAAGGCTGATGTGGAAGGATCACCTGAGCCCAGCAGGTCGAGGCTGCAGTGGCTGTGAGCGTGCCATTGCACTCCAGCCTGGGCGACAGAGTGAGACTCCAACTCAGAAAAAAAAAAAAATCAGGTATACAGGAGAGGAAGCCATGATGGAAATAGACTATAGGAAAGAGAATCATCCCTGCGGCCAAGGGTGGAGGAAGTGGTCAGTGGTGTCAAGTGTGGCAGAAAGATTGATTAATAACAATGTGGTGTTCACTGGACAAATAAGATCCCCAAAGAGGAGAGGAGAGGTTGATGGGATTGAATATCTTGAAAAGGAGGTAGGCACATTCCCCAAGATTTGAAACTGGGGAGACTGGGTGTGGTGGCTCACGCCTATAATCCCTGCACTTTGAGAAGCAGGATTGCCTGAGCCACTGCACTCAGCCTGGGTGACAGAGTAAGATTCCAACTAAAAAAAAAAAAGAAACCGGGGAAAGGATGCATAGCGGGACAATAAAAATAGCATCAGCATGATATGGTCATCATGCCCAGACCACAGCTAATCTTTATAGTATTCTCCTTTGTTTAGAGAGATGAGCATTTTGTGCTCAAGGCTTGGATTAAGCTTGGAGTAGACATACACTACGAGAGGGGACAAAAGGGGGAAAGAAAAAAAAACCCTGGAATTTATTTATAAAAAATTGTGTATTTATTCTGGTGATCCTTCCACCTCAGCCTTTCAAGTAGCTGGAACTACAGGCATGCGCTATCACACCTGGCTAATTTTGATTTATTGTAGAGATGAAGTCTCGCCAACTTGCCCGGTTGGGTCTCGAACCTGTGGACTCAGGCAATCCACTAGCCTTGGCCTCCCAAAGTGCTGGGATTACAGGCTGAGCCACTGAGCCTGGCCTGTGTATTTATTCTCACATGTTTAAACTTTAGTCATTTTCCAAGTACTCTCCATTTGATGCAATACATTTACTTATTTATTAAAAAAATTTTTTTTTTTGAGTTGGAGTCTCACTCTGTCGCCCAGACTGGAGTGCAGTGGCTGCTCCCGGCCACCGCAGCCTTGACCTGCTGGGCTCTGGCGATCCTTCCGCCTCAGCCTTCCAAGTAGTGGGCACTACCACACCTGGCTAATTTTTTGATTTATTGTAGAGATGAGGTCTCGCCTGCCCAGGCGGGTCTTGAACCCGCGGGCTCAGGCAATCCACTCACCTTAGCCTCCCAAAGGCGTGGGATTACAGGCTGAGCCACCGAGCCTGGCTGATGCAATACATTTATAGAAATGCTTTTCCCACGGCTCAAAACAGTTTTTGAACCTATCAATTTTGATGTCTTTTAGTGCTTCTGTTTTCTGTTTCACCTCTTCCACACTGCCAAAATGTGTCCTTTTGAGAACTTTTTTCATCCAGGGAAACAAAAAAAGGTCGCTTGGGTTTTGACCAAAAACTGCTGAACACTCAGGGTGGTGTGGGCAGGTGTGCTCATAAATCACCCATCATGAAATGGGCAAACACATTGAAAAATATCTCCCAAAAAAAAAAAATTCACTGAAGCCTAACAGCCTCTCACATCAACTCTAGCTGGTACACTGATGCTGATGGGGAAGCCTGTACTACAAGAGGCCCACCCTCTAAAAAATAACTCGGTTTTTTTTTTTTGGTCCCTCCCCCACCCTTTATATTCTGGAAAATCAGCGTTGGGAAGTTGGCTTCTGATGGCTGGAGAAGAAAAGGGGCATCCTCAAAAGGAAGAGGAACAGAAGGGCCCTGAGAAAATCAAGTTGGGGCTTGACAGCAGTGAGAGAGAAAGTATAGGGGAAAGCCAGTGGAGTTTTAGAAATAGCAGTCCTTGCTTCTGCACTCTAGTGTAACTCCTACTCTGACCCCGATGCCTGAGTAAAGGTTTTCTGCCCACCTCAGCTCTTTCTTTCTTTTCTGTCTTTCCTTCCTTCCTTTCTTTCGCAGGATTTATTGAGAGGACAGAAAAGTTCCCACAGTGGGAGGGGATCCCAGGGGGTTGCCCTGGTTTTTCTTTTTTTCTACCCTGTACACAAGCCAGTGATGTTTTGGGGAGTGAAGGACTCGGTCGTGTTCAGGATAGGAGGAGGAGAGGAAGACACTACCATGAGTCCAGAACAGAGTGGACATGGAGAATTCATTGTAAGTAGGAAATTAAGCAAAGGTGACCAGGGGACAGTAACTCCCCTAAGCGTACCCTGAGTACCTCTGGAGCTTGTAGAAAACAGTGTATCTGGGATGGGTTTCAAATATGTTTTGAGTATTAAAGAAAAGAGCAACTTCCTGAGGAACCTGGAGCCGTGTAGGTATCTAACTAGATTGTTCAAGCAAACAAATTATTAAGGCCTGAGTAGGAAGCTGAGCTGTTTCCAACCTGTGGCCTCTTTTTGTGATGACAATGAAGTAATCTCCGGAGGATGTTGAAAAAGCCTGATGAAGAAAGTTTGGAATAGCAGTTTGGGAATCCCCTAGAACAATGTTTCCTCTTGTGAATGGCTTGAGAGCAGCACTGTCTTAAATGTATTTTTTATATCCTCAATGCATTGAAGGAGCTCAATACATGATAGAATAAATAAAGTAATCGGAGAGGACGAGGAAACGGATCTTAGCAGGCTGCGAAGGCGGTGCTTTTCCTAGAACCCGACTGAGCCTAAAAAATTCATGTTCAGGAGCCAAGAGAAAAAAATCACCCAAAGGACAGGGGCGGTGGCTCACTTCTATAATACCAGCACTTTGGGAGGCCGAGCTGAGAGGATTGCCTGAGCCCAAGAGTTCGAGACCAGCCTGGGCAACCTGGCGAGACCTCATCTCTACAATAAATCAAAAAAATTAGCCCGGCATGTTGACGTACGCCTGTAGTTCCAGTTACTTGGAAGGCTGAGGCGGAAGGGTCGCCTGAGCCCAGCAGGTCGAGGTTGCGGTGGCTGTGAGCGTGCCACTGTACTCCAGCCTGGGTGACAGAGCTCTGACAAAAAAACAAAACAAAACAAAAAAAACACCCAAATTTAGCTGCCTCCAAGAACCGGCTCCTTTAGAGGGCGGGGCTAGAAGCGCGTATTCCGAGTCCGCCTATCAACGGACCAATCACCGCACCAGGGGGCGGGGGTTTTAATCTGTCTCCGCCCTCTTCCTTGGAAAGTAAATATGTTTGGGCGCCATTCAAACGGACCAATGAGTGCTCGACATTCCTGTAGCTGGCTCTCACCGATTGGCCAGAGTTTGTGGTCCCTCCCTCCTTGTCGTGCTTCTTGTCCCGCCCCTCTGCACACAAGATGGCGGCGCCCAGCGGAGTAGAGGCTGCTCTTGGGGTTTGCGGAGGCTGACTCCTTCTCCCATTCCTCTTTTGGGTTCAAAGCGCCGCGAGCGGGAGGACGGGGGCCGGGCGGGACAGGGGCACCTGCGTAGCTGGACCGCGAGCTCGCGCCCAGCCTGCGCCGCCCCCACCCGGCCCCGGCCCCGTCCGGTCCGATCCCATTCCGTCCGTTCCCGGTGTCCTCCCGGTCTGACCCGTTGCCCGGCGGTGGAACGCTACACCAGGCGTCCAAAGCTGAGGTCGTTCCCCCAGCCCTGGCTCGCCTTCACGTTTGAGATGTTTGGCGTCTTCCCTCTTAAACAGCCTGCCTTCAAGACCGGGACTCTTGGACCGGCGCCTGGCCCCCTTTTCCTCTACTAAGACTCCACTTTCCTCGAACCCCTTTCCTCAGATTCTTCGTTCCCCCGGGTTGGAGACTGCTCACTTCCCTTCCAAATTAATCCCTGCCCCACGTCCCCTAATATTGGTAATCTTGACAGTCCCCTCAACGGAGGGACCAGACTTCTTTTGGACTAACCTCCATAGTCCTACCATGGAGGCAGTGTACCTAGTATTGAATGGGGTGGGCCTGGTGCTGGACGTGCTGACCTTGGTGTTGGACCTCAACTTCCTGCTGGTGTCCTCCCTCCTGGCTTCTCTGGCCTGGCTCCTGGCCTTCATCTACAACCTGCCACACACGGTACTGACTAGTCTTCTGCACTTGGGTCGTGGAGTCCTATTTTCTCTGCTGGCCTTGATAGAAGCCTTGGTCCGGTTCACCTTTGGGGGCTTGCAGGCCTTATGTACCCTGCTCTGTAGCTGCTTCTCTGGCCTGGAGAGCCTAAAACTCCTGGGGCACCTAGCCTCTCATGGAGCACTTCGGAGCCGGGAGATACTGCACCGGGGCGTCCTCAATGTGGTCTCCAATGGCCATGCTCTGCTGCGCCAGGCCTGTGACATCTGTGCCATTGCCATGAGCCTGGTGGCTTACGTGATCAACAGCCTGGTCAATATCTGCCTCATTGGCACACAGAACCTCTTCTCTCTGGTGCTGGTTCTGTGGGATGCAGTGATGGGACCTCTGTGGAGGATGACAGACGTGATGGCTGCTTTCCTAGCCCACATTTCCAGCAGTGCTGTGGCCATGGCCATCCTCCTTTGGACCCCCTGCCAACTAGCACTGGAGCTGCTGGCCTCAGCTTCCCGTCTCCTGGCCAGCTTTGTGCTTGTCAATCTCACGGGCTTGGTATTGCTAGCTTGTGTGCTGGCAGTGACAGTGACCGTGTTGCACCCGGACCTCATCCTGAGGCTGGCCACCCGGGCACTCAGTCAGCTCCATGCCCGGCCATCCTACCACCGTCTCCGAGAGGACGTCATGCGGCTGTCTCGCCTAGCACTAGGCTTGGAGGCCTGGCGCCGAGTATGGAGCCGAAGCCTACAGCTGGCCAGCTGGCCAAACCGGGGAGGGGCACCTGGAGCCCCCCAGGGAGGACCCAGGAGGGTGTTCTCAGCCAGGACCCAGAGACAGGACATTCTTCCTGAAGTAGGGCACAGATTAGAGGCAGAAGAGGAAGATGTCAGGACCATCAGAGTGACACCTGTCCGGGGCCGGGAGAGGCTCAATGAGGAGGAACCCACAGGTGGGCAAGACCCATGGAAATTGCTGAAGGAGCAAGAGGAACGGAAGAAATGTGTCATCTGCCAGGACCAGAGCAAGACAGTGCTGCTCCTGCCCTGCCGGCACCTGTGCCTGTGCCAGGCCTGTACTGAAATCCTGATGCGCCATCCTGTCTACCACCGCAACTGTCCTCTCTGTCGCCGCGGCATCCTGCAGACCCTCAATGTCTACCTCTGAAGACTCCCTCCCTGCCTGTGCAGCTCTCCACACTCCACGCGGGCACCCATGCTAGGGCAGCCTTCACACCTCATCTCTGGGCCCTGGCCTGAATCCCCACCTCCCCACGTGGCTGTCATGTCAAGCCTCCAAGCCATACGCATCCAGGACATTGAGATGGGATACTGCGGAAGACTGCGATCTGGGTGGGGGGTGGGGTGACAGAGCTTTCCCTTGCCCTGTGGGCCCCTTTGATGCTGACGGTGGTGAGTATGTCACTGTGCAAGGGCCCTGAGACTTTCCCCCGTGGGCTCTCCTCCAGCCTTCCCAGGGCCCACCAGATGCCAGCCTCCTGGGCTCCCCCCTCTGCTTCTGGTTTTTCTGTTGGGGATTTGTAGGTCCCTTTTCCTGCCTCGTTCCGACTTCTCCCCCAGCTTCTGCAGCCGTAACACATCAGTGTCATTTGGGTGTGTTGGTGACTCAAAGGCCTTGGAATGATCTTGAACCTTTGTGTTCACCCAGAGCCCCTGTGCCCTGGTAGGCTTTGGGGGAAGTATCCCTCAGGTGCCCTTAGAACCTCTTCTGTGTGTCATGATCTGAAACAAAAGCTGGGCGGGGGCATCTACTCCTGGCTTTGGGACCATGTGCCCTCTGGCACCCCAGTTCACTGGGAGCCTCAGGAGGGATGACCAGACTTTTACTCATTTCCTTTCACTCCCTTTCACTCCTGACATCACATAGGAAAATGGCATTCCTATTCTGTCTCTCCCTGGCATTGTGGAGGGCAGATGGCACATTTCACTAGGGTCCAAACATGGAAGGGGCCGGGGCCTGTTGCACAGCTCCCCGAGGTCCGTCTGGCCGTTTCCAGTGAATAAACTTCTGTTGACCGTTCTGAAGGTCTCTCTGTGCATCCCTGCAAGAGTCAGCAATTGGTCAGGGTGACAAGTGCTGTATCAGGGTCCTTCAGTCCTGCTGGGTCTGTGAGGACCTGGGCTTAAACTGGGGGATGGGAGAGGAGCTAAGATAGGGTGGGAAGAGTGTGCCTTGGGGAAAGCCCATGCCAGGCATGGTTGGATTAGCTCTCATCCCCTCCAACTTGCGCCTTCTCACACACATGGTTTTTGAAAAGCCTTTATCTTTTCATTTTGCTAGAATGGAGCCCTCATACAGAGGAATGTGAGCTGTCTCACCCCTGAGCCAGCCTTCCCAGCTTTTCCTCTCGGCCCCTCTTCCCAGGAGGGAACTTGGGGTGCCTGTTGCCTGGAGCCCTCTGGAATCTACCCTCTGATCCCAGAGGAGCTGGTGCTGGTCTTTGTGTTTCTTGGCATGGAGTCTGGCGCCGAGATGGCTGGAGTCTGGAGATGGCTGGAGTCTGGCTACGGGTCCTCCTGGTAGAAGGCTGGGAGCTGAAGCCCAGGCTACCCAAGGCCTGTCTCTAGCTCACATTTCGGGGCCCAATCCCCTTTGGTCATATCTGCCCCCACATGACCAACGAGAGAGGAGGGGCACTCCCCTATAATTGTATGTTACGTCTAGGAGCATAATGTTTGGGATTGCCTTCTGGAGGTGGGGGGAGGGAGGCAAGTAGGTCATGAAGAGACTGTTAGACAGGCCCCTCCACTTTCTCCGCTTGAAATGCTGAGTCAACTGTGGGGCTGGCAAGCCCTGGTTTGTTAGTCATTGGTTTGGGGGTGGGGCCTGGGCTGGGAGCCTTGAGGGGCTTTGTGGCCAGCCTGACATAGTAGCTCAGCCCACCCAGGCTTTGCCCAGCACAGTGGGGGAGAAGTTCCACGTCCCCACCTCAGAGTTGGGAGGCCAGAGGGCGGTCTTAGCACTTTCTGTTCCCTTCCCCCAGTCCTGGAGGGGGAGCTGAGCAAGAGAGGGTGGCTCCTTCCAGTCTCTGTTTAATTTGGGGATAAACATTTTTTGAGAAGATAAACTTCCTGAGCTGGGAGTAAAGGACCCCCTTATCTTCCACCCCCATCTGGAATTCCTCTGGCCGACCTCAATACCCTTCCTCCCCCTAGCCATCCCAGTATCACAAGCTCAAGCTACTCAGGGTCATGGCTGCATTCTGGAGTTGGGGCACCCCCTTGTGGTAATCTCAGAAACTTTATTTCTAGTCACCCAGGGACACTCCACCTGGCATGGGTGACAGAGAAATAGCTTTCCAGTCTGTCATCTGGGAACCAGACAAGCAGCCAGAGAAGCCATGAATGAAAATCCTTGGCTTTTTTTTGTTGTTGTTAGACTGAGGTAGGGGTATATGTGGTGAAGGCAACCCCCACCGGGTTCGTTTGGCATCTTTAGAAAAAGGTGCCCCTTTCTGTGGGTGGCCAGAGCCTTGCACCAGGAGGGCACCCTGCTCAGACACTCCTGTTCAAAACCTACACAGCCCGGGTGGCAGCTCTGTGGGGCAGACTCTCATTCACCTGAGCCTACTTCTGTATCTTCCAGTATCTCCATCCTACCCAAGAACCCTTCCTTGGGGCCGAACACCCCCATTCACACCATGATCTCAGAAACAGGGCACCTCCATCATGAACAAAGAAAGGCAGAAGGCAGGAGGAGGGTTTTTAGATTTATTGAGTGATCTCAGAAAAGCGCCGGCCCCAGGAGCAGGAGGGATGGGGGAGGACCCAGAGAGGCAGAGGGTCAGAAAGAGAGCACCCCTCCTTGGGGTCCTGGGCCAGAGCAATTGGGGGACCCTCACTTGCCAGCACAGCCCACGCCTTTGGTCTTGGGCAGAAATCCAGCCACTGCCCCATGCTGCTGGACCTGATCTCAGACAGCTCCTATCCCCATTCCTTGCCAGCAGTAGGACTGAGAGGCCCCTACCCCGCCTCCCTAGTCATTCACGATATTCCAGGGGGGCCAGCCCTCCCGGGTGATGTCGCTGTCAGTGTCACACCCTCCTGCTCTAGGAGTGAGAGAGGGTGAGCTCACTTCTCCAGTGAGTACTAAGCAAAGACTGGGGAGCTGTGCCAGTCAGAGTACACGAGAAATCCAGAGAAGGTGCTGTCTGTCTTGATGCTGGCATAGATGCCAATGTAGTCACCCACGCCCACCTGCACCCACACCTGGTCCTCGGGCTCCAGCCTTACCATGGCGCCCCCCGAGAGCGAGGCTGGCTTGGGCCAACCCCCGAAAAACTGGAAGAAAGAAGCGATGGATTCTCCGTTCTTGACCAGATCGAACTGCAGGCTGGCCCGGTAGACGGTGGCGTGGACGGCAAAGTAGTAGACCCCGGGCACCTGGCAGGTGAACTTGCCGGTGGCGGCGTCGTAATGTCCCTGCTCGTTCACCAGCACGCGGTCGAAGGGCAGGGGCGCCTCGGCCGGCGGAGGCACGCGGCTCTCGGACCGCTTGGCGCTGAAGGCGGAGCGCGGAGGCACCGAGCACTCCCCGGCTGGCCCGGTGGCCCCCGCGGGCCCCGTCTCTCCTCGTGGCCCGGGCTCCCCGCGCGGCCCCGGCAGTCCTGGGGGTGAGGGGAGCCATTAGGGAGCGTGCAGGCCGGGTCAGCCCTCAGCGGGGTGCCTGGAGGGCGCCTCTGAGGACACCCCGCCCGTCCTCTCTAAGCCTCGGCTGGTGCCTCCTTCCGCGCCGGCTTCTCCCTCACCCCCTCCTGCAGGGTTTAGGGGCAAAGAGGGTCCCATGAGCGCTGGTTCCCGCGGGCTGAGTCGCCCCCTCCCCCGCCCTCCCATCGCCCGCAGAGCTGAAGGGTCGCGGGGAGCAGCGCCCCCTGGCGGGAGGCCCGAGCCCCGCGGGCTGGGGAGCCGGAGCAGGGGCCGTGCTCGCTCCGATGTCCCCGTGGGCAGCGACGGAGGTGCCTTCTTACCCGGCCGCCCACCCTCGCCTTTCTCTCCCGGAGCCCCGGGCGCGCCGTCGCGGCCGTCGCGGCCGTCGCGGCCAGGCAGGCCCTGGCTGCCGTGGTGGCCCGGCGTGCCTGGAAGGCCAGGGTGCCCCGGGCACAGGCTGGGGATCTTGTTGTCGTCCAGCGGGGGCGAGCCGGCCGCCAGGCCCAGGAGCAGCAGGGCGAGGAGCGGCCTCATGGCGCCGGCACGGGAAGCCCGAACGCCGGGGTCCTCTCGTAGTCTGTGGGCCAGGCAGGACCGGAGTCGGCATCCCCGCCCCGGCCAGCCCAGTGGGTCCCCACCCCACTGCCGTGGCCCGGAGGCTTAGCGGCCGCGAGGGGGCAAAGAAGAGGGACACCCCCAGACCCGAGACCCCGGAGAGCACGGGCGAGAGGAGAGGTGAGCCCCCCCACCGCCCGGCCCGCGCCCAGGCGTTCCCACCGGCCCCTCCCCGTCCGCGTTTCCCCCCTCCGCCAGACTCACCCCCCTCCCGGCTCCCCGGTGGTCTCCTTCGGGGCGCTCGCGACTCCGGACCCTCCGGGTGGCCGTGCTCGCGCCCCTGCGCTTCTCCCCAGCCAGGCGCCCCCTGCCCTCGCCGTCCCCGGGTCCTGGTTCGCTCCCTGCCGGCTCCGCTCTGCTCCTCCCAGACTCCAAGAGGAAACCAGCTGTTCAGGGGCCAAGAGCTCGGACCGGGAAATAGCTGGGAAATAACTCGTGGTGTCGCCCGGCGGGCGGCCAAAGTTTCGGGGGAGAAAGGAGGGGGGGAGAGTCTTGAGCCGGGCGCAGAGAGGCAGGACCATGAGAGACAGACTCTCAGGGCATCTCCTGTTCCCAGGAGCCAGAGGAGAGGCGTGCAGAGGAGAGACCAAGGACCAGACCCCAGTCCGGGGAGAAACATCACCCGAGAACTGAGAGTGGCACGTTCTAGAGGCAGACAGCCCACTTGCTCCGCAGGGCCCCGGGCCCGCCACGGGAGTAGGCACTTGGTGCATTTTTGTTGAATAAATGAAAAAGCCAGAAGGCAGGTAATAGAGAACCTGAAAAAGCAGATGGAAAGGGGAAAGGCGGAAGATGAGGAATCTGGGTCAGAGGCTTGGATGGGAGGCAGTCTAGATTGTCCAGTGGCACAGGGTGGGGCCAGGTCAGCAGCTGGGGCAGCTGGGACAAGTAAGGGGACAGGGAAGAAGCAGGGAGGGTCCCACTAGCCCCGGCTGGGGACTCCTCCTCCCCCTCCCTGGGAGGCCCCAGAGAAGATAGGCAGAGTCCCTGTGGGACCCCCCTTTCTTTGTTCCCCTGTCTACCCGCCCTGATAGGCAAAGGAGGATGGGCAGGCAGAGGGCAGGGGCCGGCTTCAAGGTCAGGGCTGGGCACAAGCTTCCAGGCCAGCTGCCTCAGGCAGCCTGTTGCAGTTGAAGGGCCAGGGGGTGCCCAGTAGTGCCAGGCCGGATTGGCACTGGTGCTCTGCCTCCTGGCAGACAGAGCGGCAAGGAGGAAGGACACTGCCTAGCGGGGTGCAGCGGGGCACAAGCAGCCCGCAAAGGAGCCTCCGGAAATTCTGGTAGCAGGGCAGACTTGTCAGGCTCTGTGGAAGGAGACCAGCCCTCAGGAACCCGGCTCCCCGGGGTCCTTCCCTGTCCCGGGCCTCCCTCTGTCTCTCTGCCCGGAGCACCTTGTAACCGCTGAGCACTTCTGCCACCTCCTCCTGGGTGGCCATGCCTACCCAGATGTTAGGGAAGGCCGTGGTGTTGTAGCTCAGGCCGATGCACATCTCCACCTGGACAGGCTCACAGGCCAGCTCTGAAGAGGGAGGAGGGGAAGGTCACTGTGGATACCACTCACAGGCTGTGTGGCCTAGGGCAAGTCACCTCATCATCTAAGGACTCGCTCTGGGTCCTTGTTTCTGCAGGGGTCAGGTGGGGGTTGTGAGAATCCAAGGAGTTGACAAGGGGAGAAATTCCCCTGCTCTGTGTGAGATCAAATCTTCACCTCTGTGATGGGCTGCCGAGGGGGACTCTCTGGGAAATAGGGGGAATGGTCCTTGAAGTCCTACTTGCTGATTCCAAGATTTCCATTTCCCTTGGGTTAACACTAAGTACCACTGCCACCGCCAGCTGAGGGTTCCCCCAGGACTCTATGAAGCGGGCCTAGAGTCAGGATAGTGAGGCACAGGTGGCCCCTGCCCCCAAGCAGGGAGGATAGGGTGGGATGTGATGTCATGAAATGTGGCAGCAGGGTTTCTGTGAGTGGGCACCGGCCTCTGATGCCCACCAGGCCCTGCTCAGGGTGCCCAGAAGCAGGCTTCTCACCTGAGGGTGGGAACAAGGGGCTGCTGCAGTTGCCATCGCTGCCTTCTGTGCAGTCTCTCCACATGTCACACATCCACTGCAGGCCCTTGCACCCTCTATCCTGGCAGGATAATTCTCTGGGCCCACAGGGGTCTGTAGGCACAAGGGGTGTGGCAGTGCCCTGGGACATGCCGACACTCCCACTGCCCTCACAGCACCCTGACCAGAATCCAGAGCGCTTCTCTGACCCCCCCGGAGGCACCTCTCCTGCCCACACCCACTTGTCCAGGGACACCTACTCTCCGTGGTGTTGAAGGCCAGGTAGGTGGCTGAGAAGCCTCCGCTGCCGATGCCATGATCTGTCCTGAAGAGCACAGCCAGCTCATGGTGTGAGGAGACTAGGTGAGGGGGTGGCTCTGCCCCACAGAATCTGCCCAAATGAGAGTGCAGGTCTGGGCACCGGCCTTCTGGCTGACAGCAGGTGCACCACAGCCTCCCACAGGCCTGGCTCTGAGCTGGGAACCCCGGAGATGCCCGAGGTGATGGGAGACACAGTCACTGACTTAGGGAGGTTAGGGTCTGGTAAGGAAGACACACATGTTCAGTAGAAAAAGTATTAAACAGGCCGGGCGCGGTGGCTCAAGCCTGTAATCCCAGTACTTCAGGAGGCCAAGGTGAGGGGAATGCCTGAGCCCACGGATTCAAGAACAGCCTGGGCAACTTGGTGAGACCTCATCTCTACAATAAATTAAAAAAAAAATTAGCCGGTCGTGGTAGCACACGCCTATAGTTCTCGCTACTTGGAAGGCTGAAGGAGAAGGATCGCCGGAGCCCAGCAGGTTGACGCTGGGGTGGCCGTGAGTGTGCCATTGCACTCCAGCCTGGGCAACAGAGTGAGACTCCAACTTAAAAAAAAAGTATTAACCAAATTGCTCAAAATCAGTGAAGGTTTGTGTCGGAGGTGGAAATGGCTCTCATAGGGTGGGAAGAACCAGGGTTGGGGAGGTTTGGAAAGGGGCCTCCTGGAGAGGGTTGAGAAAGCTCTGAGGTGAGAAGAGCAAGCCTTTCTTAGGGTGACAGGGAAGAGACCTCTGGCTTGGAGCAGCAGAAGGCATGGAGCTGGGGAATAGGTTGGGTCGACATGCCAGGAGCCTCCCATGCCTGATGGTGCGAGTGGAGTTAGCCATGCCTCCTCCCCTGGCCCCTGTACCTGCCCAGGAGGCTGAGGGCCCCTGAGCCGCTGGTTCATACACTTCCACATAGTCAAGCTTGCACTCGTCCTGAGCATCCAGGCTGAAGTTGTGGAACTGCAGTTCTATGCCATGTCCGACAGGCACCGAGATATGCCAGGTACAAAGCTGGGTGAGGGCACAGATGGAGTAATTCACAGTAACTTCTCCTCCCCAATCTGGGTATCCAGGCTGAGCTCCAGAAGGGGCTTCTTCCCCATTGCAGGCTAGACTGTGGGAGTGGACTGGGGGAAGCACTGCCCACCCAGCTTTCATCATTGGTAGCTCTTAAGGCAGAAAGGGCCTGTTAAATTTATCTGGTCTCAGCCGGGCTCGGTGGCTCAGCCTGTAATCCCAGCACTTTGGGAGGCTGAGGTGAGTGGATTGCCTGAGCCGGCGGGTTCGTGATCTGCCTGGGCAACTTGCCAAGACCTCATCTCTACAATGAAATCAAAAATTAGCCCGGCATGGTAGCGTGCACCTGTAGTTCCAGCTACTTGGAAGGCTGAGGCAGAAGGATGGCCAAAGTCCAGCAGGTTGAGGCTGCGGTGGCCGGGAGCATGCCACTGCACTCCTGTCTGGGTGACAGAGTGAGACTCCAATTCAAAAAAAAAAAAATTATCTGGTCTCAGATCACCGACAGTGGGAATATCTTGGTACACAGTAAGCACTTAATAATATTCCCCTCCTGCCTACTTGATTTCTGACCTTTCCTAGTACAAGGCAGTGTCTACCATGCTGCTCCCATCACACTCATCTGGGGGCTCAGGTGTGCCCATGCATGCACTCCCACCCCCTCATAGGGCACTGCACTTACCTGTTGGTGGGGGTATTGCTGCAGGTAGTTGGGAGTAGAGAAGGCACCCTGGAGCCCAGTCAGGTTCCCCCCACATGCTGTAGAGAGGCAGAAGGGCTCCTGAGCTTGCCAGGTTCTGAGCTTCCCTTTAGTAGGGCTGGTGGTGATGGTGGAGTGAGAGTTTTGACCACGCCCATGGAGAAACAAGTTCTGGGCCAGAAGAATGACCAGGGAATGCCAGTGGCCCTGGTTTGAGACCAGGCCAGAGCTGGGGAGCCCAACCTCTACCTGGATCTGATTCCTGAAGAGAGTGTCCATCCCACACCTGGCAGGGCCCGTACCTGAAAACATGGCACTACAGTTGGTCTCATCGCTGCCATCAGCACAGTTGGCAAAACCATCGCACACCGAGTCGGGTAGCAGGCAGATGAGCTGGTCACAGGGGAACTCATCGTGGGCACAGCTCCCTGAGGGTGGGCATCTGGAGTTAGGAACCCTCCATATCTCCATCCCTCTTGCCAGCACCAGGAGTGGTGGAGCAGAAGGAAGTGCACCCTTAGCAGGGACGTGGTAGGGAGGTGCTCACCGTGCCCAGGGGCCACAGCCTGGTACCAGGCATGGAAACCAAATCCTTCCACGCTGCTGTCAGAGACGAAGGCCACCCGGAGCTGGCTGGTATTGGTGTTGAGAGTTGGGGGAGGCACCCTCCCACATACCCTGCAAGAAGCCAGGTTGGGGACGATGGTGCCTCTGAGCTCAGGGCCAGCCAGGCCCGAGTGCATCTGGGTCCTGCAGTGCTGTATCCTCAACCCCTGAATGGGTGCTGATGGGGTCAAAAAGGCTTCTCTGATTTCCCAGTGAGCTCTGACATTCCTAGCACCTGCACAATGATCCTTGTAGTATTTACTCACGGGAAAGATAGATAGGAGTTCCATTTTATGTATTAGGAGACTGGGATCAGAGAGGGGAAGTGATCTTCCTTAGGTCACACAGCAAGATGGTGGAAGAGCTGGGCCCCGAGGTCAAGTCTCTCAGTTTTCTCCTGGTCCAGCTCTTCCTGTGGCAGCTCCCTGGTTCTGCCCTCTAGATGGTGGTTCAGGACAGGGGTGGGATCTCCTGAGGACAGAGGGACCCACCTGAGGAGGGGCCCTTCAGGCTCAGGGGAGATTTCCAGGCGATCGAAAAGGCAGGAAGCCACACTTTCTGTGCTGAGGGCTTCGATCTTGAGCTGTATTGTGTAGTCCGTGCCCACCTGGATATGCCACACGCAGTGGGTGTTGGGTGGGTAAGGGTCTGGGTAGTTAGGGCTGCCGAAGAAGCCCCTTGGGCCAGAGAGGAGGCCCCCACAGGCTGCAGAGACAGAGGTTAAAGTTCAGAAATCAAAAGAGAGAGACCCTCTTCTCCAGATGCCTCTTCCTGGCCTCCACTAACCCCCCATACCCCGCCATCTTGGGCCCCTTTCCAGGAAGAGCTACCCTGAGCACTCACTGGACTGAGGTGTGGGGCTCACGCCTGCCTCCTGCTGCCCTTTAGGGGTCCCAGTTGCCTGAGAGGTGGTGGTGGCGGCAGTAGGGGTGGTATCGGTGGTGGTGAGGCCTCTGGCGGGCAGCGGGCTGTGAGAGACCCCAGATGGAGATGGAGCCTGCAACTCTGGAGGCAGGAAGATGGAGGGGCAGCATTCAGAGGGGCTGGATCCCGGGGCGAGTACCTTCTTCCTCCCCAATCTGGGCATCCAGGCTGAGCTCCAGAAGGCGCTTCCTCCCCACTGCAGGCTAGATTGTGGGGGTGAAGGTGGGGGAGCACTGCCCACCCAGCTTTAATCACTCGTAGCTCTTAAGGTAGAAGGGGCCTGTTAATTTATCTGGTCTCCGATCACCCGCAATGGGAACATCTCAAGTGGGTGGAGATCTCCAGCGGAGCAGCTCATGGATTCTCAGCATGAAGCCCTCCTCCCGGGCAGGCCCCCATACTTACGGGCCAAGATGACGGCCACCAGCAGCCCGAGCAGCAGGAGCAGCAGGCTGGCGAGCAGGAGGACGCAGAGCCAGGAGAAGTGGCAGTCTGGTTGCAGCCCTCGGGGACGCCGACCTGTGGGCGGCAGGTGGGATTTTGAGAACCCCTTCCTGGACATCCTTTCCACTGTCCTTGGCTTCGGGGGCCTCTCCATGCACCCCTGGTTACCCTTGGGGATGGTTACCGTGCCAGGGAGCTTGCATGCTGCTGCTGGCATCCTCCTGGAAGGCTGGTGGGGAGCAAGGTGGTCCTGACTCAGGCTCGAAGGCAGGATTGCAGAACTCAGTCTGGAAGGGAGAGCCATGAGGGCTGAGGGCCGCCTTGTTCACTGGGCATGCTGGTCTCGGGAGAGTGTCTCTGTGTGGCCCTTACCTTGCTTGACTCTGTTGCCTCCACACAGAGGATGACATCTGAGTAGTCCTTCATGGCCCAAGGCTCTGCATGGCTTTCTGGAGTCCCCTTGTCAGCCCAAGACCCCCAGGGGCCTACTCCGACCACAAACCTCCTGTCAGATGGGCAGCCTCTACTCCCCGAGGGGAAAGGCTGCCGAGCTAGACTAGCTGTCGGACTCTCTTGGGGAGTCTGATTCAGGCTACGGACTACTCTGTCTTCATGTGGGGGCAGGGACCGCAGCCAGAAGGAATTTGCAAAGGCACAAAATGGTCCTTTAATCCAACTCAGCTGAGGATGCTGAGGTCAAGACCCTGGCACAGGGTGGCAGTTCTTAAAGGCACAGGCAGTGGCTGAGAACACCAAGCAGAGGAGACGAGGTGCTCTGTGGGGGATATGACCAGGGGAGCTCGCCAACCCCCCCTTACCTCTCCCAGGGTACTGAGCACCTGGAGGGGGTTGAGCGAGAGGGAAAATTGCAGACATAGAGCCTCAGGTGGTCTGAGAGAGAGAAGCTGGGTGCAGGGTGGCAGCTTCAAGGCCTGTGAGTCCTAAGGTCTTGGGACAAAGCCAGCCACTTCCCTTCCATTCCTCTTCATCAGGCTGACAGGAGCATTAGCCAACCTGTGTCTCCAGAAGGTCCCTTCAAGATCACTTGTGTGATCAGGACAAGATGAGAAGCCATAATGGAAGAACATGGTGTGATCTGGAGGGTTGGCTGCTCATCCCTGGGACCTCTCAGCCTTCAGGAGAAAGAACCATGAAGGAACAGAAGTCGCCCTAGGTCATGGACAGGGTTGAGGCGTGGAGTCCAGCTGCTGGTGCTGTCTGCTGTTGCAGGGTAGGAATCCTACACCCTGCAAACAAGATTACTTCATGCCTCTTTCTCCAGGGGTGAAGTTCTCTTGGAAAATCCTACCCTGTCCTCAGGGAGAAAGGAAAGGGATTGTTAGTCTGTTTTGTGTTAGCCAGGCTCGGGCTGAGAGTTTGGCAGCCAGGAGGTGGGGTGGCAGCCTGATATTTCTGGCTACGATTTGTAGAATGTCTGTTGTGAATGTCTGGACAAGAGGTCTTACATGCGGTTTCTCTCCTTTTGTAAATATAGAAGGTAGCATAACCATTTTATAAATGATGGTGCCAAAGTTCTGACAGCTTCCTTTAGGTCACATAGCCAGTGAGATACAGAGACCTGAACTAAACCTGGAACTGGATAAATCCTAAGCTCGTGTTTTCTCTTTTTTTCTTTTTGAGATAGGGTCTTGTTCTGTCACCCAACCAGGCTGGAATATAGTGGCACAATTTTAGCTCACTGCAGCCTTGAACTCCTGGGCTCAGGTGATCCTCCTGCCTCAGCCTCTGGAGTAGCTGGCATTACAGGTGCAAGCCACCAGGCCCAGCTAATTTTTTTTAAATTTTTTTGTAGAAATGGGGTCTTGCTATGTTGCCCAGGTTGGTATCAAACTCCTGGGCTCAAGCAATCTTCCTGCATGGGCCTCCCAAAGTGCTGGGACTACACGTGTGAGCCACTGCGCCTGGCTCTAAGCTGGTGTTTTTGGTTTTTTTTTTTTGAGTCTCACTCTGTCGCCCTGACTGGAGTGCAGTGGCCGCTCCCGGCCACCACAGCCT
Organism: Cephalopachus bancanus; assembly: GCA_027257055.1. Lineage (NCBI taxonomy): Eukaryota > Metazoa > Chordata > Mammalia > Primates > Tarsiidae > Cephalopachus > Cephalopachus bancanus. The sequence continues at coordinate 297,475 of JAPVLO010000276.1, forward strand.
CGACCTGCTGGGCTCCTGTGATCCTTCCGCCTCAGCCTTCCAAGTAGCCGAAACTACAGGCACACGCTACCATGCCCGGCTAATTTTTTGATTTATTGTAGAGATGAGGTTTCGCCAAGTTGCCCAGGCGGGTCTCGAACCCACGGGCTCAGGCAATCCTCTCCCCTCAGCCTCCCAAGGCGTGAGATTACAGACTGAGACACCGAGCCCGGCTAAACTTGTGTTTTCTATGACATTCCTCTTTCAACCTACACTGGGACTGGGGCACATTAGGGAGCAGAAGGGTCGGAGTGACATAGGAGAGTAAATCGAGGGACTCTATGGGGACAGAAGAAGCAAAGGAGACATTTTGTGATCCTAAGACAGCTCTCCTTGCACTCAGGAAGGGAGATTCCCTACCCCCAAGTTCTCCATTTGCCCCTAGAGGGCCCTGGGCTGCACTTGTCTAGAGGTCAAGCCTTTTCCTGGACACTTGGATGTCTAGCTGTGCTTGGTCTTTAGGGAAGGCACTTTTTGGTAGCTGTAGGAACAAGTGTTCTTGAAGAAGATAAGACAGTCCCTGACTGTGAGGTACTTCTCGTTCCGGTTGGACCAAGACTGAACAGGATTCCCTGTGACACTGTATGCTAAGAGCCTGGGCCTAGGTGCTGTGCCATGAAGAGCATGGCCTTGGGCTGAACTTGGAGGGTGGCCACTTAGGAGAGCTGTGCCCTGGGGGCCGCTCCACTCTGAGGCCATGTGTTGATTTGATCATTGCGAGACTGTTTGCCGGGTGCTGGCTGGGCGCTGGTCTCACCAAGCCGACTAAGACAAGGCGCCCTGCCTCAAGTAGTCCCTGGTCTCGCGTAGCGGCTCTCAAAGTGGGGCCTAGGTTCTACTTACCATTTTGAGTATACAACGGTAATAAATAATATAGGGAAAGTAAAAAAAAAAAGTGGGGCCTAGGGACATCTTGTAGAGGATTTGAATGTCCTTCTTACTCATTTTTTTTTTGAAAATATAGATTTTTCTTTTCTTCTTCTTTCTTTTTTTTTTTGAGGTGGAGTCTCACTGTGTTGCCCAGGCTGGAGTGCAGTGGCATGCTCACAGCCACCGCAGTGTTGATCTGCTGGGCTCCAGTGATCCTTCCAAGTAGCCGAAACTACAAGCGTGTGCTATCTCACCTGGCTAATTTTTGATTTATTGTAGAGACGAGGTCTTGCCAAGTTGCCCGGGCTGCTCTCAAACTAGTAGGCTTAGGCAATTCACTCGCCTCGGCCTCCCAAAGTGCTGGGATTACAGGCTGAGCCACTGAGCCTGGCTATTTTTCTTAAAAACTAAAAAAAAAAATTATGCTAGTATGTAAAGGATTTATTGTTTTAAAATTTATTGTTTAAAAATAAGAAAATATTTAAATTTCTGTTTTAACTTGGTGAATGTTGGTAGATATAACCTATTAATACATAAACGAAAGTCCTTTGATGTTCTCTATAACTTTTAAGAATGTAAAGGGGTCCTTTGAGAGCTATGATTTAATGGACAGACACAATGACAGTTTACTGAGTTGTAAGGCCAGAGATCAAATGCTGTGTAAACAGAAAAGCAATGACTTCCTCTCATGGGGGCACACAGGAGGACTTCCTGGAAGAGGTGGGCCTTTAGTCCAAAGTTTAAGGGTTGAAAAGGATTTTTTTTTTTTTTTTGAGTTGGAGTCTCACTCTGTCGTTCAGGCTGGAGTGCAGTGGCATGCTCTGCAGTCTCGACCTGCTGAGCTCAGGGGATCCTTCCACCTCAACCTTCCAAGTAGCTGAAAGGTTGCCCAGGCTGCCCAGGCTGGTCTCAAGTTGCCCAGGCTGGTCTTGAACTGTGGGCTCAGGCAATCCTCTCACCTCGGCCTCCCAAAGTACTGGGAGTATAGGCGTGAGCCACCACGCCTGACCTGAAAAGGATTTTAACAGGCAGAACTCAGGGGTTGGGTAGGGAATTTCAGGAAGGAGGAGAGGCTTATTACTGTGGCCTAAGGAGCAGGGAGTGGCTTGGTCAGAACTGAGCCTTAGAACTATTTCTCTGTGCATATAGGCAGCAGAAGGGAGGCCAAAGCAAGGCCTGGAGGCCAGGAAGCTTCTCTCTGCTTTGCTGTTGTCCACAGCCATCCCCAACTACAACCTGGGCTCCTCTGGCTCAGACATTCCTGCACCTGGTTGCTCTATGAAAGGGTTTTGGGGGAAAGGCAGTGGCCATTCGCCAGGGCCCAGGCCAGCGTGGGCACGGCATGCATAAAACACTAAGTGAACTCTTGTGCAGACCCCTCAGCTCATCATCGCACTTGACTTCCTCCCAGCCCTAGGGAGGCAATGCCAGGGAGGTGCATTTGTTCCCATTTTCTAGATGTCTCTGAGGCTCCTTGCAAGTGCCTTTGTCCAAAGGTTTACAGGGGAAAGAACAGGCTGGTTTCAGAGCCAGGTGGAGTCCTAGTTTCCATTTCTTTGTTCTTTTTTCCTCTCCCTTTATTGTCCATTTTCCAAACACGTAGAATAACTTGGGGGTAAGGGGGCCTGTGGGCAAGGACACCCTTTAGAGGGGCTTCATTGGACCCCAGCTGTGACGAGAAGGGCCAGAAGCTGGGGGGCGGGAGGTTGCAGGTCAGCAGCAGTAGAGCTTGGGTTTCTTGCATCCATCTCGACTGCCTTTGGACTTCCTTTTTTTCCTTTCCCACAGACCCTGGCACCTTGGCTTTCTCATCTCTTCCTTCTTTTGGGGGTTTCCCCCAACCTCACATGGCTCTCCAGAGGACACTCTCTATCCTACCCTCCTTCCTGTCCTTGCTACAGCAGAGTTTTTCCATGGATTTTCCTGCTGATCACCATGGATAAAATTATCAAGCAAAGAGAAGTTACATGCTAACTCGATTCCCTGACTCCTAGCTCCCTAGAAGCTGCAATGGGCTTTAGCTTTTTTTCTTTTAAAACATTAAAAAAAAATTTTTGTGACAAAAGTTCTTGCTATGTTGCCGAGGCTGGCCTCGAACTCCTAGGCTCAAGCAATCCTCCCACCTAGGCCTCCCAAAGTACTAGGATTGCACATGTGAGCCACTGCACCCAGCTGGCTTGAGCTCTTATTCCAGAAAGCATGGATCCCTGTAGCTCCCCCATGCCGACCCCATCCTTGGTGTGCCCTCCTTGACCCTCTGTGGCCCTCCTGCCAGCAGGTAGGGCAAGGCCAGTTTGAAGTCAGTTATGTTACAGGAGTCCAGCTCTCGGCTTTCCCTCGGGCTAGTTCTCCAAGGCAAACTTTCCACTCCAGCCATACTGTCCCCTTCATTGTCCCTGGAACACATTGTGCTCACCCTGCCTCTCCATCTTCCTCTGATCTGCAATGCCCTTCCTTCTCCTTGCTCCCAGGGCCAGCATTATAAGTGTGCATTAGCCAGGCTCGATGGCTCAGCCTGTAATCCCGCGCCTTGGGAGGCTGAGGTGAGTGGATTGCCTGAGTCCGTGGGTTCGAGACCCACCTGGGCAACTTGGCGAGACCTCATCTCTACAATAAATAATAATAAAAAAAAAATTAGCCGGGCGTGGTAGCGCACGCCTGTAGTTCCAGCTACTTGGAAGACTGAGGCGGCAGGATCACCGGCACCCAGCAGGTCGAGGCTGTGGTGGCCGGGAGCAGCCACTGCACTCCAGTCTGGGTGACAGAGTGAGACTCCAACTCAAAAAAAAAAAAAAAAAAGTGTGCATTACCCCCTGACCTTCCCCACCAAATCTCCTTGATCACTGCTGCCTGCTGGCCTTGATCTCATTCCCTGGTTCCCTTCACTCTCCCCAAGAGGCAGATCACCCCAAGTATCAGGAAACTGGAAACACTCATCCCTTGGCTTTGCAATGCCTGTTTAGTGGCTTTCCCTCACTATTTCTGTTGAGTTTGGGCAGTGCTATACTCAGCATATATCAAGTATGTCGTTCAGGAAAAGAAGGCAGAAACATCCAGAGAGGCCAAGAGAATTAAATATTTGCTAAGGATCACCATAACTTTAGATAAGTATTGTTATGCTAAGATTACAGATGGGAAAACTGAGGCTCAGAGAGGTTAAATAATTTATCTGGACTATAGTCTCTTCTGCTAGTCTCTTCTGCTGTCTCCTGTGTCCTGCACAGGTGCTTGTTTCTGCCCATAGAGCAATGAAGGGTTGGGAACCTTGGAGGTGCCCAGCCAGGGCCCAAGTAGGAGGCAGATCATGCTGGTTTTGCTGTTGGACATGTGTGAATGTTACATTGCTGTTCAGCTCAGTTCCTAATAGATGCGGAGTTGGAAAATTTACTGTAGAAAGTTCTGCAAAATGCTATAAATTTGTCAACCCAAAGGCAGAGTACTCAGATGGAGAGAAGTGGGTAGGGAGTCATACCTGTGTTCCATACTGCTTCTGCCCCTGCCAGGCTATGTGGCCTTGAGCAAGCCCTCTCTAGGGCTCAGTATCCTCCCTGCCAAAATGGGACAAGGTGACCTCTGCGATCTGAGCTCTAAATCTTTATAGAAAGAAATGAGTATTTTTTTGTGCATTGGTTACTTAAAAAAAATTAACCGTATAAACTGGAATCAGAGAACCAAAGGTATGTAAGTTCCCTAACTTGGGATTTGAGCATGTGTTCAGAAGAAAGTTACTTAGAATGAATGATAACACTTGGGTAGAGACCTTTAAGATCCACTTGTCCAATCCCAATAATTCACAGATGAGGTACTAAGGCCCAGAAAGAGGGAGGTTTTTTTTCAAGGTCACACAAGGGCAGTTGCAGGGCAGCCCTCCCCTAGAGAGTCCTGCTGGAATGCAAGCAAAGAATGAGGGAAGAAAGCCAAGTTGCTAGGAGGCAAAGCTTGATGGACAGAGAAATGTGGGGACAGACCTGTGTTTGCCATCTATGTAACACTAGGATCTGTTGCCATAGGGACGAGGAAGCACCACAGGTTAAGTATGGAAGAGCTGGGAGCAGAAGTGCCCGAGCTGAGCCCTTGTCCTTAATGTATGAGTCTGTATGTTCTCCAGTGGAAGACACAAAAATGCAGTGTGGCTTCTGCCTCCAGTGAAAAACGAGTCAAGGGAGAGGTATAACAATGTAATCGATCTGAACCAGGGCCTACCCGTTCAATTTGCTACAAGCCTGATGTTTCCATTTTGAATAGGCTCCTGGCCAGGCTCAGTGGCTCAGCCTGTAATCCCAGCACTTTGGGAGGGTGAGGCGAGTGGATTGCCCCGAGCCCGCGGGTTTGAGACCCACCCGGGCAACTTGGTGAGACCTTATCTCTACAATAAATAAAAAATTAGCCGGGTGTGGTAGCGCGTGCCCGTAATTCCGGCTATTTGGAAGGTTGAGGTGGAAGGATCGCCAGAGCTCAGTGGGTCGAAGCTGCGGTGGCCGGGAGCATGCCACTGCACTACAGTCTGGGCAACAGAATGAGAGTTCAACTCAAAAAAAAAAAAAAAAAGGATCCTGCTCACCTGTGACTTGGGGGTAAAGATCAGCGTTTAAAATATTACTGGGTCAGGCCACTCCAAGGCAGGCCAGGGAAGTTGAGTTCCTCAGGAAGAAATTCTAGGTTTTGAGTCACTGTTTTTTTTTTCCAATTCCCCTTCTCCACTTGGGAAATGTCCAGGAAAATGTCCCTGCTACTATCCCCCTCCACCAGGTAGGTTTGACAGCAGCACACAGACCTCGAATGACAGCAGGTGCTTCTGTCTCTGCAAGGATGGAATAGTTAGGCCTTGATTTTTCAGGGTCTTGAGCAGTGAAGGCAGTGAGGAAGAATCCCCATGAAAGGTTCACCTGGTAGAAACTTCTGCTTCCCTTGTGCTAAGGCCAGTGGTAGAAATAGAAAAGCAATACCTGTGATGAAGAGATAAAACCAAAGGAGACACAACCCCTGAGTATACCAAAGAAGGAATCTCTTTAACTTAACCTGTTTAACTTAAATCTGAAGTCTTGAAAAAAAGCACTTTCATATAAAAGTAGCTGTTTCTAAGAATTGGGGGAGAAAGCTGAGGTCATTCACTGACTGAAAACCAAGCCTATTCACTCCACTTTGGGAGGTGAGAAGTTGAAAATCAGCCTAGGCAACAGTGATACCCCATCATTAAAAAAAAAAAAAAAAAAATTGGTGAATCCAGATGGAGAATTTAGTGCCTCAAAGGTGTACTATTTCAGCTTTTAAAAATAGAATAGAAAAACGTAAAGCCACTCTGCCCTAAGAGTAAATTCTGCTGGAGAGACCTGTTTTAGCTCATGGTAGGGCTGTATAGGCATCCAAGGGTTTCAACAAAGAACCGAGAGACTAGCTCACGCCAGCAGCTAAGAAGTAGACAGGTCACTTAAAGAAATGTGTATTAGGATTGATTGCCAGTTCCAATTTCCAAAAGAGTGTCTCCTGCACTAAAAAAAAAAAAAAAAAAAAAGGAAAAATTAAGAAATGTGTATTAGATGGGTCACTTTTCCTAGGTGTGAACACATAGAGGGTCCTGATTCTTAGGAGATGTTGAGGTATTTAGAAGAAGAATAAAGTACTCTTTAACAACGTGGGCTTCAATTGTGTGGGTTCAATTTTACACAGATCTTTTTTTTTTCCCCAACAACTTGCAGATAGAAAATATGGTATTCACAAGACGTGAAACCCAAGTATGCATAGATTTTGGTGTGTGTGTATCCTCATGTATACTGAGGGATGACTGTATATATAAACATGGGAAAAAGTTAATAATTGGAGAATCCAGACTAGGTTTGGTAGCTCACACCTGTAATCTCAGCACTTTGGGCAGTGAGGGGTTGAAGATCAGCCTAGGTAATATAGGGAGACCCCATCATTAAAAGAAACAAAAATTGGTGAATCCAGATGGAGAGTTTAGTGCCCCAAATGTGTACCATTTCAGCTTTTTAAAATAGAATTGGAAAATTTAAACTAAAAATTAGGTAGTTAACTTTTCCAGGACTTGGAATTTATAAGCTGGTTGAAACAATGAATGAAACAGATGGCCACTAATATGTCAGAAACCCCTCCTGGATTAAAATCCCTCCCAAATCATGATTCCATCATTTACCTGCTTATTTCTCAAAGCTATTATTTATTCTGTACAAGGTTCCACTGTACATTAGACATTCTTCTACTCTTGTTTACATAGTAAACAAGTGTACGTCTGCCCTTGGGCTCAGGTTCACAGGTCTTCCCTGGAGAAGGGTGTCAGTCCAGTTAAACTCAGGGTGTCTTTCTCTGATGCCTCCTCCTGGGAGCCCTGAAATGCACCAGGCTCCACGGGGCACAAGCCAGGCCCAGCTGTGTGGGTGTGCACAGGCACAGTGCTCCAGTCCTCAGTGCTCAAGAGCTTTACTCTCTGGGAAAGCAGAGTTTTGTCCCACTGCTTAGGCAAAATTGAGCCCATGGGAAAGAACCATACAACTGAGGCAAGATGTCCCCAAATACCCAGACTTCAGCTCTCAAGGTAGTACTGAAGCCCAACACCAAGAGGAGCTGAGGGGCAGCCTGGGCATCCCTGAGAAACTCGGTCCAAAGGGCCTATGTCTAGGAGGCTCTGAGAAGGGGGCAGGGTGGCGGGAAGACCAGGGAGAAAGGGATGTGAGAAGAGAATAAATAAAAGGCGAGAGAAGCTCTAGGGATATGGGGCTGTGCTATCCTTCAAACAGCTGGGGAGCAGACCAGGGCTGGGTCAGAGGAGGTGGGCGGGAAGAACTCAATACACTGTCATAAGAAATCTCCTTTTACCTACTTTCCCCTTGGCCTCACTGCAATGCACAACAAGCCAGGGGCTAAGGGCAGGACCCCTTCCCCCAGCAGGTATGAACATGGCACTGGGGAAAAGGAAAGAGGCTGTGGGATATTTCAGGGAGGGGCAGTTACCCCCTGGTCCCCAAATGCTATAAGGCACAATTCTTGGAGGCAACTAGATTCCATCCAAAACATTAAACAACAGCAACAACAGAAAACAACAAACTTGTTTTAGATCCCAGGTCTACTGTGGCTGTGCTTGGGGCCTGGCCAACACCCACCTAGCACCACGGGGGGCTAGCATTAGAAAAGTTTTACTTGAAGAAAAAAAAAAAAAAGACCAGTAAAGGACCAGTACAACGTCCCAGCTGTGAAGAGGTCTGAAGGAGAGCAGTCTCCAGTCTGAAAACTTTAGTTATGGAGGCTTAAAAAAAAAGTTGGGCTTTTAAAAACCAAAAACCAGCTTTTTCCAAAGACGTTCCCTGTCTGTCCCCTGGAGTTAGCAGCGTTAAGAGGGCTCTTGGCTCATGGGTGTTTCCGTGTTCTGGACGGGCAAGCAGATCCAGGTGGAGGCGGGGTGCCTGGCTCCTCTGTGGTGCGGCGTGTCCAGGCAGCGATGCTCCCAGCAGGCTCCAGAGGGCGCTGTCCTCTCAGAAGGCGCAAGGGCTAGAGGGCAGCAGGCCCACAAGGATCTTCTCCCCACAGGCCGCTGTTCGTTACACACAGGAAAAAAACCACAAGCTTAAGAATGCAAACAAGAAAAGCCGAGGGAGCACTGGCTGACTCTGGCCTCCATGCCGTCGCTCCTCCCTGCCAGGTGTGACTCAGGAGCTCCCGCTCCTCGCGCGTACCCTGACCAGGCTGCATCAACTCCTGCGCGGCAGCTTTAGGTCGTTCTCTTATTTGCCAAGGTTTCTTTGTTTTTGTTTTGTGTTTTGTTGGTTTTTTTTGTCTTTTGAAAAAACTTGGGGTGTGGGGCCACCACTGGGGAGGGAGAAGGGATGTAGCTCCTCGCTGCTACATACGGGAGGGCGGACTGGCCAACTCGTAGAAGAGCAGGTAGGCGTCGCTGGTGCGCACTTGGCTGGAGGACATGGGTGTTACACTGTGGAAAGAATGGGGAGAGTCAGCACTGGTGAGGGGCCAGTGGCACCCAGAGCTGAGTGGCCGAGGAAGCGTGAGGTCCCTCCCTAACCTCTCCACTGTACCCCTGAAGCCAACCTCTTGTCTTTCAGAGAGCCTCCAAGTGGGCAGGAAGCTTTGTGGTTCTGACTGTCCATTCAAGGTGGAAGCCATGCAGATGAGGGAGGTGCAGGTGTCTACAGCCAGGAGCCCGTCTGAGACTCTGCTCTCACCTGGAGTCATTAAAAGTGTGCCATTCGCCTGTCCCTGGACTTCGACAGTAGGCTGTATAGTGGCCGCCCATAGTGGTTCCGGAGTGATTGGACACAGCATACAGGTTGTAAACAGCATGGTCTGAGGAGGAGATGCAGGCGTCAAGCCACCGAGGCATCCTTTGCCCTCTCCTCCCTCCAACCTCTCATTCCCAACTTTTCCTAAGTCAGTTGTAGGCTTCCTTCCCTCCCATATGCAGCTTACACACTTGGGCCTGGATTCTGTCTTTCCTGCTGAAGATACTCACTGGTGTTTTCTGAGGCAAATTCTCTCAAGTCCAGGTCTCTTAGTGGGAAATTCACAAATGTTGTGAGCTTGCTGGTTCGTATCCTGGATTCTGAGAACCGCTTCAGATCTGGGATTAACATGAATCAAGGGCAGAGTCTAAGAATAAAGTCAAACGAAAGGAGACTGAGGTCTAAATAGCCAACTGCACTTTTCTCAGGAAGCGGAAAAGTAAACAAAAGGAAAGTCTACAAGTTCAGCTTTTTTCTCAGTCTGTTCCCCTTGTCTTTTAGCCCCTTGTCATCAGTCACCCTCAAAAGTCCCTGCCCTGATAGTTCAAAAGGATACGGAGCACCAAGATCTTTGGGAACCTCTGGATGGAGAACTTCTTTATACATCGTTTCCTGGCTCTGCAGCGACAGCATGTCTAAAGACAAGACAAACCAAATTAGAAAAAACCGCCGGGGAAGACACTGGGTCCAAATCCAGTAGCTGCTCAGCTGGGTCTGCTGGTGTCAGCATCTTCCCAGACAGGTCTCAGGGACAGTTATTCTTGCTATCACTTACTGGTTTTTCATCGCCATCAAGCACATCCTCTTTGGTGAAGAGCCTCATGCAGTCCATTAATGTCACCTCAGGATAACCTCGCTGGGAGAGAAAAAAAGGAAAGGTCAGAGGTCAACAACATGAAAAGATAGGAGAGGGGGTTCCAAAGGGGGGGCTTACTGGGGTGTATACCTTAGCAATGGGCAGTGAGAGGTCCCAGAAAGGATCGAAGACTGTAGAGCAGTAACCACAATCAGTACATGTCAGGGAGCTCTTTAGTTGCCCAACAAAGAGATCTAGGGAAGAGAAGGCCATGAGATGCTGCAGCCCAGGAAGTGAGAACATGGTCTTCTGCACAGTGTCATTGTTCTCCCTGCTCCTGCCTCAGTTTGTTAGACTCTGGGCAGAAACAGAGCTCCCTGGGAGAATGATTTTCCAGGCTTTTCGTGCTCTGCTCAGGCTAAAGTAGGCAACAATGAAAGCAGGCATTCTTCCCAGCTGTGCACTTACCCCCAATCCGACTGTCTTCCCGTTCTAGATATTTTCTCCACATCTGTCGCCCCTTCTCATCATCACTGGGAACCACAAAGAGAAAGACAGTTGCGTCAGACCTCAAGCCACGATGAGTTTAAAGGGTCGGTCAATCCAGATTTTTTTTTTTCTTCCAAGTCAGAGTCTCACTCTGTCGCCCAGGCTGGTGTGCAGTGGCACACTCATGGTCACCCCAGCATTGACCTGCTGGGCTCAGGTGATCGTTCTGCCTCAGCCTTCCAAGTAGCCGGAACTACAGGTGTGCACTACCACACTTGGCTAAATTTTTTTGATATATTGTAGAGATGAGGTCTCATCAAGTTGTCCAGGGTGGTCTCGAACCCTGGGCTCAGGCAATCCTCCCCCCTCGGTCTCCCAAAGTGCTGGAAGTATAGGTTTGTGCCACTGCACCCGGTCAATCTGGATTCTTTTTTTTTTTTTGAGTTGGAGTCTCACTCTGTCGCCCAGACTGGAGTGCAGTGGCACACTCCCAGCCACCACAGCCTCAACCTGCTGGGCTCTGGCGATCCTTCTGCCTCAGCCTTCCAAGTAGCTGGAACTACAGGCGCACGCTACCACGCCCGGCTAATTTTTGATTTATTGTAGAGATGAGGTCTCGCCAAGTTGCCCAGGTGGGTCTCGAACCCGTGGGCTCAGGCAACCCACTCACCTTGGCCTCCCAAAGCTCAGGATTACAGGCTGAGCCACTGAGCCCGGCCTCAATCTGGATTCTTAATCTTCAAGAGTAAGTTGGACTCTCCTCAAATCATTACTCCCCAAAAAGTAGGGGGGGGAAAAACCTCAAGTTACAAAAGTCTTGCTTTCTCAGAGCATTCTCCTCTTACTTACGGAAGATGATCAAGGTTCTCAGGGTTGGATTTGGGCCTCAGTGTTACTCGGTTCACTTCATTGTGGAGCCCATCCAGAAGAAAGCGAAGGAACTCCTGAGCATCCTGCTGACTGAAACCACAGAAGAGAGAGTGAGCAACACTTCTTTTCCCAAGAACTTGTTCTCGCTGCTGCCCGCTCTGAGGAGGACACATCTGCAAAACTCTTACTTATAGCCAACGAAGCGTGGTGCATATCTCTGGATCTGGGTCTTGAACTCAGATGGGCTCACCACATCGTTGGGGGATGAGGTCCATATGGTCTGGATTAGTTTTGCAAACTCTGTTGGAAAGAGAGGGCAGAGGGGGGATGTAGAAGACAGGTAAGATACTTTCTGTAAGAAACTCTGAAACTAGAATCCCAAGAAAAAGGAAAGAAAGAAAAACAGGACAGGTGCATCTGAAACACAACTCCTTGCCTTCCATGAGGGCTGTGTGCGCATTGCTGCCGTGGTTAAGGTCCCGCATGTACAGCCTCTGGAGGCAATAATCTCTCAGCTCCCGGGTGTTGCTCAGGCACTGCAGAATCGAGTTCATGAAGCACTGCAAGGGATGGTCAACAGTCAGCGGGGAAGGAGAGAACCCACCTAGCATCTCTATGGCTTAGTATCAAAGGCCCTCTGGTTCATCTGTCCAGACATGATGAATCCTCTCATGGTCATGGTCTCAAGTTCCTCTTTTCACAAGTGAAAGGGTGAAGTGAGGCAAACTCCCACTCCAGGCACAGGTGACATCACTATTTACCATACAGGTGTGCAAAAGGGTGTGGATGGGCTGGAAAGAAGTAGGCGGGAAGAGATGGTGTCCCTGAGGAGAAGGATCCAGGAGAGGAGCGAGATGACGGTTCAAAGGGCAACTCCCCTTCAGCAGTATTTCCTGCTGGGGTGGGTTAAACAGAGCCCAGCAATTCTGAGAAACACCAGCCAGGAAAGGGCAGGTACCAACTGGCTTATCAGATAGGGAGTCAGCTGGAGCCAGTGGGGGACCCTGGTTATACTGTCCCAGTCAGGATAGTAGGGGGTGGCCCTGGGGAAGAAGTGGGCAGGGAGGAACTCACCGTGTTCCCAAGGTTTCGAAGACCAGCCAGACCCTGGGCGTTCTTAGAATTCTGTAAGTAAAGAACACATGGCATGTAAGATGGATTCAGTGAGGCTGAGCCTGTGCTAAGCTTTCAGGCAACTTTCTGCCAGGTGGAGCTATGAGCAGCAGACCACACGTATTATTCTCTCTTCAGTCTTAATCTATGTGCCTTGTGGGAAAGAGGATTGAGGGATGCAAGACTATTCCTCAGGACTTCGCTTTTATTGACTGTGTATCCCCCCATGTTTAAGTTATTCATTTTATATTACAGTGGAAAATAGAAATTCATACATCTGGGTGCATATTTGACTCCTGGCTACCAGAAATTCCAAGTCCCAAATCTGGGTACTATCTCGAATTAATCATATTTGTACTCCTAGATGTCCAATATATAAAAGTAGCTGTCACAATAGGTACTTCAAGGAGGCTTTGCAAAGTTAAACGACAAACACCCTGAGTTTCGGTCTTCAGCTGGGGAAAACTCAAGTCAGCCTGCCATTCTGAATTATCAGAGACAGGTGGAATTCCTTCTAGCTGAGCTCAGCTCCTAAGGGCTGATTAAAGGCTGGGAGAATCCTCCTTGCCTGGCTCAGGTTTCAACATCCTGAGTGGCCACTGGCTGGGAATCCTTGAGATGGCAGATTAGGCCAGCAGAGGCAAGTGCGTGGCTGAAGGTGCCACTCTTGCTCTTGTCCCTATTGTGGAGGTTGGTGAGGAGGCTGGAGAGAGAACAGGTGCTCAATCGATCAAGGACTCTGAGTATTGTTTGTCAAGGCCTCTTGGCTAATCCTGGGCATACCTTCAAGGAGTCAGAAAACCTTCAGGCTCAAAGGGTTAAAGAAACAGTATGCAGATGAGTCTGCCACCCCCACTCGCTATGGGAGGGAACCTGGGAGCAGGCAACTCTGGAGAAACACTGGCTGGGGCATGCGTGGGGCCAGCTCAACCCCGATCAGAACAGGAGCCTGAAATAACTCAGCTAAAATTACTCACGCCGTGTGCTGACAGCCTATGAGGCTGTCAGCAGCTCAAAGCCCATGAGGTTGTCAGCTCAAGGGGGGGGTGGAGTGGGGAGGAGCAGGCTGAAGGAGAGCTTTTCTCAAGAACTGCTTTGCCCATTTCACAAGTAAGAGGATCCCTTCCCTGGTCAGTTGTCAGGTCTAGCATGAACAGGTAGGGAAGAAAATATACCCACACAGGAGACCTGGTTTAAACCTGCAGCTAGAGAGAGAGGCTGACTGGCAGCAGGTGGGGTTTAAGCATCCTTGAAGAACTCTGCTAGGGCTGGCAGTATACAGCCCCAAATGGCATTTGAATCTGGCCTGACAGTGAGGCCAGCAAGAGGGCCATCACAGAGATAACTTCCTGGGACAAAGACCTTCTGAGCACTTTCTGGTAGAATTGGTGATGGACTCCCAGGGCCCAACCAAAAACGCTGCAAGTCTCCATGTTGCCCATTCGGAACTAAGTGATAAAGCTTACCCACAACAAAATGACCACTCTTAAACACCTAGTTTTGTTAGTGCCTTATTAGTTTTTACCCTGTACCTAGTTGACACCTGTCTAAGCAGGCTGTAGAGGCAAAACATTCTACCATTGATGACCATGTCAATGTCCACCAAAGCAGGCTCTCAGCTGAGACAAGTCACCCAGCATTAGTGGGGGAGGGGAAATGGAAAAATGGAGTCATCTGACTACAGAGGCACTTTCTGCGGTGCTTTAAAAAGATGCAGATACTTAATTCCGAGTCAGCAGAGTGAGGGGCAAGAAGATTTCATCACCCATGTTCCTATCTTTGAGAATCTAATGCTTCTACTGGCCCAGAGGGTGGGGCGATGGGAGAGGCTCCTTTAAGGCATCATTTGAACCCTCTGTTTTTTTGTGTGTTTTGTTTTTTAACCGATGGGGGTGTCAGTGTCTTTGTCTAAAATGCCCTGAGCTCAAAGCCACGTGACAGTTTCTAAGTGCTCTCTGTAGAAAGCAGGTGGACAACAGCAGTCAAGGGGCAGCAGTGGAGGGGACAGTAGGGCTGCTCCATGTCCAGCCAGATACTCCTCTGCCAGATATAGGAAATCAGCAGCTCCAGGGAAAGTCAGCACTTTCCATTCCAGAGAGGAACAAAATGTCCCCAGAGTGACCTTTCTTACAGGGCAAACAATCCTACCTCAGGGCTGACAGGGAGACAAAGGCTACAGCTGGAGAAGGTGGGAGCCAGCCTCTCATTCTTGGGGTGAGAGAAGGAATGACTCCAGCTGCTACGCTGGGACACAGGTGCCAAGAGTTGAGAAAGTTTGAACCCAGGGCTTCCTTCCACTCAGCTATCAGCAAACTCGGTTCCAACTCAGTAGCAAGCATTGCTAGAGAGCAGATGCCACCTCCACCATCAGTAAACAGGCAGCATTCACCTTCCAGTGCAGGAGTGGGGCTGTAACCCTCCCGGGACTAATGCGGAGCCAGCATCTGGACACCCCAGCAGCAGGAAAGCCTGATTGAGGTCTGTGTCTCCACACCCAAGACCACGGTCAAGGGCTTTCCTGCTTATTTCACCTGTGCGGTGAGGGTCAGCCATGAGTCCCGGCTGCAGCCAAGTGCCTGGTGTGGCCCTGGCACGGGGCAGGGCACGCACTGCCAACATGGGAGCTGGTGCCTGTTACATAAGACCTGTCAAGCTCGGGCCCCTTCTCTCTTCCCCAGGGGGGACCGGGCACAGCCTCAGTCCCAGCATTATTCTGGGGCTGTGGCTTCCACTGCCCACTTTGCTTAACTGGAGAGCGACAGAAAGAAAGGGAAGTTGCCCTCTTTCACCTGTCTGCAACTCCTCTGCCCTTCACAGGGTCAAAGGACCCCTGGTACCAACCTTGGGAGAAAGCCCTTTGGGAAGTGAAGGGGAGGTAGCTCCCTTCTGGGGTTCCTTGCTGGAGTTTGGTCTTAGGGGAGTCACCCCGGCAGAGTCCAGAGTGCTACCCTCCCACACAACGGAGACCTGGTCAAGGTTACACTTTCCTGCACCTGTCCTGAGAGGTGCCTGGAATTAAGAGGCAAAGAGACACCTGGTGCCGGGGTCCCCGAGAGGGAGGGGGCAGGGGAACTAGGACCTCCACAAGGAGAGGCGGCAGCGAGTAGCGTGCGGTCACCTGGGGAGGGCGCATTCCTTGCCGGGAGACCCTGGGGAAGGAGAGGTGGGGGCTGGGAAGAATCCGCCCTCCGCCGAAGGCGCAGCGAGCGGGCGGGTCCAGGGAGGAAGCGGGACCCCAGACCCTCGCGTGGGGGTCCCGGAAAAGGGCCCGCGTACCTTGGCTTTGTTGAGCAGGAGCCCCACGAAGGTGGAGAGCAGCAGGGACGGGGAGAGCGGGGAGCGCGGCCTTAGCTCCTTGGCGAGGGCGGGAAAGGGGGCGGCGGGGGGCTCCTCGGGCAGGGTCACGGTGTACGAGGTGCGCATGCTGGGGGGCGGGTGGCGGGCTCTGTCCCACGCCTAACGTCAGCAACGGGGGCGCGGGAGGAGACCCCGCACGGTGCCACAGCCCGGACGCCAAGGCAGGCGAGTCTGCCACAGGACACCGTCCCCGGCGCCCCGCGTTCACCGTTACGGCGGGGCCGAAACGCGCGCTCCTCCGCCTCAACCTCCCCGGCGCGCGCCGCCAAACGCGGAGGCCCGGCTCCAGCGCTCCAGCGGACTGGCGGCCCGGCCGGCGCCTGGGGCCACGCGACGTCAGCGCCGGGGCGGGACCAGGACCAGAGCCCCGCCCCGCCCCGCCTCCGCCCCGCCCCCAGGCGCCGGCACGCGGACACGAGCGAGGCTGCAAGGCCGGTCCACCCCCTCAGATCCTGCCCCGCTTCCCCGAGTCCCTCAGCCCACTGACCCCCGCCCAGGACGGCTCGCGGGGGACGCAGGGCTGGATCCCAGAGGCCTGGGCTGATCTCGGGGTTGGGACTCAGGAGAAACGATCTTTGGGGCCCGCAGAGGGCACCTCCCTGAGGCCAAGCTGAGTGAGCTTCCCCCACGGCAGCATTCAATTCCTAACTTTTGGGGGGCTGCAAATCATTTTGGGAACCTGATGTAAGCTCTGTGTACTCATCACGGCAAAATGCGCAAACGCGCACTTTTGCATAGCATTGGGGGTGGGTGGGGGGGAATGTGCTGCAGGTCCTCCTGGACCACAACATCCACAATCCACGGAGGTCCATGTGTCCAGCTAGAAGACAGACCTCCAGGGCCCCAAGACGGAGTTCCCCTCCTCCCTTCAGTCCTGTTTGACCCATTATCAAGAGAGGCAGTGCTCATAGTTTACAAGGTACAATAGGTCACTGTCCCTTTTGGCTCCAGGAAAGAACATTTTCTGGCTTCTAAGCAATACCCAGCTCCATCGCTCACAGAATCTCAAACCTGATTTGTTTTGGGGAGGTAGGGAGAAAGTAACACAATAGTAAGGAAATAGGGAGAAAGTAACACAATGGTGGGGAAATGCTCAGCTGGTGTGGGGACTGTTCTACTCTGACCCTAAGCACAGCAATGGTTGAAGATTAGGGGTCTTTGAGTTTTATTTCTGATGCTCTGCCCCTCCACCTAACAGAGAAGCACACGAATCTGCCTAGAGAAAGTATCTTGTTTGGAGCTTGCTGGCTATTTTTAGCCAGTATTTTTAGCATTTAAAAATACTCTGAGAGGCAGCAGTGTATGCTGTTACTCATCTGTGGGCTCCTTCTGTTCCTTCTGGTGTGCCCACCCCACATGTACACACGCACGGCACACACGACCAAGCCACATGGGGAATGTATCCAGGACACAGGTATGGGCTGTACCCTAGGCCACCCACAGAGCAGCAATTCTGTGCCAGTGAGAGGGGAATGGGGACTGTTGCCCCTCTCCATGTACCAGCAAGTGTGGTGGGAGGAGGAGGCGGGGGCAGGAGGCGCAGGGCATTGTGCTTGGTGATCAGTGAGGGTGGGCGTGTTAGGAGGGACGAGCTCTACAGTCACTGTCTCAGCCAGACTCTGATGGAACCTGGACCCTGACAAACTGCAACAGCCTTTTTCTCCAAGCTTTCTTCTTTCCAGCCACACCCTTTTTAACCAGTCCTGTATTGCCTGTGACGATGTTTGCTTCTGATCACATAGCTCTTCTCGGAAGCAACTTGAGGACCTGCCTCTTGCATCTAGCCACAAAGCCTCAGGTAGTCTGTCTGTAAGGCTCTCTGTCTAAAGGCTCCTTCCATCACCGCCACCCTTACTCTTCTCTGACCCTTGCTACCAACTGACCTGCTCTTATCCTCTGCTCAAAAGAAAACAAAAAACTGCCACTCATTAAATACTTATTAGATGCCAGGCACTGGGTTAAGGGCTTTATATATATTATCCCAGTTAATTTCCATAATAACACTATGATGTAGTAACAATTACGTCTGTTTTACAGATGAAGGACCTGAAGCCCAGAAAGGTCAAATTAGTTGCCAAGATCACAAAGTTAATAAATGACAATGTGAAAGTTTGTCTTACAGCAAAACCCATACTTTTAACAACTACTAGGAAATACTGGGATGCCCTTCCTACTCTCTGCCAACTACCTATTTGTAAATTCTGCTCAAAATTTGCATCTTCCACAAAGCCTTCCCTAATTAACTCCACCCAGCTCTAAATACCCCATTACTGCATATCCTCTGTCTACTAGCATTTAGATTGCAAGGATTAATTTATTTTAATATGTTTATCTTTGTTTTATAAGTATCTCTAAAACTTCTGTAAATGGTCTTAGATTGTGTGCGGCTTACTTGGCGTGCTAAAACCTCCTCAAGGGCAGGGCTGTGGGTTCTCTTAGTGAGTTCTTAATAAATGGTGTTGATCTCGTCTCTAAAGAGGGCCAGACCAGACTCTGCTGGAAGTCTTGGAAATTCCACAGAGCCTCAGAGGGTGGGGTATGCGTCTGGTTTTGCATGTTGAACAAGCAAGTTGCTGGGTGGACGGGACCTGCCCAAGAGGTTCTTACCCACTGTAGCATTTGGCCTGTCTCCTGTGACTTAGACCCAGTGATGTGAGCACTCCCACTCCAGGACATCTTGGCCTTCGGCCAGCTTGCCCTCCCTCTTTCCTAGGATACAGGAGTTGCTGGGAGCACGGAGGGCCAGATGGGGGAAGCGCTGGCATGGGAGCCCTTTGAGAAGGCTGAAGGGGAGGAGAAATAATTCACACAGGGTCCTGCCTGGTCAAGCAGGTCTGACTGCTGTGGGACACAGCCAACAAAGAACTGCAGCTCATTTCTCAACTAGCCAGGTCCCTAGGAGACCCTTTCCCCTCAGTGCCATTTCTTGGAGTGGGATGGGTATAAAGGCTATGGTCCTCTGGGGCCTAGATCTGGTTCTGGCTCTGTGACACACTGTGTCTCAAATACACTGAGCTAATCTGAGCGGGGCTCATTCCTGCTGCCGGAGACTGCCGCTTCTCAGAGCCTGGGCTTGGCTTGCCTCCCCTGTAGGATAAATCGTTTTCACCTTAAATCTTTCCTGGCATGAGATGGAGTGAAATAATTTAAAGTCAGGGCTAGCTCTGTGAGGGCAGGACTGAGAATATCCTGCTTCTCTTGGATCTGAGTGGGCAGCTTGGCTCAGGGTCTGGTGACACTGCCTGGGCTCAGGCAACTGTCTTAGGTCCTGGCTCCCAGCACGTGTCTGCTATTACCACTGGATAGACCAGTGGCCTGATTTACTGATGGATGAAAGGGTAGGGGCTCCAGTCCCTGCTAGGGGGTTGGGCTTTCAGCCCACAATGCACCTTCAGGAGGGAGGGTCAGCCCATCCTCCCCACTCTCTGTAGGAAGCTCTGTTTCCCTGCATGACTTGGACCCTAAGAGGCCAAAAGTCCCGTACTCCTTAGAGCCCCAGGCAGTCTGGCCTGAACCAGCTGGATTCCAGAGGCCCACACACTTCCCTGTTTTGCTTACACCTCTTCCCTCTCTTGCATATACCCTTGTCTGGGGTCCTGGTTTTATATATCCATTGAGGTGAGAGGGTACAAGGGGCCACGTGTGCAGCTCTGGGCTCTGAACATGATGTTCATTTCTAAAGCCGGTGGTCAGTGGAGCGGCTCCCCCAGGGGCAAGGAACATTTTGCCAGGCTTGGATTAACTTCTGCATTGCTGAGCCCCATCCCAGCACCACATTAACTCATGAAGACATCCTGGAGTGGGGGTGGCGGAGGAGGCAGGGAGGATAGTGCCGGACACCGATTGAGAAATTGAGCCTGGGTAAGGCAGTACCTAGGCTACCAGCCAGGTCACAGCCCACAGCTGGTCTTCAAGGAATGGAGACGTCAGTGTCTTACCGATGCTAATCATAAACCACAAACGGACTGCCCTTTCCTTCTCAGCAGCTAGAACTGTTCCTGGCCATGGGAACCCTCTGGCTTAAAATCTCTGAGTGACCTTTTCATCTGTCAACACAGATTCATGACCTTAGGAAGTTCAACTGCTTCAGAGTGGCTGAGTGAGCCTGGGGTGGGAGCGGCTGAGGACAGACCCCAGGGTCTTAGGCTGCCAAGCTGGACAAACAAGACAGCAGGGATGCAGTCCAGCATGGCTGAGTAAACAGAGTGAAGAGGCCAGAGACACGAGAGGAAGGTCACACTTCTCACCCAGGAGCTCTAGGGTAACCCTTGCATCCTCGACTTGTTCTTTTTGGAGTAACCTCTGCTCCCTGCAGGGTAGTATTCAAGTCCAAAGTCCCACCCAAGAGAAAAAGCATATGACCTCAGCTTATATAATCTCCCTGTCGCTGAACAGCTGGAACCCAAGGCTTTGGAAGATGAGTCAGCAGCCCCAGTGACAAACAGGACCCAGGTACTCAGGTTCTCAGACCCTTTGCTACTAGAGCAGGCCCTGGAGCAGAGGGCAAGGGTGTGGAAGAGACTGGGTGAGGAGAAAAGGCTGGGCCAGACTCTGAGCCTTGGTCCCTGGTTCTCCGTCTCAGTTGCAGGTGCCCAGCCTGCTGACTGTGCTCTGGAGGGCCCTGGGCCAAGCCCTGGCTCTTCTTGGGGAGAGGAGATGGTGGCCTGGGCAGGGCAGGGTGAGGGCTGGGCCGAGGCCAGCGGGCAGTATGCCAGGGCTGGGCAGGGAGCAGCTGGAGGGGTGGAGCGGAGGAGGATTAGGAAGGATTGTAGGGGTTAAAGCAGCGCTGGCAGGGCTCAGTGGGAACAGCTTGTCCTTCCATAGGCCTCGGGAACAGGAGAGGTGGGGTGAAGGGGGGAGAGGACAGGGTTGGGTACTTGGGCTCCTGGCTCTCTGCAGGGCTGAGCCACCTGGGCTGGCTTGGAGTCTCCACTGGGGGTAGTAAAAGCTTTTTTCCCACCTTCATGGTTTTTCCCCCTCTTGACTGTTTGCATTTTAAGCAGAAGGTGGAGCTTCTGGGCAAGCCCTCATTATCTAAGTACCTAGCTGCACCCCCCCCCAATGGCATTCTGTTGGTGCTTACACAAGCATGGGGAAGGGGTAATTCAGAATTCATGTGGTCTCCCCCTCCCTGTCCTATCCAGTTCTTTACTCATGCTCAGCTGAGTCTGTGATATTCCAAGTTCATGTTGCCTGCTACTGTTAATGAGGGGAACGAGTCCGGTTAGAACTGTTCGTCCTGGTCAGGGCCTGCTTTGACCACCCTTTATGAATGCCAGCGGTAGTTCCAGTCAGCTACCCTGCAAGCCCCCTGAGCCACAGGATGCACTTTCTCATCTCTGTTCCTCCCACAGGAGGCCCCTCCCCACTCTAGTCAGCTGCCAAATCCCCCCTTTTCATCATCTCCTTCCCCCCTTAAGCTTCAATGACCTCTTCCAAAGCATTTTACTGCTTTCAGATTTCTCCACATTCATTATGGGCTTTGAGCCTCACGGCATCCCTGTGAGGTGGACGGGGCAGGCGTGATCACCTTTACAGATGAGGAAATACAGCACAGCTGATGCTTCTGGAGGCATCAGTCCAAGGTTAAAGAGGTAAACTGTTCTCTCCACCAGTCACAAGGAGCCTGCCCCAGCCTCAGGTAACCTCTCCCCTTCCCATCACCTTTGACACTTATACCAACACCCAGGGTTGCCTCCTATTGCAACTGTTTAAGAACATATTTTCCCCAGCATTTTGGGAGGCTGAGGCGAGTGGATTGCCTGAGCCCGTGGGTTCGAGACCAACCCCCGGCAACTTGGCGAGCCCTCATCTCTACAATAAACCAAAAATTAGCCGGGTGCGATAGCACGTGCTACTTGGAGTGAGAGTGCCATTGCACTCCAGCCTGGGTGACAGAGTGAGACTCCAACTCAAAAAAAAAAAAAAAAAAAGGAACATATTTCCCCAAGTGAATTGTGAATGCACTGAGGCAGGGATGATGGCTCACATGTTTCTTGCCTCTCAAAGCACCTTCACTAAGCACCTATGGTGTGCCAGGCACTTTCACATACATCATTTTTTTTTTAATTAAGAAAGGTAAATTTATTAGAGGAAAGATAAGTTTGTGAGATAAGTTTGTGAGGGGCATAATGGGCAGGACAACAGTGAGAGTGTCTGCTGCCTGCTGCCCTATGTCATCTTTCAATTCCTCACGTTAATCTATAAAGTCGGAACTGTGATCACTTTCATTTTATGGAGGAGGAAACAGGTTCAGAAGTTAAGTCATCTATCTGAGGTTACATTGCTAGTAAGCTGAGTACCATAAATGAATGAAATCAGAAGATGAGATCCCCAAATGGAGACCAGAAA
Organism: Cephalopachus bancanus; assembly: GCA_027257055.1. Lineage (NCBI taxonomy): Eukaryota > Metazoa > Chordata > Mammalia > Primates > Tarsiidae > Cephalopachus > Cephalopachus bancanus. Next base: position 319,606 of record JAPVLO010000276.1, read on the forward strand.
AGAAACTGGACCCGGTTTTAGATAGAAATGGTCCAGTCCCCATGAGCAAGGCTGTTCTCATCTCAGCAAGATGCAGGCAGCTCCAGGAAGTGAGGATGAAAGGGTGAGGAGAGAGGTGTAAGGTTAAATTAAAGTCTTATACCACTGGCGCTTGAGAGGCCTCTTGTGGCTTGCAGTATCTTCTGGAGCCTAAGCTCAGAATGAAATCCTAGCTTAACTGCAGGGCATTTCTGGCTACATAAATGTGTTATATGAGTTGCTTTTGGATGAGAGTGGCTGAGTTTGCCCCAGGGAAATTTGCCACTTCTCTGAGGTCCTCTCTCAAAATTCCCCTCACTCTGGTCTTGGAGATGGGGGTGGGGCTGGGGTGTCCCCTTTGGAAGGGGTGGACGGCAGCAGACTCCAGGGAGGGTTGGGCCATGCCTGTGTGGGGAGAATGCAGATTCCCAGTGGATTGGGACCCTACTCTCATAAGTGGAGTTTAGTCTGTAGTTTAGTCTGTGGCGAAGAGGTTTTCAAGCTTTGGTGTGCTTAGAGATCATCTGAAGAGCTTGTGAAAAGGGAGATTCTCAGGCACCATCTCCAGAGAGTTTTCTTCAATGGGTCTGGGTGAATGCTTAAGTCCCGAAGGTGATTTTGACTCCAATGTAGACAGGCAGACTGCAGACCCCACTCTGAGGAGCACTGCTGACCATAAACCCTTCTCTTCTGAGCAAAGCGGGGGAGACCCGCAGAGGCTTCTGGATTCAAGCCCCTCCACAGAGAGCCGCCCCCAGGTTGAAGAATACTGGGCATGTCCAAGTGAAGCATGGCATACGGCCCTCTGAAAGCACTTATTTCTCTCCCAGGCCAGCTCTGTCGTGACACATGTCTATTCTCCCACTCCTTTCTATACTAGCTCTCCAGTGTAAACAGCCCTGTCTTGTCAGAGTCTGCATGTTCTGGGAGGCATCCGTTTTGTTTTGTTTTTTTAATCTCCCATGGCATTTCATGGATGGCACCGTAAGGCCAAGCCTTTCTAAGTCATGTTATCAAAGCTGTCCCCTCAAGACCTTTAGTTATGGCTGGGCATGGTTAGCTCACATCTGTAATCCCAGCACTTTGGGAGGTGGAGGTGAGGGGATCGCCCGAGCCCAGAAGTTTGAGACCAGCCTGGGAAAACTGAAGAGACCTTGTCTCTACAATAAACCAAAAAATTAGCCAGATGTGGTGGCACGCCTATAGTTCCAGCTACTTGAAAGGCTGAGGTGGAAGGATCACCTGAGCCTAGCAGATTGAGGTTGCAGTGGCCATGATCTGCCACTGTACTCCAGCCTTGGTGAAGGAGTGAGACTCTACCCTGCCCCCCTAAAAAGACCTTTAGTGTCAAGGTCTATGACTCAATGCCATGCTCCTAGTCCTGAACTCCTGCTCCATTGGTCTGGACAAGCCATCTAAGCAGCATTTCTTGCTGTGACGCAGCTGTTGTTTTTAAAAGGCTCATGTCCTAGGAGTAGGGAGGTATACACAGGTGATGGAGGAGACATGGCTCTAGACCCTCTTGCCCATATGCTTGCCTGTCCATCTGTCTATCTACCCATCCATTCACACATCTGTTCATTCATCCACCTACCCATCTACTTTCATCCATCCATCCATCCATCCATCCATCCATCCATCCATCCATCCAGTCAGCAGGTCAGCTGAGCTCTGTGCAGTGTGAGGCACATGGTGAGGAATGATTCTTTCTCATCCTCTGGCAGCTTGCCATCTAATGGGTATACTAGTAACTACAGAAAAGGCAGAATGTAGTCAGTGACCCAAAAGAGGTGTGTTCAGGGATTAGATGTGGGCGAGGTCATGCCAGTCCTTGGTCAGTCTCCAGCAGAGCCCTCCCTCATTCCAGCCAAGAAAGGGTTAGAATACAGAAGTACTGAACTGTCTCAAGCCCTAGGCAAAAATTTCCTCTCTATTTTTTCCAAAGACATTTAAGTACTTCTCTCCAGACACCCTGGTCCTGAGCACGCCAGCATCAATCAGAGGACAGTCCTTCTTCCTCTGATGTATTATGGCCAAATATAAAGCCAGGTCTCAGGGCTAGGGAATAAAGCCTGAGCAGAAGAGATGCAACCAGAGCAGGGAGCCTCTCTTGCCACAGGGAGCACCAGTGGTCTGGGGGGTCCCAGAATCCAGCCTGGGATGGACAGGTGAGAATAGCAGTGTATGTGGGGATAGCCGAGCATTCCTGAGAATACTGCTGTACCACCCCCAAGTGCACAGGTCCTGAGTGGGCTTTCTAGGGAGAGTGGGAAAGCCCTGCCCCTTGGCACAGAGCCATAAGGGCATCAGATGTGCTGGGATGATCACCTTCACTTGTCTCCACCAGGGCTGCAGGGGCAGTTGCCACATCAGTTGGGTTTGGGAGTCCTGCCCTTAACTTGGCTCTTTACATCAGTGGCTGCCTCCCCAGCCCATCACCAGTCCCCAAGAGTAAACTCACCATGGTGTCTCGCCCTGGGGAGCTGGAGCGGCTGGGCCCAGGGGTCTGGCCCTTGCCCTTCTCCCACAGTGTGTAGCGGCCGCTGGGTCGGTAGGTGGGGCTGAGGACTTCAGGGACTCGTGAGGGAGGGGCCTGGGTGGGCACCTGGAGTGCACTGCCCTTGTGACCATAGTTCTCCAGGTAGTCGACCAGGTACTCAGGGCGGCTAGCTGCCTGGTAGAGCCCCTGCAGGGTGCAGAGCTCCTTGCGCGTGCGGGCCAGCATAGGGCTGCGGCCCAGGTTCCCAGGGTCTATCCGGTAGCTATCTGAGGTCCGGAGGCTGGAGAAATCCCGGGCTAGGTCTGATTGGCTGTCCGACTTCTTCTGGGCCAGGGTCATCCCGTGGTCACGGGCATTCACAGGCAGGTAGCTGAGGCTGTTGCTGGTCACCCCATAAGGGAATCCACTGCCTCCGCTGAGGCCACTGCCTGAAGGCCGCTCAGTGCCCCGAGTCTGGCTCTCTGCCCGCTTACCACCCCCAATGATGTCAGGTCTCAGCAGGGGGCGGCCTCGCTCATAGTCCAGGATGGAGGGGGGGCCATAGGTACGGGGATGGGTGAGGAAACTGGTGGGGGGGGCTGGCTTGAAAGCAAGCTTCTCTTTCTCCAGGAAGGATGCAGCCAGGTGGGCCCCATAGGAAGAGGGGGTGTAGGTGCCATAGCCCGATTTGGCGTAAGGGACGTCTGTGTAGCGGGCCGATTCTGTGTAGCGCTTCAGGGTGGAGGAGAGCTGGGACATCCTTCAGGGCGGCACTCAGTGGGGACTGGGAGCCTCATGGGCTGAAAGACAAGGAAATCAGTTGTCAAAGGGCCCTGCCGGGTGTCAGGCTCCTGAGTGCCTGCTCCTCAGCCCCAGCTGGGCCAGAACCTCAGATCTCAACCAGGGCCACCTGGTCCGTTTCTAAAAGAGGCTGGCCACACAGAGATGCATACATGCATGCAGTTATGCACACGGGCTTGCACGCACCCATGCCTCCGCATCCTGAGGAGAGAACAGGAGAGGAGCTGGCTTTTATAAGCCACACGGGGAAAGCTGTCTCCTGGCACAATCTGGCCACTCCAAGTACTTCCCTCAAAGACTCAAACATGCAAGCACAGGCTGCCCGAGCTCCGCAGCACACCAAGCCATGCACAGCCTTCTGGCCCAGATTCCATCAGGTTCCTCCTCTCAGCTTCTGCAGACACTCTTGAGTTTGGGGGATGCCATTGCCTTTAGCCCCTGAGTTGAGAGCACTGGAGATTCCAATAGTAAGGCCACTTCCTTCCTGTCTGACTTATGTGATAAGCAGGAATCTCTTTGGAATCATAGACTACTATCTACTCTGGAATGATCTGAAGATATTTGGTCGGTCGGTCTCATGAGGAAAAGGAGGCTTGTAAGAGGAAGTAATAGGGGGGTGTTGGTGGGCAGGGGGAGGCGGTGAGGGAGCATGCAGCAGAGAGGGGGCTGGAACTCCATCTCCTGACACTATCCGAGGGCTCTTCCCTGGACATGGGCACCTGTTGCTGGGTCCCACGATGGGGAACACTTCATCCTCTTTATGGAGTTCTAGGCAGGGTTAGGGTCCTGTGGCCTCCCAGGGGTTCCCCTATCAACAGAGATCATAAATTGCTCCTGGCAATACTTGACTTGTGCAAAGGGGGCCCCCTAGAGTCCAAAATCCTGCATTGCAGGCAGTTCTCCCCTTTCCCCTGCTCCCCGCAGTCCTTGCCCCGGGGTGGTGTCTGGTGAAGGAACACAGAAATTGCAGACTGTGGAACTTTGAGGGCCCTAGAGGATCATGTGTTTCAGCCTCTCTCTTGTACAGATGGGCAAGTGACACTGATTTGCCCATGGTCACACACTGCTGAGCCAGGACTGGAATCCAGGTCTTTCAGAATCCCATCCAGCACTCATTCCACTTAACCTTGATTCACCACCCCTTAGCAAAGTGAGGCTCAGTTGAGGACCCCCAGAGGCCCGCCATCACCCTAAACATGCAGGCTTCACCCAGTGGAGCTGAAGTGGTGAAGGTGCTTTGGAGAGGGGAGCAAGTGGGTTCAGGCCCCTTTCCTCGAGGGCATCAGGGACCCTTGGGGGCTCCCCAGAGGGACTGAAGCAGAGTCGTCCAGGACTCTCACAGTAGTGTGACTCGCCCTATGATGGACTAGCTGGGCTATTTTGCACCATTCAGTTAACCTCTCTGAGCCCCACTTCCTCACTTGTAAATGAGTATAATCACCATCATCAAGATTCCCGCCTCATAGGGTTGTTGTGAGGAATACATGCGATAACACGCGAAAGGACTCTACAATGACAGTGGTTATTATCTTCTCCCCAGGCCCTGCCTGGCAGCCCGGTTCCTCCCTTTGTAGGCCTATAATAATGTCAGGGCTGGCTGTCTCCCAGCCTGGCTGGCCTCTGACCTCAGCCCGAGGCGCCAGGCTTCCCCCTGCACCCCCCAGTGAGATATGCGGGTAGTGGGCAGACATTTAGCAGTTCAGCAGACACTGACTTGGGCAGCCCACAGCCTGCCCTAAGCCAGCAGCCCAGCCCACTGGGGCAGAGAGGAGCTGGTGCCAAGCTCCAAATGCTGAGGGCTTGGCAGAAAGCTCTAGAATCCTAGTCCATGCAAGGCCTGGGATAGGTGCAGGGGTGGAAGATGAGCAGATGGCAACTTCGACAGAGGTCCCAGAATAGCCCTCCTGACCCTGCCAGCAACCTCTAGCACCTTTCTGTCCAGGATGGCAACAGAAGGGCCTGGCCCATCTTACTGTCTACCCTTTGCCCCCCTGCCCAGGGACCCCCCCCATCCTTCTTGTACATGCCCTTGCCTACTGTGCTCCCACCTCTGGCACAACTTTCACTCCTTTCCAGGAAAAGGTAGCTGGGGGAGGACCTCATGCAGGGTCCAGGGGAAACCACAGAGGGAGAGACAGGCACAGGGTTGGGGGTGGGGTCCCAGTCCTGCTCTATTTCGCTCTGGAGAACTCCATCAATAATGCAAAGTCCAAGAGACTCCAGGTCTCAGGAGCTGGGCTCTGGGACACCAGGCAGCCAATCAGATACAACTCCCCCCCCCAGGGTATGAGCTCATGGCTCCTCCCCACGGCTCTCCCTCTCCCCTCCTCCACATTAGGGCTCCCAGGGAATTGGTATTCTGCGGGCAGTGCCCCAAGTCCGTGACCTCCCCTGGCCCTGCTGATGACGCAGAAGTGATGGGGCCAAACAAGGTACAGCGGAGGGGACAGACAGCCTTGGGAGGCTTTGGGGCTGGAGGTGGAGCCACATCTTCTGGCCCATGGAATCCTAGAAGGGCTCCCAAATCCCCACTCTCCTGTCCGCTCCAATCCGGCAGTTGCCTACCAGACCTCTCCCCTCCCCCCAGCAGCTCTGGGAATCATGCCTTCACTAACACCCCCTGGAAGCTGCCTCAGCCCTGACATCTGACTAACAGTTCCCATGTCTGGGAAGAGGGTACCTATTGGGACTGGGGCCTTGTGCATGGGGCCACATCCCCCAACCCCCAGTTTCACTCTTGAAGGTCCCAGTATCTTCCAGGAGAGAAGGCTGGGCTGGTGCCCCCTGGCATTACCTGGCACAGCTGTCCCTGGAGGCTGCGGAATGTACCATAGGCAGGAGAGCGGGCTGGGGCCCTGGCTGGAGCCTCGCTGCGCAAGACAGGGATGGGACAGGCACTCACATGGTTGTGAGTCTCCCTGTTGCCACAGGAACGGCCTGAACTGAATGGTCCTTTCATGGGGCAGTGGGAGGCGAGCCGATTGGCTGGGATCCCCCATACCCCTCCCTGCCCAGTGTGGGGCCCCTGCTGCCCAGCTCCTTTCACTGTTTACTGAGAGCTGGCAAGTACAGGCACGCGGCGCTAGGCAGCACCGCCCCAGATGCCCGCCACCTTGGACAACGGGGGCAGTCCCCTGCCTAACTCCTCCTCCATGCCATCTTCATGGAGGTGCCCACCTCTTCACCTCTCTGTCAGAGATTCCCCATTGCTTTGCTCAGTTTCCCCCTCTTGGGAGGTGCAGTAGCATTCCTCTGCACAGAGCCAATCAGTTTCCTCTCGGACATCTGAGCCAAATAGCTGTCACCCAGCTGGCTGGTGCTGAGCACTTCTGGATCCGGCACCAAGTGCCGAGTACTTCACATACAGCCTCCGAGTCCATTGCTCTCCGCAGCCTTACACCAACACTCACCAGCCCTCACCACGTGTCTGGCATTCTTCTAAGTGTGCTTCATACAGAGTGTCCCAAAAGTCTTAGCACAGGCTTAAGCTTGAGTTCTTTCGGACATGTATGCCTCAGTCTTACAAATGTCATTGGAAGGATTAATTTAAATTACATTTAAAAATATATTCACAGGCCAGGCTCGGTGGCTCATCCTGTAATCCTGTGCTTTGGGAGGCCGAGGGGAGTGGATTGCCTGAGCCTGCAGGTTTGAGACCTGCCTGGGCAACTTGGCGAAACCTCATCTCTACAATAAATTAAAAAATCAGCCGGGCGTGGTGGCGCGTGCCTGTAATTCTGGCTACTAGGAAGGCTGAGGCGGAAGGATCGCTGGAGCCCAGCGGGTCGAGGCTCCAGTGGCCGGGAGCAGCCACTGCACTCTAGTCTGGGTGACAGAGTGAGACTCCAACTCAAAAAAAAAAAAAAAAAAATATATATATATATATATATACACACACACACACACACACACACACATATGTATTCACAATTCAAAAAATAAATGTACAAGAAGTTTAAATAGTGAAACTTTCAAATCAAGTTTTCAGCATTCGTATTTCTGAAGTTATTAAGGCTTAAAACTGTACTAAGGCTCGGGACATGGTGTGTTAACTCACTTAATCCTCCCAACTACTCTAATCAGTAGGTGCCATGATGATGCCCATTTGCAGATGAGGAAGCTAGGAATCCTGGGAGTGATGTGGGTTTCCCAAAGTCACGCTGGGAGCAGCCGCAGAGCTGGCCTGGGAGCTGTGCTCTGTCCACTAGAGCCATCCTAAAGCCAGGCCCCTACTTCACACTTCCCTGGACTCTCCACTGGCTGGGGCTGGATGGGAGGCCTGTGGGCTGGGAGTGGGGTAAAGACCACCACAGGATCCCGGTGTCCACTGTCCAGCCACTGCATGGGGATACAGACTCCTGTAGGAGTAGCCTCTGGATTTTCCACTGCAGGAGAATGAAAGCGAAGCCAGGTGCAACCTGAGCCCCAGAACAATACTGATCGGCCGCTTGATGGTCCAGCAGGCCTCCATTTCACCTGCCGTGCCAAGCTCCTGCGTGTCCTCTGGCATCAGCATCTATCCCAGCTCAGGGCCCTAAGCCCCAGTCTGGTTACAAACACACCCTCCAGCCTTCTACCCAGTTTATAGCTCGGTCCATTCCCCAAGGTACCAACTCCACATGAGTTGGATTAAAATGAAACTGCCCCCAGGACAGCCAACCCCCTTGGGTCAGCCAACCCCCTTGCGTCAACCACTGTCATTTCCTGTTGCTCATGTGAAGGGCTCCCTAACCTGCCCAGCCAGGGGAGGGACTTGCTCCCCAGGAATCCTAGGCACTCCTGGCCCTGAGGGCAGAGGATGGCTGATGTCCCACATCCCAGCAACCTTCATGGCCCCTCTCTGTCCAGATCCACTTGGCTTTCTGGGATGAAGGCATGCTTTGCTTCTGTGGCCTTGTTACTGCCTGGATAGACAGCCCCTCGCAGGGTTTCACAGGCACACCCAAACAGGGTTAAGTCCCTTCCCCTCTACCCAGGTGCCCAGGACAGGTGAGTGGAAAGTCCCAGACAGTCCCGCCAGGTGCTTGGGAACCTCCGCAGTGGTGACCTCAGAGCTTCCCAAAGCCGCTCGCTAACAGCATCAGAATGTGCTGACCCTGAAGGATAAGGATGGTGAGAGAGGCAATCTCTGACCCTCACGCCTGCCGTCTGGGTCACCTGCTACGCTATCTGGGCACAAGCGTCCATGCCTGGAGGATGGGCTGAGGAATGTACTTTGGAGGATGTAATTTGGAGGATGTGGGTAGAGCAGAGTACTGGGGTAGGACAGTCTGGGAACTCTGTCCACTCCTCTCAGGGCCCAGGAGCCCCAGCCTGTCCACACCCCTGCAGCCTGTCACTTGCAGCTAGTATCTCAGGGGTTAGCACCCAGTAACCCACCAGCTTAGTGCCTAATCCTCTTGCCTGCCTTGGCAGGGGGTCATCCAAGGGAATTTGGGTCCATTTCTCTTCCTCTTGCTCAAGGTAGTTGCCCAAGGGTTGGGGGAGGGGAGGAGGAGGAGGTAAGACAAAGAGATTGGAGATTAAGGCAAGAATCCTGACTGGTAGAGGAGAAGTGGGTTGGCCCAGGGTAGTGTCTCTATAGGGTGCTTCTTGATTTGGGGTTGGGAGGGGGTGGGCATCTCTACACTTCCAAGAAAAGGCAGAGAAATGGGCCTCCGGTACTGGAATCCTTGCATTCTCTTTTCCAGCCACCTCTGCCCAGGCCCTCTCCTGGTACCCTCTCCCTGGCAAGAATCCCAGTCTCCCTCTCTCTCCTCTAGGGCTTCCCCGGTCCTCTGTCCTCAGCCTCTGGAGAAGCTTTTGGTCTTGCCCCAGCCCTCACCAGGCCCAGTGGGGGTGGCCTGGAGAGTCCCAGTCTCCTTCCTTCTCCTCTAGGGCTTCCCCGGTCCTCTGTCCTCAGCCTCTGGAGAAGCTTTTGGTCTTGCCTCCAGCCCTCACCAGGCCCAGTGGGGGTGGCCTCACAGGATCTCCCCAGCTCACTGATGTCTGTCCTCTAGACAGGGGCCCCCTGAAGCTCAGATACCAAAGGGACAGCTACTGACCTGTGTCCGGGGGTCCTGGATAGGACCTGGAGCTTCTCCTTCCCCAGCAGGGCAGGGAACGCAGTGGCAGCCCAGAAGCTGGAGTCTGACTTGGGGCTGGGTAATCCGGAGCTCAGGTTACTGACTCCGATATATATAGTATCTTATCTGACCTCGCAGACTCGCAGAGATGGCTAGCGCAACTCACTTGCATTCCAAGCCCCGGGGGAGAATTAAAGGGGCAGTGGCGTACCCACCCCGGAGGGGCTTCTCTGTTGGGCCGGTGCCAGCCAAGGAGATCTACTATGAAGCTTGGAAGGGGGGCATTTTGAAGTGTAGCTGCAGGGGGATTCAAAAGGAAACAGGACTGGAAAGAGGGTAGAAGGGTTGGGGTGGAACTTGAGGCAAAAACAGAGAAAAGGTGGATTCTTTGGAGCGGTCAGTCACAGAATTAGAAAACTGGGAGAAGTCATACTGCTAGCTAGTCCAACTCCTTTTTTTTTTTTGAGTTGGAGTCTCACTCTGTCACCCAGACTGGAGTGCAGTGGCCGCTCCCGGCCACTGCAGCCTCGACCTGCTGGGCTCCGGAGACCCTTCCGCCTCAGCCTTCCGAGTAGCCGGAATTACAGGCGCGTGCTATCACGCCCGGCTGATTTTTTGATTTATTGTAGAGATGAGGTCTCGCTGCCCAGGCGGGTCTCAAACCCGCGGGCTCAGGCAATCCACTCACCTCAGCCTCCCAAAGGTGGGGGATTACAGGCTCAGCCACCGAGCCCGGCAGTCCAACTCCTTTAATTTGGGGATAGAATAGACCTAGAGAAAGAAAGCAGCTCGCTCAAGGGCAGACAGATAGCAAGAGGCAGACAGGACCAGCACTCAGCTTTCAGTCCAATACTGTTTTGTAGTGGATTTCTAGGACTGGGCTTGGATTCTAGTTCTTTCCCGTATTGACTTTGAGACAATAGGTAAGTCACTTAAGTTCTCTGAACCTTAGTTATTTAATCTGTAAAACGGGAATACTACTACTACTACTACTACTACTACTACTACTACTACTAATGGTATATCTCACAGTTGTGAGGATTAAATAAAATAATATTTGTAAATTTCCTGGCACATAATAAGAGTTCAATAACTGATGCTGATTATACTGAATATTCCTACTTATTATTATAATTAGTGGTATTATTAGTAATAGCACTTTACTGATGAAACTTCCTAGGAAGAGGGCCTCCAGGCTACCCTTTAGGGAGTACTCCTTTCTAATGCTAGAGAAGAGTCCTATGATTTTCTGAACTGGCCAAGTCCCATACCTGGGAAGGGCAAACCAGGCTTGCCATCTTCCCAGATGTCCAGTCCACCAAGCAGAGAAAGGCCAAACCCATTTGGGATCCTTCTCCCTTTGCCTAGAAAAATATGGCAAGTGCAGCTCCCCCAGGCCACCAGGAGAATGCCTGGCCCCTCTGGGGGTGGTTCCACTCTACCTGTGAGAGGGCTCAAGAATCCAGGGCCACCGAGCCGGGCTGGGCAGGGTCACAAGAGGAAGGAACGGGGTTCTTAGCCTCTCTGGCTTGATGCACTTGTCTGCTTCCAGGATGTTTCTTGATGGCTCTCCCTGAGGACTGGGAGTACCCCTGTGCCTCCACCCTGTCTCAGCACAGGGTACTGACTCAGCCCGGGTCCTGATGATGCACTTCAGAGGACGCCCTCATTCCAGTCCTCATTCCAGCTCCAGTTTGGTGAGCATCCACAGCATCAAAGGAGTGGGGTATTCCCCAACCCCAACCAGATCAACTCTCCTTTCCTTTGTTCTATGGGGTCCATTTGGGGGGTGTTCTCATGCCCATGCCAGGGGAGGTGAGCAGTCCCTACCATTGTTTCCAGCTCAGCCAGGTCAGAAGGTAGGAAGTTCACTCCTGAGGGGAGAGCTAGAATGGGCTGGCCAGGGCTTACCTCGGCTGTTAAGAAGTTGCTTGCCTTGGAGCACCGCGTGCTTGCTCCTGATCTGAGATTGGTAAGAATTTCAAAGATGCCTCTATCTGGTTTGGGATTGGCAGAAAATCTCCCCTTCCGCTTAACTGGTGTCCTCCCCCCTCCCCACCCCCCCTTTGACAAACTGACCAGAGATCAGCCCTGGGAGCCCTAAGAGCAGGGGGAATAGGTGAGCGACACGCACACGTGGGAAAGCGGTTGTCGGTGTCCAGGCGTCACTCTCAGGACACATACCACACAGAGCACAGCGACGTGGACCCGCCGAAGCAGTATTGCTTTAGAACACACTGATCAGCACACAGATGGCTCTTCCTGGCACCCTGGGCTGTCAGCTGGCAGCCCTCACTGGCACCCACAGCTGGAGCTTCCCTGCACAGCTGGCCCTCGCCCTACATTTCCAGTACCCGTTCTGCCCAGGCTGCCGTTCACATCTCACTTTCCGAGCCTCAAACCGGCACTGCCCTCCGCAACCCCCGCTCCCCGGTCTCTGACAGGTGACACGTACCTGCCTCTTCTCGGAGGATGGACGAGTCGAACCCGGCACAAGCATGGAGCCGCGGGTGAGTCCCGGCTGGTACTGGCGCGGCGCAGTGAGCAGCAGCTGACGCAGAAGGCTCCCTGGCCTCGGCTCCTGCCCGCCTCTCTCCCACCTCCGCCGGGGGCCCAGAAAAGACCTCCCCGGGAAATCGGCGCCACCCAGCGGGCAGCCGCCTCATTGCGCCCGGGTCGGCGAAGCCACACCCCGCGTCTCGTGGTCACTGGGACGCGTCACGGCTATTGGCTTGTTCCCATTGTGACGTCATTAGAGTCCCGCCCGCCGTGGGGGGGGGAGGTCTCCCAGCCGACCTATATATACAGAGAACCACGTGGAGGACAAGCACGAGAGTTTGCAGGGGGTGGAGCACCAGAAGAAGTAGACTGGAATGTCGCACGACGCGGCGGCTGGAAGGTATTGGGAAAGGGGAAGGGTCATGGGAGAAGACTCGGAACTTGAGTCCCGGGGCACACCAACTTTCAGTTTTTAGGGAAGGCTAAATGTTTCCGCCCCTTCCCACTGGCCTGGGGGAGGGTGCTGTTCCTCAGGCCCCTCTCTTTTTCTTTACTCTTTTCTTACTCTCTGTTCATTTTACTTCCGTGGGACCAGTGATTAGTGATGACTGCCTGAGCAGGTAAACGGGAGCACTGGGTCAGTGGGAGACATTCTCTTTGGTCTTTTAAGAAAAAGCCGATACAGAACTTAAAATTTTGTCCCTCCTGTTCTTTGTATATGAGCTTCTCCCCCCTCCCTCCCCATGCTGATGAAGATAAACACACAACCAGGTAGATTTTTCAACTACACCTGTCCCTTCTGGAACAACTGTTTGGTTTCCCTTAGGGTCGTCATTCCATCACTTCATTTTACAGATAGATATTGAGCACGCCAGCCAATCTTCTAGGAACTGGGGATATACAGTGAACAAAACAGGCACAATCCCTGCCCTCGAGGCACTTACATTCTAGTAGAAATAGGACAATAACCAAATAAGTAGAATGTATATGTTACATGGCACTAAACGTTATGGACATCAAGCAGGGGTGGGGTGGATGGTATGGAGTATGTGAGAAGTGGCCCGAGAAGGTGACATTCGAGTGACCCAAGGGAGGCTAGGAGTGAGCCATGTAGAAATCTAGCGAAAGGATGTCCTAGGTAGAAGAATAGCAAATGCAAAGGTCCTGAGGTGGGGCTTACCTGCCACTTTTGAGGAAAAATAAGGTCAGTGTAGCTGGAGTGAAAAGAGGAGAGATATGTAGGGGGAGATGGGAGGTGAGGTCAAAGAGATAAGGGAGAGACTCCCTTGTAAGTCACATTCTGAGGACTTTGGCTTTTCCTCTGAGATGGGAGCCATTGGAAGGTTTTGAACAGAGGAGGGGCAAAGATCTGACTTTTGTTTGAACAGAATCTCTTTAGCTACTGTATGGAGAACAGATTTGAAGAGAGCCAGAGCAGAAGCAGAAGGTCATTTAGGAGGTCACTGCAAGTATCTGGTGAGAGATGATGGTGGCTCAGGGTTAGGGTGGTAGCAGGAGAGGCGATGCGAGTAGTTGGACTCTGGACGTTTTTTGCATGTAGACTCAAAGGATTTTCTGACAGATCAGATAGTGTGAGGGAAAGGGAGGAATTTTTTCACCTGAACTTTAACTGAGAAGGGGAAAGCTGTGGAAGGAGCATGTGGGAGTCGGTGTGAGTTGGGGTAGGGAGGGGGAGGTAGATCAGGATCCTGGCTTAATACATCATAAAATTTGAGGCTGGGCTTGGTGGCTCAGCCTGTAATCCTAGCACTTTGGGAGGCCAAGGTGAGTGGATTGCCTGAGCCCACGGGTTCAAGACCAGCCCGGGCAACCTGGCAAGACCTCGTCTCTACAATAAATCAAAAATTAACCGGGCGTGGTAGCATTCACCTGTAGTTCTGGCTACTTGGAAGACTGAGGTGGAAGGATCGCCAGAGCCCAGCAGGTCGACACTGGGGTGGCTGTGAGTGTGCCACTGCACTCCAGCATTGGCAACAGAGTGAGACTCCGACTCAAAAAAACAAACAAACAAACAAAAAAATTGAGCTGTCTATTAGGCATCCAAATAGAGATGTCAAGAAAGCAGCTGGATGTGCATGTTTGGTGTTGACCTGGGGCTGATGATATAAAATCGAGAGTCATCAGCATTTGGATGTTATTTAGAACCATGATATCAGAAGAATTACTAAGGGAGCAAGTTTAGATAGAAAAGATGTACAAGGACTGAATCCTGGAGCTTGCCACCATTAAATGTTTTTAGAGATCAGTTGGCGCCATCAGAGAGACTGAGGGATGGCCAGTGTAGCGAGGCAAAAAACCCCAGGAGATGGTGGCAAGCTGGAAGCCAAGAGAAGGAGCCTTACCAAGGAGGAGGGAAAGATCAACTGGTCAAATGCTGCCCATAGGTTAAGTAAGGTAGATTTGATAATTGGTTTAGAAGATTGTCATGGCCTTGACAAGAATAGTTTTGGTGGTGTGGTGGGGATAAAAGTCTGTGGATGAGCTCAAGAAATAATGGGAGGAGAGGGATGGAAACAGTATAGGCAACTCCTTGGAGGGGTTTTGTTGTAAAACAAGGAGAGAAATGGGGTGGGAGCTAAAAGGAGAAATGAGGTCAAGAAAATGCTTTAAATGGGAAAAACAGCTAGATGTTATATGCCGACGGGAAAGAGCCAGGAGGGAGTGAAAAGCGACGATGCAGGGGAGAATGAGGACAGTGTCTGGAGCAGTGTCCCAGGTAGAAGGGATGGGATGGAGCACGAGTGGAGGGGCTGGCTTTGGCTAGAGGCCGGCCGGTTCCTCCACAGTAAACAGAGAGAAAGGCACAGTAGTATCTGGGCACGGATGTAGAGAAGTGGATGGATGTGGTGGGAGCTAGTGGATGTTCTTTCCTGATGGTCTTTCTCGCTCCATGAGTTAGGAAGCAAGGTGAGAGCGAGAGTGGAGGAGGAAGTGCTGGGAATTTGAAGAGAGAGGCGGAGCTATAAAGTAGTCACTGAGACTTTGAAAGACTGAGGTGGGAGCATTGCTTGAGCCCAGGAATTTGAGGCTGCAGTGAGCTCTGATCGCACCACTGCTCTCCAGCCTGGGTGACAGAGAGAGCCCCTGTCTCTAAAAATGAAATAAAATAAAATAATTAAGGGAACACTTAAGGTTTGGTCTGAAAGTAGTGAGTTATCTCAGTTGACTGTTCACAGACAGTTACAGATTGAGCTCCTTTTTCTGTTTACTCTTTTCCCCCTTCTCACTACTACACTTGACTAGTCTTAAAAGAAACATTGAGAGCAGTGATTCTCAAACCTGAGTGTGTATCCGAATCACCCAGAGAGCTTGTTATAGCCCTGCCATCCCTCAGACTTTCCGATTCAGTGGGTCTGGGGTGAGCCTGAGAATCTGCATTTCTTACAAGTCCTGGGTGCGGCTGCAGCTGCTGGTATGGGGATGCTAGAAGGTGGAAGAGTGAATGGACTGTAGAAACACAGTGTGGTTGTCAGACAGTGTCAGGGGCCCATTTGAGGCTAGGAATCAGGACTCGAAAGTGTCTCCCATCAGAGTTCTTTCTCACCACATTTGCAGCCACTGGCTCAGGTTATAGTCCTGTCTCTAAAACTTTCATTTTCTGTGGACTTTTCCTTTGGCATGTAATAGGCTCCACATCCTTCCCTTTTATTTGTTTTGTTTTGTTTTAATTGAAGTCTCACTCTGTCTCCCAGACTGGAGTACAGTGGCACAATCATGGTTCACCGCAGCCTTGACCTCTTGGGTTCAGGCCATCCTTCCCTCTCAGCCTCCAAGTAGCTGGGACTCAAGGGACCTGCTACCATACCTGGCTAAGTTTTTGATTTTTTGTGGTGATGAGGTCTTGCTGTGTTGCCCAGGCTGGTCTCAAACTCCTGGGCTCAAGCAATTCTCTCGCCTTGACCTCCCAAAGTGCTAGGATTACAGACATGAGCCCAGCCTTTGTCCTTTAAAATCTGAAAACCTTTAACTTAGGTCCCAGCTGTCCCCTCTTTACAGTTCCCCTGGAAGAGTGGTACACACCCCATCTCCTAGTCTATGCAACATCTACAATATTTCTCTCTCGAAACCTTAGGCAACTTCTCTTATGCAGTCCTTACTGATCTCCCAGATGTGAAACCTAAATCCAATGAACATTTTTTGGTTATAATCATCAATTACTTGACTGCCTGGAATTTTGATACCTCCAATCATTTCCTTCTTGTCGCTTTCTCCTCCTTTGGGTTTGTGACACAGTGCCACTCTGGGTTTCCTCCTGACAGTGCTTCCTCATTCTCCTTTTCCTCTGGTGTTCCTTCATCCTCTTTTTTTTTTTTTTTTCTTTTGGAGTCAGAGTCTCACTCTGTCACCCAGACTGGGGTGCAGTGGCACAATCATGGCTCATTGCAGCCTCAAACTCATGAGCTCAGGCTATCTTTCCACCTCAGGCTCCTCAGTAGCTGGGACTACAAGTGTGCGCCATCACTTCTGGCTAATTTTTAAATTTTTTTGTGGAGATGAGTCTCACATGTTGTCTAGGCTGGTCTTGAACTACTGTGCTCAAGCAGTCCTCTTGCTTTGACCTTCCAAAGTGCTGGGATTGCAGGCATGAGCCACCGCACCTAGCCCCTTCATTTTTTTTTATTTCTAGGATAGCTTATAACACAGTGATTGTTTTATGTGTAGATTATAGATTTACTGGGTTGACTTCGATTTTTCTGGTTTCTAGCTGTGAGGCCTGAAACAAAAATATATCTATTCCTTCATATATATATTTTAATGGGGCTGGGTGTGGTGGCTCACACCTGTAATCTCAGCTATTTGGGAGGCTGAGGCAGGAGAGTCATTTGAACCTTAGATTTTGAGTCCAGCCTGGGCAACATAGCCAGTCTCCAAAAAAAAAAAAAGGCAATAGTAATTGCCTCATAGGGTTGATGTGAATATTCAATGAGTCAGTATGCATAAAAAGCTTTTAACAATGGCTGGCACACAGCGAGTATGTGAGATCACCACCCCATCCACTACTCGTCCCTCGGCTACTGCTTATATGGGCTGATGATGCTAGAATTGGTATTTTCAGGTAAACCTCATTCCTGAGCACCAGTCATCATTACTCAACTGCCCCTGACAGCATCTCAACTTTGACACATCCAAACCTTAGACTCAGCGTTTTCACTTCACTCACTTCCCCCGCTTCCTTTTCTCCCGTAATCTGTGAGTGGCACCACCATCTGTCCACTTCCCTACCCAGAAACTTGGTGGTTTCTAGCTTCCCTTAGTCCCTTAATTCTTACTGAGGTATTATCTTATTCTATAGACTCAGATATACGGGAAATGTAACATTATTTTTCTGTAATATGACTACATTTCTATCTTTTTTATACTTTTCTTGAGATGGGGTCTTGCTGTGTTACCTAGGGCTCCTGGGGTCGTCCTACCTCAACCTCCAGAGTAGCTGGGAATACAGGTACACGCCACCAACCCCTATTCTACTGGATGGGTGGTAGACACAATTTTAATCCATCGGTGGAGTCTCCCCTCCTCTCTCCAGGGGTTGCCTGTATTCTAAGAGGGTGTCTTGTGTGTGTGTTGTGTGTGTGTGTGTGTGTGTGTGTGTGTGTGTGTATTTGGCCAAAGCACTAGAGGAAGTGGCTCTTGTGATTAAGTGGCCACTGATTGTCCCCTGAGATGCCTACTGCCTGGATCCTGCTCACGTGATCCTTTGCTACCTTAGGTCGCTTTAGGACACATGGGGATTATTCTACTGCTACTGTGTCCTGGAGTAACATGAGATAGCGTCACACTGTCCATGCTTCAAGCTTCTCCAAAGCAGGCTACACTCTGCAGCCAGTTCTTCTTTCTGGGGCCTTGTCTCCTTCCCAAAGCTCTACCCAGGATCTAGGTCTGGGGCCCCACCACCATCAGATCTCGAAAACCTGCTTGGTGTCTGAGGTCAGAGCCCACCACCGTCTGTGCTTGCATTATTTTCCTGCTGGCTCTTGGCTGCTGGTGTTTGTGGAGCTGGTGGTGCTGGTGCCATGGAGCTGGAGGTGAGAGCAAAACGTGAGACCTTGCTTTACCCAAGATGTTTTCGCCACATCATGTCTCCAGGCTCTGGGGGAGCCCTTTCTGTTTTCTTAAGGACCTAGGCAATTGAAATTCAAAAGCTAGGAGTAGCTTCCCATTTCCCCCCTCGTATTTGTTGTTATATCCTTTCACAGAGGCATAGACACAAAAGATTGGCTGCTCAAAGTGGGGCCGTAGGGGAGGAAGGGAGAATTCATAAATAATATTTTTAAATGTCATCTAGGCTAGGTGTGGTGGTGCACACTTGTATTCCCAGCGACTCAGGAGGCTGAGGCGAAGGGATTGCCTGAGCCCAGGTGGTCAAGGGGCTGCCATGAGCTGTGATTGTGTCACTGCATTCCAGCCTGGGCAACAGAGTGAGACTCTGACTCAAAAAATAAATAAGGCCAGGCTCGGTGGCTCAGCCTGTAATCCAGCACTTTGGGAGGCTGAGGTGAGTGGATTGCCTGAGTCCGCAGGTTCAAGACCCGCCTGGGCCACTTGGCGAGACCTCATCTCTACAATACATAAAAAACTAGCCGGGCGTGGTAGTGCGTGCCTGTAGTTCCAGCTACTTGGAAGGCTGGGCAGGAGGATCGCCAGAGCTCAGGAGGTCGAGGCTGCGGTAGCTGGGAGCGTGCCACTGCACTCCAGTCTGGGCGACAGAATGAGACTCCAACTCAAAAATAAATAAATAAATAAACAAATAATAGTTAAAAAAAAAAAGTTGCAAGCAACATTTGTCACTTGTCATAAGTAGATAGTGCCTTGAAATACAGTGATTGAAGGGCAAATATTCCTTGACTTACAGTCTGTTTATAAATTATAGCATTAGTACAGACACACTTTAATTAAAAATCATGAGAATTAAAAATAAAGTGAAAGTTGCTTGCTGTGTTACCTAGGGCAGTTTTCAATTTCTAGAGGGAGAGACTTCAGTTCATCTTGACTGATTCTTTGCTTTGGGAAAATCACTACAGAGGCCTTTTTATTTCCTAAGTATAAAGCAAGTATCCACCATTGACCTGAGAGGAATGTCGAGTATGTTTGAATGGGAGTTGTTTTTTTGACTTCTTGCTATTTAATTAATTAATTAATTATATATTTGTTGAGTCAGAGTCTCACTCTGTTACCCAGTCTGGAGTGCAGTGTCACGACCGCAGCACACTGCAACCTCGACCTCCTGGGTTCAGGCAATCCTTCTGCCTCAGCTTCCTGAGTAGCTTGGACTACAGGCACATGCCACTGCGCCCAGCTAATTTATTTTTGATTGATTGATTGATTTTTTTTTTTGCAGAGACGAGGTTTTGTTATGTTGCACAGCTTGTCTTGAACTCCTGGGCTCAAGCAATTTTCCTTCCTCAACCTTCAGAGTGCTGGGATTGCAGGCATGAGCCCCCACACCCAACCCAGGCTTCTTGCTTTTTAGAAGGCAAAGGGGGAGAAAGGCATTTGTTTCTTTGCTCTGAGTTTCCAGTGCTCTATGCAGAACACTTGCTGGGTCTTGGAGGACTAGGGAGGGCAGAAGGCGGGAAGCTTTGCCTCATCAGAGGGACAGAGGTGAGATGGAATTGGATGGATTTTAGGTGTCCTACAGGTCTGTAGGTCAGAAGTTCTGGTAGGCTCAACTGGTTCTTTGGTCAGAATCAAGGTGCTAATTGTGCTGAGCTCATATCTGGAACTTTGGGGCAATAATTCACTTTCAAGTTCATTCAAGTTGTTGGTAGAATCTAGTCCCTCATAGCTGTAGATGTGAAGTCCCTATTTCCTTGTGTTAAAAAAAATCTGAGGCCGGGCTTGGTGGCTCAGTCTGTAATCCCAGCACTTTGGGAGGCCGAGACAAGTGGATTGTCTGAGCCCGTGGGTTCAAGACCCGCCCGGGCAACTTGGTGAGACCTCGTCTCTACAATAAATCAAAAACTAGCCAGGCGTGGTAGTGTACGCCTGTAGTTCTGGCTACTTGGAAGACTGAGGCAGAAGGATTGCCGGAGCCCAGCGGGTCAAGGCTGCGGTGGCCAGGAGTATCCAGTCTGGGCGACAGAGTGAGACTCCAACTCAAAAAAAAAAAAATCTGAGGCACAATAAAATTTTAAGAGTTTATTTGAGTAAGAAGCAATTGATTAATTGGGAAGCACCAAACTGAAGTAGTTTGTTCTCGTGACAAATCATCAGAGACAAACATTGGTGGGGTAAATGTGGAAGCAAAATAGAAAAATTCTTTGGTTACAATAACACAGTTGTCTTATTTGGCCTATCCTATTGGAAAATCCCTAGTTATATAATTATGTTTGTTGTTATATAATTTCTGATTGGTTGAGCTTAAGTCCTGTTTTTCTTTAATGTTGGCATTTACAAGAAGTATCTCAAGTTTTGCTTATGTTTGCAAATCAAGCAAAGCCTAGGACTCTTCTGAAGCCTAAAACTGGTTTTGTCTGCTCAGGGGTTCTTCAGGCCTAGTCTCCATTTTAATTTACTTTAGCAATTCTCTCCTTTTAGTCATTATCTCAGCAAGCTGAGAATGTGACCAAACAATATAGCAGTATAGGGTTACACTTAGTTATCATTATTGTTGTAGTCACTAGAAGGAAGAACCATGTAGGTGTTATCATCATTAACAGTTGCATTGGAATGTAGGATCTGGCAATCATCATTATTTAAAATTGCATAGTTGCTGGGCTCAGTGACTCAGCCTGTAATCCCAGCACTTTGGGAGGCCGAGGAGAGTGAATTGCCTGAGCCTGCGGGTTTGAGACCAGCCCCAGCAACTTGGTGAGACCTCGTATCTACAATAAAATAGCTGGGGGTTGTGGCGTGCATCTGTAGTTCCAGATACTTGGAAGGCTGAGGTGGAAGGATCGCTGGAGCCCAACTTAGTTATGGTAGGCTTGAGTGGCTAAGTTACTGGGTTCTCCTAGTTGTCTAATCCTCATGGTGTCATTTGATGTGTGAGTGGTTGCTGGAAAGCATTCAAAACCCCTGAGAGCACTAGAGAGGTAAATACAATGACTGTAAGGAGAATAATAGCCAAATATTTGAAAAATTCCCTGGAGCAGAGAGTCTCAGGAGCCAAGAATTAACCAACTAAATAAATCAATGGAAGAGGCAGCCCATATCTGATGACTTATATTTGTATATTAAGCTCTTTTAAGTTTTGGGCAACAATTTCTAATTTATTAACTTAGAAATAACATTTTTTTAATCAGCAAGAACACAAACTCTTTGTTAAGCTGTTGAGGTATCAAGAACTTTTATTTTGCAGTACTTTGAGACTAAATTGTTCATTGCAGATTGTATTGCTGGAAGGAAATTCAAGGTATTATTCTTTAAAAATATTTTTTCTTTTAAAAAAAATTTAAATATAAATTTTATTTTTAAATTTCTTTTTCAAATTACAACTGATGGAGTATCAAGGTCTCATTCTATGAAAGCAAAAGAAAAACAAAGGTTACTATTTAGAGCAAATTTTGATCTTAGTCTTAGAGTCTAGAGGGCAGATAGTTGAGATTTTCAGATTTGAGTTTGAAGTATCTTTACATGGTGGAATGAAGATGGTAGTTGAAAGTCTTTGGTTGTGTCAACAGGTAGTATTCTGGTGAACTCACTGAGTGACCCATATAGCAGCAGCCGTGAAGGTTGTTCATATATTATCTGCTGCAGTGATATTTTTGAAATTTAAAGTCATCCAGTTTCAGTTTTCAGGGCTTGGAAAAGGGCAGTTCTGGTTTTTAGTGAAATGTTCTAGTATTGGGATTCAGTCCAGTTTACAGATGGATAACAAAACCTCAGAGTAAATAAATAAGACTAGAACTTGATAATAGGTACTCTACAGTTTTCTGTTGAAATACTGTCTTTTTATTAGTCACTCTCATTTTTATGAAAAATAATCACAGTTAATTTTTTTTTTACAAAAGAAGTCTAATTTCATTAGACTTGACCTGATTATTTATGTAAGTACAACAAGGATATTAATTCTTTTTTTTTTTTTTTGAGTTGGAGTCTCACTCTGTCTCCCAGACTGGAGTGCAGTGGCCGCTCCCGGCCACCGCAGCCTCGACCTGCTGGGCTCCGGTGATCCTTCTGCCTCAGCCTTCCGAGTAGCTGGAATTACAGGCGCGTGCTACCACACCCGGCTAATTTTTTGATTTTATTGTAGAGATGAGGTCTCGCCTGCCCAGGCGGGTCTCGAACCCGCGGGCTCAGGCAATCTACTCACCTCAGCCTCCCAAAGGCACGGGATTACAGGCTGAGCCACCGAGCCCGGCTTAATTCTATATATATTTAAAATATAGTATTTTACTTTTTTTTTGAGACACAGTCTTTCTCCGTCACCCAGACTGGCATGCAGTGGCATAATCATAGTTCACTGTAATCTCGAACTCTTGGGTTCAAGTGATCTTCCTACCTCAGCCTCCTGAGTAGCTAGGACTAAGAAGCATGCCAGCATGCCACTATACCTGGCTAGTTTAAAAAATAGTTGTTTTGTAGAGATGGGGTCTCGCTATGTTGCCCAGGCTGATCTCAAACTACTGGGCCCAAGTAATCCTCCTGCCTTGGCCTCCCAAAGCACTAGGATTATAGACATGAACCTCTGTGCCTGACCAAAATCTGATATCTTTTTCTGAGCTTTGATAATATCCAAGGGAATTTATTGACTTTGCGTCAGTCAACTTTAGTTTTTTAAAAGTATCTGGTTAATGAAAAATCTCAGATTAAACCTTTAAAAACCAGTTTAAGCTAAGAAACCAAGCCAAGGACTTGCTCAATTATGTTCTGTTTTAAGGAGGATAGATTCTTTTTTTTTTTTTTGAGTCGGAGTCTCACTCCGTCGCCCATGCTGGAGTGCAGTGTCTGCTCCCAGTCATCGCAGCCTCAACCTGCTGGGCTCTGGCAATCCTTCTGCCTCAGCCTTCCAGGTAGGTGGAATTACAGGCACGCGCTACCACGCCCGGCTAATTTTTGATTTATTGTAGAGATGAGGTCTTGCTGCCCAGGCGGGTCTTGAACCCGCGGGCTCAGGCAATCCACTCACTTCAGCTTCCCAAAGGCGTGGGATTACAGGCTGAGCCATCGAGCCCAGCTTGGAGAATAGATTCTTATTGAATCTATGCAAATACCCATATTGCCATGAAAATAATAATATTTAATAAGAGTTGCACAATTTTGGAGTGACCAGGTAGGGAGAAAAAGATAAGTATTCCAGTTTTATTTACAAAAATAAATTTTATTAAATTGTTGTAAATTATAGATAGTTTAAAAGGGTTCCTTAAATCTGAAAAATAAGACATTAAAGAACCAGCAATTTGTCAAACATAAAGCCATAAAATTATAATTATTCTCATCAATTAATTTAGTCCCATGCAATTAATTATAGCTTTGCTTGATATTGGTTATTTTTATGAATACACTGGTTTTCCATTACAGTTTTAGAAGTTCTTACCTACTACAATAGTATGATCTTAAAATTAGCAGAAACCTGCATGTGTCAGAGTGTTTTGCATGAATCTCTTACAGTAATAGCATGAAACTGACAAATAATTTTGGTTGTATTGATGATATGTAGCATTTTAAGATACTGATTAGAATTCTGACTGATAACATCATATTAAGACATCAGATTTTTAGGAATTGCATATAATTTTGGAACATTTATAATATATATTCACATAAATATAACCCAAGAAAGTTAATTACCTGTATTGGACAAAGTTTTCTGTGCAATTTAACATATCAAATAAGCCTAATTAGTTTAACATCTCCCTGTGAAAATAAATAAAATTTAAAATCTGTTGAAACCCCTCAAACACTGTAAACCTTGATAAAGATGTGATAATGATATGAGTCACATACAATGTAGTTATGACCTCTGTTTCTTAGATGACAGATTTCACTCTCTTTTTCAGTGTTCTTGTTCTGTAAATCAGGGGTCCCCAAACCCTGGGGCACACACCAGAATCAGTCCTTGGCCTGTTAGGAGCTGGCCTGCACAGTAGGAGTTGAATGCCAGACAACTGACTTATTATGGCCTTTGAGCCTTCAAACTCACTTCTAAAGTTAACTTTACTGTATTTACAGCCCCCCATTACCCTCAATACCACCTGAGCGCCGCCTCCTGTCAGATCAGCATTAGATTCTCAAAGGAGCTTGAACCCTATTGTAAATTGCATATGCAAGGGATCTAGGTTGCCTGCTCCTTATGAAAGTGCCTGATGACCTGAGGCGGTGATGCAAGTGCTGGGGAGCAACTGCAAATACAGATTAACATTAGCAATGAGGTTTGACTGCACAGAGACCATAATAAGTCAATTACTTGCAGAATCTTATCAAAACCCTGTCAGTGAGTGGCAAGTGAGTTCATGTGCTTTAATTGTACAGCTGCATCTGGTAGCAGGCTTAAGTCAGAACCCGACACTTGTTTTAGTCCACGTGTGGCCTCCCCATTATTGTATTTACCACCTCCATCTGCGCCTCTTTCCCCGCACTGTACACTTGTCTCAGTCACAGTTCTGGTAAGTTCACGCACAAACTCTACCCAAAATGAGTGAAAAACAAACATCACTGGAGAGCTTCTTTGCAAAGGGGAAAAGACCTAATGATGAGACAGCAGAAGACTCTAAATCTGCCAACAAAAAGAAAACTGCATTTAAAAGAAAATACCAAGAGTCCTACTTAAATTTTGGGTTTGTTGCAATAGATGATTCATTCTCTAAGCCCGCTTTGTTTAATATGTGGTGACTGGCTATCCAATGAAGCCTGAAACCTTCACAACTGCTTTGCCACATGGAGACCAAGTACCCTGCATTAAAAGTCAAGCCTCTGGAGTTTTTCAAAAGAAAAAAAAAAACGTAAACAGGAACAGAAACAATTGTTGAAGGCTATCACTTCATCAAATGTGTCTGCACTGAGAGCATTCTCAGTGGCTAACCACATTGCTAAAGCTAAGAAACCCTTTACTGTTGATAAAGAGTTGGTCCTGTCTGCTGCTAAGGACTTTTGTCATGAACTTTTAGGAGAGATAGATCACTGGCCAGAGTTTTTGAATTACAAGAGCCATTCCAGAGGTTTCTTTCTTTCTTTTTTTTTTTTTTTTAAATCAACAGTCACCACTGGCAGCACATTTCAGTGACACAGAATGAGTCATAAAACTTGCTTACTTGTGTGACATATTCAACCTACTAAACAAACCCAATCTGTCACTTCAGGGGAGAATGACAGCTGTGTTCAAGTCAACAGATAAAGTGGCTGCATTCAAAGCCAAACGGGGATTATGGGGGCGATGAGTGAACATTGGGATTTTTGACATGTTTCAAACATTAGCAGAGATTTTGAAAGAGACTGAGCCAAGGCCTTCTTTCTCCCAGCTGGTGCATGATCACCTATCTCAGTTTTCAAAAGTTTGAGCATTATTTTCCAACCACCAAAGACCCCCGAACTTGGAAAGAATAGATCTGCAACCCATTTGTGAATAAGCTAAGTGAACTGATTTGTCTATGCTAAAAGAGGATCCATCGACTGAGATCGTAAATAATGGTAGCTTTAAAAGTATATTCACTACAACTTCAAACCTCTATACGTTCTGGGATTAAAGTCAAGATAGAATATCCTGAGATTGCCCCAAAAGCACTGAAAAGCCCGCTTCCATTTCCAACATCCTATCTTTGTGAAGCAGGGTTTCTGCGGTGACAGCAACCGAAAAGAGATTATGAAGTGACTGAACATAAACAACACACTTTGTGTGTTGCTGTCTCCTATCACCCCAGATGGGACCATCTAGTTGCAGGAAAACAAGCTCAGGGCTCCCACTGATTCTGCATTAGGATAAGCTGTGTAGGTATTTCAATATATATTACAATGTAATAATAACAGAAATAAAGTGCACAATAAACGTAATGAACCTGAATCATCTCGAAACCATCCCCACTCCCTCTTCCCTGGTCCATGGAAAAATTGTCTTCCACGAAGCCAGTCCCTGATGCCAAAAAAGGTTGGCACTGCTGTAAATGGCTAGAAAAGACTAGAGACAAGACCTCCTTTTCTTTTCATCACTGATCTTTGTTACAGATTAACTGCTTTCTTTATTTCTTGTATCTAATTCAGACCAGGTAGTGCAAAAAAGACTCCATGACTTACATTTTCAGTGTGGAATGCTAGATATACCTTTAGAGCACCTTGACTAATTAGAATGTTATTATCATACATTAAATCTTACATAAAAAGATGTTAAAATTCTGTTAAACTTCCCTAAATGTTGTCTATATAAATGATACCAAACTTCTATACTTCAAAACATTGACTTCCGTTCTTTAAAATCTGTGTTTCCCAGGCAGCCCTTCTCAAACCTTATGCTTAAAATAAACTCTCTCTCTTTTTTTTTTTTTTTTGAGTTGGAGTCTCACTCTGTCGCCCAGACTGGAGTGCAGTAGCCACTCCCGGCCACCGCAGCCTCGACCTGCTGGGCTCTGGTGATCCTTCCGCCTCAGCCTTCTGAGTAGCCGGAATTACAGGCGCGCGCTACCATGCCCGGCTGACTTTTTGATTTATTGTAGAGATGAGGTCTCTCTGCCCAGGCGGGTCTCGAACCCGCGGGCTCGGGCAATCAGCTCACCTCAGCCTCCCAAAGGCGCGCGATTACAGGCTGAGCCACCGAGTGTGGCTTAAATAAACTCTCTTTAAACTATTCCAGAGAGTCCCTGGAATACATTGTTTTGAGATAGTCCCGGAACTTTCTGGAAACTCCCAGCTTTAATTTGGGGTTAAAAAGATTTAATTTAGAATTTGATTTTGGGAAGCTGTCAGAAATGTCAAAAGGTTTAAAACACTTGATTGACTAGGAATACAGTTCACTGTGAAATGATAGTGACAAAAGATTTGCCAATAAGACAAGACTTTGTCCTTTGAAGAAAGAAAACAACATTCTAACTTTACATCAGTACATTGCTGAGCTTATTTATTTACTTATTTATTTTGAGTTGGGTCTCACTCTGTTGCCCAGGCTGGATTATAGTGACATGATCATGGCTCACCATGACCTTGACCTCCTGGGCTCAGGCAGTCCTCCTGCCTCAGCTCCCCAAGTAGCTGGGACTACAGGTGCACATCACCATGCCCAGCTAATTTTTTGATTTTTTGTAGAGATGAGGTCTTGCTATATTGCCCAGGCTAGTCTTAAACTCCTGGGCTCAAGCACTCCTCTCACCTTCGTTCTCCCAAAGTGCTGCATTATAGGCATGAGCCACCATGCCTGGCCTGAGATTATTTTTTCAAAAAATCTTATGACTAAAATCTGTCTAATCTTAGTGGTTTGACCATATATATGATTTCTTTCCTTCAGACCTTTTACAGCTGTCTGTATCTGTTCTGCTTTTGTCTTACTCATTTTTTTAATTCTAGAACAGTCATCTTCCTTCAAGACCAAATTATTCTTTTTCCCTTAAAGAAAAACATGGACCTTATATACTTTTCCTTATTAAAAACACATCCTACTTTTTAATACATTTTTCATGCTTAGTTGTTTCTTTGCTGTTTACTATTTTGAATAAATTACATATATTAATTAAAATTCTTAACTCTTAGTAACTATAATATCTAGTGAAAATTAGAAGCCAGGCTTGGTGGCTCAGTCTGTAATCCCGTGCCTTTGGGAGGCTGAGGTGAGTGGATTGCCTGAGCCCGCGGGTTCGAGACCCGTCTGGCGGAAGGATCGCCGGAGCCCAGCAGTTCGAGGCTGCGGTGGCCGGGAGCGGCCACTGCACTCCAGTTTGGGCGACAGAGTGAGACTTTGACTCAAAAAAAAAGAAAAGAAAATTAGAAAGTACATGACTATAATTTTTATTTTAAAATTTTTATACATTTAATTTTTTGGCTTTTTTTTTGAGTCAGAGTCTCAAAAAAAGGCTGGGCTCTGGCGATCCTTCCGCCTCAGACTTCCAAGTAGCTGGATTATTATTCATTTTAATGACGCATAATGTACATCCTTATTGGGTACAGTGTGATATTTTGATACACTATTATTACTATTCATTTTAATGACGCATAATGTACATCCTTATTGGGTACAGTGTGATATTTTGATACACGTATACAATGTATAATGATTTTATCAGGGTAATTAGCATAGCCATCACCTCAAACATCAATCATTTCTTTGTGTTGGGAACATTCAAAATCTACTCTTCTATCTATGTCAGTAATATATAATAAATCACTGTCAATTGTAGTCACCCTATATTGTTATAAAAACTAGTCACTCTATATTGTTATAAAACACCCTATATTGTTATAAAAATTGTTATAAAAACACCCTATATTGTTGTAAAACTTTCTCCTGTCTAGCTTGTACATTTGTATCCATTAACCAACGTTGGGCTATTTCCCCATTTCCAATTCCCTTTGCAGTCTCTAGTAACAAGTATTCTACTCTCTACTTCTGTAAGGTAAACTTTTTTATATTCTACATATGAGCAATAACATGTGGCACTTATATTTCTGTGCCTGGCTTATTTCACTTAACAGAATGTCCTCCAAGTTCATGTGTATTTCTGCAAATGACAGGATTTCATTCTTTTTTATTTTTATTATTTATTTATATATTTATTTATTTATTTTTTGAGTTGTAGTCTCACTCTTTCACCAAGACTGGAGTGCAGTGGCCACTCCCGGCCACCGCAGCCTCGACCTGCTAGGATCTGGCGATCCTTCCGCCTCAGCCTTCTGAGTAGCCGGAATTACAGGCATGCGCTACCACGCCCGGCTGATTTTTTTTTTTTTTATTGTAGAGATGAAGTCTCACCAAGTTGCCCAGGCGGGTACCCATGGGCTCAGGCAATCCACTCACCTCGGCCTCCCAAAGTGCTGGGATTATAGGCTGAGCCACCGAACCCACCCTCATTCTTTTTTAATAGCTGAATAGTATTATTCCATTGTGCATATATAACACATTTTCTTTATCCATTCATCTGTTGATGGACACTTATACTGATTACGTATCTTGATTATTATGAATAGGCCACAATGGACAAGAGAGTGCTGATATCTCTTCAATATACTGATTTATTTTCTTTTCTTTTAAGAGACAGAGTCCCACTCTGTTGCCCAGGATGGAGTGCAGTAATGTCTCCATAGCTCACTGCAACCTCAAATTCCTGGGCTTAAGCAATCCTTCCACCTCAGCCACCTGAGTATCTAGGACTACAGACATAGGCCACCACGCCTAGATAATTTATTTCATTTTTTTGTAGAAATAGGGTTTTGCTATGTTGCCTAGGATGGTCTCAAACTCCTGGCCTCAAGCAGTGCTCCTGCCTCAGCCTCCCAAAGTGCTGAGATTACAAGCATGAGCCACATGACCAGCCCTTATTCATTAAAGATTATTCAAGTCATGTGAACTGAAAAAGTATTTGTGTTAGTTCCTTTCTTTTCTGAGAAAATAGTTGATACAAGTGCTTATTTTTCTCTAGGCCAAATAGATAGAGCTCTTTGAATATTATTTCTAATAATACCATCTGGAGGGAGAATAATATTACATATAAATAACATACACATATGTAGATGTACATAAACATACAGACAGACACAAACAGAGATTCATGGCTTCTGTTCTGAAATTTTAGCCATGTGTCAGGCACAATAATATAAAATTCACTAGTTGGACCCAGATTGAGTTCTTGGCAGTTAAAGTTGGCCAAAACCTTTAATTAATATTTGTGAAAAATCGTTTTAAGATTTTTCATTTGCTAGTTTGTTTATAAAAAGTTCCTTTTTTCCTTCTGATGAGTCATTTCTGTGAAGCCATTTTAAAAAGATTTAGACATCTCAAAGGTACAGAGAAAGGATGTTAAGTTGTCTCCAACGAGTTGTCAGGAGTCAATATTATTGAGGCTGTGGGCTGAATTTTACATGAGTGACTGATGAGACATCCAATCTCTTTTCATTTAGTCTTTATCCATTTTAGCCCTGGGTGGTTGCTTTTATAATAGCTCAGTTATATGCAAGACCAAGAGTTAGATTTTGTTGTTACAGAAGCTCCTGGCTCATTTGGGGATGTGATTTATTATTTTTATTTATTTATTTTTTATTTTGAGTCGGAGTCTCACTTCTTTTGCCCAGGTTGGAGTGCAGTAGCATTCATGGTTACCCCAGCGTCGACCTGCTGGGCGCCGGCGATTCTTCTGCCTCAGCCTTCCAAATAGCCAGAACTACAGGCACGCGCTATTACGCCTGGCTAAGTTTTTGATTTATTGTAGAGACGAGGTCTCCCCAAGTTGCCTGGGCTGGCCTAGAACCCGCGGGCTCAGGCAATCCACTCACCTTGGCCTCCCAAAGTGCTGAGATTATAGGCTGAGGCACTGAACCTGGCCTTTATTTTTATTTTTAGAGACACAGTCTTACTCTGTTGCCCAGGCTAGGCTACAGTGGCATAATTAAATCTCACCGCAGCCTCAAACTTCAGGGCCCAAGCAGTCCTCCTGCCTTAGTCTCCCAAATAGCTGGGCTATAGGCATTTGCCACTGTGCCTGGCTAATGTATTTTTATTTTTTTTGGTGCAGAAGGAGTCTTGCTGTGCTGCCCAGGCCGGTCTTGAACTCCTGGCCTAAAGTGATCCTCCTGCCTTGGCCTCTCAAAGTGCTGGGATTATAGGTGTGAGCCACTTTGTCTGGCTTGGGGATATAATTTTTAAGGGAAGTTGGTGCTAAGGAGGTTCAGATAGAAAAAAGCAAGACAAGGCCGGGCTCGGTGGCTCAGCCTGTAATCCCAGCACTTTTGGAGGCCGAGGTGAGTGGATTGCCTGAGCCCACGGGTTCGAGACCCACCTAGGCAACTTAGTGAGACCTTGTCTTTACAATAAATCAAAAACTAGCCGGGCGTGGTAGTGCATGCCTGTAGTTCCAGCTACCTGAAAGGCTGAGGCAGAAGGATCGTCAGAGCCCAGCAGGTTGAGGCTGTGGTGGCTGGGAGTGTGCCACTGCACTCCAATCTGGGTGACTGAGTGAAACTCCAACTCAAAAAAAAAAAAAAAGAAAAAGAAAAAGAAAAAGTAAGACATCAGGAGAATGTCACCAAGATGGCTGACTAGGGATGACTGGCATTCATCTCTCCTCCCCATAAGAAAGGACCAAGGCAGCTAATTAACAGCTAAGAATCTACTAGAGTCTTGAAGGGAGCATGCTGGAGTGCAGTAGGGTGGAGAGACATACCTATGGTGATTGGAAGTCCAGGAGGGCAGCATGGAGGCACCCTACTTCTGCAAACCTGTTTCCACTGCCTGGATTGGATTTGCCTTGAGTTAGGAGGGACTTCCTTTTACTTTTTATTTTTATTTTTGAGTCGGAGTCTCACTCTGTTGCTCAGGCTGGAGTGCAATGGCACACTGCTTACGGCCACCTCAGCCTCGACCTGCTGGGTTTCGTCAATCCTTCTGCCTCAGCCTTCCAAGTAGCTGGAACTACAGATATGCGCCACCACGACCAGCTATTTTTTTTGTAATTTATTGTAGAGACGAGGTCTCACCAAATTGCCCAGGCTCAGGCAGTCCTCTTGCCTCAGCCTCCCAAAGTGCTGGGATTACACGCTGAACCACCATGCCCAGCCAGGAGGGACTTTCCACTGTGGGGAAAAGGTAAGCAAAAGATCCCCACCAGCCCCAATGCCACTGCAAACACCCACATTCCTTAAAACAGGAGGATACCACAGTCCTCACAAGCCCTGAGTCCAGTTCTGAGAGCTGCCAAAATTCCTATAGCTACATTGCTCTGGATTAAATGCACAGGGTGAGCACTCCCCACACTTGTCCACCCCTTGTAAGCCTAGATGCTGTGGCATGGCACCATCTTGAGACCAGAGTCACTTCTGGCACGTGCTCTCCTCTGGGGGCCAGTAGCCACCATGCTTCTCTAGCAGTGGGACTTCATTTTTATTCCACCAAGCCCATACCAGTAACTAAACACCACAACCCAAGCAGCATGGGGCCTGGGCCCAGGATTGGTTGTAATTCTGGTCTTGCACAGGAGGGAAACCAACTTCTGCTGCCCTTGCTTCCAGCCAAGGAACAGTCTAGTGATCCTGCCCAGGACAAGCCTGCCCTTGAGCTGTCCAAACTGCTATACACCCTCCCTGAGCGAGAGAGATCCTCATGCCTCCAAGCAGCTGACATGCTCCCGGTGTGCCCAGGGCCCGAGAAACACCCCTAACATGCCCCAACCCCTGCAGACAAGCCCCTGACCTGTCCCGTGGTCTGATACCTGCAATTAGAGCCTGAGAACCAGCTCCATGGGCTGCCCCTATCAGAAACATTATCAGGCTGGCCAAGCAGCTGACATCTCTCCACACTGTCCATGGTGGACAAGGCTGTAGGCTGGCCAAGCAGCTCTACACCTGTGTCCTGGGCCTAAGAAACAGCCTTATGGGCCACTCTTGCAAGAATGCCTCCAGGTCAACTGAACAGCTATATACCTACTCTTCCAACCTGAGAAATAGCCCCATGGCTCCAACCCCAACAAGCCAGACCCCAAGGTAGCTGACACACAATGTGCACACGTGCATCAATGATCTGAGAAGCAGCCTGATGAGTCCATCCCAGCAATGCTACATCATTGTCATCACACACTCTCTCAGCCTAAGCTGCTGAGAAGATTAACAAATGCCACTAGTATGGATTATAGTTGAAGAAACTACGCAGAGTATATACTACTTTGTCCGCTTAGAACCAATACTGTGTTAGTCTTTTTTGTATTGCTATAAAAGAATACCTGGGGCTGGGTAATTTGTAAAGGAAAGAGGTTTATTTTGGCTCATGGTTCTGAAGACTGTACTAGAAGCATAATGCCAGCATCTACTTCTGGTGGGGCCTCAGGAAGCTTTCTATCATGGCAGATGGTGAAGGGGGGGCAGGCATGTCTCATAGCAAAAGAGGAAGCAGGAGAGGGAGATGGAGAGGGAGGCTCATTTAAACAGATAGTATTCATGTGAACTTATTACTTCAAGAACAGTACCAAGCCATTCATGGGGGATCTTCCCTATGACCCAAACATCTTCCATTAGGCCCTGCCTCCAACACTGAGGATCACATTTCAACATGATATTTATAGGTGACAAACATCAAAACTATATCAAAGACCAACACATCTCATAAACCAATGTCTCAAGACCCATTTATACAAATAAGTCTTTCCCTGTGGAAACTACTCCATAATATTTAGAGAGGAAACTTTTCCATCAAATGTGCAGAAGTCAGTGTAGGGGTGTCACCATGAAAATGCAACAAAACATTTAACCTCCAAAGAAAAACATGAACACTTCTCAATTATAAGGAACTATATGAAATGCCAGAACAAGAATTTATTTTTATTTATTTTATTTTGTTTCAGAAAAAGAATTTAAAACAATAATCTTAAGGAAATCCAGTGAGATACAAGAGAGTATAGGTAATTCAACAAAATCAGGAAAACGATAATGATTTAAATGAGAAATATAACAAAGATATCATACAAAAGACCCAAACAAATCCTAGAGCAGAAAAATTCAATTAAACAGAAAGTACAGCAAAGAGCTTCAACAATCCACTAGACCAAGCAGAAGAAAAAATTCTGACCTTACACACACACACACACACACACACACACACACACACACACACAGAGAGAGAGAGAGAGAGAGAGAGAGAGAGAGGGAGAGAGAATAAACAGCCTACAGGATTGTATTTTGGGCATTCCAGAAAAAGAAGAGAAAGGAAAAGGTAAGAAAACACATTTAATGAAAAAATAGCAGAAAATTTGCCAAGTTTTGCATGAGAGATGGACATCGGGTGTAGGAATCACAAAAGACCCCAAGTAGATTCAACCCAAACAAAGTCCTCTCTGTGGCACATTTTAGTTAAATTGTCATAAGTCAGAGAAGACAAATAATTTAAAAGCAGAAAAACTATCAAGTCACATATAAGGAAATCTTCATTAGACTCACAGCAGTTTTCTTAGCAGAACCCTTACTGGTCATGAGAGAATGGGATGATATATTCAAAATACTGAAAGAAAAAACAAAAATAATGATGACCCAAGAATATGATACCCAGCAAAGTTTTCTTTCAGAAATGAAGGAAAACTAATATCTTTTACAGATAATAAAAAACTGAGGGAATTCATCACCACTTGCCCAGACTTCCAGGAAATGCTCAAGGGAGTCTTACATCTAGAAGTGAAAATATGATAACTATCAGCATAAAAACATGCAAAACTATAAAACTCATCAGTAGAACCAATACAGAAAGGAGAAAGAGAGAGGAATTGAAACTTTTCATTTCAGAAAACCACCCAACCACAGAAATAAGCAATAAGAGAGGAAGTAAGAAACAGAGAATATACGGGACAACCAGAAGACAATCGCAACCACATAACCCCAAAAAAACCCCATAAAATAACAAGAGTAAGTTCTCACCTATCAATAATACCCTTGAATGTAAATGGATTAAATTCTCTCCTTAAAATATATAGACTGGCTGAATGGATTAGAAAACGACAACTATATGCTCTACAAGAAACTCACCTCACTTGTAGAGATACACAGAGACTGAAAGTGAAGGGATGGAAAATGATATTTCATGCAAATGTAAACAAAAACCAAACAAGAGTAACTAGTATCAGGCAAAACAGACTTCAAATTAAAAGCTGTAAAAAGAGGCAAAGAAGTACATTATATAATAATTTGAAGGAATCAACTCAGCAAGGGAATATAACATTTGTAAATAAGCCCCCAACACTGGCGCACCCAAATATATAAAGCAAATATCATTAGATCTAAAGGAAGAGATAAACCCCAATACAATAGTATTAGGTTGATGCATAAGTTTGTAGCATTTGTGTTTGGCTTGGCAATACTACAGCGTTGGGAGTTTATTATTTGGAATGACTGTGTTGTGCTTGTGAATATACCTTGCATTTTGTAGATCTGAAGAAAGTTGGTGCTATTTGTGGGCTAAAGTAAATGGAGTGTCAAGTGGAAAAAAACAAACCCTTCTGATATATTCTTCTGTTTGACTTTAACAGAGGAGTAAAGGGCAGTAGAGGTGGCTCAAACATTTGGACTGTGTATAGGGAGAATGCTGTTGGGGAAAGAATGGCAGGAAAATGGTGTTGTCCTTTCAGAGACCATTGAGCTTTGATGAAGACTGTGTCAATGCTTTAATCCACAATGATCCATCAGTCAACCCTAGAATTGGTAAATGTGATGAACTGTGACCTGCCAGCTATCACATGATATTTGCATTCCATGGGCAAGCAAAAAATGCTATGAACTTATGCATCAGCCCAAGTAGTTGGAGACTTCAATACCCCACTCTTAGCATTGGACAATATCATCTAGACTGATAGTCACAAAGAAACATTGGATTTAAACTGCACCATAGACCAAATGGACCTAACAGACATTTACAGAATACCTCATCTAACAGCTGCAGAATATGCATTCTTTTCATCAGCACCTGGAACATTCTCTGGGATTGACCATATGTTAGGACAGAAAACAAGTTTTAAAAATATTTAAAAATTGAAATTAAGTATCTTATCTGACCACAATGGACCAAGACTACATACTACATATCAATAACAAGAGTAACATTAGATATTATACAAATACTTGGGAACTAAACAACATCCCCTGAGAGACCAATGGATAAAGGAAGAAATTAAGAATGAAAACTTAAAATTCCTTGAAACAAATGAAGGTAGAAACACAACATACCAAAATTTGTTGAACATAGCAAAAGCAATATTAAGATGCAAGTTTATAACAACAGATACCTACATCAAAAAACTAGAAAGATTTCAAATAAACAACCTAATTACCTGAAAGAACTAGAAAAGCAAGAACAAACCAAACCCAAAATTAATAGAAGAAAAGAAAGAATAAAGATCTGAGCAGAAATAAATGACATTGAGACTAAAAATTACAAAAGATTAATGAAACAAAAAATTCTTTTTTGGAGAAGGTATAATCAACAAACCATCAGCTAGACTAAGAAAAAAAGAGAAAATACCCAAATAAGTAAAATCAGAAATGCAAAAGACATCACAGAGAATACCACAGAAGTACAAAGGATCATTAGACACTACTACAAACAATTATATGCCAATAAATTAAAAAACCTAGAGGAAATGAATAAATTCTAGAACACATGCAACCTGTCAAGGTTGAACCAAGATGAAGTAGAAAACATAAACAGACCAGTAACAAATAGTGGGACTGAACCAGTAATAAAATGTCTTCCCACAAAGAAAAGCCTAGGACTGGATGACTTTACCATTGAATTCTACTGAATCTTTAAAGAATAATTAATACTAATCTTTCTCAATTGATTCCAGAAAGTGGAAGCAGAGGGAGTTTTTCCTAACTAATTCTATGAGGCCAACATAACCCTGATACCAAAACCAGAAAAGGACACAACATAAAAAAGAAAATTACAAGCGAATATCCCTGTTGAATATAGATGCAAAAATCCTCAACAAAATACTAGCAAACTGAATCCAACAACACACAAGCTAATACACCATGATCAAATAGGATGAATCCCAGGAATGCAAGGATAGTTCAATATACACAAATCAATAGATGCCATATATCACATTAATAGAATGAAGGACAAAAATCATTTTATCATCTCCACAGATGCAGGAAAAGCTTTTGATAAAATACAACATCCTTTCATGATATAAAAAAACCCCTTCTTTATAAATTAGGTATAGGAGGAAAGTACCTCAATATAATAAAGGACATATGTGAGAAATCCATTGCCAACATCTTACTGAACAGAGAAAAAGCTAAAAGTTTTTCCTCTAAGAATTGGAACCAGACAAGGGTGCCCACTTTCACTGCCCTTACTCAGCATAATACTGGCAATCCTAGCCTGAGCAATTAGGCAAGAGAAAGAAATAGAAGGCATCTAACTTGTAAATGAGGA
This sequence comes from Cephalopachus bancanus, assembly GCA_027257055.1. NCBI lineage: Eukaryota > Metazoa > Chordata > Mammalia > Primates > Tarsiidae > Cephalopachus > Cephalopachus bancanus. Next base: position 356,471 of record JAPVLO010000276.1, read on the forward strand.
AATAATATTGTCTCTATTTGCTATTGACATGATATTATTAATAGAAAAACCTAAAGACTGTATCAGGAAACTTTTAGAACTAATAAATTCAGTAAAGTTGAATTAATATACAAAAAACCAGCAGTTTCTATATATGAACAACAAACTAGCTGAAAAAGAAATAAAGAAGGCCATTTGTAATGGACACACACACACACACACACACACACACACACACACACACACACACACACCCAGGAATAAATTTAACCAAGAAGATGAAAGGCCTCTGTAAGGCAAACTAGAAAACACTAACAGGTGAGCACCTGGGTCTGTTGGTACTCAGAGTGTAGTCAGGCGACTTGGACTGAGCAGGGCTTTCCTTACCCCAGTGGATTGTGAAGGGTACACTGCCAGTCTCTTCTGTTCACCATGGCTTCTTCTGATATTCAGGTGAAAGAACTGGAGAAGCGTGCCTCAGGCCAGGCTTTTGAGCTTATTCTCAGCCCTTGGTCAAAAGAATCCATTCCAGAATTCCCCCTTTCCCCTCCAAAGAAGAAGGATCTTTCCCTGGAGGAAATTCAGAAGAAATTAGAAGCTGCAGAAGAGAGATAAAAGTCCCATGAAGTGGAGGTCTTGAAGCAGCTTGCTGAGAGAAAGAAGTGCTCCAGAAAGCAATAGAGGAAAACAACAACTTCAGTAAAATGACCCACAAGATGGAAGCTAACAAAGAGAACTGAGAGGCACAAATGGCTGCCAAACTGGAGCGTTTGCGAGAGAAGGATAAGCACATTGAAGAAGTGCGGAAGAACAAAGAATCCAAAGATCCTGCTGATGAGACTGAAGTTGACTAACTTGTTCAGAGAACTGACTTACCCCCTCCCCTTCCTAAATATCCAAAGACTGTACTGGCCAGTGTCATTTTATTCTTTCCCTCCTGACAAACATTCTAGAAGCTAATGTAGGACTGTATAGGTAGATCCAGACTGTAAGATGTTTTAAGGACTAAAGGGGAGAAACTGAAATTGTTTTACTCTTTTTCTAAAGTGTTGGTCTTTCTAATGTAGCTATTTTTCTTGTTGCATCTTTTCTACTTCAGTGCACTTGGTGTACTGGGTTCATGGCTAGTACTGTATTGGCTCTGTGAAAACATATTTGTGAAAAAAACATATTTGTGAAAAGAGTATGTAGTGGCTTCTTTTTAACTGTTAGATGCTGAATATCTGTTCACTTTTTAATCCCAATTCTGTCCCAATCTTACCAGATGCTACTGAACTTGAATGGTTAATAAAACTGTACAGTGAAAAAAAAAAAAGAAAGAAAACACTTACAAAAGAAAATAAGTATACAAAGAAGGGGAACAACATCCTGTGCTCATGGATTAGAAGAATTAATATTGTTAATGTGATGGTGTTGCCCAAAGCAGTCTGCATAGTCACTGCAATCCCCATAAAAATGCCAATCACATTCTTTGCAGAAATAGAAAAAAAAAATTGTATGGAACCTCAAAAGATCCCACATAGCCAAAGCAATTTTGAGCAGAAAGAACAAAGATGGAGGTTTCACACTTTCGGATCTTGAAATATATTGCAAAGCTACAGGAACCAAAATAGCATGGTACTGGCATATAAAACAGACATAGACCAATGGAACAGAATAGAGAACCTAGAAGTTAATTCATATATCTACAACTAATTGCTTTTTGACAAAGACACAAAAAACAGTAATTGGGGAAAAGGACAGTTTTTTCAATAAGGTGGTGGGAAAACTGGATATTCATATGCAGAACAATGGAAATAAGCACCCACCTCTCACCCTATACAAAAATCAACTCAAAATTGGCCAAAGACCTAAATTTAAGACCTGAAATGATAAAATTACTAACAGAAAACTGGAAATATTTCAGGACATTTATCTGAGGATTTTTATGAATAAGACCTCAAACACATGGCAACAAAAGCCAAAAACAAACAAATGGGATTATCTCAAACTGAAAAGCTGCTGAGGCTGAGTGTGGTGGCTCATGCCTATAATCCCCGCACTTTGAGAGGCCAAGACAGACAGATTGCTCGAGCTCAGGAGTTCAGACCAGCAAGACCTCATTTAAACACACACACACACACACACACACACACACACACACACACACACACACAAATTAGTTGGGCATGGTTGTGCACATCTGTAGTCCCAGCTACCCAGGAGGTTGAGGCTGTGGTGAGCTGTGATGGTGCCACTGCACTGCTGCCTGGGCAGCAGAGTGTGATCCCCATCTCAAAAAACAAACAAACAAAACAAAACAAACAAACCACACAGCAAAGAAAGCCATCAACAGAACAAAAGGACAACCTGCAGAATGAGAGAAAATATTTACAAACTATTGCTCCAACAGAGGATTAATATCCAGAATATACAAGGAGCAGAAATATCCAAGCAGCAAAAAAACCAAATCAAAGAAACAACCAGATTTTAAAAATGGGCAAATGACCTGAATAGATATTTATTTCTCAATAGAAGACATACAAATGGCCAACAAATATATGAAAAATACTCAACATCATTATTCATCAGGGAAATGCATATCAAAACCCCAATTAGGTATCACTTCACTCTAGTTAGGATGGCTATTTTCAAAAAGACAAAAAAATGTGACTCAAGCCTGTAATCCCAGCACTTTGGGAGGCCGAGGTAAGGGGATTAACTGAGTCCATGGCTTCGAGAACAGCCTGGGCAACTTGGTGAGACCTCATCTCTACGATAGATCAAAGAATTAGCCAGGTGTGATAGTACGCACCTGTAATTCCGGCTACCTGGAAGGCTGAGATGGAAGGATCACCTGAGCCCAGCAGGTTGACACTGAGGTGGCTGTGAGTGTGCCACTGCCACTCCTGCCTGGGCGACGGAGTGATACGCCAACTCAAAAAATAAAATAAAATAAAATAACAAATGCTGGTGAGGATGCAGAGAAAAGGAAACTTACACACTGTTGATAGTAATGCAAATTAGTACAGCCATTGTGGAGAATAGTATTCAGGCCCTGCAAAAAACTACGAATAGAACTACCATATGATCTAGCAATCATACTACATACATACAATCCCACTACTGGGAGTTTATCCAAAGGAAAGGAAATTTTTGTATCAAACAGATGTCTGTACCCCTGTGTTTGTTGCAGTACTATTCACAATAACCAAGATATGGAATCAACTTAGCTGAATGGATAAAGAAAATGTGGTATATATACACAGCGAAATACTATTCAGTCATTAAAAAAGAATGAAATCCTGTCATTTGCAGCAACATGAATCGAATTGGAAGACATTCTGTTAAGTGAAATAAATCAGAAACAGAAAGTTAAAAAACCTCATGTTCTCATATATGGAAGCTAAAAAAGTCGATCTCATAGACTTGAAAAAGAACAGGATACTAGAGGCTGAGAAGAATAGGAGGGAGGGAGGGGTAAGGAGAGATTTGTTAAAGGATATGAAATTGCAGCTAGATTGGAAGAATACATTCTAGTGTTCTATGCCACATAGTATGACTATAATTAACAATGGTAGTTTCATATAGCTAGAAGGAGGATATAGAATGTTCTCATCAACACAAAGAAATTATAGATGTTTGAGGTGATGATATGCTAATTACTCTGTTCTGATTGCCATACATTTTATATATCAAATATCACCATGTACTCCATGAATATGTACAATTATGATTTGTCAATTAAAAAAAATATAAAAGTAAATAAATAAAACCTTTTAAAAAGAAAAAGAAGAGATCAAAGAAGTTAGTGTATTCAGAATAATATTTCATTAGCGTACTGTAGGGATTCCTTTAGAGAGCCTACTTTTTGTTGAGTCACTCTGTCTTTTGGAAGCCTTTGTACCAATAAAAAAATGTATCTCAGCCAGGTGCAGTGGCTTATGCTTGTGATCCCAGCACTTTGGGAGGCTAAGACAGGAGGATTGCTTGGACTCAGGAGTTTGAGACCAGCCTGGACCATGTAGCAAGACCTCATCACTACAAAAAAAAAAAAAAAGAGCCAGGTGTAGTAGCATTTGCCTGTAGTCCCAGCTACCCAGCAGGCTGAGGTGGAAGGATTGCCTGAGCCCAGGAGGTCAAGGCTGCAGTGAGCTGTGATGGTGCCACTGCATTCAAGCCTGGGCAACAGAGTGAGACTCCAACTAAAAACAAAAACAAAAATGTATCTCATTGTTTCTGAAGCCTTAGGAATTCCCCTTCTTTCTAATATTCCCTTAGATGAATAATCTCAGCTAGATTTAATCTTCCACACTGTGGCTACTGTAGTTTTATTAATCTTCCTGAAATGCACCTATTTCTCTAGAAAGGCTCAGGTTCTGGGTACATAATTTTTGAGCATAAAATTAGCTGGAGTTCCAGGTTAAGGAGTCTTAGACTCCTTAGATTCTGACAAACTAATAATACCCCATCCTTCTAAAATTTTACTTACCCGAGGCCTCCTACTAGACCCAGTCCAGTTCCTGTCAAACACCAGTTCGACTTCAACCATCAACATACAACCATGCTTTGTATAGCCCATCTTAACCATAAGCAAATTCTTCTGTACTCCACCTCCCATACCAGCCACAGCCACATTTCCTAAGAAAAAATTTTGTCTGGAATCTAGACCTAGTCTGGAATCTAGTGTACTAGACGGAACCTAGTCCAGTTCCTGTCAAATACTCAGTTTGACCTCTGGATCCAGCCAGACATACAGTTATGCAAATGAATTTAGAGAACTCAGGACAAAAATAGCAGAGCTAGAAATCTGAGAGGGACATACCCAGGACCTCCAGAAACAGCAAGAAAGCAGGGAGCATAATGGGCTCAATGGCACCTTTTGCCAGGTTCCTTGAAACATCCGGGGATCCTCTTCTGCAGCCAGTCAGATAGAGTTCTCTGTTTTTAAGGGTTCATGGGATTAGATTATGCCTATCCGAATAATCTCCCTTTTTAAGATTAAAAAAATGCCATATAACACAATGCAGTCATGGGAGTAAAATCTTATTCACAGTTTTCAGGGATTAGGAAGTGTTAGAATCTCAGGAGGCTATTTTTAGAATTCTGCTACAACTCTCACTTTCTGATATGACTATTTCATATTATCTCGCCCAGGCTGGAGTACAGTGCTCACCACTGCCTCGACCTCCTGGGCTCAGAAGATTCTTCTGCCTTAGCCTCTCGAGTAGCTGGGACTACAGGCGCACACCATCATACTCGACTCATTTTAATTTTTTAATTTTTTGTAGAGATGGGGTCTCACTATGTTGCCCAGCTGGTCTCAAACTCCTGGGCTCAAGCAATCCTCCCACCTTGGCCTCCCAAAGTGCTGGATTTACATCGTGAGCCACCTTGCCCAACCTTGTCTCCGTTTTTCAAACTTCTCCCACTTCTCCATCTTCACACCCTCTTATTCAGCTGATGACCTTTCCATGTACTTCCTTGAAAAAATAGATGCCACTTGTATGAAAAGCTCTGAAGCTTTGGGTTCACTTCCACACCCATTTTTTTTTCTTTTATTTCTAGCTCTAGATTCCTCCTCTCCTGCCTTCCCCAAGACACTAATGTTTCACTTTTTCTTTCTCTTATTTATCAATCTTTCCCTGTCTTCAAGCATCATCACCACGAACTTACAACCATGCTTTGTATATAGCCTGTCTTAAACATAAACAAATTCTTTTGTATTCCACCTCTCACACCAGCCACAGCCACACTTCCTGAGAAAAAGTCTAACTCTCCCATTCACTCTCACTCACCCACTCCAATCTGACTTCTGTTACCATTATTCCACTGAACTGCTCTTGTCAAAGTCACCCTTCTGGTTATCTGTTGCCATATAATAAACCATCCCCAAATTTAGTGGCTTTAAACAACAATGTATTACTGTGTCTCATGTTTCTGTGGTAGGCTGGGCTCAGATGGGAAATTCTCACTTGGAGTCTCTTTCTCATGAGGTTGCAGTCAACAGCTGAGGCTAGCGTCATCTGAAGCCTCAACTGAGCTGTGCATCCAAGATGGCTCATTTACATGCTGGTAGTTGACAGTGGCTTAGCTAGTGCTGGTGACATGGCCTATATGTGGCCACTCTTTGTGACCTGGGCTTCTCAGAATGGCAGCTGGGTTCCAGGAACGAGTGTTCCAGGAGTGAGTGTTCCAGAAGAACCAGGTAGAAGCTTATAACCAACATTATGTGACTTACCATATACTGTTGGTCATAAGCAAGATATAAGACCATACCAGATTCAATGGGAAAGGATTACACAGGGGCACAGATTATTTAGAAGGCCATCTTTGGAGACTAACTAGCATGGTCACTGATAACTTGGTCCTCATCTTACTTGACTTCTTAGTAGCACTTGACCTAGTTGATCACTTTTTTCAAAACTTTCCCTTCTCTGACTCCACAGACCTCTGGCTTTCTTCTTTTCTCAGCGACTGCTCTTTAATCTCCTTTTCTGTGCCGCAAAAAACTGTCTCAGATTCTAGTCTGGACTTAGAGTTATAGAATTATTTCTCTGTAATGTCTCACTGCATGATCTTACTCATCTCAGAGTTGATGTCTACCACCCAGATGCTGATTTCTGACAGGTTTTTTTTTTTTCTAACTTTGACCTGTTACCTGTATTCAGGACTGGGATACACAGCTGTTCTTGACACTTCTAGTTGGATGTCTGATGGACATCGCAGGTTTAATATATCCACTCCCCCACTCCAACATTCTAGTCCTTTCTATCTCTACAGATGATATCATCATCTACTCATTGTTCAAGCAGAAACCCAAGGGTCATTCTAGATTTCTTCTTACAGATTCTGTTGAGCCCCCATGCACCCAACATCCCAACCACCACCAGTAAGCAAATCCTGGTTTTTTTTTTTTTGGTGGCAGTTGGTGGGTAGGAGGTAGGCATTAATATATTTCTTTGGATATATTTGATTTACATTGTTTGGCAAACTAATACATTTATAGAGACACAAATTATTTCTAGGTTTATAATGTAAAAGCAGTCTGTTACCTGATCCTAAATTCTTACTCTCCAAAGCAACCATTCTCAACACTTTAGCTCTTTCTTTTGTAATTTACTTTACTTGTTACTTTTCTTTTTGCTATTTCTATATTTTAAAATTTCTCATATATATCTTGATTTTTCAGTGTATACATATACGTATATATAAATATAAATATATATATATTTATCTTGATTTTTTTACTGTCAAAGTACTGACTTTCAACTATGGAAAAATGTGGTTTTAGCTCACTTATACTCCCATTTCTTCCCCCACCAAATACGTACACTTATCCTTTTCCCATTCTTCAATATAGTTTTATCACAATTTTTTGTTAAAATCACCATTTAGTGTTGCCTTAATCCGTTCAGGCTGCTATAACAAAATACCACAGTATCTGAGTAGTTTCTAAACAACAGAAATTCATTTCTCACAATTCTAGAAGCTGGAAAATCCAAGATTAAGGTGCCAGTAGATTTCTGGTACTTTCTGTGGAATGTCTCTTAATTAATTAATTAATTAATTAATTAATTATTTTTTTAGAGACAGGGTCTCACTCTGTTGCCCAGACTAGAGTGCAGTGGTGTGATCATAGCTCAATGCAGTCTCTAGTTCTTGGACTCAAGGGATTGGCCTGTCTCAGTCTCCTGAGTGGATAGGACTATGGGGGCATTATCACCATGCCCAGCTAATTAAAAAAGATTTTTTTGTAGAGATGGAGTCTTGCTGGTCTCAAGTCACTACTTACCACTATGACTTTTGTCTAAGTTGCCATCATCTGAGATCTACTGCAGTATCTTCCTGATTTTTTGCTTCTACTGTTATTCTCTATTTTGTTACCACAGGGTTGCAAGAGGGATCATCTGAAAACATGACTAGTGTACATCCTTGAACACTTCTCAGTAATCCTTCCACCCTAGCATTCCAAAGTTCTGGGATTACAGGCATGAGCCACTGCACCCAGTCAGATCTCTTTTATAAGGGCATTAATTCCATTTAAGAGGGCTCTCCCCTCCTGATCTAATCACCTCTCAAAGAACCCCACCTCCAAATACCATCACCTTGGGTGTTAGGATTTCAACATATGAATTTGAATTTGGGGGGATCACAAACATTCAGACCATAGTGTTTATATTAGTATGACTACATAAATATTATTCATAGCTAATCCATGTAACATGATTAGAATTATTTTTTTCTCTCTGGAGTTGATATTTGCCATCTTTTTATTTTGATCGTGTTGAGAATTAAAAACATTTTAAAATTGTTTAAATAAGTTATAGATTTATAAGAAATTACAAAAATAGTACAAAGAAGTCTTGTCTGTACCCTTGAGGTTCAGAAATTGGAGGTCCCAGGTACCTTTCACCCAGCGATATAGTTTGGATGTTTTACTCTTCCAAATTTTATGTTGAAATATGGTACCCAGTGTTGGAGGTGGGGCCTAGTGGGAGGTGTTTGGGTGATGGAAGCGGATCCCTCATGAATGACTTGGTGCTGTTCTCACGGTAATAAGTAAGTTCTCACTCTATTAGTTCACGTATGAGCTGATTGTTTAAAAGAGCCTGGCACCTTCCTTCTCTCTCCCTTGCTTCTGGTCTCGCCATGTGACACGCCTCTTCCCCTTTGCTGTCTGCCATAATTGGAAGCTTCCTAAGTCCTCACCAGAAGCTGAGGAGATACCTATGTCATGCAGAACTGTGAGCCAAAATAAACCTCTTTTCTTCTGAAATTAATCAGCCTCAGATATTCCTTTATAGTAATACAAAGCAGACTGATGCACCCGATTTTTTCCAGTGGTAACATTTTATATCATTATAGTACAGTATCCAACATAGGAAATTGATATTGGTAAAATCTAAAGACCTTATTTAGATTTCACCAGTCCTCTCCGTTTTAACCCTAAGTGTATTTCAGTCACCGCTTCTGTTTTACCACTATGACTTTGTCCAAGTTGTCACCGTCTATTTTAGAGCTACTGCAACATCTTCCTGATTCTTTGCTTCTACTGTTATTCTCTATTCTGTTACCACAGGGCAGCAAAGAGGGATCATCTAAAAACGTGAGATCCATAGCCTTGGACATTTATCAGCAGCCATGACCTCCACGGCCCCTGTTGAATCTGACTCTTGCCTACCTCATCTTGGACCACTCCTTGTGGATCCTTCCTGCTCTCCCCACTTGGCTGTGCTTCCTGCAGCTCTTCAGATGGCTGACTTTTTCTCGTCTTTCAGGTCTCATCTCAAAGGACACTCACTTAGGCTCTTCCTGATCATCCTAACACATCAGTCATTTTTATCATCTCTTATGAATAAATGATTCCAGTCTATAATTATCTGTTTTATTAATTGGTTTACTTCCTTAACGTTCACCTCTCATACTAGGATATAAATGGTGGCATGATCTTGGCTTCCTGCAGCCTCCCCCTGGTCTCAAGCAATCCTCCCTCCTCAACCTCCTGAGCAGCTGGGACTACAGGTGCACACCGCCACACCCAGCTAATTGCTGTATTCTCATTACCTTGCACTTAATAATTGCTTGAATAAATATTGACTAGACCAGGGATTCTGACAATGGACCTGTATGCTCCGAGAGCTGTTACATCAACTAGCTGTTGTGAGTTAACCTAGAGGGAGTCTCTTAGATGAACCCATAATGGCTTCCTTTCACGTTCCCCAAGTTTTACAAGGTATAGCAGAAATAAAGTACATTTTCATTTTTTGTCATCAGCTTATGAGTTAGTGGAGCCTATTTTTGTGCTCTTTCTCATGACTTCTCCTTTGGGAAGCCTCTTAGTCTGAAACAGGGGCCCTACATATGTATTCCCATAGCACTTGGTTGGGGTATAATTTACATTCAATGAAATACTCCTATTTTAAGTCTATAGTTTGGTGAGTTTTGACAAAGACACGTGACCATGTAACCACCCCAAAAAGTCTCCTTGTGCTTTGGTTTCTTTAAATTATGGCAAAATAGCTGGGTGTGGTGGTTCAAGCCTGTAATCCCAGCACTTTGGGAGGTGGAGCCGAGAGGATTGCCTGAGCTCAGGGGTTCTAGACCAGCCTGAGCAACATGGCAAGACCTTGTCTCTACAATAAATCAAAAAATTAGCCAGGTGTGGTGGCACATATCTGTGGTTCCAGATACTTGGAAGGCTAAGGTGAAAGGATTGCCTGAGCCCAGCAGGTCAAGGCCGTGGTGGCAGTGAGCAGCGTGCCACTGTTCTCCAGCGTGGGCGACAGAGTGAGACTCTAACTCAAAAAAAAAAAAAATTATGGTAAAATATACGTAACATAAAGTGTGCCATCTCAACTATCGTTGTTTTTTTTTTTTTTTGATTTGGAGTCTCACTCTGTTGCCCAGGCTGGAGTGCAGTGGCATACTCACAGCCACCCCAGCATCGACCTGCTAGGCTCCGGCGATCCTTCCGCCTTAGCCTTACAAGTAGCCAGAACTACAGGTACGTGCCACCGTGCCTGGCTAATGTTTTATTTATTATGGAGATGAGGTCTCACCAAGTTGCCTGGATTGGTCTTGAAACTGCAGGCTTCCCATAGTGCTGTGATTACAGGCTGAGCCACCAAGCCTGACCTCACCCATCTTTAAGTATACAGTTTAGTGGCATTACGTACATTCACACCTTTGTGCCACCATCACCACTAGAACTGTTTTCACTTTGCATAACTGTAACTCTGTACCCATGAAACAATAACTCCCCATTCACTCTCCCCACAGGCTTTGGCAACCATCATTCCACTTTGTCTCTATCCGTTTGATTTTTGTCTTCTTTAAAATGGTGGTAAATGGCACATATAAAATGTACCATCTAAACCATTTTTAAGTGTCCAGTAGTGTTGAATAGCAGCTTTTTTTTTTTAGTTGGAGTCTCACTCTGTCACCCAGACTGGAGCACAGTGGTCGCTCCCGGCCACTGCAGCCTCTACCTGCTGAGCTCTGGTGATCCTTCCGCCTCAGCCTTCCAAGTAGCCGGAACTACAGGCACGTGCTACCACACCTGGCTAATTTTTTGATTTATTTTAGAGGTGAGGTCTCGTCAAGTTGCCCAGGCGGGTCTCGAACCCGCGGGCTCAGGCAATCCACTCACCTCAGCCTCCCAAAGCACTGGGATTACAGGCTGAGCCACCGAGCCCAGCTAGCTTGTTATTTTTTTTGTTTGAGTTGGAGTCTCACTCTGTCACCCAGACTGGAGTGCAGTGGCATGCTCCCGGCCACTGCAGCCTCAATCTGCTGGGCTCTGGTGATCCTTCCACCTCAGCCTTCCAAGTAGCTGGAACTACAGGCGCGTGCTACCACGCCCGGCTAATTTTTGATTTATTGTAAAGATGAGGTCTCGCCAAGTTGCCCAAGTGGGTCTTGAACCCGCGGGCTCAGGCAATCCACTCACGTCGGCCTCCCAAAGCGCGGGGTTATAGGCTGAGCCACTGAGCCTGGCCAGCAGCTTTTTTTTTTTTTAAAGTAGCTTTAGGTTTAGCTGTGAATGCAGAAGACCCTAAATCTCAGTAGTTTAAACAAGGTGGTCCATGGCTGCTATGACAACTCTACTGTCACCAAGGACCCAGGCTCCTAGCTTGTGCTTGGTCATTTGTATTAATAGCACACAGCTTCCAACTCATAGTCCAGTGACTGCTCCAGTGCCAGCCATCAACTCCATATTTCCAGCTAGCAGAAGGTGAAAGGGAGGAGAGAGGCACAATTTCTTTCTTTTAGAGCACGTCTTAGAAATCACACCTATTATTTCGTGTCCATATCCCATGGAACAGAAGTTAACCATGGCAAAGAAATTGGGAAATACAGTCTTTATCCTGGGCCACATAGTCCAGTTCTAATTTGTGGGTCCCATTGCTGAGCAAAAAGAGGAGAATGCATGTTGGGCCCCCGACCCCCAGTGGTGTCTGCCACAGCTTCCCTGTGTCATAGCACTGATCACGGCACTGAAATCAATTCCGCCTTCTTACTAAACTGTGGAGTCCTTCAGCAAGGGCTGTGTATTTTACTGCTTAGCACAGAGCCAGGTGCATCAAGTGTTTAATGTTTGTCGTACAAATAAATGCTTTCAGCCTTGCCAGCTTGTTTTAAGAATTATTGATGTGAGGCCCTGAAGGGGATAGAGATGAGTGCCATCTAGTCCATGTTCCCGCCAAATTCAAGAAGCAGCTTTACTGCATACCTGGCAGGTGGTTTCCACCTGGTCATGGCCACGCCCACACCCATTCCCCCCGCTACACACACACTGTTGGGCAGCTACAGCCATCACAGTCCCTTCCTGGTGTGGAGGACACTTGGCCTCTGAAATTCTCCACTGGTTCCACACCACCCTCCGTATAATGTGTCCCCCTTCACAGTCTTCTCTGTGCCAGGCAAAGGCACCTCCCATGATTCTGCACAGGACATGTTTCTCCTTGAGGACTGGGGGACATTCTGGGCCTGTGAGTGCCCTAGACCAAGGGTCACAGGCTAGAAGGCTGTCCCACCTTTGTCTTGAAGCCCTGGCCGGGACTCCAGCTCCAATATTTTCTCACCAGGAAATGAGGAGACAATTTACTCTTGACTTGGGATTTGTTTCTTTCACATGTAAAGACAGACATGCCTCTTCACAGCATGAAAGCTGCAAATTCAGAGAGGTAGTGGACATCAACGCTGAGGAGGCTGGAAGAAGCGTGTCACAGGTCCCTGACACTGTGTAGATTTCTAGGTTGATCAGTGAAAAGCCCCCACATCTCCTCATGGAGATCACCTTGCCCTTCTGAGGAAGTCCTCTGATGTCAGAGATGTAGATATCATCTGTTTCAGTGAACAATTCGATCCAGAAATGGGGGTACAGAGAAGGGCTTCTGTTCCTCTTGAGCAGGAATTCCATGCCCCAAGGCCAGGACTCAGATGGCTGAAGGGTGACCCAGGGGGGAGGTGACGACTGTGAGGGGCTGGATGGAGTGGGGTTTGGGTATGTGTACAGGAACTAGGGCTGGCCCCAGCCCTCTACAATTACCCAAGTCACCACAGACGTCCTGCAGGCTGCACAAAATCTGCTGACTTGATCAGAGAGGGGCTGATGGCTGTCGCGGCCTGCTGGAAGCCTGCAGCACCCCTGGCCCACAGCATGGCCTTTCTGGGTAGGTTTACATGTTGAGGCCTGCTAGCTTAGTCCCCTCCTCTCCTTTCCTGAAGTCCGTGGTCTGTGGCGACCTCTGTGGCTTCTTAAGCTCACCCCACCCACTCTAGGCCTGCCTCAGATTCTGCTCGAGTAAGCATGCCTGCAGAGGGCAACACCATCTCCTTAGCACCCTTCTAAGGTGTGGCTGCTAAACTCTTCAGGGAAATAGTGCCAGGGTATGACGAAAACCACATAGGAGTTGTCACCAAGGCCAGGGCCTCACACTGCCCTCTGAGGCTCACACAGGGCCTCCCAGTTCCTCCCAGAAAGACCTCACATCTCTAGTTCTTTTTTTTTTTTTTTAGTTGGAGTCTCACTCTGTCGCCCAGACTGGAGTGCAGTGGCCGCTCCCAGCCACCGCAGCCTCGAACTGCTGGGCTCCAGCGATCCTTCTGCTTCAGCCTTCCGAGTAGCCGGAATTACAGGCGCGCGCTACCACGCCCGGCTAATTTTTTGATTTTATTGTAGAGATGAGGTCTCGCTGCCCAGGCGGGTCTCGAACCCATGGGCTCAGGCAATCCACTCACCTCAGCCTCCCAAAGGCACAGGATTACAGGCTGAGCCACCGAGCCTGGCCATCTCTAGTTTTTAATATCCCGGGGATGGGGCTCCCACACTTTTGTGGGATTTGATCTTACTTTCCTACAATGACTCTTCTCACCAAGACTCCTTTCCAGGAAGGCATGGTGCTTGCAGCCCAAGCAGGGCTGAACAGGAAGGGGCTAGTGTCTCGGGGTGTCTCTTCCTCCGGAGAGCTCTAGGCTGGTCAACAGCCTCACAGTCTGGGACAGGGGCAGTTTCTCCTTGTGGGCTACCCCCATCCTCTTTGGGCCCAGTAGCTGCAGGGGTTGCAGACAAGGCAGGATTCCATGGGAGGTAGCCATAGTGGGAGCTGCTGGCATAAATTTAGATCTGGAGCCTTTAAGAAAAATGTTCAGAATCATCCTACCCAGTGCTAAATACCAGATGAGTCAGCCTCTGGGCAGTCATCGCCCTCCTCCCCCAATTCCCTGGCAAAGCAGGGAAGGCTAGCTTGGGGCTGCCTCACTAACTCTGACAGCATCTGGAACCCATCACTACCCTGTGATCCCGTTCTACCTCTGGCCTCAGGATGATCCCTGAAGCTTGTTTGCATTTTACTCATTACTTTTAGAGGAGAAGCCAGTGATGGAGCTTCCCTCCCAACTCCCAAGGGGACAGTGTTCATCCCAGGTACTTTCTTCTGCTGATGCTTTTGGACCTAAGAAGTGATGCCTTGATGACATCCTGAGGGAACCCCACTGAACCCTCCCATTCTCACCCTTTCAATAGCATATGTGACTGGCAGGGACATCTCTGAAAAACAACCAGAGCTGAGAAGAAAAACAGACCGCACACCTCAGCGCATGTCACACAAAGCCACTTGTGTATTCCAGAGCCAAGGCCACGTGGCTTGGCCCATGTGTTGGCAGGTGAGTCTGTTGTTCTGGCCAGGTGAGTCAACAGGGAATATTCTTTTATTTGGGCATGTGTCTTGTTAGGGTTATTCTAGAAAAGCCCAGCATGCAGTGGTTTGCTCCTGAGGGCAGGGATGCTGCAGGTGGGAGGGGAGAAGGCGGGGAAGAGGTGGCATCCCACAGCATGGCCCATGGAGATGCCCAGCTAAGCGGGTAGGCAGGCCTGGACACTGCCAGAGGAGAAAAGCCGTGACAGGTGCAAAGACAGATTCCAGAGGCTTGGTTTTATTGTGCAGTTTTTCTTTTTCCTCAATGAGATGCCGTAAACTGTGGTGGCACTACACACGGTCACAGGACAGGCAGAGCCGCCGGGTGGGGTGCTGGAGGTTGGGAAAAGCCATCTCCTGAGAAGTGTCCTGCTCCCAGGTGTCACTCCATGGCCTGCCTCAGGCCCCCCCAGAGGTCCCTGAGAAGCCAGGCCTGCGGGGCAGGGGGCTGCCTGAGAGGCTTAGGCACCAGCCAGCAGGGGCTGGCACTGATAGGCGAGGGAAGGAAGAGCCTCCCTCAGGAACTTGGGCCTCGCTCTGGGACTTCACTCTTTGGAGCCACTTGACTCAGTGGCTCCAAGTCAAACTTCTGGAAGCTCTTGGGAGCTTGGGATAGCCTGGGTGGGGCTTGTCCTTCTCTGCAACCCTCCCAACTCCTGGTTGAGGCGGTGAGGAACAGTAAGCTGACGCTTTTAGCTTCCTTAGGTCGACAGGGATGCTGGCCCGTCACCTTCTATGTTTGTCTCCAACCCTCCATCAGTGCAGCTCCCCTGACCAAATCTGTATCTTCACTGGGTCATGTCCCTGGCCCAAGGTCCCTAGGGGACTTCTGCGTGGTAAGAGGAGGGATTTTTTCTTTTGCTGTGGCTGAGAATGCTCCTGATGACGGCCAGCTCTCTCCCTCACAAATGCTTCATGGTGCCCTCACATCTGGGGTCTTCAGGCACCAGGCCTGCTTGCTTAGGAGTATTCTAAGCACAGACTATGTCTGTGCTAGGCCCAGACACACCCCAGCCCCTCCTCATCCAGGTCTCTCCCAGGCCTCTGGTTTCAGTGCGCAAGGATGAGCCCCAGTGGCTGGTACCCTCCATCCTGCTACCTTTCACATGCTCCAACTCTCCATCAGGTCCCTAAACCTGGCTTCCCTTTTCACGAACCCCCAAAGGAAAGCAAGGATAAAACCCTAAATAAACCAGACAGAAGCAGCTCTGGAACAAAGAGTACAAAAGGACAGCCAGAGGTGTGCGGAGAGGGCGAGGTGGCAGTAGGGGTGGGTGGATGATGGCATGCAGCACTGGGACTCCTGATGAGGGGTGGGGTCCCCATTCCTCCCCAAGGTGTGTGAGGGACTGCGGGGAGGGGGTCAGCCGACTCAGAGAAGCAGAAACTCTGCACTGGGACTTGTGGCTTCCTGTATCCTCCATAGGCCCCACCAGTCACAGGGAAATGAAATCCGTGGCCTGGAGGAGGGAGAGCGAGAGCAGGAGCAGCAGCAGCCATGAGGTGTTCTGAGCCAGAAGGCTTATGCCCTCGCACTTGACCAGTTTGTCTGTGGAGAGAGAATGGGTTGAGAAGGGTAGGGCAGAAAGGGAGAGGGACAAGGACTCAGATGGGCACAGGCCCAAAGCAAGGGTGGACTGCCTTTGGGAGGCTGGTGCCATGATATCTTAGCTGGAACCAGAACCAACCTGGTGTAATAGAACCATCTGTCTTTCCCATTTGCAGATCACCGAGCCCTTGAACACACATCATCTTATGAAAACCTTACTAAACATCATCACAAGAAAACTGTGGGTGAGGGAGGTGGTGTCATCCCTATTTTCCAGGAGGGGAGGAGGACTGGGGAGGACAAGTAACTTGCCAGCGGTCATGATCAAACATCTACTACACATCCATCTCTGCCTGTCTGACTGGCCCTGAATTCTTCACCCCAGTCCCGCTGAAGGCAGTGGTTCCCCAGAGGACTAGGCAGCCATCTTGGGAGAGGGCGAGGGGGCCATGGGGGTGCTTTCCTCTCTGGCCCAGCCAAGGGAGCTGCCTGCTGTCCTCAGCCTAATTCTCCCAGCTCTCTTGGCCTCATAAGGGGTTTGCCTCACCTCTGAGCACAGAGACGTTCTGGGAGGAGGGAGGATGGCCGGAGAGGTGGAGTGTACACGTGTAGATCCCCTCATCCTTGGTGGTGAAGCCGGATAAGTAGAGGACCTTGATGTTGTACTTTTTGGTAAAGTTGGTTCGGGAGCGGTACGCGTGCTCTGGCACCCCCATGGTGCCAAAGAGCACATGCTTCTTTGTCTCACGGGTCAGACTGAACTCGTACTGCATGGGCAAGTTGGTGGTGTTCTCATGGCGGCAGTCCAGACGAAGGCTCTGGTCCACCAGGCATGCTGTTAGGCTGGTCACCGTCTGCCCTTGGCATACCTGCAAGACTGGCACCAGCAGTGCCCCCTTCAAATTGGAGGAAGTCTACGGAGCAGGGGGCCTCCCACCCACATAAAGAGTAGAGACAGGCCTGGCTAGGGAGGCCACAGGGTTCTGCTCCCTGAGTGCCTCTCCTCATTCCAGAGAACTAGTCTAACTAACCCCCTGTAGACCCCAACCTCCCTCCCTAGACTACTCAAGCCCTGGGTCTTATCATTGTTTCAAGGGCAGGAGATCTTGGGGAGTTATGCAGGTTCCTAGTTCCCATTTGGGGCAGGCCTCAGCAAACTGTTTCCAAAAACCAGCTCAGGCTGTCAGAGAATCAGCTAGGTAGGCTGGATGACTTTGGGATGTAAAAGAGCCCTCTTTACCCCATTTGCCTCTACTTTTCAGAGGCTGTGAGGGAGAAGCTAGTTTCTAGCCTCTTGAAGGACAGGAAACAGACGCCTGGAATTCCAGCTCTGCCCCTCGGCCACTATACCTGTGAGCAGGAGAGCGATGCTGATAGCTGGGTTCATGGTGCCGAGAGCTCAGTCCTGGATCTGGAGTGGGAACAGAATGGGAGGCAGAGATGGCCAGGGGCCCCTGGGACATGCCATAATGTCCAAGGCAGACTTCTAGGCCCTGGCATACATCTAAGCCCCTCTTCCCACTTCTGATTGAATGTGACTCTGTCTCTGGCTCTTTACCCCCTCAGAGAAAGTAAGGGAGGAGGGAGAGCACACCCTGTCATGTTGTGTCTGTGCTCAGCCATGGGGCACTTAGCTAGGCGATTTCAAGTGACTTTATCTTTACTACTCTTTCTCCTTTTCTTACATAGTAGTGTAAGACCTATGAGGGTCAGGATTTTGCTATTAACAAATTTTTAAAAACTGTGGTAAAACACGAATTAACATTTGCTATCATATTGTATATTCAGTACTTACATTTAGTATGTTCAGCAGTAATTTAGTAAGTACATTCATATTGCTGTGCATCCAGTCTCTAGAACTTTTTATCTTTCAAAACTAAAACTCGATACCCATAAAAACAACAACAAATTCCCTGTTCAGGAACTTCCTACTTCTTGCTCAGAAGTAAGTTCCCAATGCCCAGAACAGTTTCTGGTGTATAACGTATGCTCCAAAGTTATTTATTGTGAGTGAATTAATGAACAAGTGAACGAATCTCTCTGAACCTCACATACCCACAGAGTGATGATGATTATGAAAAACAAACATTGCTGGGCACCGTGGTTCATGCCTGTAATCCCAGCACTTTGGGAGGCCAAGGCAGGAGGATTGCTTGTGGCCAGGAGACCAGCCTAGTGTTTACAACACAGCAGACCCTGTCTCTACCCCCCCAAAAAAATAAAAATAAAAATAAAAAATAGCTGGACATGGTGGCACATACCTGTAGTCCCAGCTACTCGGGAGGGGGAGACCAGAAGATTGCTTGAGCCCAGGAGGTGGAGGCTGCAGTGATCTGTGATTGTACCACTGCACTCCACGCCTGGGTAACAGAGTGACTTCAACTCAAAACCCAAACCTAACAAAAACCAAATAAACAAAAAGAAAAAGGAAAATCTGGCACTATCGCTGCTCCACTGGAAGGGATCCACAAACGTGAATGGTGGGGATACTCCCAGATAGGCCTGTACTTTGTACACTGAGGGTTCCTGGATGTGTGTGAGGGAAAGTGGCAGCGCTCTCCCACTGCAGATGAGCCAAGGATGCTTCCCAATGTCCAGCTCTCTGGAGTTCCTGAGGCTGCAGTTTTCCTATCCAGTTTCAGTAGCCTCCCTGCCTAGGCTCTCTGCCTGGTCTTTTTTTGCAGCTCAGCTGGCCCAACATTCTGGCGAGGCGACACAGACCAGGTAGCCCATCCAGTCCGCAGCAGCGCTTGCCAGAGGGGCCACTGGAGGGGAGAGGCCACATAGGACGGGCATGAGCCCGCGAGTGCGCTCAGGGCCGTGCGCCACGCGGGCGCGCCGCTAGCGGAGTTCAGGGTCCCTGGAGTTCAGCCATTGGGCGGGTGGGGCTAGGGTCCCGCAGCGACTTCGGCTACCATCAATGCCCTTTTGGTCCGAGCCAGATCCTGAGGCGCGGTGGCGGAGTTGGGGGGGCATCTGGCCTTGATTCGGGGACACTGGCTTACACCATGGAGAGGTGCGGACTTGGGATCCAGGAGGGGGAGGGGAGCGGTGGCCAGAGCCAGAAAGGGGAGAAATGGGGCTGGGGCTGGGGCTGGAGGGGTAGCAAAGCCGAGAAAAGGAGCAGACAGCGCTTGGAGAGGTGTAGACTGTATCATCTCCTCTGCCCCCGTGTCCTCACAACCCAGACCCCGGGAAGCTCGGCTCCCTCACCCACTCCAGCCCCGCCCCCGGCGGCCCCACCCTTATCCATTTCCGTCTTTCAGTCCTGTCCTTCCCAATTGAGTTCCCCTTCCCCCTCTCATCCTTTCCAGTTCTTCCCTCCCCCGTCTGCCCGCCTTCCACCAGTCCCCGCCCGCGGCACTGCGGTTTCCTTTCTCTCCGGCGCCCCGCACCCCGCGCGTCGCGAGGTTACCCGGCAGATCGCCTCCGGTTCGCCATCCTCGGTCCGCGCCCTCAAATTTCCCCCGCCCCTGCCCCCGCCCGCCGCCTTCGCGCGCGGGGTTTGGGGACGCCTGAGGGGGGAGCAGGACCAAAGCCTGTCCTTGACGCCTTTCTTCACGGTTCTCCAGCGCCAGACAACCGTCCCCGCGGGCGACAGCGCGGCCCCTGCCCCGCGGTAGCGTCCCCTCCCACCCCTGCCTGGGAAGCATCACTCCCCACCCCCCACACCCCTGCTCCAAGCTCTGAGCCTCTCCTTTCCAGGGTGACCGCCGACCATTTCCCGAAGCCTCGGGTTAGAAGAGCTCGCACGCGCGCCTGACGCTATCCCTGCTCCCGGGGTCCCGCCCTGGCTCCCGCTCCCACCTGGGCTGGGGTCCTCGGCTGCTGCAGCTTCTTGCCGTCGCACCGCCGTCTCCAGTTGCTGCACCCCGCTCGGCGCCCGCAGTTTTCACCAGGGGTGGAGGCGAGGGGGAGCGGGGAGCCGGGAGCTCAGCCAATCAGAGGCGGAGAGGGGGAGAGAGGATGGCAAGGAAGGGGGCGGGGGAGGGGGAAGGCCGTCCCGTATTGGTGTGGGAGAGCGGCGGGTGGCCGCGGGAGGGGACCTCACCCCGTGACTGGCCGGCCTGGCCAGAACCGGAGGGTCCGGAACCCTTGGGGATCAGGGTGGGGCAGCTCAAAGAACGCTAGCCACCTCCCCGTGCCACGCAATGATAGCTCCCCACTTAAGGCTTTAACCCTTTCTTCTGACCTATTCTCCAGAGGTCTGAAAACCCAAGTGTGAGGGGTGCAGGATGGAGGCCGGCAGCCTGCCACCGTGGGGGGCGCCACGCCCTGCGCTTCCTCTTAAGCTGGAGCCCACAGCCCACCTTCTCCGGAGCCTCTAGTGAGGTTTTGGCGTTGGAATATCCGTCTTTCCGAAAGGATACCGGCTTGGTGTTTCTCCATATTGGAGCAGCCCTTCGGATGCAAGACAGGCGCTGCACCCACCCTGTTCTTCCCTGAACTCCAGCCTTGCCCCACCCCCTCATCTGTTCCAGAGAACCCAGACCTTGGGGGAACCTGCAGGTGCTTCCTGCTCTGGGCACTCACGTGGCCCTCAGCTCCTGGGCTGGCACATTCCCGCCCAGACAGCTAGAAGGTTCTTCTGGATTTCACTGAGCACAATCTGCTTGCTTGGACTTCAGTGTCTTTATCCAGCGCTGTGCTGGGCACATGGCATCCATGGCCACCATTACCCCACAGCCACTGCTAGGTTCATCCTATCCCACTCCCCATCCTGTTTCTTGACTAGGAATTGGGAGAACTCTCCAAATGACCCACGTCAACCCAGGCCGTGGGACCCTAGCCATCTCACTCAGCTGCATCACTGCCCAGTGGGAGAAGAGACAGTGGATATGCAGGCATCCTGGAAAGGAGAGGTGCAGAGCTTGCGGCAGCGAGGTGGGGAGGGGGTGGTGGTGCTTCCCAGGCTGGGGTGGGAGTGGTTGCTACCACAGGGCAGGTCAGAAGACTGACCACGGAAAGGGGTAGACTGAGACCTGCTCCTGCTCCCCTGGGCACTCCTTTGAGCCCATCAAGTTGATGTCACCAGAAGCCCTATGGTCTTTATTTACAGCCACTGCTAATGACTTGTCTCCCACTCACAGGTGATTTTTTTTGAACTGAGTTTCATTCTATTGATTTGCATCCTTCTGGCCTCTTTGTGAATTCTGGTCGGGACATTCTGTGGGCTGGCCCTACCTCCCAGCTGTCTGCCTGCCCATTCTCCTATTTCCTCACAGAATTCATCCCTGGCACCTTCACTGCAGTTTCTGATACTGCAGTGGCACTGTTGGAAGCCGTCCCTGGGCTTGCAAGTGGAAGATTTGCTTGGTCTCCCATCACTTAGAGTAATGAAACATTCTGACTGGAATGAGCCTTGCAGATGGTCAAGTCCAAAGTGGTAATTCACTTTGGTAAACCACAGGGGCTCCTGGAGCCACTTTATGAAAAATGCAGCTGGTCTGGTCCACATAGGACTTCTTTGATTTAGTACCAGGGCCCACTGACTCTGCACTTTTCACTAACTCCCCAGAGTCTGGGACTCTAGTACTCTGATCTGGACCACTCTTTATAGATGAGCTAGTCTGGCTTCTCACTGTTTGTTGGGCAATTTTTGTTGTTCATATTGACACAGGGTCTTGCTCTGTCACCCAGACTGGAGTGCAGTGGCACCAATCATGGCTCACCATGCCTCTAGCTCCTGGGCTCCAGTGATCCTCCTGTGCCAGCCTCCCAAGCAGCTGGGACTAGAGGTTTCCCACAACCACACCCTGCTTAGTTTTTAAATTTAAGGTCCTGGATGTCCTGGCCTGTGGCTGCTGACCTCCACCACCCCATTTTCTCATTCATTTTCCTGCTACATTTCAAACATGCTGGCTTTCTCTCTGTTACACCATGGCACTGTACTCCTTCCTGCTCAGCCATCTTCTGAGTCTCAGCCCTATCATTCCTATCAGAACACAATTGCTTTAGCTTGTGGCCTAATCAATATCTACCCCCCACACGCACACACTCACACACACACACACACACACACACACACACACACACACACACACGGGTTGGAGATAGTTTCTTCTTTTGGCAGATTATGGGGATACCCAGAGGCTCCTTAACTGCAGGAGGTATCTGGACTCTGGCTGGCTGCTCTGGCTGGCTAAGACCCTGAATGCTCTGTTTCCCAGTCTTTGGTCCTGTCTCTGAGTGCTGCTGGGTGGAAGACCTAGCAGTGCTATTTTGATAAGGTTTTGAGGATCTGGCCTAATTTCTGGGTCCCCAAGCACTTTGCCTTCAGGAAGGGGAGGGGAGTATGGATGGTAGAGTGTGTAGTAATTGCATGTCTGCTAAAGCAAGGTCTCTGATTGGATGGAATTAATGGCTCAGATGAGATATCCAGGGTCTGGAATGGGGAACAGGGTGGTGAAGGGAAGAGATTTTAAAACTCATGTATTCTGGGAGCGGTAGCTGGTGCCTGTAATCTCAGCTACTGAAGAGGGTGAAGCGGGAGGATTGTTTTAGACCAGGAGTTTGAGACCATCCTGGGCAACATAGCGAGACTCTGTCTCTAAAACAAAACAAAACAAAACAACAACAATACCCCCTTTCATTTACCATGGATGGGATCAGAGTGCTGAATGCAGTAAGGGCTCAGAGGAATCCACCGAAGGTGAGATTTCCTGCTGGGCTCTGGTTGCCCTGCTGGTCCCTTAGGGCTCTCTTTACCCATCTCCTGTTCCCCCAGTTAGAGAGACATGGGGACAAAAACTCTTCTAAAAATGCACACTCCTTTAGCGATGACCTAGGGACCACCAGCCATTCACTCTTCATATTCACTGGTTTCATCAGATTATCTTTATATCATCACAGAGGTGGCCAAAGCCACTCCATCTATGGCTAGGACCTGATGCCCAGAAAGGGTAATGATTTGCCAAAGGTCAGACAAATGCTTTGGAGCATGACCGGGACTAGTTGGATCTTAGGTCTCCTGACTATGTGTAGTGCTCTCCAGTGCTCCTGGGGTGGGTCCTCAGACCTCTGCTAGACTGATTTCCCTGGTCCATGGTGAAATAAGAAAAACAAAGGCCAGATGGGTACGGTGGCTCACGCCTTTAATCCCAGCACTTTGGGAGGCTGAGGTGAGAGGACTGCCTGAGCCCATGGGTTTAAGACCTGCCTGGGTAACTTGGCAAGACCTCGTCTCTACAATAAATCAAAAAACTAGCTGGACGTGGTGCACATACCTGTAGTTCCAGTTACTTGGAAGGCTGAGGCAGGATAGCCTGAGCCCAGCAGGTTGAGGCTACGGTGGCCATGAGCGTGCCACTGCACTCTAACCTGGGTGACAGAGTGAGATCAAAAAAGAAAAGAAGAGAAAAACAAAGGAGGCAGTCTGGGGCGCTCTGAGCATCGCTGTCAGTCTGCCACCGTGCTTTGATTTTTTATTCTTCACCCTTTTGATGAGGGAGAGATTCCCACCTCTTAGGTTATGGGATGGCTGAACACATGACCCCAACGCTAGATAGACGAATGTGATAGCAGTTCATTAGTCACCTATACTCATAGCCCAGAGGATGACACTGCATGCCAAGAAGTTCTACACAGACGTGGCACTCAGAAGCAGAGTGAACAGGGGTTGTGGGAGATCGGCTTTGTAGAATCAAAATGGCAGGATGCTCTCTGTCTCCTATAAGAAGATATGATTAGCTGTTTAAATTGTTCTGTGAGCTGGTGGGGTGCTGAAGCCCACTACTCAGGGATAAGCAGAAACTGTGCCTTGTCCCCAAGATAAGGAGGGTTGTTTGGCTAGGGGACCTTATCAGCAGAGTAGGAAGGGGAACTTGCAGTTAGGCCACTTGAGGTCTTCCCAGTGTCATCAGATGTCAAGGCAGCGCATAATACTGAGCCCTGATTTTTGGTCCGTTGAGACCACATACCTGCCTGTTCTATTCTTTCATTCTAAGTTTATATCTTTCCACTTCTTTTAATTGGTGGTGGCTAAGGGTATGAGTGCATCCCTGTTTTTAATATCCTATTTGGCAAAAAAAGAAAATTGACAATTTTCTGTTGATACTCAAACTTCTTTGGAAACGTGACTAAATCTATGAAATTAAAAAATCTTGGAACCATTGCTCTACACTCCACTACATTTCCTGATCTCTAGTTGAGGCCAATTTCCCAAGTGAGGTCAGCTCCCTGAAAAACTGCATGTTTGGTTACAGAATATAAAAAATAAAGATTATCTCCTAGAATACAGGGTGGAGGTTGAGAGGAGAAAGCACCAATGAAGATATAATTTAATGTTCAACAGTTATTTTTTTAATTTATTTTTTATTTTTTGAGTTGGAGTCTTACTCTGTTGCCCAGGCGGAAGTGCAGTGGCATGCTCACGGCCACCCCAACATCGACCTGCTGGGCTCAGGCGATCCTTCAGGCGATCCTTCCGTCTTAGCCTTCCAAGTAGCTGGAACTACAGGCACACGTTACCATGCCCAGCTAATTGTTTGACTTATTGTAGAGATGAGGTCTCACCAAGTTGCCCAGGCTGTTCTTGAACCCCTGGGCTCAGGTAATCCCTTTCAGCTCGGCCTCCCAAAGTGCTGGGATTACAGGCTTGAGCTACCATGCCCAGCCTACAGCTATTTATTTTAAAAACTTTATTCATGGATGTATAATTAATCAAATAATTAAAAGACACTATTGGCACTAATAACAGTCCAGGCACAGAGCTAGACTCTGGGAATACAAAGATCAATAGAACACAATATCTGCCCTCCAAGGCTTTTCCAGTGGGGGAAACAGAAATGGTATATAGACAATTAGGAAGCAATGGGGTAAGTACAGAGGTAGAGATGTGTATTGGGTACTGTGGGAGTCCAAAGGAGGGATGACTGACAGCTCAGTTTGTCAAGGAGAGCTTCTTGCAGATGAGGCATGAATTGAGCCTTTCAAAATAAATGGAAATTGCTCATGTATGATCACATTAATGACCAGTCTGTCATATTAATGGCATGCAATGAATCATGCCTCCCAAAATCCATGCCTTTGTGTAATTCCCTTCCACAATGAACCGGGCTTGTCCACGTGCCTCGCTTGGGCCAATGTGCTATCAGCAAATGCAATGCGAGCAGAGGTTTGAGAAGTGTTTGTACATGGGGCTTGTCTTCTTGGAGTTCAGTTGCCACATGAGAAAGTCTGAGCAGGCCATGTGGAGAACAGAGATGTCCCAGTTTACATTAGTCACAATGTGGGATCTGCCAGCCCCCAGCTGATCTGCCATAGAACCACAAAACACTGCAATTCCAAGTGATATCACAAAGAACAGAAATGAACTATTTCAGGTAAGCCTGCTGTGATGCTTCTAAAACTTGGACACAAATTCTTTGAAATTTCTTCATGAAAAGGTGCAGTCTATGTTCCCTTATCTTGAGTCTCTATGGGCTTGTGACTGCTTCAACCAACAGAGTATGGCAGAAGTAATGCTAAAAGACTTCTGCAGTTAGGTCTTAGAAGGCCACATAGCTTCTACCTTGTTTGCTGGAACACTCACTCTTGGAGCCAGCATGGAAAAAAGTCTTACTACACTCTGGCCATCATACATGGCTCCAAGCAATTTCAAGTAAGGAGATGGCTTGGCAGCTGGAACAATGGTGACTGTGTTATGTAGTGGTGGAACAATTGGCAAAAATGTTGTAAATTAGATGACAGAAAAGTGCCTAATAAGTTTATGGATTTGGCTACAGGGATCTAGAGATGGAATGTTGAAAGTGTCATTGAGTGCTTCTAGGTAGCATGATGAAGTATTTTAAGAGAAAGCTGAACCAAATAAAGACCTCTCCAGTTTGTTGGGTTGGAAAAGAAAACTAGTTCTTACTTCCAATCTCTGTAGTAGGCAATGGGTTCTCAAAGTACGAACTGGCCTAGAGGTTAAGATTAAGTTAAGGCTACGGCTATAGACCTTTTTTTAAGACCCAGAAGACCTAAGTGGTGTCTAGTCGACATTGTCAGCTAAACAGAAGAGTTTCTAAGAATGAGGATGTTGTTCCATAGTTGAAGTAGATTCTTCTTGAAATTAATTACATATGTGGCTTTTGGTGTATGACGTGGACCCCAAAAATATTCACAGGAAACCCATAAAGTTTTTTTTTTTTTTTTTGAGCAAGGGTCTCACACTGTCACTCAGAGGCTGGAGTGCAGTGGCATGCTCATGACAACTGCAGCCTCCACCCTCTGGGCTCAGGCGATCCTTCTACGTCAGTCACCCAAGTAGCTGGAACTACAGGTATGTGTCACCATGTCCAGCTAATTTTTAAATTTATTTTAGAGATGTGGTCTTGCTAACTTGCCTAGGCTGGTCTCGAACCCTTGGACTCAGGCAATCCTCTCGCCTCTACCTCCCGAAGTGCTGGGATTACAGGCGTGAACCACCATGCCTAGCCAAGTGTTAAGGAATTTTGTATTGGCAAAGACTCTATCAGTTTGGACTAAAAGGAACAGAAATAGTTCAAAATTAAAACAAGCCTCTGGGCTCCCAACTTTCTGGGCAGGAAGCTGGCCTGTATATTCTCTTCCCTCTCTTCACCTGGCTTATTATCTGTTGCTGTGTAACAAACCACACCAACCAGTAATTAAAGGCAGCTATTCTATAGGTCAGCAGTTTGGTCGGGGATGAACTCCGTATGGGGTTGGCTGAGCTCACTCATGCATGTGTGGTCAGTGGGCAGGTTGACTGGATGCTAGGTGATCCTGGCTTTTTCTTAAGGAAAAGAAGGATCTCTTAGAGAGCCTAGTGGGTATAACTAAGAGCCAAGGAGAACTGGGCTCTATTCAAGTAACATTCCCTTTCTCTAGAGTAAGGGTCCTGGTGACTTGTACCTGGCTGGGGTTTCAGAACTGCTTTGAATTCAGTGATTGCTAGGTCTCCCATCTTACCCTTTTTAATGGTAGCATCCACTGAGTTTATCCTGTCCCTGCTTTACCACTGTACATTGGGCATTTGGGGGACAGATGTCTCGTCTTTTTGGTTTATAGGTCTCTGAATCAAGAGGAATCATATCTGAGGAGCTGTGTCCAAGGAAATTCAACCACGTCCAGACCTACTGTCCATTTTTAGGTCATGGACTTTGAGCCTTAATGTTGTGATTGGATAATGCTTTGGGTACTTTGAGAAGGGTGGGTATATTTCACATGTGGGAGGACTGTGCATCTTTAGGAGTAGAGTGCAGGCTATGGTAGATTGCCACACGAATGATCCCCAGTGAGTCACATCTATTTCACACTGACTCTGGGCTTGGCCACAGGACATGTTTTGGCCCATAGGATTTCAGCAAATGTGGTACAAGCAGAGATTTCAAGAGTGCTTGTCCATTAGGACAGCTCTCTTAGGAAAATCCCAGCTGCCATGTGAGGAGACCTGAGCTAGCCACAAAGAGAGACCTGAAATGAAGGGCTGTGAGTGAGCCCCTCCAGGACCACCCAGCGGCCAGCCTACCTACTGACCACACATTAATGAGTGAGCCCAGCCAACCCCATATGGAGCTGATCCCTGGCCAAACTGCTGACGCACAGATCGGTTGCCTTCAGTTACTAGTTGGGGTGGTTTGTTACACAGCAATGAATAACTAATACACGAGGTGAAAGGAGGAAGAAGATCTAAGACAGAGGAGACGACTTGAAGAAAGGCAGAGAGACAAAGTAAAGTGGAAACAAGAAAACACAGGCAGTTTGGGTTGCTTGTGGCAGTGAATGTTGAGAGGGGACGTTGGAGACATGGGAAGAGCCAGCTGGGGAAGCCCTCATCTGTTTGGACTTGCGTAATGGGGAGTCATGAAAGATTCATAGGAAGGATGTGAAATGACTATATAGATGTATTCTTTGGAAAGATTAAGGCCAAGCATGGTGACTCATGCCTGTAATCTCAGCACTTAGGGGGGCTGAGGTGGGAGGATCCCTTGAGTCCAGGAGTTCGAGACCAGCCTAGGTAACATAGCAAGAACTTGTCTGTTAAAATATGCATGTAAGCTGGGCTCGGTGGCTCAGCCTGTAATCCTGCGCCTTTGGGAGGCTGAGGTGAGTGGATTGCCTGAGCCCACGGGTTCGAGACCCGCCTGGGCAACTTGGCGAGACCTCATCTCTACAATAAGTCAAAAATTAGCAGGGCATGATAGCGCGCACCTGTAGTTCCAGCTGCTCGGAAGGCTGAGGTGGAAGGATCGCCGGAGCCCGGCAGGTCAAGGCTGCAGTAGCCGGGAGTGGCCACTGCACTCCAGTCTGGGCGACAGAGTGAGACTCCAACGCAAAAAAAAAAAAAAAAAAAAAAAAAAGTGCATGTATTAGCCAGGTGTGGTAGCACGTGCCTATAGTTCTGGCTACTTGGAAGGCTGAGGTGGAAGGATTGCCAGAGCATAGCAGGGCGAGGCTGTGGTGGCTGGGAGTGTGCCACTGCACTCCAGTCTGGGTGACAGAGTGAGACTCCAACTAAAAAAAAATGCATATATTACTCTGGGGGCAGCCTGGCAAAAGGGTGACCAGAGGGCCACAAGTTTGCTCTCCTGCCCAAATGGTTCTTTGCTCTTGTAGTATGTTCCAAGTGGAGGTGGGGAGGCAGAAGGTGGCTTCTGGGGGAGGAAGATGGAATGATAAATATTTCCTTGGGACCAGGGTCCATGTCTCTCTTGTTTACTGCTGTATCTCTGGAGCCTCTGGCATAGCATTTCTTTTTTTTTCTCTCTCTCTTTTTTTTTTTTTGAGTTGGAGTCTCACTCTGTTGCCCAGATTGGAGTGCAGTGGCCACTCCCGGCCACTGCAGCCTCAACCTGCTGGCCTCCGGCCATCCTTCCGCCTCAGCCTTCCAAGTAGCTGGAATTACAGGCATGCGCTACCATGCCCGGCCGATTTTTTGATTTATTGTAGAGATGAGGTCTCGCTGCCCAGGCAGGTCTCGAAGCCGCGGGCTCAGGCAATCCACTCACCTCAGCCTCCCAAAGGTGCAGGATTACAGGCTGAGCCACCGAGCCCGGCGGCATAGCATTTCAATCAATATTTTTGAATAAACATAGAAAGAAATAAGAGCGATTATGTATTGTAAGTGCTGCCTCTGAGAAGGGCTTGGGAGAAAGCAGTGATTGTTTTCTGGAAAGGGGAAGAAAGTCATTCCCGACAGAGAGAGCCTTAGAAGTTGGGGGTTGGGGATGGAAGTGTGAAGTACATCTGGGGAACTTCACATTCTGAGGTTCTGTGTGGCTGGAGTATGTAGTAGGGGGATCGGCAGGGCCTGAGATGCAGCTGGAGAAGGAGATGGAGCCAGATTACAGAAGACTGGACTTATCAGGGTAAAGGTTTTAGACTCTCCAATAGGCAGTGGGGGGCCAAGGAAGGCTCTAGTGCAGGAGAAAAGTATGACGAGACTTGCATTTTGGATGGATTACTGGGAACTGGAACGACGAGATCAGATTGGAAGGATGCAATGGAATGGATGCAGGACAATCTGGAAGCACAGGGTGAGAGTTCAGTTGAGGGGACTGAGGGTCTAAAATGGGGCAAGAGCAGTGGAAGTGGGGAAGACAGGGCGGATGGGAGAGACCTAGTCAGAGGATGTCCAGGACCTAGGCACTTGAAGGATGTGTTTGGTGAGGTGTTGAAAGGAGCCCAGGTTTCTGGTGTGGTTGCTTTGAAGGATGAGGAATAGAGGAGGAAGCTTTGGCGTGAAAGATCCTGAATTCAGCATTGGCCATGTTGAACTTGAGCTACCTGTGGGGAACGCACAAGGAGAGGTCTGGGTGCGGGCTGAGGACGGAGTCAGAGCAGAGGCTGGAGCATGGAGTAGGGGGAACGAGCACCCAGGGAGCATGTGTAGACCTAGAAGAAAACAGAACTCAGGTAGGACCCTTACGAGCACTGATATTTAAGGTAGTGGTTGAAGCAGAGAAGTCTGAGGAATGGCCAGAGGGTTGGAGAATCAGGAGAGGGCGAAACCATGAGAACAGGAAGTTTCAGTGAGGGAGTGGTGGGTGGTGTGAAGTAAGGGCTAAAGTGTGTCTGTTAGATTTGGCAACAGGAAAGTCACCTGATGAGGATGGTTCTAAAAGAGAGTGGAAACTGAAATCTGAAGTCATGGTTTCAAAATATGGGTTTTATTATTAGGCATGGCAAGGCCAACAGATCAGAAGATGACCACCATTGAAAAGATGGTTTGTTATAATCACAGACCTCAAGAGGAAAGGGCATGCCGCAGGGTGGGGCCACACTGGGGAGCACTGGGCTGGTCAGAGGCACGTGGGGGAGGAGCCATTGTGGGCAAGAGCCTTTATTGTGATTTCTGAGGGAATGAACGGGCAAGGCAGGGTGTGCAGGTTTCAGGTTGGCTAGTTAGAATAATTTCGGCAGGCTCTGGGCATAGGGACTGTCCTTAGTTGTGTGGTACTTGGCCTTGGGTGATTAAGGCAGGTGGCAAGTGGCCCAGCGTGTGAGAGCCGATGAAGGAAGTGGTTGGGGGGGTGTGGACTCTGGATTGGTTAGGTCAGGAAGTTGTGTCCTTTCTCTAGGAGTTGGCTAATGCTGGCTGGGGTGGTCACCTCAGATACTAAAGCACCAAAATACAGAAAACAAAATACATGATCAATAGAATCACGGACTGAGGAGTGAGTGTGGAGACAAGATTGAAGTGGTAAAGCAGAGAGGAACCTTGTAGATGAGGGGCTGCAGTGGGAGTCTCACGGGGCCCCTTCTCTCATGGGGGTGGGGGAGATGCGTAGCAGGCTGCCGTGTCACAGGGTGACTGAGACAGGGCCAGGGTCTTCTGTGGAGGCCAGGACCTGCCCTCTGGTGAGATCTTCGTTGTGCCTGTCTGCTGGGCAGCAGCACCTGGCATTGATACTCCAGGGCATGGGCTGTAAGGTGCTTGGACTGTAAGGTGCTTGGACTGTCTGCCTCAACCTCAGCATTTTGGTTTAGCTTAGGCTTAGCAGTTCTTAGTCTGCAACTTGCCAGAAAGGGCTGTCTGAGAGGTGAGAATGACCCCCTGAGGCTTGATTCAGGCTCTTCTTCATTAAGGAGAAAATGAATTAGCATTTCTTTTGGCAGTAATAGCACAAACAAAACTCATAAGACAATCCTTAAGGAATGCTAGAAGAGTTAGCTTTTTTTTGAGTCAGAGTCTCACTCTGTCAACCAGGCTGGAGTGAAATGGCAGGATCACAGCCACCGCAGCCTTGACTTGCTGGGCTCAGGGGATCCTTCTACTTCAGTCTTCCAGGTAGCTAAGACTATAGGTGCATGCCACCATGCTGGCTAATTTTTAAAAAAAATTTATTGTAGAGATGAGGTCTCACTATGTTTCCCAGGCTGGCCTTGAATTCCTGAGCTCAGGCAATCCTCTCACCTTGGCCTCTCAAAGTGCTGAGATTACTGGCGTGTGCTATCGCACCTAGCCTTTTTTTTTGAGTTGGAGTCTCACTGTTTTGTCCAGGCTGGATTGCTGTGGCACACTCATGGCCACCCCAGTGTCAACCTGCTGGGCTCTGGCAAATTCTTCCACCTCAATCTTCCAAGTAGCTGGAACTGTAGGTGCACGCTACCACGCCTGGCTAATTTTTGATTTATTGTAGAGACGGGATCTCGCCAAGTTGCCCGGGCTGGTCTCGAACCTTTGGGCTCAGGCTGTCCACTCGCCTCGGCCTCCCAAAGTGCTGGGATTACAGGCTGAGCCACTGAGTGCAGCACCTTTTTTTTTTAAATTAGTTTTTTTGGGAAAAAAAAATAGATCCCACAGTTGTCTGAGGCCACTTCCACCTCAACTTTCCACTATCAGGACCCATGTCAGCAAAACTGCTTTGTAAGCAAGCTGCAGCCTCCTGATTTATGAGCTGTAATATCCCCACCTCCTCTGAAGAGGCTGACAAGTACCCAACAGCCCTTGCCAGCTGGCTTCAGCCAGTAGGTTGCAGCATGCAAATGGAGCATGTTGCAGACCTCTGGGTCAGGCCTTTCCCAAGCCAGGGGAAATTCAGCTCTTGGATGGGGAAGAGAAACAAAGTCAGAAATACTTTCTTGATGTTAGAGTATTTCTGCTGCTCCTTGGCAGGAAGAAGAGGAGGAGAATGTTGTGGGTGTTCATTTTTCCAAAGTGCACTGTATGGGAAAGCATGTGAGTTTCAGCTTCTCTGGGTGAGCGGCCCAGGAGTCCACCTGATGGGGTACATGTGTGCATATGTGTGTATGTACTCAGATGTGGGGGTGGGGGACAGTTGGAGCACGCTGCTCACCCAAGTAGACCCTCAGCTCTGGACACCCCTCTGTTTCGCTCGCCCAGACAGATGTCTGTCCTTCGATTCTCCCAGGGGAGGAAATCTTTCTCAGCCAAATGCTGGGAGTCATCCTCTCACCTTCCAGCCATTCATCCAAGTTTGGATTCTGTCTGCAAAATGGTCCTTGGAGCCACCTCTTCATTTCCATCCTCATTGACCTGGCCCTAGCCCTGGTCTTCATCTTCTCACTTGCTTGGATTATTGAAGTTGCATGCTAGCTGGTATCCCATCTCTAGACTCTTCTTCCCCATTACTACCAGAATGAGTTTTCCCCCCAAAACTATGTTTGTTTGTTTTAAAAATCATATACTTAAGCTGGGCATGGTGGTTGACACCTATAATCCCAGCACTTTGGGAGGCTCAGGTGGGAGGATTGCTTGAGCCCAGGTGTTCAAGACCAGCTTAGGCAATATAGCAAGACCACGTGTCTATAAAAAGTCAATGAAAAAAATTAAATACTTAAAAAATGGTAATACATGCATGTGGTTTCAAATATGATGGTGGAAAGAACACAGAGTAGAAAGTAAATCATCAACGCTTGTCTTCCATCCATTGGTATAATTGTTAGCAATCATGTAACATTCCAGAAATACTCCATGAATGTAACAATATTAGCAAATTTTTTCTTTTGTGGGAAACACCAAATGTAGTCTATTATACATTTTGTTGGGCGCCTTGCCTTTTTTCAGTGAACGTCTCTTATGCGTTATTATGGTTCAGGACATAGAAAGTTAACTTTTTAAATCCGTTGAATAATGTTACATTTTATGGCCATAATACAGTATATTTAACCAGTCTCAATGGCTATTTAGGTGACCTAGAAACTATGCTATTACAATCAATGTTTCAATGAATGCTTTATACAAATATAATTTTATTTGTGTTTGATCTAGTCACAGAAAAAAATCCTTAGAATGTGAGTGCCTTTAACCATTATTACTAAATATTTAATTCAATTTAAATTATTAAATGTTTTCTTTGCAAAAGATGAAAAGCAGGCTTCTATCTTCAGTCCAGAACTCTTCCCTGAGCACTGACCCATTGATCAGCTGTTACTTAATATGTCTACATTCGTATCTCAAATCATTTACTATGTCCTAAATCAACCTCCAGTCCTACCTATCAAATGAATGGAACCCCTATCCACACAGTTGCTTAAGCCCAAATACCTGCAGTTGTCCGTGATTTCTCCAGCTCCTTCCTGTGTGTGCCACTTTCCACTAATTCTCATTTTTGCCTACTTCTCTGCATGCTTTTGCATTGTCAGTGGCCTTTGAGCTTCTCAGCCCCCTCCAGCTGCAGTCCCCCACAGGAGTAATTTTACTACAACCCCTCAGAGCTTACATCATCTTCCGTCTGGATGAATGCAGTCATTGTGAGGGAAGGTGGCTTGCAAAGCACTTGCTCTGTGCCAGACACTGTTCTAGATGTATTACAAACAGGAGTTGCTTTTCCTTCTCCCAACCACTCTCAGGGTAGGAGTATTATTATTATGCCCATTTTACAAACGGGGAAGTTAAGGTACAGAGTAGTTCATCAAATCGTAAGGGGCAGAACTCTTCAGCACTATTCCCTGCTGTTCTTTGAACCTCCTAAATAACCCTCTGCTTCTTGTGCCTCTTGCACGCTGTTCTTCAACATCAATCAGATCATGGCCCACCCCTCTTTAAACCCTTCAGTTGGCTCCATGTTCTCCCGTTTCTCTTAAAAGGAAACTCACTCCTACAAGGTGCTACATACGACCTCTCTGCATTAGCACCGTCTTCCTTACCAACATCACACCTGATGGTCTTTCTTTTGGTCTCTGGATATTTTGGCTCTTTCCCACTTCAGGGCCCTGGAACACACTCTTGGTCTGGTACAGCGTTTTTCTACTGGGGCTATTCCTCTCACCCTCCTCTCTCTTCCCTCCCCCTGGGGACATTTGACCAAGTCTGGAGAAATTTTTGGTTGTCACAACTCGGGTGAGTTGGGGGGGGTGCTGGCATCTAGTGGGTAGAAGCCATGGATGCTACTTAACATCATATGAGGTGCAGGACAGTCCCCACAGCAAAGAATTATCTGTCTTAAAATGTCAATCAATAGCCAGGTATGGTGGCTTAAATCTATAATCCCAGCACTATGGGAGGCTGAGGAGAGAGGATTGCCTGAGGTTAGGGGTTCGTGACTAGCCTGGGCAACTTGGTGAGACCTCGTCTCCACAATAAATAAATAAATAATTAGCCAGGCATGGTGGTGCATGACTATAGTTCCAGCTACTTGGAAGGCTAAGGCAGAAGGATCGCCTGAGCCCAGCAGGTCAAGGCTGTGGTAGCCATGAGCGTGCCACAGCACTCCAGCCTGGGTGACAGACTCCAACTCAAAAAAAAAAGTCAACCAGGTACGTGGTCAGCCTGTATCCGCCCTTTGAGCTGAGTTGGTGATTGCCTGAGCCCGCGGATTCGGAGACGCCTCAGCACCCATCTCTACAATAAATCAAAAATTAGCCGGGCGTGGTAGCCATGCCTTAATTCCGGCTACTTGGAAGGCTAGTGGAAGGATCGCCGAGCCCAGCAGGTCGAGGCTGCGGTGGCCGGAGCGGCCACTGCACTCCAGTCTGGGCGACAGAGTGAGACTCCAACTCAAAAAAAAAAAAAAAAAAGTCAATCAATAGTTGATAAACCCTGGTCTAGAAATCACTTCCCTTTATCTTTACATGATTCATTCCTTTTCATGCTGTAGATTTGGGCTGAAAACATCACCTCCCTAGAAATGTCTCCCTGATTCTCTTATTTAAAGGAGAACGGGCCTCAAGCTCCACCCAAGTTTCCTCTGTTTTTTTCCTAATTATGTTTGGTTTATTTTGTTCGTTTTCTTAGTTTCCTGGGCTTAGTGCTTAGACCACTGTTTCTAACCATCTTTTTTTTTTTGAGTTGGAGTTTGAGGCTGAGGCAGGAGAATTGCTTGAGCTCAGGAGTTCAAGACCAGCTTGGGCAACATAGCAAGAGCTTGTTGCCACAAAAAATAAAATAAAAGTTGGCAGGGTGATGGGGCAAGCCTATAGTTCCAGCTACTTGGGAGGCTAAAGTGGGAGGATCGCTTGAGTCCAGGAATTTGAGGTTGTGTGGGCTGTGATTGTGCCACCGCACTCCAGACTGGGCAACAGAGTAAGACCTTGACTCAAAAACAAAAAACAAAACAAAACAAAACAAAAACAGACCAGCTGGGTGAAGTAGCTCACACTTGTAATCTCAGTGTTTTGGGAGGTCAAGGAAGGAGGATCACTTGAGGCTAGGAGTTCGAGACCAGCCTGGGTAACATAGCAAGAACCCAGTCTATATAAAAATAAATAAATAGCAGGCGTGGTGACACCGCCTGTAGTCCCAGTTACTGGGGAGGCTACGTTGGAAGGATCACTTGAGCTCAGGAGTTTGAGGCTGCAGTGAACTATGATTGTACCACTGCACTCCAGCTTGGGCCACAGAGTGAGACTTGGTCTTTAAAAAAAAGAAAAATAGGCTGGGCATGGTGACTCAAGTCTATAATCCCAGCACTTTGGGAGGCTGAGGCAAGAGGATTTCCTGAGCCCACAGGTTTGAGACCAGCCTAGGCAACATGGGAGACCTCATCTCTACAAAAAAATCAAAAAATTAGCGGGGTGTGGTAACACACACCTGTAGTTCTGGCTAGTTGGAAGGCTGAGGCAGAAGGATCAGCTGAGCCCAGCAGGTCGAGGCTGTGGTGGCTGTGAGCATGCCTCTGCACTCCAGCCTGAGTGACAGAGTGAGATTCCAACTCATACACACACACACACACACACACACACACACACACACACACAAATAAATAAAGTAAAAGAAAAATACAAAGCACAAACCCTAGTGAGGTAGTCTAGACTTTCTTATTTGGGTCATGCATAGTCTTTAAAAATTCATCCTAATATATGTATTTTTAGTTTTACTGTGATTGAGATCTAGTTTTACCTTACATTTTCTAATCTATTTGTGTTATCATGGAAGTAGGCACCTACATTTGAGAAGCACATTTATTGAATTGGAAAGAGCTGCCAATTGATGTTGAGTGAATTAAGTATTTGCAAAATGCTTCTAGACTCTCTTGATTTAATATCATGTGTGATCATGTATGTAGTTATTTAAATAAATTTGAATTTAAACTAGTTAAAATTAAATAAAATTAAAAATTCAGTTCCTCAGTTACATTTTTAAAATTATTATTATTTTTCTTATCTCCTCTGTCCTCAGAAGTTCAATGAGCTACATTTCAAGTCCTCAATAGCCAATTGTGACTGATAGCTACCATATTCGACAGTGAATATATAAAACATTGCTAATATTGCAGAAATTTCTATTGGACTGAGCTGTTTTAAAATGTAAGTCCTTAGGAGGGAGAGAAAAAATATAGTCCCATTTTGGAGTAAAGTATAACTATTACATTTATATTCATATAGATATATAATTTTTACACATTTTAAATATGTTATCATTTTTTAAAAATTAATTTTTATCTTTGTAGAATGTACCTCTCATAGCTGGATAGGAAATGTTAAGTTATCAAAATAAAAAATGACCACATTCTTTGGAGAAATCCCTACATTGCTGTATTTTTTTTATTTTTTGAGTTGGAGTCTCACTCTGTCACCCAGACTGGAGTGCAGTGGCATGCTCATAGCCGCTGCAGCCTCTACTTGCTGGGCTCAGGCGATCCTTCTGCCTAAGCTTTTCAAAGGACCACCATACCTGGCTAAATTTTTTTGGTGATTTGTTGTAGAGACGGGGTCTTGCCATGTTACCCAGGCTGGTCTCGAACCCCTGAGCTCAGGTAATCCTCTTACTTCCACCTCCTGAAGTGCTGGAATTACAGGTGTGAGCCACCGCACCTGGCTCATTGCTATATTTTTTTTAAATGCACTGCTTCATAAAATACAGTCATATACTGCATAACAGTGACTTAGTCAAAGATGTACCACATATGCAATGATGCTCCTATAAGATTATAATACTAGTGTATTTTTACTGTACCTTTTCTATGTTTAGATATGTTTAAATACACAAATACCATTGTGTTACAGTATTCAGTCAGAAACATGCTGTAGAGGCATGTAGCCTGGGAGCAATAGGCTGGACCATATTCCCTAGGCTGTAGTAGGCTATACCATCTAGGTTTGTGTAAGTACACTCTATGATGTTCACATGATGACGAAATCACCTAATGACACATTTCTCAAGACATATCCCTGTTGTAAAGCAATGCATGACTATATATTTGAAGAGTTCGTATTTCATCCGAAGGAAAGTGATACAGTCTTTTTTTTTTTTGAGTTGAAGTCTCACTCTGTCGCCCAGACTGGAGTGCAGTGGTTGCTCCCAGCCACCGCAGCCTCAACCTGCTGGGCTCCGGCGATCCTTCCGTCTCAGCCTTCCAAGTAGCTGGAACTACAGGCGCGCGCTATCATGCCTGGCTAATTTTTTTTTTTAAATTTATTGTAGAGATGAGGTCTCGCCAAGTTGCCCAGGCGGGTCTCGAACCCACGGGTTCAGGCAATCCACTCACCTCAGCCTCCCAAAGCACGGGATTATAGGCTGAGCCACCGAGCCTGGCTGTGATACAATCTTAAAACTTTTTTTCATGATGGAAGAGCATCTGACTTCATAAACTAATCCTCTAGGAGTGCAAGAAAGAGTACTGGGGCCAGGTGCCGTGGCTCACCCTCTAATCCCAGCACTTTGGGAGGGTGAGGCGAACGGATTGCCTGAGCCTGGGGGTTTGAGACCAGCCTGGACAACTTGGTGAGATCTCGTCTCTACAATAAATAAAAAAAAAAACTAGTCAGACATGGTGGCATGCGTCTATAGTTCCAGCTACTTGGAAGACTGTGGCAAGGAAGGCTGCGGTGGCCATGAGTGTGCCACTGATTCCAGCCTGGGCGACAAGAGTGAGACTCCAACTCAAAAAATAAAAAAAATTTAAAAAAGAAAGAAAGTACTGGGGACATACTTTCTCTCCATTCCTATTCCCATTTTCAGCCCCCCCCCCCTTTTTTAAGAGTGCAGGGCTGTTGCTTTGTACACCTTCACTCAGTTTGGGGTTGTTTGGCATTTCCTCACCATTACATGCAGTGGAATTGCTGGGTCATGTGAAAATTTTATTTTTAACTTTTTGAGGAAATGCCCAACTGTTTTGCATGGAGAGAGGCTGTACCATTTTATATTCTACCCTCAATATGCAAAGGTACCAGTGTTTCTACATCCTTGCGAACTACTTTTTTTCTCCTTTTCCTCCTCCCCGCCCTCCTCTCCCTCCTTCTCCTCCTCCTCCTTCTTTGCCCTCTTCTTCTCCTTCTCTGCCTTCTCCTCCATTTCATCTTCTTCTGAAATGTACACTCAAGACAAAAAAAAATACGGTACATATACACAATGGAATATTATGCAGCCATAAAAAAGGACAAATATATGGACTTTGCAGCAACTTGGATGGATTTGGAGTTGATCATACTTGGTGATATATCGCAGAAGCAAAGAACAGAGTTCCATATGTTCTCACTCACAAGCGGACCTTGAACAATGATAATGCTATCAGAAAGCAATTGGCATTAATGGGAAACTGGGGAGGGAGTGGGATTGGCAGTTGAGGAAAACTACTAGGGGTGGGAGGGGCATA
Organism: Cephalopachus bancanus; assembly: GCA_027257055.1. Taxonomy (NCBI): domain Eukaryota; kingdom Metazoa; phylum Chordata; class Mammalia; order Primates; family Tarsiidae; genus Cephalopachus; species Cephalopachus bancanus. Next base: position 395,623 of record JAPVLO010000276.1, read on the forward strand.
CCTCATCAACAAGGGTACCTGCATGATCAATATTTATATACCTAACCCTGAATTGTACCCCACATCTTTATAATAAAAATATTAAAAAAAAAAAAAAACGTGCACTTACCTTTGCCAACTCAGAAAACAAAAGAGAAAAAGACCTCTCCAGAAATGAATGTGGCTAAGGATTATGGGCCTAGGATGTGCCCGTTATTTGGGTCCTCCTGAGAGTCCCCATTTTGAACTCTGGCCACTAAGCTTTATTTAGATCCTTAGCAGATAATGTGGGGCCCTGAGTCCCTACCCACTGAGTGACCTACCTCACTCAGGGGACCAGGAGCCTGCAGAAATTTAGAGACTGAATGGAGTATCAGGGAAGAGCAAGGGTCTGGTTTGTGATACCTGAGGCTCAGGTCACTTCAGGAGGCCCCAAACTCTGCAGGAGGCACCTGTGCATATTTGTGTTTCTGAGTTGGTTCTGGGGTTGGAGTCAATGAGAGGAAGGTGCAGACCGATTCCCCCTTGATGACTGATCAGACAGTGTTTGTGCTGGTTTCCCAATGGTGCTTTATTGAAACTGAGAGCCAGGACTGAGGGAAGGCAAGTGAGGCAGTTGTCTGAGGTACAAGATTGAAAAGTGTCTTAGTTTGCTCAGGCAAAATGCCTTAGATTGGATAATTTATAAACAATAAAAATTTATTTCTCACAGTTCTGTAGGCTGGGAAGTCCAAGATCAAGACATCAGCAGATTCAGGGTCTGATGAGGAGCCGTTCTTCATAGATGGTGGCTTTTTGCTGTGTCCTTACATGATGGAAGAGGCAAATAAGCTTCCTTAGGCCTCTTTTATAAGGGCACTAATCCTATTCATAAGGGCAGTGTCCTCATGACCTAATCACCTCTCAAAGACCCCACCTCTCAATACCATCACCTTAGGAGTTAAGCTTCACTGTGAATTTTGGGGGACACACACATTCAGATCATAGCAAAGGCGATCCCCAAAATCCCAGTAACCAAGACAAATAATATTTTAATGCCAATGTTTTAAAAAATAAAATAAATGCAAAAACGCCTGATGAATAAAATGTCAATATTTTAAATAAAGACAAGATCTGACCTTACACTTGCATGATGCACCTCACTGACATCACCCTTACCGTGGCCCTGTCACTGGATAAAAGCTATCATTACCACTTGAAAGGCAGCAAGTAGGACTTACTATTTGTTTATTTATTTATTTGTTTATTTATTTATGGACAGAATTTCACTCCAAGTCGCTCAGGCTGGAGTGCAGTGGCATGATCATGGCTCAAGACAGCCTCAACCTCCTGGGCTCAGGTGATCCTTCCACCTCAGTCTCCCAAGCAGCTGGGACTACAGGTGTGTGCTTAGGCTGGTCTCGAACTCCTGGGTTCAAGCAGTCCTCCTGCCTTGGCCTCTCAAGGTGCTAGGATTACAGGTGTGAAACATGACCCCTGGACTAGGACTTACTCTAAAACAAAACAGAACTTTCTTTTATTGGAGTATAAAATACATAGACAACAGTGCACAAATCACCAGTGTATACATATATATAGTTTAATGAATTTTTACAAATTTGCACACAATTGCACCCGGTGCCCAGCCCAAGAAACTGAGTTGACCAACTTCCCACAGAGCCTGCCCTCATGCCTGTCTAGGCACTAACCCTACCTCAAAGTAAAGCTAACTCCTAGCCTGACTTTATTTTCATTTTTTTATTGAAATGAAATTTATGCCAACATAACATTAACCTACTTAAAATATACAATTCAGAAGCATCTTGTATTCTTACAGTGTTGTGCAGTCACCATTTCTATTAAGTTCCAAAACATTTTTATCTCCCCAAAGAAAACATTGTACCCATTAAGCAATCACTTTTCATTTCCTCTGCCCCTGGCTTCTGGCAGTCACCAATCTGCTTTTTACCTCTAGGAATTTATCTATTCTGGAATTTCATAGAAATGAAATCACCAGCTGGGCTTGGTGGCTCAGCCTGTAATCCCAGCACCTTGGGAGGCTGAGGCGAGTGGATTGCCTGAGCCCGCGGGTTCGAAACCAGCCCGGGAAACTTGGTGAGCCCTTGTCTCTACAATAAAAAACTAGCCAGGCATGGTAGTGCGCTCCTGTAGTTCCAGCTACTTGGAAGGCTGAAGTGGAAGGATTGCTGGAGCCCAGGAGATCAACACTGGGGTGACTGTGAGCGTGCTACTGCACTCCAGCCTGGGCAACAGAGTGAGACTCCAACTAAAAAAAAAAAAATGAAATCACCTTTTATGTCTAATTATTTTACTTAGCATAATGTTTTCAAAGTTTATCCATGTTTTAGCACATATCAGCACTTCCTTTCTATGCTGCATAATATTGTATGAATATGCCACATTTTCTTTTATCCATTTGTTTGTGGATAGACTTTTGAGTTATTTCCATGTTTTGGCTGCTGTGAATAGCGCTGTTATGAACATTAGTATACGAGTATGCAAGTGTTTGTTTGAATAGCTGTTTTCAATTCTTTTGAGTATCTACCTAGAAGTGGAATTGCTGGGGCATGTGAAAATTTTATGCTTAGTTTTTTGAGGAAGTACCCAACTGTTTTGCATGGAGGGAGGCCACACCATTTTACACTCCACCCTCAATGTGCAAAGGTTCCAGTGTTTCCACATCCTTGCAAACCACTTATTTTTTTCTCCTCCTCCTCCTCCTTCTTTGCCTTTTTCTTCGCCTCCCTCCCCCCTCCCATCAATCTAGTAGTTGTGAAGTGGTATCTCATTGTGGTTTTGATTTTCATTTTGCTAATGGCTAATAATGTTAAGTATCTTTATGTGTCTATGGGCCATTTGTTCTTCTTTGGAGAAATGTCTATTCAAGACTTTGCCCATTTTAAGAAATTGAGTTGTTAGTCTTTTTGTTGTTGAATTTTAAGAGTTCTTTATATACTCTGGATACTAGACAATTTCACGTTACAGGATTTACAAATATTTTCCCACACTCTGTAGGTTGCTGTCTTAGTCTGCTCAAGCTGCCATAATGAAATACTACAGGCTGAATGGCTTGAACAGCAGAAATTAATTTTCTCACAGTTTTGGAGGCTAGAAGTCCATGATCAAGGTTCTAGCCAATTCAGTTTCTAGTGAGGACTTGCTTCCTGGCTTGTAGACTGTTGTCCATTTCTGGTGTCCTCTATAACCTTTCATCATGTGGGAGTGGGGTGGGGAGCAAGGGAACTATCTGTCTTTTCTTATGAGGACGCTAATCCTGTCGGACCAGGGCCCCAACCTATGACCTCAACCAACCTTTATTTCTTTCTTAAGGCCCCATCTCCAAATATAGCCATACTGGGGGTTAGGAATTCAGCATGAATTTGGGGGGACACAAACATTCAGTACATAACAGTTGTCTTTTCACTTTTTTTATAATGATGTCGTTTGATGTACAAAAGTTTTTAATTTTAGTGAAGTCCAGTTTACCTATTTTTTTCTTTGATTGCTTATGCTTTTGGTATCATATCTATGAATCCACAGTGAAATCCAGGGTCATGAAGATTTACCCTTGTGTTTTTTTTTTCTTCTAAAAGTTTTATAGTTTTGGACCTTACACTTAGGTTGTTGATCCATTTAGAGTTAATTTTTGTGTGTGATATGACACAGGGCTCTAACTTCATTCTCTTGCATTCTTTTTGGTCCCAGAATTATTTGTTGATGACTATCTTCTCCCTATTGAATAATCTTGGCAATCCTTGTCGAAGATTAATTGGCCATAGGTGTATGGGTTAATTTCTGGACTCTCAGTTCTGTTCCATTGGGCTATAGGTCTGTCCTTATGCCAGTACCTCACTGTGTTGATTACTGTAGCCTTGAATTAAGTTTTGAAAATGGAATGTGTGAGTCTGCTAGGCTGACCTTTATCACTTTGGATGAATTTTGCCTAGTTTAGCAATTTATATAAATGAAAAAGAATATATGTACTTTTTGTGTCTGTGTTCTTCCTCTTATTATTATGCTTGAGAGCTACCTTTTCAAGTTAAAAGCATTTTAATTAAATAGCCCTTTTAAATGATTTAAAAAATTCACAGAAGCCGGGCTCGGTGACTCAGCCTGTAATCCCGCGCTTTGGGTGGCTGAGGTGAGTGAATTTGGGTGGCTTTGGGTGGCTGAGGTGGCTTCGAGACCTGCCTGGGCAAATTGGTGAGACCTCATATCTACAATAAATCAAAAAATTAGCCAGGTGTGGTAGCACACGCCTGTAGTTCCAGCTATTTGGAAGGCTGAGGCAGAAGGATCGCTGGAGCCCAGCAGGTCGAGGCGGTAGTGGCCAGGAGTGTGCCACTATACTCCAGTCTGGGCCACAGAGTGAGACTCCAACTCAGGGGAAAAAAAAAAAAAATTCGGGCAACCCCTTTGGGTCCCCTCCCACTGTGGGAGCTGTTCTGTCCTCTCAATAAATCCTGCTTTCACAAAAAAAAAAAAAAGAAAAAGAAAAAAAAGGAAAAAGAAGAAAAAGAGAAAAAGAAAAAGAAAAAAAATTCACAAAAGATGAAAAAATTAAAGTGAAAAGCAATGTTGAGATCCCCAATGTGACCAATTTCTTGAGCATTTCTGGAGAGAAGCTGTAGGCACGAGCAAGCCTTTGACTGTACCTTTCCTGCCCAAAGAGATGGTAACACATGCTACACACAGAAGAGCCCACTTTCTAAATATTTCCTCAGTTTACTTTCTCTCCATTCCTATTGCCATTTTCAACCCATTGTTTAAAAGAGTGCAGGACTGTTGCTTTGTAGATGGTCACTTGCTTTGGGGTTGTCTGGCATTTCCTCATCATTACATGTAGTGTATGCATTTTGGGGAGTACAGATCCCAGAAGTGAGTGTGTGTGCTTCTCAGTGCATCACCTCATAGCTACCTTATGCCAGTTGCTATTCTTACAGGTGAAGTGAAGTTTGATCACCTGGTTAAGGTGGAGTCTGTCATGTTTCTCCACTGCAAAATTATCCATTTTTCTTTTGCAATTAATAATAAATCTGGCTGGGCACAGTGGCTCACACCTGCAATCCCAGCACTTTGGGAGGCCAAAGCAGAAGCAGAAGGATTGCTTGAGCCCAGAAGTTCAAGACCAGCCGGGGCAACATAGTGAGATCTCGTTTTTACAAAAAATAGCCAGGTGTGGTCATGCACGTCTGTAGTCCCAGCTACTGGGGAGGTTGAGGTGAGGGGATTGCTTGAGCCCAGGAATTGGAGCCACGATTGCCACTGTGCTCCACTGTGCTCATCTCAAAAACAAAACAAAGCAAAAAAGCCAGTAATCTGTGAGGATAATTTTTGAGGTAATATGTATCTTGTTCCTCATAAAATATTCACTTAAAGGTTTTAACATTCACCCATGATTTTTGCCTGAATCAATGTTTACTGCAATTAACGACAAAATGGTTTGCATTAATTTTCTTTGTAGTGTCCTTGAGTTCTGCTGTGCTCTACAGCCAGACAGGCTCAGTAACACTGTGGGGTACCTCTTGCAATGCTTCTATCTGTGTCTGGTTCCTGAAATATGGCCTACCATCTCCAGAAGGATCAGCTTGTAGTCCCAGGGGAAGAATGAAGACCCAGGAGGAGTGAGAAATTTGGGACCCAGGGTGACAACATCAGATACACTGAACTTGCCTCCATGTTCCCACTTCTGGCTCCAGAGAAATCAGATGGCCACTGGTAAGGCTGGTGCTATTTTGTGTAGCTTCTGTACCTTGAACTTTCTTATCTCAGAGATCATGTCTCTGGTCTTCTTTTGTTCTAAAGTCTTATCAGGATCTTTTTTTCCTCTGGACAGAGAGTACAGTTCTTCAATTGTGAAAGCACATTTGGACCCTTGGCTCTAGGACTCCAATTTCTAGAGCAAGTTGTCCTCCGGAATCAACTCTAGATTAAGAGTTGTTCTTACATACCTTGATGAGGGCATATAATTAGGAGAAGGTATGGCTGGGACGAAACCACCTGGCTTCTCTACCTTGATTCTCTTTGCCCATGATGTTGGCTTGGTTCTAAGGCCTCTGTAGGTTCTGGTCTTCTTGGAGTAGGTGCCCATATCTTTGCATTTGAAACCAAATTTTTATTCTACACTCTTCAGCTTGCCTTCCTTCCTTCCTTCCTTCCTTCCTTACTTCCTTCCTTCCAATATAGTATTTATCTTCCCTCTGTCAAATCCTGAGCCAACCACTTTCCCTGGGCCACTTGGGAGCTACAGAACAAGCAACACACAGGGCAGAGGAGACATAGGAGAAAGAACATTGGGATGTGGAGATGGCTCCTTCACATGGTGAAGAGGATGAGAAAGGCTGCCCTCAGGCAAAAGAACCCCATGGCCTCAGATAGGGCAAAACCAGAATGGTATAGGAGAAGAGAACTGTTGCTTCAGAGAAGAATTCCTGGTATAGCCAGCGATGAGGCTCTCAATCACAGTCCCAATCCCAGCCTCAGAGCCAGCCACCCCAACTGTGGCAGCTCCAGCCCTAATAAACTTAGCTGCTGTGTTGATGTCCCTTGAAATGGCACTGGTTGGAAGCTGCAGCTAGGGACAAGTGAGGTAAGGGGACATGAGACTACCAGGCTACTGAAGCTCTGATCCGGCAGTGTGTCTGGTTCATTTCATCACCATTTGAGACAGTGAGAGTGCTCTTGACCTAGGAGGTGGTGGAGATGAACTTGGAGCAGGCATACATTTTCAGGGGATAAGGGACTGTGGCAGGAGAGCTGCTCCCAGTACAAAGAAGACAGAGCCAGTGTTGCTTTCTAAAGCAATTTTTTGTTTGGAAGCATAGCCTGGGTGAGGTTTTTGGTTGAATTGTTGACGAGGATTTTCAATGGATACTCTGAATTTGGTGTTCCTGTTCCTACCATGTGTAGCTCCATTCTTGTTTGGAGAGTTGCCCTGGGGCATGTGGGAAGAGGTCCTGACATTCATCCTAGGATGCTCTAGGCAGAGGCATCTTCTAAAAATGCAAATATGACTAATTTGTGCCCGACTGAAGATCCTTGCTGTCCAATACCTACAGCGTCCCCACCTTTAGGCTTCCAGCCCCTGGATCTGCAGATCCATGTATGCATCAAGCACTGTCATGTTCATCTTTATTTAGTCCCAAAGATATGGGATATGAATAATTTATGAAGAGATCATTATAACTAATAATACACACAAAGCATTGCTGGATTCACTGTAGTTTTTGTTGTTATGCATTTTAATCTGTGGATTCTAAATATGTGATCGTTGTATCAGGGGATACTCAAATTATTTTGACATTAAAAAGGGGATTCTTATTCAGACACTGGGATGTTATTTAGACACAAAAAGAAATGAGTTCTCAACCCATGAAAAGACATGGAAGAATTGTTAACGCATATTGTTTAGTGAAATAAGCCAATCTGAAAGGGCTACATACCGTATGATTCCAACTAAATGACATTCTGGAAAAGGCAAAATTATGAAGATAATAAAAGATCAGTGGTTTCCAGGGTTTGAGGTGTGTGAGCAACGAATAGGCACAGCATGGATAATTTTTACAGCAGTGAAACTATTCTGTATGATACTGTAATGGTGGATCCGTGACACTATGCATTCATCAAAACCCATGGAATGTACAACACCCATGGTGAACCCTAATGTAAACCATGGACTTTGGGTAATAATAATGTGTCAGTAATGTAAGTTCATCAGTTGCGTGAAACCTACCACTCTGGTGGATGATGTTGACAGTGGGGGTGTCTGTATGTGTGTAGGGGATGGGGGGTATGGGAACTGTCTGTATTTTCTGCTCAAATTTTCTGAGAACCTAAAACTGCTCTACAAAATACATTCCATTAATTTTTTTTTTTAAAAAGGAGTTCTTGTATTCAAAAAATATTGGAATGCCTTCTGGATAAAGTTCAAACTCCTTTGTGTGCTGGGCCATGCGTGATTGGGCTCAGTGCCCATCCTGCCCCCACACCCAGCGAGACATGATGTGCTCTAGTCACACTGGTTCCCTTGTTGTGCAGTTCTTCCTTGCATCATGCCTTTGTCATTCTCTATTGCACAGGGCTCACTCTTTTGTTCCTTTGCCTGGTGAAACCCTACATGTTCTTAGGCTCAGCTCAAATGTCTGGTGTGTCCTGTTCTGGGCAAAACTTTGTCCCCAAGTCTCTTTCATCAGCATACTTTATTGTATTATTATTATTATTTTATTTATTTTTTTTTTGAGTTGGAGTCTCACTCTGTCGCCCAGACTGGAGTGCAGTGGCCGTTCCCGGCCACCGCAGCCTCGACCTGCTGGGCTCCGGCTATCCTTCCTCCTCAGCCTTCCAAGTAGCTGGAATTACAGGCGTGCGCTACCACGCCCGGCTAATTTTTTGATTTATTGTAGAGATGAGGTCTCACTGCCCAGGCGGGTCTCGAACTCGCGGGCTCAGGCAATCCACTCACCTCAGCCTCCCAAAGGCACGGGATTACAGGCTGAGCCACCGAACCCAGCTATTGTATTATTTTATTTTTATTAGTTGGAGTCTCATTCTGTTGCCCAGGCTGGAGTGCAGTGGCGTGATCACAGCAACCTCGACCATCTGGGCTCAGGCAATCCTTCCTCCTCAGTCTTCCAAGTAGCTGGGACTACAGGTACATGCTACAGGCACACTGTTTCTTTTGTAGAAACAGGTCTCGCTATGTTGCCTAGGCTGGTCTCAAACTTCTGGACTCAAGCAATCCTCTCGCTTTGGTCTCCTGAAGTGCTGGGATTGCAGACATGAGCCACCGTGCCTGTTCTTATCAGCATCTTTGGCAAATACAACTATGCTTAGGATTCCATTCTTGTTCCTTATCTATGATTTACGCTTCTTTCTCCCCAGCAAAATTGTTCTTTTATTTAAAAGCCTGGAATGGGGTGGGAGCATGGATGTGTGGTGTGGGGCCAGGCAAGAGTGAACAAAAACTCCAAAGCTCAAGATGCTCATGCTTCTCTCCATTTCACACACAGTATCTCATCTGATCTTTCCAGCAGCCCTTCAAGTAGGCATCGCATCCCTATTTTACAGAAGAGGAAACTGAGCCTCAAAGAGTTCATGAGTCCTGCCTAGGTCCCATAGGGGTAAGGCAGGGATGTGAACCCATGTCCTCTGGCCATTTGTGACCCCAGGACAAGAATACCACACTGACTTTGTGCAGCAGAAACACAGCTGAGATATTCCTTGCTTAAGAGTTAGGGCCGCAGTGGCACAGAGGTTCCAGGGTTACTCCCTGGCTCCAGAGCATGCCAGAGGTAAGGTGGAAACTTCAGGGCCTTGGCTCCTCCGTGATGTTCCTCCATCTTGTCCAGCTGTCGGTGCTTCCTTCCATCTTGGGTCTGGATTTCCTTACTCAGCACCTCTGGCAACCCCTCAGAGAGCTGGGTCAAGGAGTGGAGGTGGGGAGTCTTGGGGCTTAGGCCACTGCAACCTAGACGTCCCCCTCAAATGCTTTCTTTCCCCTATGGTGGTTCTGTTCTCCTGTTTCCTCCTCCAGCAACTCTTGGTCCTGTGTGAACCTGGGTGATGTCTGTCTTCCATCTGGCCTCAGTGTCACCCTCTGTGAAATGGGCAGATGTCTGCTCTGCCTGCCTCACAGCATTGGGATGAGCATGAGCGTTCATTGTAGCTCCAGGGCTTTATTTGGAAACTGTGCTCTGGGTCCTCCCACACGCTGGGTCCTTGGAGAATCAACCTCCTGCCTGGGATATTTTCAGACACTGCTTAGTTGAATAAATCATGACCAGGAAGAGATGGCACTGTGATGGGCTCCTCTGAAGGCCTGGAGTGAGTGAGTTCCTGAGGTGGGGGAGCGAGGGGGGAGGGGTGGATGTTGCCTGGCTCCTGGACTTGTCCATCCTCACGACTACCTTGTTCTGCTTCTCTGCTCCAAACCACATTTTGCTTCTCTCCCAGAGCCAGGCCCAGCTTTTCTCCTCCAGAATGTTTTCCCTCCTGTGAGCCGCTCGTTTTTCTTCTTATTTTTGTGTCTCAACCCAGTGCCCCTTTCATTCAATTTTTAAAAGACACAAGTTGAGTAGGGGTAGGTTGGAAGCAGAGGAGTGAAAAGCATAGCTTTTCAACTGGAGTTGTTCATATTCTATGGGGAATTTGAAGCAAGAACACACATGCAAAGGAAAATAACACGTGTGTGGTAGATCAATGCCAATTGCAGCTTGGAAGAGGGAAACATGGTGCCGGTTGGGAAGATGGAGGGACCTCAAGGAGAAGGTGTTGACCCGGACTTTTCCATGTCTGTCTTTTTTTGTTCCCATTTCCCTTTTCTGCATTGGCCCTTCTCAAATATGCTGTCCTGTATTGGAGTCTCTGTTAGGCACCGGGAATACAGATGCACAGATTTTGGTTAATTAGCTCAGAAATGCAAGACATAATACATTTCTGTATTGTCTTTAAGGAAACTTCAACTCCAAGGCATCTTTAGAATTTTTTTTTTGTTTAAAAATTATTATTGTTATTAAAAAAATAGAGATGGTGTCTCTCTCTGTCACCCAGGCTTGTCTAGAACTGGCCTCGAATGATCCTCCCGCCTTAGCCTCCCAAAGTGTTGGGATTACAGGTGTGAGCCGCTGCACCTGGTCTCCAAGCCACCTTTCTGCTGGGCTGGTGGGAAATGCACTGTTGTCCTCTTGGAGCCTCTGGGCCCAAGTTAGTGCAAAGGTTCCGGATCAACTTAGAGTCAAGGCCTGGGCTGGCAGCGTTCAGTTTGCTCTCTGAGCTGCAGAGGCTTCCTTGGGTCTGCTCTGTCAGGCTCCTCAGGGCTTGGGCCCCAGGGCACAGGCTATGCAGGGAAAGATGTGACCATTTCTCTACAGAACTAGTCATCTACTGGGGAGCTACAGGAGAGCAGGCTGTGGTACCCATTGCTGGAAGCAACTCCTCCTTGAGACTCTGGCTCAGGGGAATCTCTTTTTAGTCCAGAAAAATCCTCTTCCCATGTTTCCAAGCAAGTCTTTTCTCCCTCAAGTACAACTAGCATATTCATTCAGAGGAAAACAAGCCAGGAAGAAAAGTGTATTAGTGTCATGACCTGGATTGGTCCCCCGCATGCCACTCCCACTTTGTATGTTAAAGTTCTGACCCCTAGTATCTCAGAATATAATAGTATTTGGAAATAGGAGCTTTAAATAGGTAATTAAAATGGAGTCATTAAGGTGGGCCCTAATCCAATATGACTGGGTCCTTATAAGAAGAGGAAATTTGAACACAGATAGATGTGTGTGTGCACAGAGGGAAGACCGCGTGAAGACACTGGAAGAAGATGGCCATCTACAAGCAAATGAGGGAGGCTTTAGAGGAAATCAACCCTGCTGGCATCTTGATTTCAAACTTCTGGCGTCCAGAACTCTGAGAAAATAAATTCCTGTTGTTCAAGGCACCCAGGCTGGAGTATTTCTTTATGGCAGCCCTAATAAACTAAAACAGTTAAGACTTGTGTTGGCTGCTGTAACAAAGGAACCTAAAACATAGTGACTTTTTTTTTTAGGATTTAATTTTTTATTTTAAAGATGTGGGGTACAATTCAGGGTTAGGTATACAAATGTTTATTATGCAGGTACCCTTGTTGATGATGTGTGCCCCCCCCCGGCAGTTTCCCACTACTGCCAATCCTGCACCCCTCCCCCCAGCAGTTTCCCACTACTGCCAATCCCTTTCTTATAGTATTATGATAATTGTTCAAGGTCTGCTTATGAGTGAGAACATGTAGCACTCAGTTCTTTGTTTCTGTGACAGATCACTAGTATTATAGACTCTAAGTCCATCCAAGTTGCTGCGAAGTTCATAATTTTGTCCTCCTTCATGGTCGGGTAATATTCCACCATGTACATGTAACACAATTTTTAATCCAGTCCTCTTTCGATGGGCAGCATGGTTTTTTGCCATTGTTAATAATGCTGCAATAAACATGCATGTGCAAGTATCTTTTTCATAGAGTGATTTGAGTTCCTCCAGGTATATTCCCAGAAGGGGTATTGCAGGGTAGTATGGAAGGTCAATTTTTTAGATCTTTTAGGAATTGCCAAACTGTTTTCCACAGAGGTTGTACTAGTTTGCACTCCCACCAGCAGTATAGAAGTGTTCCCTTTTCCCTGCATCCTCTCCAGCATCTGTTGTTTTTTGAGTTATTGATGATGGCCATCCTGACTGGAGTTAGGTGATATCTCAGTGTGGTTTTAATTTGCATTTCTTTGATGACTAGTGAGGTTGGGCATTTTTTCATGTATCTGTTGGCTGCTCATATGTCTTCTTTTGAGAAGTGTCTATTCAAATCTTTTGCCCACTTTTTAATGGGGCTGTATTTTTTGTTGTTTGTTTTCAGCACGTTTGAGTTCCTTGTAGCTCCTAGATGTTAGGCCTTTGTCTGATATACAGTAGGCAAATAAGCAGGAGGTATCATACTCCCAGACTAAACTTTATTATAAGGCTGTAAGAATCAAAACAGCCTGGTATTGGTACAAGAACAGGCATATAGACCAATGGAACAGGATAGAGATTCTGGAGGCAAAACCTCAATTTCTCAACAAATTTATCTTTGACAAAGACTCCACCATCAACCACTGGGGAGAGGAGAAACTATTCAGTAAATGGTGTTGGGGAAACTGGCTGACCACATGCAGAAGATTAAAACAAGACCCCTACCTATCACCATACACAAAAATCTACTCTAAATGGATCAAAGACCTAAAGGTAAAAGCTCAAACTATAAAAACCTTAGAAAATGCAGGAGACATCCTTATGGAAATTGAAACTGGCAACCAATTTCCGATCAAAACCCCAAGTGTCCATGCCGTAAGAGATAAGATAGACAAGCTCATCAAACTGACAAGCTTCTGCAAAGTCAAAGAAACCATCAAGAGAGTGAGGGGACAGCCCATAGTCTGGGAAAACAGTGGCTTAAACCAAATGGAAGTTAGTTTTTATCTTGTGAACCGGTCTGAACATGGGCATCGAGGCTGACATGGAGCTGGGGATACACACTTCTGATGTGCTGCTCTGCCATCCCCTGGGAAGTTGTTCTCATCTTCCTGATCCCAGAGAGCTCTCTGTCATGTTCCTGGGTCCACATCCGACCAAAAAGAAGGGGGGAAAGGAGAAGAAAGGGGAATTCCCCTTTCCTTTAAGGGCAAGAACTGGAAGGCATGCATATCACTCTGCTCATATATTAATGAACCAAGTTTAATTCCATAGCCACATTTAACCACAAAGGAGGTTGGGAAATGTAGTCTTTATTCTGGGCATCTATGTCCCAGCTAAAATGTGAGGGTTCAAATGCTACAAGAATAAGAAGATACTGACTGCTGGGGGCAACCAGCATTCTCTGCCTTCCACTTGAATGGGGGAAAGGGAAGATGACAAGGACAATATTATAAATTAATACCTCAAGCACTATCTGTATGAAGATAAAGAATAGTAAGAACTATATGGACCCCACTCTCGAGTTGCCGCCACATTTCACCATTTCTAGAGAACAGTCCTTAAAAACAAGTAATCAAAATACAATATGACAATGTACAGTGGAGTGGAAATTCGTACATTTACCGCTTTCCCTGGAATTGCTCTTAGGAAGAAAAAGACAGAGTTGCCTTTAGTGAGTAGAGGAGTAGGCAAGATGTGAACACTCACATCCGTGGAGAAAATTGTAATCCTCAACACATTCTTAAAGCCCAGATCCAATCATGTTACCCCTGATTCAAACCTTTCAATGTTTTGTAACAAAAATTTGGGAAGGTTTTTTTTAATTGAATCATGTGATGGATGGTAAGGACTTGGGAGCATGGATTAGCAGGATTCCAAGAAAAAAGAGTCATATCCAACCAGATCTGTGTAAGGAACTTACAGGAATCGGACATCATGGAAGTCAAAAAGCAAAGTCAAGGCATAGGTGGGAAGGCAGAAAGATAATGGACAGAATCCTTAGAACAGGATGCCTGATATTCAATTTTAAATTATTTGGGTTCTGTAATATAACTCTCCCCTACAAACGTTTAGTCAGATCTACTAAACATGTAAAGACCTTTGTGTATGTGTGAATTTCACTTAGGTCAGTTTCATGCAGAATGGGGGCAGCATTATGAGACTATAGTGCGACTGTTTATTGAATGAATTAGGCAAAAGTAGGACCAAAGCAGAGGTAACCAGAGAAACTATTAGCTAATATCCCCTTTAGAATTCCAGAGAGATTGGGACAGAGGTGAGAATGGGATTTTAGCCAATTTTATTGAATCTCAAAGAGTGAAGTGCTTCAGCCAATGGATTTCAACCATTGTGGCAGAAACCAGTGAAACAGTCTTCCAGAGCAAATTTCCTTCTGTCCGGGGGCAGTTCAAGAAGGTGTTAAAGAGAAAGGGATGCTTAGGTCTGGCTGCTTTAAAGAAGGAATATGTTAGCCAGTAGGAGAAGAGAACATATCCCAGCAAAGGAAAGGGATTTTGTTACAAAGCATTGAAAGGTTTGAAGCAGGAGAACATGATTTGATCTGGGCTTTAAGAATGTGTTGAGGATTACAATTTTCTCCATGGATGTGAGTACTCACATCTTGTCTAATCCTCTACTCACTAAAGACAACACTGTCTTTTTCTAAAGATTGTTTTACTAGCTTGGTTCCTGGGTTTTTGGAAAAAAAAAATAGGTGAAAGGGGTAAAAAGAGACAGAGAGAAGCCAGGATGGAGACAGGCATTGGGGAGGGCTGAGATCCACCCATGGGAGATGTTGGGGTATATGAGAAGGACCTCTAAATAGTGCCCCTCTTCCTTGCCTAAATCCTGGAACAGTTGAAAATTAAGACAGAGCCGGGCTCGGTGGCTCAGCCTGTAATCCTGTGCCTTGGGAGGCTGAGGTGAGTGGATTGCCTGAGCCCGCGGGTTTGAGACCCGCCTGGGCAGCTTGGTAAGACCTCATCTCTACAATAAATAAAAAAATTGGCCAGGTGTGGCAGTGCGCGCCTGTAGTTCCAGCTACTTGGAAGGCTGAGGTGGAAGCATCGCTGTAGCCCAGCAGGTTGAGGCTGCGGTGGCCGGGAGCAGCCACTGCACTCCAGTCTGGGCGATAGAGTGAGACTCCAACTCAAAAAAAAAAAAAAATTAAGACAAAGTTTTAGGCTGGATGAAGGAGAATCAACATTATGAAGGAACTATTGTTGGAGATGGTAATATTTTAATACAACTTTATAACACTATATTCCAGAATGAAATGAATTTATCCCAGGCAGCATGGAAGCTGGTCCTTTGTAAAACTTTCAGCATGGAAGACAGAGTAAGATGTGTACCATGAAGGCAGTGTGATTTTGGTGAAAGGGAAGAGGAGAACCAGGAGTACACTTACCTAGTATCCTTCCCAAATCCCAGACAAGTTCCTCCACTCCTTGGGGTGAAGTGTGTGTGTGTGGGGGGGGAGTTGAAGTACGTGGGAGTTGAAGGGGTGGGGAAAATAGCACTGTGGGACCCCTTTCATAGAATAGTACATAGTACATTTCATAGAATGGAATTGAAAATGTGAAAGTGTATTATATGTAGCGAGATAGGGACTGTTTTGTGAAAATTGCTCTGTATATGTGCATGTGTATTTGCATTGACTGAGTTGCTGTGTAAATTGTACATTCTACTATAAGTTGCAGTTAAAATGTCAAAAAAATTGACTTCTTTCATTCAGCAGGACTAAATTGCAACTTCTATCTCTTCTCTTGTAAGGGAGTGAATTCAGATAGTGGGATACATCTCACAACAACAGCAACAACAACAGTAGAGCCTAGTTATGTTTATTTGTGATACTATGTTAAAAATAAAATTTCAGTAACCAAAACCAAAACCTCAAACCTCAATGAGATAAGTTGAAAGCAGTTTAGACATAGCTGAAGAAATACTTTTTAAATGGAAAGATATAACTGAAGAATTTAACCAGAATGCAGAAAAAGGAGAAAAGGAGATAGAAAACTTATGAGAAATTGAGAGACACAGAAGAGAGAATAAGATAATCTAATATATATGTCTAATTAAAGTCTAGAAAAAGAGAAGAGAGTGAAGGACAGGCAATATCCGAAGAGATATTGAAGTTACATTGTAATATTTGGAAAAATTAACAAATTAAAAAATTAGCAAATCTTCCATCATATTGGAAGACTTTTTACTATTAAGTAGGCAAAAATATATCAGCAATGATATAATGAGTTGAAAAGCATAACTAACAAATTTGTTCCAATACCTATATAAAATTTGGCATCCAACAATTACACACACACACACACACACACACACACACACATACACACACCAGACAGAGTCTTTGTTCACAAAACAATTCAATTAGAAGTTTATAACAAAAATTTCAAACATTTCCTCTATACAGTCATACATTGTGCAATGACACTTTGGTCAACAACAGACCGTATATACCATGGTGGTCCCATAAGATTATAAAACTGTATTTTTACTGTACCCTTTTTATGTTTAGATACCCAAATGCTTAACACTGTGTTACAGTTGCTTACAGTATTAAGTACAGTCACTATGCTGTACAGTTTTGTAGCCTAGGTACAATAGGCTATACCATATAGCTTAGGTGTAAGGTAGGCTATGCTATCTAGGACTGTACACTCTATGATGTTTGCACAATGATGAAATCACATAATGACTCATTTCTCAGAATGTACCTTCTTTGTTAAGTGACATGATTGTATATGAGAGAAAAAATAGCTAAATAACGTATGACTCAAGAAGAAACCGTAGCATTAATTTAAAAGTATTTAAAACTGAACAATAATGAAATACTACATATAAAAACTTGTGGAATGCTGCAAAAATGTTTCAAGGGAAATTTATAGATGTAAATTTTTATATTAAAAAAAGAGACAAGACTGATGAACATTGATATGTTGTGTCCAACATTGATGACTGAGAAAAGAACAACAGAATAGACCCAAAGAAAGTAGAAAAAAGACCGAGTTAAAATAGGAGCAGAAATAATAAGACAGAAGACATTGGTACAATTAGAAAGATTCAACTAAGCTACAAGTTTGTTTTTCAGAAAGATAAATAAACAGACAAATTTCTGGTGGAACTAGGGAGAAGGAGGGAAAAGGAAGAGATAAAACTATAAATAGAAAAATAAAACCTTGATAGTATGAGTGAAAAGGGATGTAACAATAGATATAACAATGCTTAAAAAGATAATAATACTGCCAATAAGTAATACCATCAATAAATAGAAAAATAAACAAATTCCTAGGAGATGTATAACTTGTCAGATTGTGTCAGAATAAGATACACATTCTGAATAGCTCTATAACATTAAAACAATAGTTACTTATGTTTTTACAGGAGAGCTCTGCCACACTCTTAAGGAACAAGTTATAATTGCAATTTTATGCAAATCACCTAGAGATAGAAAAAGAGAGCACACTCCCTGCTTGTTCTATGAAGCTAGCATAACATGATACCAAAACCAGATAAGGCCAGATGGCTTGTGAAAATTACATACCCATCTAAATAATAAATATACACACAACATTCTCAGCCAAATGTTAGCAAATTATGTAGAATAGTGACAAAAAGATAAAATTCTACAACCAACATGGTTTCTAAACAAATAAAGGAAAAAACCTTTTGATCTTCTCAATATATACAGAAAAAAGCATTTTATAAAATTAAATACCTATTGATAAAAACTCAATAAATAGAAATAGACTAGAATTTCTAAACCTGAAAAGAAAGATTTACAAAAACTCAGCATTTCAAGTGAGGAAATTAGATGCATTCCCTTAAAAATTCACAAAGAAGACAGGGATTCCTATGCTCACACTTCTGCTCCATATTATATTGGAGATTATTTTCAACACATTAAGACACACACACACACACACACACACACACACACACACACACACACACACAGGATTAGAAAGGAAGAAACAAGACTTGTTATTTGCAAAGAATATAATTTCTATATAGGAAATCTAAAAGACTATATCATATAAGTCATTTGAAATAACAGGAGAATTTAGCAATGATAAAAGTTCAGTAATATACAGAAGTCACTTATATGTCTAGATCTTAGCATTAAACAATTAGGAAAAACAATACATTTTGTTAACATAGTAAGAATAACAAAAAAAATTAAATTACCTAGGAATAAATCTGTTGAAAAATGTGTGATCTCTGTAAACAGATCTGGCAATGGATTCTTAGACATGACACTAGAAGTACAAGCAGCAGCAGCAACAACAACAACAAATGAATAGACTGGGTTTCATCAAGATGTAAAACTTTGTGTGTTAAGTGACATTGTCAAGAAAGTGAAAAAACAACCCATAGATGGCAGAAAATATTTGCAAATCCTGTATCTCATAAGGGTTTAATATCCAGAGTATATATAAAAAAAAACTCTGACAACAGCAAAAAAAAAAACAACTCAAAAAACGAGCAAAGGACTTGAATAGATATTTATTCCTTCAAAAAAAGGTATACAAATAGCCAGTAAGCACATAACAGGCTCAACATCATTATTCACTAGTAAAATGCAAATCAAAATCACAATGAGACACCACTTCATACCCACTAGGATGGTTATAATTTTAAAACTGGAAAACAATCAGTTGGTGAGGATGTGGAGAAAATAAGACCCTTGTACATTGTCGGCTGGAATGTAAAATGATGCAGCCACTATGGAAAACAGTTTGATTGTTCTTCAAAAAATTAAATATTGGCCAGGTGTGGTGGTTCATGCCTGTAATCCCAGCACTTTGGAAGGCCAAGGCGGGAGGATCACTTGAGCCCAGGATTTCAAGACCACACTGGGTAACATAGAAAGACCCCGTTTCTAGAAAATATTAAAAAATTTAGCCAGGTATAACGGTGTGTGCCTGTGGTCCCAGCTACTTGAGAGGCAGAGGAGAGAGGATCACTTGAGCCCAGAAATTGGAGGCTGTGGTGAACTGTGATTGTGCTGCTGCATTCCAGTCTCGGTGGCAGAGTGAGACCTCGATTCAAAAAAAAAAAAAAAAATAAATAAATAATTGAATTACCATGTGATTTCACAATTTTATCCTGAGATATATACCCTAAAGAATAAAAAACAGGAACTCAAACAGATATTTGTACCCAGGGTTCATTGTGGCATTATTAGCAATAACCAAAAGGTGGAAAATAACCCAAGTATCCAACAGATGAACATACGAGCAAAATGGAATTTATGTATGTAATAGAATGTGATTCAGCCTGGTACCTGCTGCAACATGGCTAAATCTTGAAAATATGCTAAGTGAAATAATACAGATGCAAAAAGACAAATAGTATATGATTCCACTTACATAAAAATCTAGAATAGGCAAATTTTTACAGATAGAAATGGGATAATCAGAGGCTGGGGGAAGGGATAATGAGAAATTATTGATGAATAGGTATGGAGTTTCTGTTTGGGGTGATAGAACGTTTTGGAAAAGTGGTGATGGATGTACCACAGTGTGAATGTAATTGATACCTCTGAATTGTATGCTTAGAAATGGTTAAAATGGCAAATTTTATGTTGTATATATTCTACCACATACAAATAGATATTTAAAAAATGAGTCATAGATATAAATGTAAAACCTAAATATGTAAAACCTAAAAAAGACTAAGAAAATTTTTGTGATCTTGGGTTAGGCAAAGATTTCTTAGATATGATGCAAAAAGTATGATTCATAAAAGAAAAAATGATACATTGGACTTTATCAAAATTTAAAATGTCTGCTCTTTGAAAGAAAATGCTAATATCCATCAACTGGTGAAAACAGTGCTATATCCATACTTTATTTGGTTTCTCCAGAGAAACAGAACCAATAGAATTTATACAAAGGGTGCCAAAAAATGTATACACATTTTAAATAATGTTACGAGATGTTCATCATAAATCAGACGTAACCACTTTGAGCACCTCTTGTAATTACAGAAGTCAAATGTGACTTGTATTTATCTTACTGAGTATTACAATTTTAATGCAATTTTTTTCCTTTCGTAAAATGTGTATTTTTTGGCACCCTCTGTATGTAAATGCATATTTTATTATAGAGATCTATGTCTTACATATTTAAGATGTATCTATATCTATAAATGATATTTATTATGGAGGATTGGCTCATGTGATTATGGAGTCTGAGAAGTCCATGATCTGCCATCTGTAAGCTGGAGGCCCGGGAAAGCCAATGGTGTAGTTCTAGTTCAAGTCTAGAGGCCTGAGAACCAGGAGCACTGATATCTGAGTTGTAGGAGAAAATGGATGTCCCAGAGACAGAAAATTGACTCTTCCTCTGCCTTTTTGTTCCATTTGGGTCCTCAATAGATTGAATGATGACTGCTCACATTGGTGAGGGTATCTTCTTTTTTCAGTGTATGGATGCAAATGCTAATTTATTTCAGAACACCCTCAGAGATACACCCAGAAATCATGCTTCACTAGCTACCTGGGCATCTTCTAACCCAGTCAAGAGATGCAAAACATTGACCATCACATATACAGTGGAATATTATTTGGCAAAAAAAAAAAAAAAAAGGAATGAAGTACTGACGCATGTTACCACATGGAGAATCCTTGAAAACATTAGGTTAAATGAAAGAAGTCAGTCACAAAAGACCACATATTGTATCATTCCACTTATATGAAATGTCAGAATGGCACATTTATACAGACAGAGTAGATTAGTGATTTCTTATAATTGGGAAGGTAGGGAAGAATGAGGATTACTGCTTGGGAGTGTACATTTATTTATTTATTTAATTTTTGGAGGAGTATACATTTAATTGTGTATTTTAAATGAGTGAATTTTATGATGTGTGAATTATAGTTCAATAAAGCTTTTTTAAAATAAAAGAATGCTAAGAATGGAAAGTCACAAACTTGGAGAAGGTATCTGCAAATTACATATATGATAAAGAACTTGTATCTGAGCCGGGCTCGGTGGCTCAGCCTGTAATCCCAGCACTTTGGGAGGCTGAGGTGAGTGGATTGCCTGAGCCCGCGGGTTCGAGACCCGCCTGGGCAACTTGGTGAGACCTCATCTCTACAATAAGTCAAAAACTAGTCGGGTGTGGTAGTGCGCGCCTGTAGTTCCAGCTACTTGGAAGGCTGAGGGGGAAGGGTCGCCAGAGCCCAGCAGGTCAAGGCTGCGGTGGCCGGAAACGGCCACTGCACTCCAGTCTGGGTGACAGAGTGAGACTCCAACTCAAAAAAAAAAAAAAAAAAAGAACAAAAAAAGTACTTGTATCCAAGCTATATATTAATAAATAATGCTCAAAACATAATAAGAAGAAAGCAAACAGCTCAATTAAAATATGTGCAAAATATTTGAACAGTTGCTTCACCAAAGCAGATATATACATGACAAATAAACATAAGAAAAGTCGCTTGACACCATTAACCATTGATTAAAACTGAAGGAAGATATCACTACGAAATGACAAAACGACAAAAAACAAAATAATACCCAACACAAAGCTGACAATCCCAAGTACTGACAAGGATACAGAGCAATGAGACTCTCATATATTGCGAATGGAAATGCAAAATGGTGCAACTACTTTGAAAAACCATTTGATAGTTTCTCTGAAATTTAATATACACTTACCATACGACCCAATAATCCCACTCCTAGGTATTTACCTAGGTGAAATTTTAAAGCTATGTCCACACAAAAACCTACATGTTTATATTAATAGTAGCTTTATATAAACATATAAACAAATTATAGTTTACAATTGCCCCAAAATGAAAATAACCCAAATCTCCCTGAACCAGGTAAATAATATAAACAATGAATAAATAAACTATACACACCACATACAATAAAATACCACTCAGTAATAAAAACAAGTTACGAGGTAACTTGTAACATAACATAGGAAACAAAATGGATTAATCTCAAATGCAGTATGCTAAATGAAAGAAACTGTCCTCAGATAACTTATGATTCCATTTATATGACATTTTGTAAAAGACAAAAGTAAAAGAACAGAGGACAAATAGCAATTGACTGGAATTTGCAGGGCCGGAATAGAGGAAGAGTGACTGTACAGGTGACTGAGAGGAACATTTTAGAATAATGAGGACGGGTGTGGTGACTCAAGTCTGTAATCCCAGGACTTTGGGAGGTCGAGGCGAGAGGATTGCTGGAGCCCACGGGTTCGAGATCAGCCTGGGCAACATGGTGAGAACTTGTCTCTACAATAAAATAAAAAAATTAGCCAGGTGTGGTCCCGTGTGCCTGTAGTTCCGGCTACTTGGAAGGCTGAGGCAGAAGGATCGCTGGAGGCCAGCAGGTCGATACTGGGGTGGCCATGAATGTGCCACTGCACTTCAATCTGGACAACTCCAACTCAAAAAAAAAAAAAAAAGAATAATAGAAATGCTCTGTCTTGATTTCAGTACTGCAGTTGTTTTCAAAATTTAGAGAATTTTATACCTAAAAGGTATGGATGTAAATTATGCCTTAACCTAACTTTAAACAATTCTTGATTGAAAGACAAAGCAATACACCCATGCTCATAGCAGCATTATTCACAATAGCTAGAGGTGGAAATAACCAAGTTCCACCAATGGATGAATGGATAAACAAAATGTGGCACATACATACAGTGGGGCCGGGTGCAGTGGCTCATGCCTGTAATCCCAGTGCTTTGGAAAGCCGAGGCGGATGGATTGCTTGAAGCCAGGATTTTGAGGCTGCATTGAGCCACGGTTGCGCCACTGTACTCTAGCCTGGGAACACAGCAGGACTCTGTCTCCAAAAATAAATAAATAAGTAAATTAGAATATTTCTTCTTCAAAAGACAAAGCAATACACCCATGTTTATAGCAGTATTATTCACAATAGCCAGAAGTGGATATGACCCAAGTATCCATCAATGGATGAATGGATAAACCAAATGTGATAAACAATGGAGTATGATTCAACCTTAGAAAGGAAGGGAATTCTGACACATGCCACAGCATGAATGAACCTTGAGGATGTTATGCTAAGTGAAATAAGCCAGTCCCAAAAGACAAATATTATGTATAATTCCACTTATATGAGGTACTTAGGGTAATCAAATGCACAGAGACAGAAAGTAGAAGGGGGTCACCAAGGACTTAGGGAAGGGGAGGATGAGGAGTTACTGTTTAATGGGTATGAAGTTTTGGGAAGATGAAGAAGTTCTGGAGATATGGGGTGGTGATGGTTGTACAGTAATATGAATGTATGTAATACCACTGAAAATGACTAAAATGATAAATTTTGTGTTGTGTGTATTTTACCATAATTTAGACAATACAAATTAGCTGGGTGTGGTGGCTTACACCTGTAACCCCAGCACTTTGGGAGGCTGAGGCTGGAGGATTGCTTGAGCCCAGAAGTTCGAGACCAGCTTGGGCAACATAGCAAGACTTGGTAGTTATTTTATCCCCAGTAGATGAGGCCCACTCAGGCTTACTATCAGATAATTCATGGGGAAAAGTGAGGATGAGAAACACTGCTGTATGTCCGGGTCATATGGCACTTTCAGAGTCCAAACTAGTATACCTACCCTTCCATAGAGAATATTTGGGCAAAGTGCTCAGTTCCCAGGAACTCTCTCTGACAGAAAATCTGTTCCAACTTGGCTTAGGCAAAAAAGAAAATTTGTTGGCCTAGGGGTTATGTCAGCTTCAGGTGAGGCTAATTATTTAGAGGAACAGGAAGCCAGTGTCTCTTTCCCTGACTCAGCTCCTCCTCTTCAGCGCTGGCTCTATTCTCAGATAAACATTCTCATCATAGCCCCAATATGGCTGTCAACAGCTTCCAGGGAGTCTCTTTGCTTGATGACCACGTGACTACCTTCCTTGTTTTGCTGACTTGAATGGATGAGGTGCCTGGCAGGGGAGTGGACATCCTTCCTGACTGGGCAGCTTATTCCCAGTGCTAGGCCATTGTCAATAGGAAGCATTGCTAGGTCTCCTGTTGTTTGATTTTTTTTCAAGAAAAACAAAATATCTGTATTTTTATATAAAATCTTATTTGTATATGTTAATATCGAATGCTAAGCTTTAAATGGCTATAGGGGCCAAACAAAATATTTTTAAGGGTCACTTGGCTTCTTCTGACTAGATGATCTGTAAGGACCTTCTGGCTTAATTAGTCTCTGTGGCCCTTAGCAACTGGAGGTAGGTAGCAGGGAAAAGATGACAGCACTTCTAGCAGAGACTAACAAAGAAAATAAAAACAAGCCAAAATGCAAGATGAACAGATGTATGCAGAGCTGGTCTAATCTGTCAACAGGGTCCTCCTTTCTATGCATTCTGGAGGCTGTTTATTGCCCCTGACTGCCCTTAACAGCCCCTGACAGGCTGCCTGGTCTTCATTCAGCCGAGCCAATCTGTGCCTGTGTCAAAGTGATGGGGAGAGGTATCCAAAAGTAAAGAGCCCCAAAGGAAAGACATTGTGTCTGAGAGGCCGAAGAGATGAACTGGAGATAACAGATGACATGGACTTTACTCAGGAACTTACTTACATGGAAGGTGATCCAGGAATGACTCCCTGGACTGGAAAAAAACAAAAAAGCAAACAAACAAACAAAAACAGCTCCTGACTGTAAAAGGCACACAAGTTATATAGCATTTTAAATAGGGCGGAGTGAGGGGTTAAGCGTGAAAAGTACACAGGCATGGTGTGACAAGGCATTTAATACATGTGTTGCATGTACACAAAATGGCTGTGAATTCTCTCTAGGGGTGG
Source organism: Cephalopachus bancanus (assembly GCA_027257055.1). Taxonomy (NCBI): domain Eukaryota; kingdom Metazoa; phylum Chordata; class Mammalia; order Primates; family Tarsiidae; genus Cephalopachus; species Cephalopachus bancanus. The sequence goes on from JAPVLO010000276.1 coordinate 420,372, forward strand.
GATTTTCTGGTGTTATAATGAGCTAAAGGTGAACCAAAGGCTATGGGAATTGATCCAGGAGTGACTGAGTTGGCCTGAACCAGCCCAGGTGACTGATTGCCTCATGGAAGGGTGCACGAGAACGTTCAACATGCACAGCTGCAAGATGTGGTCAGCAGGTGTGGAAAGCACTTCACCCACAGCCTCAGCAGGACCTGCATGCCCAGGCTGGAGTCTGAGGGGAAGGGAATATTTCGGACTGGCCACCCCAGGACCCCACCCCAGGCTCCAGCTCCTGCTTGGACCGTATCCAGAGTGTGCTCATATTGTTACTGAGTGTGTATTGCCCTACAGGGGTATCCAAAGGAGTGTTGAGTAGAAAAAAATGGTTTGCCTTCTGCTTTCACACTGCAATCAACCAGATGTCTATGGCCAAATGTGTGAGTTTCTTCCCATCAGCAAGCAAGCAATAAATTCTGCAGTGGACAGCAGCAGTGGGTGTCCTCCAATCCAATTCAGTTCTGATGCTATGTACCTGGAAATAGCATCAGATCTCCTTGAAGGCTCAGTCCCACAAGATTGCGCCTACTGTATTTTATTTATATTTATTTATGTATTTATTTATTTGAGTCAGGGTCTCACTCTGTTGGCCAGGCTGGAGTGCACTGGCATGATCATGGCTCACTGCAGCCTCGACCTTCTGGGCCCAGGCGATCCCTCGGCCTCAGCCTTCCAAGTAGTTGGGACTATAGGTACATCCCACTATGCCTGGCTAATTTTTTTATTTTTTTGTATAAATGAGGTTTCACTCTGTTATTCAGGCTGGTCTTGAACTCCTGGGATCCGGCAATTCTCCTGCTCAGTCTCCCAAAGTGCTGGGATTACAGGCATGAGCCACTGTGCCTGGGCTTGCTCCTATTTTAGACACCAGTTGCAAGTCTGGGCCTCTGGAACGTCTGACCGACTGGCTTCAAGTTGGGGTTCCCATGTCCCCTTCTTTAGGCTCAATTAACTTGTCAAAGTCACTCACATTTACTGGTTTATTATAAAGGATATTTTAAAGGATAGAAATAAACAGGGCCAGGCTTGGTGGCTCAGCCTATAATTCCAGCACTTTGGGAGGCCAAGGTGAGTGGATTGCCTGAGCCTGCAGGTTCAAGACTAGCCCAAGCAACTTGGTGAGACCTCGCCTCTATAATAAATAAAAAATTAGCTGGGTGTGGTAGCCCGTGCCTGTAGTTCTGGCTACTTGGAAGGCTGAGGTGGAAGGATTGTTGGAGCCCAGCAGGTCGACGCTGGGTGGCCATGAGTGTGCCACTGCACTCTAGCCTGGGCAACAGAGTGAGACTGCAACTCAAAATAAATAAATAAATAAATAAATAAATAAATAAATAAATAAATAAATAAACAAATAAACAAATAAATAAATAAATAAATGGATGGTCAGATAAAGAGACACATAGGGCAAGGTCTTGAAGGGTCTCGAGTGCAGGAGTTTCTGTTCCTGTTTAGTTGGGCTATGCCACCTTCCTGCCACGTGGGTGAGTTCTTGTTCACCCTCCCGCAAGCCTCCACAAATTTATCTGTCCAGAGTTTCCCTATACCCCACCCTTCTGGGTCTTCTGTGAAGACTTCATTGGATAGGTGTGATCGCACCATGGACAGCCGTGTAGAAATGTGACTGGACAAAAAGAGTATGGTAGAATATTGAAAGACCGAGTGAGGAAACCCGGCAAGGCTTGTCTGTTCAGATTCTTCTTGGCATCTGTGGGCAGCATATCTTCCTCCTGGGTATGTGGCAAGACTTCTTCTGAAATGAGGGTCTTATAATCTACAATCAGACAAGGCAGGCCAGATAATTTTTCTGTGACCAGCTCCAAGACAGAAAAGGTAGAAGAGTCCTGCCTTGGGGAGAAATAGAAGAAGTAGGTGAAAAAAGGACAAGAGAAATTAGAGGGATTCTGTTTTCTGAGACCTAAAGCGCCCCAACATTTTAACCAGGGCCACGGGAGCTATGACCCAGAAACTGTGGAAAACACACACACACACACACACACACCACAATCTGATAATATAAAATCACAATGATGATTTGACCCTTCTAGGGATGGTGCTGAAGGAACTCCCAAAAAGGAAAGCCATTTCACTTTCATCCATCCATCCATCCATCCATCCATCCATCCATCCATCCATCCATCCATTCAACCACGGGTTTACAAATTGTTGATTGTCAATTTATGTTTCATGCTGCCAGGCACCAGGGGCCTCATCAGCAATGACTGCTTTCTCAGAGCTCCCAAGTTCTCACAGAATACAAGCACTCCTGATAGCTGGTTCAATCCTGGGGAGAAAGAAATTGGGGGGATAGTTCTTTTGTTATTGGCTGGGATGCCGCTCTCAATCAGAAGCTCTTTACTCCCAGGAGCATTCAAGGCACCAGCTCCTTATCTAAAGCCGGGCTCGGTGGCTCAGCCTGTAATCCTGCACCTTTGGGAGGCTGAGGTGAGTGGATTGCCTGAGCCCGTGGTTCGAGACCCGCCTGGGCAGCGAGACCTCATCTCTACAATAAATCAAAAAATCAGCCGGGCGTGGTAGCGCATGCCTGTAATTCTGGCTACTTGGAAGGCTGAGGCGGAAGGATCACTGGAGTCCAGCAGGTCGAGGCTGCGGTGGCCGGGAGTGGCCACTGCACTCCAGTCTGGGTGACAGAGTGAGACTCCAACTCAAAAAAAAAAAAAAAAAAAAAAAGAATCAACGACGTAAAGACGTAAAGACCCTCCCAGCTTGCAGTTCCTCTATCATGTTTTGTAAAGGCACATTTTCCACATTTTTAGGCCTTCCAGAAAGGTCAACAGAGGGGTGTGGAGCCCTTAGAGTATATCCTCTGCCTGGCCAATAGCAGCGCTATGGCCGATGATTTTAGAGCTCATGGAAGCTGCAGTGCCTAGTTGACTTCGAATCCCTCCCTCCATTCCGTTAAATAAGGAGATTTTCTCATGTCCCTCAGCAGACTTCCTCTGGCAGGGGAAGGCTCAGTATCCTGCTCAAAGATCACTCTATCTGTCCTACCTTCAGGGAGGGGAGAGCAGGGTAAAGTTGGAGAGATGAACCCCAAGAGTCTCCTTGGGCAAACTTGAGCCCAGTTTTAAACCCAGCAGGGGGTACTCAGCTCTCCAGCTTTCTTTCCTCCATGTGTGGCTCCCAGAGCTGGGAGACCCTAAGCGAGTGCCCTGTGGTGGGAATGTTCCAAGCTACCGAGGTCCGTGTTGCCTTTTCAGCCTGGCTGACCGTGAGGTCTCACATGGCTTCATCCGTGCCCATGTGAGTGCAAGGCAACTGTCTCTGGCTTCTTGTACTTGCTGATAGCTTTTAGTAATCAGAGCTTCCCAAGTGGGGTGTCAGGAATGGGTTCTAGGGATGCCGAGGTATTTATTGCCTTCGCTGGGTGGAGCCCAGGTCTTTCACCTCTAGTTCTGAGCAGCTTTGTCTATTTACCCCAGAGGGCCCTAAAGGTGTTGTTTTCTATGCCTATCCTGATATTAAAAAACCTGGGGGACACTGGTGGTCTATCATCAGATAGTATGTAGATAGATATAATCAGATAGTAGCTGAGTGTCTCATTCCACAAGGCTGGCCTAGTAAGGATCCGGGCCGAGCACTGATCTAGATCAGAAATTCTCAAGTTTCATTGTGCAGGAGAATCTCTTGGGGAGTTGATTTAAAATGCAGATCCCCAGCCTCCAGCCCCAGAGGGTCTGATTCTGAGAGTCTGAAGCGCGGCCGAGGCATCTTCTGGCACTGCTGGTCTGGAGACCCCACTTTGAGAAGATCCAGCTGAAGTGCTTGTTCCATTTTCTTTCTGCTTTTACAGAGGCCTTTCTTGATGCATCTGGGACCTGCATTGGGCCCTGAGGCTACTCAGCTAAAAATAACAGTTGAAAGATTGAACAAGTGATTACAAGGCTGTGTGGTGAGTGCTAGCACGCAGGAGACACAGAGCATCCTGGGAGCTCCAAAGAGACTGAGAGGCCTTCCAGGGAAGGCAAATGCTGTCTGGTCTGAAGGAACTAGAAGTTTAGTGAACAAAGAGGAGAGAAGGCCATTCCAGGCAGAGGAGGCTGCATGGGCTGGGAAAGGTCCTGCTGGTAGGGGAGGCACAGCTGGTCCAGCTGACTGGGGTAGGTGGGCTGGGACATTGTGGGGGCAACCTTGGACACCAGGCTGAGGAGTCTACGTTTTACTTGGAAGAGCCAGGAGGAGGTAGTGGACTGGCATAACTGGGTTTTGCATTTTTGGGGAGCAGGTAGAAAATGAATGGGGCCGAGGCGTGGGACTCAGGCTGATACAGGTTCCAAGTGCACTAAGCTCTGCCGCTAGTGGCTTTAAGACTTGGGCAGGTTGCTCACCCTTTCTAAGCTTCTGCTGTGTTGTAAGTAGAAGTGGGCTTAATAATATCTAATGCACAGGGTTATGGAAGATTAGATAGGATGGTGTATGAGAAAGCTCTTGACACAGGGCCTGGTACCTAGTGGCTCTCCATAAAATCACGTCCCTTACATTCCCTAGCTATATGACAGTGGCAGTCAGTGGACCGGGAAGTGGGAAGGGGAGGTTTTCTAGGCTGGTGGGAGGTTTTCCAGGCCTGGATAAAGAGAATAGGGGGTGGCTGGAGGATTAGGGGGTGCTGTGGGGAGGAGGACTGGCACGTTAGACAAATAAAAGAATGAGGATGTCTTGGGCACCCTTAGCACCTGGGAGCGAGTGGTGGATTGAAGGTCACCCTTGGAGACAGTGGCATGAGAAGAGAAGACAAAGGACAGAATTCTGGAGAACAACGTATTTGAGGAGCTGGCCCAGAAGAGTCTGAAAAGAAGTCAGAAAAGGAAGACAGGGAGATGCAGAACAGAACCAGGAGAGGTCAAGTCTCGCAAGCCCAGGGCGCGGCAATGACTAACACTAGTTACCACAAGGTGGGCAGTGGGACAACAGTGGCCCTTGGGCCACGTCCAGAAGGTCATGGCACTCTTTGTGGTCGTGGCGGGAAAGAAGGACCCAGAGGGCGCTGGGCAGGTTGTTGAGAAGATTCAAGGTCATGGGAGAGGGCACTTGTTTTTAAGTGGAGTGCAGTGTTCAGGTTCTGTGAGGAAGGGGAGTGGGGGAGCCACTGGCCTGAGAGCGGCTTCCATGTGGGAGGGGAAGAAGGAGAGGCAAGAGGCAAAGGCTGCCTGGTGGGGTTGAGTTTGGAGTCAGCGGGGGCTGCTGACAGCCCGGCTGTTTCTGAAGGAGAGGAAACTTAAGTTGGAGCACGAAGGAGGGGGAAGCATCAAACACACGGGCCAAAGGGTCTTCTGGCTAAGGATGAGAAGGGAAAGTAGAGGTGAGGTGTGGAGGTGGAACTTTGGCTAGAAAGGGAGGGGCTGAGTTGCAGAGAGACAGTGCAGGGCGTACTCACTTGCGTGACTGAGAGATGGCGGAGACTACAGGGATGTCCAGATCCAGGCAATCCCCAAGGGCCTGGGTCCTGGAGGGCTTGGGGTGGCTCCATGGGCCTGAGATCCCTCCTGGAGTGCTCAGGCGAGGGTGGTTGCTGTGGGAGCCGGTTGGGGCTCTCCTTGCAGACAAGAGACAGGAGCCGAGTTGTTCAAATGGCACCGACAGTCTGCTTTCTCTCTCCTCCTGGATTTGTGGTCTGTTTGCTTTCTCCCCTGACAGTCCTCTGGAGCCTGAGCCAGGGTCTCCACGTTGCAGTTATATCTTGTGTATTTAATCTGGTGTCCTTAATAAATTAGGGTGGAGCAGAGGCTGCAAGGGAGGGATGGAATTAAAACCACATCCTGGGGTAATGAGATCTGTGTGTAGTCTGGCTTCCCTTCCTTCTTTTCCTACTCCCAGACCCGGCTCCTCTGCCTTCCTTTCTTGGAAACACATCTCTGCTTGCCTTGGAATCAGTGGGAAAATCCTGTTCACATTCCATACACAGTCATCCATCAGCATCTGCAGGGTATTGGTTCCAGGACCCCTCGAAGACACCACATCCACAGATACTCAAATCCCTGATATAAAATGGTGTAGCACATGAATGCAGTCTACACACATTGTTCCTTATGCTTTAAGCCATCTCTGGGTTACTTATAACACCAAATACAATGTAAGCTATGTAAATAGTTGTTATGCTGTATTGTTTAGGAAATCATGACAAGAAAAGTTTGTACATGTTCAGTACAGATGCCGTGTTTTTTGGAATATTTTTGGTTGGTGGTTGGTTGAATTCACGGATGCAGAGCACACGGATATGGAGGGCAGACTGCATGAGCATAGCCTTGTTGGTTTAGGAGCGCTTTGAGGAGAGGAATGTGTTTATGATGCTTGGATGACCGCAGGCTTGCTCTCAAGCAGACCACAGTTGGGCTGTAAAAAAAGATGGAGAGATTTTCCCAACAATAAAAAACGCCCTGTCTGCCCCCACTCTGGGAGTATGGACAGGAGGAAAGCTCTGAGTGACATGGCCTTTGGGAGACCTCACGGTTGGGGAGGAGCCACGGAGCGGATCTGAACTGCTGGGAGGCTGGACAAGAAGCGACTTGGATTAAAGCAAGTCCCAGGTCTCCAGTGCTGGCGTTTATGGCTCCAGGCTGGATTCTGAAGTCTAATTTGTCTTCCAGGATTCTGCTCCCCTTGGCTCTCGCTACGTGCTCCATGGCTACTCCTTGCTGGCCTTAGGTGGCTGGCCCAGCTCATGCCTGAACTGAGTTCGTTGCCTCAATTTCCCTAAATACAGCTGAGTCAAGATTGGGATATTTAACAAAATAGCGTTCAAGGTCCCGGAATGACAAAGGAGAAAGACACAGAAAGTAACATGAAACCAACCCATGTGCCAGGTACAGGGGCAGCTTCTCTAGCTGGAGGGTCCCTCCTTCCACCAGGTTCTGGCCCTGGCTCCTGGGCCTCCACAGGGGACAGCTTTTTCCTGCCTCTCCTGTCCCTGGGACAGACACAGCTTTGCCTTAGGACTCCCAAAGGGCGCCTTCCTCAGACAACATCAAATAAGCCCTTGTGAGAGATGAACACAGACAGTGGCACAAGTGTGATGTGTGACCCTCCCTTACCTGTTGCCTGGACTTTGGGGTGATTTCACAACAAGACCTTAGGACAAGATCTTGTTGCATCTTGATGGCTTTTAAAAACTCTTTTATTTTGTTTTTCCAATTGTTTCAGAAACTAGACAAGGTGCTACTTAATGGGGGCCTCACCAGAGTCACACCATTGAAATCACAAGATCTAAATGTGACAGAGAAGAAAAAAATCCCAAGTTATCAAATGGAGCTTAAGTCATTATGCTTTCCAATGACACATTATTTATTTGTTTATTTGTTGAGTTGGAGTCTTACTGTGTCACCCAGGCTGGAGTGCAGTGGCACAATCATGGCTTACTACAACCTCAACCTTCTGGCCTCAGGAGATCTTCCCACCTCAACCTCGGGAGTAGCTAGGACTACAGGCACATGCTACCACACCCAGGTAATACATTTTTATTTTTATAGAGACAAAGTCTCACTATATTACCCAGGCGGGTCTCAGACTCCTGAATCTAAGTGATTCTCCTGCCTTGAATTACAGACGTGAGTCCCCATGCCTGGTCTCAGTGACACTTTTTTTAAAAAATAAGTTTTGACCAGGCGTGGTGTCTCATACTTACAATCCTGGCACTTTGGTCTGAGGTGAGAGATTGCCTGAGCCCACAGGTCTGAGACCAGCCTGGGCAACTTGGCGAGACCTCGTATCTACAATAAATAAAAAAATTAGCCAGGTGTGGTGGCATACGCCTGTAGTTCCAGGCTGATGCGGAAGGATTGCCTGAACCCAGCAGGTCGAGGCTGCGGTGGCTGTGAGTGTGCCACTGCACTCCAGCCTGGGCGACAGAGTGAGATTCCAACTCAAAAACATAAAAAGTAAAAAAAAAAATAATTAAATTGAAAAAAGTAAAGATAGTGTTTTATTGTGCATCACAGTCCTTACACTGAAATGAGAACATCCCGAGTGGTCACAGGATTGAACCACCCTGTTCCCTCTCCTGAAGACATGAACTTGAGCTCCGCCTTGTCAAGACCAGAACTGGGGAACAGCTGTGGGAACAGCATGTGTGAAGCCTGGAGCCTCATTTGGTGGATGCCAAGTGAAGAACTGGAAGTATGAGCCCCCAGGACCATGAGCATCTCCAAGGCAGGGCTACTTTTCCTGCTTACCTCTAGCACCCAGCCTGGCATTGGGGACATGGAAGGGTCTACAGATCTCTCTGACCTGAAGGGAGCTGTGAGGGGCGGAGCTCTGACCTGAAGGGAGCTAGGGGCGGGGCTAGTCTGGGAAACTACTGCACTCCTTCCTGGCAGCACCTTCCCTCATGCCTTGGTAGATGCTCCAGGAAGACAGGCCCATGCCCCTTCTGCAAGCCCTAAGATGTTGCCTTTAGCCTGGGTTTGGACCTGGTGTCCCAAATATCACTCAACCACTAGCACCTAGACTTTCTGAGGTCACATCTGCCTTTGCAATGCTTGGGAAAGCATTTTCTGCAGGAACACAAATGTACTGCACCCACCCAATTGGTAACGGAGCATCCTGGAGTCCTCTCCCCTGGCCGACCTGGGACAGGGCCCAGCTGTAGAGTCCAGAACCCCCAGCTCCCACCCCGGCCTGGCCCCTCTCCCTCCAGACTCTCTGTACCTGCTGGGTCAGGTGACCTAGCCTCACCTGAGAGTGCTTCCTTCCAGGCCCCAGCTCTCTCCTGCGCCCAAAACTGGGCCTGGGAACAGCCTCTTCCCAGCAGGCAGTCAGACTGGCCCATCTCCCAACCTAGGAGCCTAGATCCCATCTGGAGGGGCTGCCACGGTGCGAGAGTCCCTGGCCCCCTGGCTCCCCCATCAGTCTGCATTGCTCTCCCCGTTCTCCCCCTGCTCTTCTGCCTCTGAGAGCTGCCTGGAAAGAGCCAGAGGGTCCAGATGTCTGGCTGGAACACCCACCCGCCTCCTGTCAAGGGCTCAGCTAGCCCCCGCCCTCCCGCTCTGGGACGTGCAATGTCTGTGATTCCTGTCATCCCACTTAGCGTTCTCATTTCTGATGTCATGAACACTGTGGCTCCTCTCCAGTCCTCTCCTGTCTTCGTGCTCCATTCTGGTCTGCTTTGATTACATCGTGTCTGCCACTCTCTTGCTAGAACCCGACTCCCTCACCCCTCTGCCCATTGCTGCTCAGCTCTTGCCAAGCAAAACCCTAGTGGCCTCCTGGGGGTCTCTCTAACCACCAGTCTGGTTGTTCTCTCTGCGGTTCCTTTCCCCCTCCCACTTGTGCTCCCCAAACCCTCTTTCACCCCGATTCCCAGGTTCTTCCATTTCCCAGGGACTAAGGCAGGTGAGAAGGACAGTGGCACTCTGAAAGAGGACCAGAGGCAGCAGGAGATGTGGGAGGAAGGAAGAGACTCAGAGTGAGTGGTATTTGACTGTACCCAGCAGTACTCAGGGCACACAGCAGTACTTAGCAGTACTCAGTAGTATTCAGGGGCGCTCGTGTGGACCCTGGTCTCCCAGTGCCTTGAACTGAACTGTGTCCCCACAACATTCATATGTTGGAGCCCCAGTTCCCACTCAGTACAGCAGAATGTGATCGCACAGCTAACCCTTGAACAATGCAGGGGTTAAGTGTGTCAGCCCCTTACACAGTCTAAAAACTGTGTATAACTTTTGACTTCTCAAAAACTTAACTACTAATAGCCTACTATCAACTGGAAGCTTTATGGAGAACATAAACAGTCAGTTAACACATATTTTGTATGCTATATGCATTCTACTGGGGGTGCCAAAAACGTATATGCAGTTTAAGCGATGTTACCTATGTATTACTTTGAGTTCACTGTCATCAGAAGTGTCTGGACGTTGTTTGTAACCACTTTGAGCGCCTTTTGTAATCGCACGAGTCAAACTTGGCTTGTATTCATCTTTTGCTGTCAGCATGTATTGAATGTTACAATTTTCATACCGTTTTTCCTTTCTTAGAATGTGTATACATTTTTGGCACCCTCTGTATATTGTATTCTTACAATAAAGTAAGCTAGAGAAAAGAAAGCGTTATGAAGCGTTTCTCTATCCTAAGGAAGAGAAAATGTATTTCCTAGGCCCTAGGCAGAAGTGGGTCATCATGAAGGCCTTCGTCCTCTGTCCTCACATGGAGCAAGAGGCTGAGGGAGAGGAGGAGGAAGAGGAGGGGGTGGGCTTGCTGTTCAATAAGTGAACCAGTGCAGTTTAAACCTGCGTTGGTCAAGGGTTAACTGTATTTGCAGATGGGGTTTTTTAAAAAGTTGATCAAGTTAAAATGAGGCTATTGCCAGGCGTGGTGGCTCAAACCTGTAATCCCAGCACTTTGGGAGGTAGAGGTGAGAGAATTGCCTGAGTCCAGGGGTTCGAAACCAGCCTGGGCAACTTGGCAAGACCTCGTCTCTACAATAAGTCAAAAAATTAACCAGGTATGGTGATACGTGCCTGTAGTTTCAGCTACTTGGAAGGCTGAGATAGAAGGATCGCCTGAGCCCAGCGGGTCGAGGCTGTGGTGGCGGTGAGCATGCTACTGCACTCCAGCCTGGGTGATAGAGTGAGATTCCAACTCAAAACAAACAAACAAATAAAATTATATTAAATTAAAATGAGACCATGGGGATGGGCCCTAATTCAGTATGGCTGGTGTCCTAAATAGAAGAGGAGATGAGGACACAGAGGAAAGACACAGGGTACGGTTGCAAGAAGGCAGCTCTACAGCAAGGATAGAGGCCTCAGAAGAACCAACCACGCTGACACCTTGATCTTGGATCAAGGGTCTAGCATCCAGCACTCTGAGAAAATACATGCTTGTGGTTTAAGCTGCCCAGTCAATGGCAGTGCTAGCAAAGGAAAACAAGGTCCGAGAGCTGGAAGAGACCTCAGAAGTCACCTCGTGACCAGCCCCCCCCTCTCTCTTTCTCTCTCCCTCTCTTTCTTCCCTTTCCCTCCCTCCTTCCCTCCCTTTCTGTCTTTCTTTCTTTGGTCTCACTTTGTCATCCAGGCCAGAGTGCAGTGGCATCATCATGGCTCGCTGCAGCTTCAACCTCCTGGCTCAAGTACTCCTCCTGCCTCAGCCTCCCGAGTAGTTGGGACTACAGGCACGTGCCACTACTGCCTCATTTTTTTATTTTTGTCAGAGGTGAGATCTTACTAGGCTGGTTTTGAACTTCTGGGCTCAAGCAGTCCTCCCACCTCGGCCTCCCAGGCATAAGTCACCATGCCCAGCCCCCACTTCTTTTTCTGAAGGGGTGATGAGTCCCAGAGGGAAGTGCAAGGCCATGAAACAGGCCAAAGACAGGACCCCGGGCCAAGACTGGCTCCTCCGACTGGGGACCGCTAGGACGGAAGTACTGGAACGAGAGAGGATAGAGGAGAGATGGTACCCTCTCCTGGAGCAGAGAGGACACATGCTCAGGGGAGGATAAGCCTGAAAGAGTGGTGTTTAAGCTGACCGTGTGTGTATGTGTGTGTGTGTGTGTGTGTGTGTGTGTGTGTGTGTGTGTGTGTGTGTGTGTGTGTGTGTGTGTGTGTGTGTGTGTGTGTGTGTGTGTGTGTGATGGCGGTGTGTATGCATGTGCATGTGCATGTATGATGGTGGGGTGGAGAGGGAAGGTAGGGAACAAGCACTGTCTCCCCCCCCCCGAAACACATGGTTGGTGGAGAGGAAAGGTGACCTCTGGAGGTCTGACCGAGGCATCTCTGATGGTTCTTGGCCTGGGAGGGGCTGGCTGAAGCACCCAGGCCCTCTGATGGGTGAAGGCAGGGTGGGAGGAGGGGGTGGGGGACATAGCGGAATGGGGCCACTTTATCCTCCTCCAGCATTGTTGAGTTGCCCTGATGGAAGTTTAAAGGAAAAGGATTCAGTTCAATAGAAGAAGGAGTGACCAAGAGTCGTGTGTGTGTCCAGGTTCAGGCGGGCTACCCTGGGAGCCTAGTAGGAAGGTACGTGGTTATGCGGTCATTCAACCAGTACTCGGCGCCCTCCTCACACAGGCTTGACTCTGGGGCTGGGATCCAAGAGTGACCAAAACAGACAAGGTCCTGGCTCTCTGGCACTCACCCTCTGCTGAAGGCATGGACAGAAGGACATAGTGACACCCTCACTTAGAGTGTTGAAATCTCTGACACAGTTGGGAGATCAGGAAAGGCTGAAGGGCAGGGAGGAGTGGGTTAGATGGAGGGAGAAGGCTTCCGTGCAGAGGGAGCATCTGTGTGGGGGAGAGCGTGGCTGGCTGGTGGGAGCCAGGGTGGCGATGGTCAGGCCTGACGCTGAGAGCAGTGGAGAAGGAGGATGGTCACCAGGACGGCACAGACCCTGGTGAGGACCTTGAATTCTGTCCTGAGAGCAATACAGAGACCCGGAAAGGGTTAGGCAGGGGAATGACACAGTTAGATTCATGTTTTGCAAAAACCACTCTGGTTGCAGCAGCGAGGGCACCAGTGGCAGGAGAGACCTGCTTGGGGTGGTGACAGCGTGGGGGTGAAGGGTGCCGTTGGCACGACCTGGGGATGGGACTGGACTGGAATGGGGTGCTGGGATCTGCGATCTTGGATGGTGGCAGCGTGGGCAGGAGGGGGAGTCTGTGTTGGGTGCAGTGGGGGTTGGCTGAGGGCCACTGAGGGCAGGTGGATGGATTGCTCTGGAACTCAAGAGAAAGATCTGGGCAAGAGACTTAATTTGGGGGTTGAGGCCAGGCCATGGGAGCAAATGTGGGCCAGGGAACATGTACAGAGGAAGAAGAGAAGAGGTCTGAAATGGAGCCCTGAGAAATACCCACGGTTGTAGGAAAGTCATCAATGGAGGAGCCTCTCTGGGTTTTCTTATCTGTAAAATGGGCAGGTTGCCATAAGTGTTAGAGTAGTGAAGTATATAGTGTTAGTGCTCTGTTGATGGGACAGTCATGTGTCACTTAACAATGGGCATATGTCCTGAAGAATTCACCACTAGGCGATGTCATTGTGCCAACATCATAGAGTGTATGTACACAAGCCGTGATGTCACAGCCTACTACCTATATGCACAGCATGTGACATTCCTGAGTACTGTAGGCAATTGTAACATGATGACACGTGTTTGTATTTCAGAACACACCTAGACGTAGAAAAGCACAGTAAAAATATGGTATCATAATCTTATGGGACCACTGTCACGTGTGCATTATGCCACTGAGCAAAATGTCTGCGCTTGTAACTGTGACATGTTTCCACATTGGTCTGAATGACACTGGCAATGGTTCTTAAGGTGTGACCGGGGCTCTGGGCTTCCTCCGAAGGCAGTGCTACCTCTAGACTTTGGGTTCTGTTCATGCAGTTCAAGGCTGCGCTTGCATTCCCCATGGGTGGCTGCTGAGAATGAGGTCAGCCGAGACCCCTGGATCTGCTTGAAGAATACTCTGAACCCAGGAGCCTATGAGCAGGGAACCAGGTGAGGCCCTGTGGCATGAGCTGAGGGTAATTCTCACACCTAGGATCTGTGTGTATCCTTTTCAGGCAAAGGCCGGGGAGTGGACAGGCCTTCCCTGGCCTTGTCCTTCAGTGCTCTGGGATCCCAGGCAGGTGTCAGAAAAGCAGCGACAAGGCTGGGGCTGGGACTGTGGACGGAGAGGACGGGTTTGAGGAAATCTTGTGATAAGGAGAGGGAGGCTCTCTAGGCTGAGGTGAAGATGCTCTGGGTCCCTCTATCCAAAACCTCTTACACCTCTCAGTGAAGCCGTGTGTGCTGGCCATGATGGAGTCAGGATGTGCCCATCTTTTGGAAGCTGGGCGGTTGGCTAGTGGCAGTGGCTGGAGCAATGCCGCCTTCTAGTGGTGTATTATGCAAGTGCAGTCAATAGATGCGCCAGAGCGCCCAGAGAGCCCAGAGCTGCCCTGGGGGCTCCCACCCCTACCTCTCCTGGGGTCACAGGCTGCCTTTTTTTTTTTGAGTTGGAGTCTCACTCACCTAGACTGGAGTTCAGTGGCCGCTCCCGGTCACTGCAATCTCGACCTGCTGGACTCCGGCGATCCTTCCGCCTCAGCCTTCCAAGTGGCTGGAACTACAGGTGTGCGCTACCACGCCTGGATAATTTTTGATTTATTGTAGAGATGAGGTCTCGCCAAGTTGCCCAGGCGGGTCTCGAACCCGCGGGCTCAGGCAATCCACTCACCTCGGCCTCCCAAAGTGCTGGGATTACAGGCTGAGCCACTGAGCCTGGCCACAGGCTGCCTTTTGATCGGCCTATGTTTTGATCCTTGGGTGTCTCAGTCCTGTCTCTGGCCTCCCGTCTGTCAGCCTTGAGGTGTGTGTACCTCGGTGTGTCCCTTTGCTTTTGGCTTGTGTTAGCCGGCATTCCCTGGTGTAGATCTCTCTCTCTGTCTTCCTGCTGGCTTGGGCTGTCTGCTCCTCTGTGTCTGTGACTGGCTTCTCCTCTTTCTCCCTGGTCCCGGCTCTCGATTCTTCTTTTCCATCTATCTCTGACTCACTCCTTGCTCTCCTCCGCTGTCCCTTGGGTCCCCGAGCTGGGTCACGCCTGCCCTCTCCATAGCATTAAAGCTGATTCTTGAGAAATGTGAGGACTTTTTTGCTTTTTCCAGGATGAGTCAGGAACTCCTGGAGGGATGAGGGCTCAGGCCCCACCCGGCAGTGACCTCGGAGAGTGTGCACAAGGTCAGAGGAGCCTCTGGCTGAGCCGAGACTGTGACAAGAGTTTCCAAAATATGCTTATGGGTCTGGTCAGGGCTGGGCATGTTCCAGCAGGAGTCAGGGAAGAAGAGTGAGTGAGCTGGCTGGAGTCCCCGGGGCCCCACCTAACTCTGCTGCCTCCCTGATGCCTCTGGCCACTTCCCTCTCTGTGCTCTCATAGCTCCTAGGACTGTGGTGCTCGCTACAGTAGCCACTGGTCACGTGCGACAGTTTACATTTAAATGAACTAAAATCAGATACAATGAAAAATTTAGTTTCTCAGTTGTGCTAGCCACATTTCAAATATTCAACGTCTGCAAGTGGCTAGCAGTTACTGACCACGTTGGCCAGTACAGACAGAGAAAATTAGCAGTATCACAGAAAGTTCCGCTAGTCAGCACTGTCATAGAGCAATCTTGGGCCAACACCCCTTTTCTTAGATACTTTCCTGCCCTCAGAACAAGGGTGGGACCATGATATGTCCATCTTGGGATCCCCAGGGCCCACATGTCAGGTAATACACATTTGTTGACTGGCTGGCTGGCTGGATGAATACATAGAAAGATGGATGGATGGATGGACGGACGGACGGATGGGTAGCCAGATCCAGGCCTTGGGGACAGCTGTCAGGGCTCACAGCTCTGCCCAGATTGTTACCAGCAGCTGGGCCTGGACAGCCAGGACAGTCGGGGCTGGAGCAGGGTTCTGATCCAGTGGGAGCTCAGTGGCGGACTCTGTGCCAAGCCGGCAGACAGCACTCAGCTCAGTATCCTGGGAACCTCCAAGCCCCCAGAGCACCCATCCTCCTTGTTTGGACTGCTCTGTGGGGAAAAGGATCTGCCCATCACTGGGCAGGAGAGAGGGTGGTCAAGTGGTCAGGTACTGCACACACACACTAGCATTTACAAAAACACACACCTATGCAGACACACACTAAAACAAACGCACTGACATGCGTGCCCACAGACATACACAGAGAGACACACGCTGACATCCATGCTCACATATGCACACAGATACATGCTCATGGACACACACATGCACACACACACACACACACACACACACACACACACACGCCTCCCCTCAAACCCTTTAATAGCTGCCAGAGCTCTCTGGACACTGACTTTTGTCAAGATTGGAAGCAGCCTCAGGGAGACAGGACAGGGTGGAAATTCTGCAGCCATGTCTGACCCACGCCTAGAGGGACGCGTCAGCTGGCTGCCCAGGGCGGTGGGCTCCAGGGCAGGAATTAGAGGGGCTCCAGGAATGTGCAGGAATTAGAGGGGCTCTGCTGACCTGCGGAGGCAGAGGAACTCTGTGGGGCAGGACTGAGCCAGGCCTTGGAGTGCAGGTGAAGCGAGTGGAGACCTGGTGTGCAGGGGGGTTCGCATGGGCCAGGAGCCCCCTTCCCAACTGGCCCCATCCATTCCCGTACTGCTGCTTCCCACCATGATTTCTCAGCATCTTTGTGCCATAAGCCCCAGAAATTACCCCCTGGGCTCTGGTCCAGGAGCAGGTCCCCAGGGGTGGTGGGGGAGGGTTATCTGCTGGTCATCTGCCTGCCTGTCCTGTCCTAACAACCCAGGACTCCTGACTGGGGCACCGGTAGCCTGAGTCCTCTTTGGGGTGTGGGCCTGTCTCCACCGGGGCTGCATGGGGTGAGGAGCAGGAAGAAAGCCTTCTGGACCTCCCCAGTGCTTTGCTAGGGGTTCAGGGTCCTAGCGCTCACCCAGAGAGCTCCAAGTATATCCCAGGAGAGAGAGAGAGAGAGAGAGATGGAAGTGGGCAGGGTGACCTCTGGCACGTGGGAGGGAAGTGGCCGAGCCCCTCTGGGGGTGGTGGGTCGCAGGGATCTCCTTTGAAGACTGAGACCCGCCAGGTCTCTTTGTGTGGCCCTGAATGACGGGGCTACGGGGGAGGTGCTGTCTGAGGAGTGGAGAGGGGGTGTGTGGGTGAGGGGCTTGGAAGCTGATGAGGAGCCCGCTGACAGAGTCTAACCCAGGACCAGGACCCTCATGTCACAGGCCTGAGGCTGCCAGGAAACAGGGCTGGCTCTGGAGCTGTGGGCAGGATGGGACTGGGCCCAGTTCAGGGTCCCGGCTCTCCAAGAGGTGATGGAGCATGGGGGAGAGGTGGGGGCTTTGGACTCGGGGAGGGAGCTCCGGTCCCAGCACTCCACCCTGGCACTGGCCTCTCTAGGCCTCCTCATCTGTGAAGAATGAGGGTGGCAATACTTTACGGGCACATCCCTTCCACATCAAGGGAAGCCATGAGTGAAAATGCCAGGCATGTCAAAGTGCTCCAGAAGGGAGAGTCAGTCTCTCCCCTTCTCCCCCCTTCCCTCCCTTCCTCCTCTTATAATTCATACTCCATAAAATTGACCCCTTTGAAGTGTACAATTCAGTGTTTTTTAAGCATATTCACAGAATCGTGCAGCCCTCACGCCTACCTAATTCCCAAACATTTTCATCACCCCAAAAGGAAGCCTTGTTCCCATTAGCAGACACCACCCATTCTCCCTCCGCCCAGTCCCTGGAAACCACTAATCTACTCTACAGAGAAATCTTGTCTCTACAGATTCACCTGTTTTGGACATTTTGTATAAATGGGATCATACAGTGCATGATCTTTTGTGACTGGCTTCTTTCTCTCAGCATATTGTCCTCAAGGCTCGCCATGTTGTAACATGTGTCAGAACTTTCTTCCTTTTCGTGGCTGAATAATATTCCATTGTATGGATATACTTTTTATTTACTCATTTGTCTTTTGATGGACTTTTGAGTCATTTCCACTTTTGGCTATTGAAAATAATACTGTTACGAATATTTGTATACAAGTTTTTTGTGTGGACATGTTTTTATTTTTCTTGGGTACATACCTTGGAGTGGAATTGCTGAATCCTATGGTAACTCTAGGTTTAAGTTTTTGAGGAACTGTCCAGTGGTTATCCAAAGTGGCTGCACCATTTTACAGTCCCATCAGCAGGGTGCAAGGGTTCCAGCTTCCCACATCCTTGTCAACACTTGTTATTGTCTGTTTTTTTTATCCTAGCTATCCTGGTGGGAGTGAAGTGTATCTTATCTGGAAGTACAATCAGATCTCCTCTGCTCTCATATTTCTTCCCTACTCCTCCTCCAACATGTTTTCCCCTTTGTACCCTGACCACCCATCAGCATGCAAGCAGGCATTTCTTTTTTTCCACCTTAAAAAAAAAAAGAATTGTCTTTATCCATTACCCATCTGGCTACCTCCCCACTGCTCTCTTTCTTTTTTTCTTTTTGAGTCGGAGTCTCACTCTGTCGCCCAGGCTGGAGTGCAGTGGCACGCTCAGGGCTACTGCAACCTAACCTGCTGGGCTTAGGCGATCCTTCCACCTCAGCCTTCCAAGTAGCTAGAACTACAGACATGCACCACCAAGCCCAGCTAATTTTTTGATTTATTGTAAAGACGATGTCTCACCAAATTGCCCAGGCTGATCCTGAATCCCTGGATTCAGGAAATCTGCCTGTCTCAACCTCCCAACCTCCTGGGATTACAGGCATGAGCCACCGCACCCATCCTCTCTCTCCTCCCTTTTACAGCGAAATGCCACAAAGGAATTTTCTCAACTTGTCTCTAGTCTCTCCTTTTATTCTCTCTTGAACTTACTCCTGTCTGGCTTTTGTCCCCACCTGATACCAAAGCCTTCTTAACGCCACCGCCACCGTGATCTTTTCGTTGCTGAGCCCCGACTTAAGGATCCCTGGCTTTTTACAAGTTGGTCACTTTCTCCTCTTTCCTGACGTGGGTTCCAGGAAGCCCCCCTTCCTGGTGTCCTCTTCCTCACCCTCCTTCCCTGTTTCTCAGCATCTTCTCGACCTTGCAGTATCAGAGGGCTCTGCGCTCCGTCCTTAGTTCCTTCACCTTGCTTTCAGAGTCTCTGAGATCTCATCCAGTGCCACTTTAAATGTCACCCACGTGCTGTTGACACCAACGGAAGCTCCAGGCAGAGCCTCTCCTCTGAGTGCCAGACCCATTCACCCAACTGCCCTTTGACATTTCCCCTGGCAACTGTGACCCGTCGGATCCCGATCTCCCCCATCAAGCCTGCCAATCCCGCCTCCCAGTGAAGGGCAGCGCTGTTTTATCTGTGGCCAAGGCCAAAGCCTGGAGTCGACCTTGGCTCCACTCCTTCTCTCACATGCCAGAAAATCCTGTCATTTCTCCTCCTCCTCACAACCTGGGCTGCCCTAGGGTCAAACTGCCTGGAAGTGGCAGTGGCCTCTTCACTGGTATCCCTGTTTCCACCCTTACTCTTAAGCAGAGCACCCAGGGAGAGCCTTTTTTTTTTTGAGTTGGAGTCTCACTCTGCGGCCCAGACTAGAGTGCAATGGCCGCTCCCGGCCACCGCAGCCTCGACCTGCTGGGCTCCGGCGATCCTTCCGCCTCAGCCTTCTAGGTAGCCGGAATTACAGGCATGCGCTACCACGCCCGGCTGATTTTTTTTTTTTTGGATTTTTTGTAGAGATGAGGTCTCGCTGCCCAAGCGGGTCTCGAACCCACGGGCTCAGGCAATCCACTCACCTCAGCCTCCCAAAGGCATGGGATGACAGGCTGAGCCACTGAGCAGGGAGAGCCTTTTAAATGCAACGAGGCTGTGCTATTCCTCGGCTCAGAGCCCAGCAATGAGGCCCCTTCTCATGGAGGCAGAGCCCTGGCGATGGCCTTCCAGGTCCTTCAGGATCTGAGCCCACCCCTGCCCCCTCCACCCTCCACTCAACCCTGCCCCTTTCTGGGCCTCAGATGCCCCAGGCAGGACTCGGGTCCTTGCACTTGCGGTTCCCTCTGTCTGGGATGTCCTAACTCTGGAATGTGTTTGTCCTCATCTTCCAGATTTGACTTGAATGTCACTGCCTCGGTGAAGCCCTGTCTGGCCACTTTATGTAAAATCACAACCTCCCGAACACTCCCCTCCTGCCTTCTGCTTTATTTTTCTCCTTGGTGCTCATTTGTCTAAAATCCTGTATATGTTACGCGTCAACCTTGTTTATTCCCTGCTTCCCTCACTAGAATGTAATCTCGGGCAACCCCTTTGGGTCCCCTCCCACTGTGGGAGCTTTCCTGTTCTCTTAATAAACCCTACTTTCTAAAAAAAAAAATGTAATCTCCTTAAGGGCAGGGCTTTTAGTTTGTTTTGCTCACTACTGTATACTCAACCCCTAAAATAACCACTGTCGCATGGGAGATGCTGGGTAAACATTAGTTGAATGAATGAATCGATGTCGATATTCTGTAAGTTCTCTGATGCCAGTTCTTTGAAGCTGGAGCAACCCCTAAGGCTATGCCACAGGTAGCCAGGAGGTGGCATTGTGACTTCAGAAATGGCAGACCCTGCCTGCCCAGCCACTTAGAAATCCAACCGCACAGACACCCACTTCAGAGGCAAAATTCTGGGATACGTGTGTGTGATCATGTATGCCTCCCAGGTCAGTCTGCTGCTTTTCTCATCTCCTGCAGGACTGCAGGCAACCTGTGGTCATTTCTGGGCAGGGGAGGGTCACCAACCCCATCTATGTCCCAAGCCCAGGTAACAGAGAGGTGTCTGGACTGGGCAGCCTTTGGAAGCTGAGCAGATTTGGTTAGATGCCCAGAATCTTTCATGAAGCCCTGGGACAGACGGCAGGGTTTCCCTGCCCATCTCATCTGCTCTCAGCCATGTGACTCGTCCCGCAAGCCTGGGTCAGCCTGAGCCTTTGGCCTGTGTCCAACTTTGGCTACGCTCAGTAGCCAGAAGAACCCTTGTTTCCCTCCTCAGGAGGAGAGGAAATCTAAGGACCCTGAGCACTGTGTTCCTGTGCTTCTCACAGTCAATACAGAGAGGCATGTACAAGGACTCTGGGCCCAAACAAGGGCCCATTGTTGGCTCTGTCATCTGCCAGCTGGGTGACCTTGGCCAGGCTCTGAGCATCAGTCTTGTCGTCTGTCCAGTGGGAGAGACATGCCTGCCTCAGAGGTTGTGGGGAGGTTAGAGCTTGTAAAACACCTGTCTAGTTCTGGGCAGATGTGACCGGAGCCCTCAGTCAGTGCTAGCTCCCATCACAGGCAGTGGCAGGGTTGACTGGGCACTTAGGTTGGACCTGGAGGAGGGTGGCAGCCCGGCCTTTGATGGGTCATTCACTTACTCAAACACCTATGCAATGCAGCTCTCAAGGGCCCAGGGTTGTGTAGGGCTTTGGGGAACTGTATGGACCCAAACGTCTTTCCTTCTGTGTTCTAGAAACTAAGAATTAATGGGAGAGACAGGACTAAACCCACATGAAACCAAGTCAAATAACAAACATGAGACAGTACAAGAAATGTCAGAAGATGGCTAGTGATGAATTGGCCAGTGAGAGGGACAGACAGGAAGTGCTGTGAGCCTGGCCAGAGGAGCGGTGGGCCGTGTGACCCAGGGAGGTCACCCTGGCCTTGGACGGGGGAGGCAGGTGGAGGTCATGGCCATGCTGTGCTGGGAACCAGCTTGTGTTGATGCCAGCTGTGCCCTCCTCCACCTCTCCACTGATGTCCTCTGCCCACAGCCTGGTCTTGGACTGGTTTCTAGAAGCTGCTCCTGACTGCGATCCACGGGTCAGGCTGGAAAGAAGAGATGGGCGGGAGGAGTTCTGCTGCCTGCCTGGAGCTGGAGCTGGCATCAGCTGAGAACACCTGGAGTCTGACCTGGCCCTTGCCCAGGGCATGATTCCAAAGATGGTACCATGTCTGTGGACACAGAGCTGTGCAGGAAGATGCCCTGAGCAAAGGGACCCTGGTCTCACCGAGCATGGCTGGGGGTGGGGGGAGCCATCAGGATGGGGGCTCCTCCGCTGGGCCAGGGGTCAGTCAGGACATTTCTGCAGGACCCCATGGGTGGGGAGCAGATGAGGGACATCGCCATCCTGCCCACAAAGTTCTAATGTAGCTTTTAGGACGCATTCAACTGCCAAGAGCTCCTGAAAGCCACTACCTCCAGAGGATGACAAAGAAACACAGAGGTCACGAGCGCCATCTCCTGGTGAGAGCTCCACCAGCATGCCCAAGAAAACTGTGGCCCACTGCCCTGGACCCTCAACACGTTTTCCAGGCTACGTCCAAGCCAAGAAGCCTTCAGGATTCTGGGTTACCGTGGGGGTGAGTCCGGAAAGGGCGGGAATGACTACAGCACCCTCCAGCCCTTCCCTTTCTCAGATCTGTGGCCACCATCCCCGGCAACAGCAGAGCCGTGGCCGGCCCGCGGCCAACATTCTGTGCCAGATCTCAGACCTGCCGCCTCTGACCCTCCTCCCACCCTCCTCCCACCCTCCTCCCACCCTCCTCCCTCCTTTAACCTGGTCCTCCAGTGTCCCCAAGGAAGAGATTGAGGCAGCAGGAAAGGACCCCACCTCAGAGACCCTGTCCCTGGCTCACTGCCCACAACAGCTGGTCTCTGAGGCTTCTTCTGCCAGGGAAGCTGTCGCCTTGGGTGGCCCTGCAGGTGCTGGGCACAGAGGCCCAGGCTGGTCTGGAGGGTCTGCTGCCTCTGGCCCCTCCCTGCTCGGCTGGATTTGGTGCTGCGACTCTGCCCATGTCCTCGCTTGGCCCAGCTGTCTGCCTCGCACAGAAGTCGATGCTGGCCCCGCTAGGCATGCGGCTGCTGCTGCGATCAGAGCCTGTTTGTTCTACCGCACCCCTCCCCCCCACACAGAGCAGAGCGAGTGCTCACTTAGATTAATTAATCTGCTGCCCAGCCTGCTCCTCCGACCCATCTTTTATTCATGGACAAGCAGCGTTCTCCGTTTTACCAGGACTCGGGCATCAATATTTCATCCTTGCTTCACATGCCAGCTCCCTGTTCCCTGCCTCTTGTTTCTGTAGCACTAGGACCCAGAAGACTAGGACCTGGGGCATGCTGGCCAGGCTGGGGCCTTGTCCAACTCCCCCTCTCCCTTTGCCCCCTCCGCCCCCCACTGCCCTCGACTCCCCAGCAGTCAGAAAAGCAAAGCAGAGCAGGGCCAGGTTTGGAAGGGCTGTCCCAGGACTCTGAGGGGGGCTGGAGGTTCGTTCGTCCTGGGGACAGGCTGGGGCTAGCATGGCCTGTCCTGCTACGGCTCTGCTGGGTTTCAGGATTGAAGATGAGGGTTGTGAAGTGCCCAGCACATAGTAAGTGCTCATTTTTCTTCCTCTTTTCGTCCAGTGTTCATTTCTGTTCATTTTCCCAACCCTGTGCCTAGGCAGTTGAATGAATGATGGGAAGGAATGAGGTGATCACAGCATGCAGGGGGCAGGAACACTCTCCTCACCCACCCCACTTCGTCTTTCTTCTTACCTCCTCAGCTCCCAGACTTTCAGGCTTCCAAGCAGGTGCCTGGGACCACGAGGGCTGAATTTCAGACACGAAGCGGCCCTTACCCTGGATCCTAGGGCTTGTAACCTGGGTCTGTGGAGGACCTTCCGGAGGGGGCGTGAACCCTGGAGACACAAAACCAAGTGTGGGGTGTGTGTGTGTGTGTGTGTGTGTGTGTGTGTGTGTGTGTGAGAGAGAGAGAGAGAGAGAGAGAGAGAGAGAGAGAATGTGCATATGAGAAAGAATGGGTATTTTTTCACAGATGAGTCCCTGGCTTTCATCACATTCTTAGTGAAGTCTATGAACTATCAAAGGTTACAAGCCACTCATTTCTAGGCAGGTCAAGTCTCCCTTTTTTTAATGTGGAAGGAAGCGAATGAATGGGGTTACTTGTCCAAGGAGCTCCCTGTCAGGTGTGGGGGGGACATGAGCATTATGGGTGTACAAATACATTTGTGTGTATGTCTAAGTGGGCACGTGACTGAGACTGTGTGAGTGTAAAAGCGTGAGTGTGTGCCCTGTGTTCTAGAGTGCATGAGTGTGTGCGTGTGGCAGCCTAGGCAGTGCTGGGGTTGCAGGCTTGCATTGCTATCCTGCACTGAGGAGTCCTTGGGTGTGTATCAGGATGGGACAGTGATGCACAGGTGGCCTGCTGGACAGGCTGAGCCTCCTTTCCCAGGCTGGCAGAAACTCTCATCTCCACAGTGGGTCTGTGAGGCACAGGGAGCCAGCTGGACTGAAAGGAGTCGAGAACACCGCTCTGGCCCTGGCTGGCCGAAGGATGAACAGGAGGCACCATACCTCACTCCCTGTTATGCTAGGTGTAGAGGCTTCCTGAGGGCGTGTGTGGCATCTCACTCCCCCCCTTTCCTCACACTCTATTTCCAGTGGGTCAGGAAGTCCTGCCTGCCACACCCCTCAAATACACCCAGTACCTGACCAGTGCCACCTGGTATACGGACCCCTCCATGGCCCCTGAGGTCTGTGCTCAGCATGCAGCTTGATCTGCCACTGGTCCCAGGAAAGCCAGGCTCTCCCAACCGCCCCACAGACCCAACCAGACACATCCACACCCCGGCAGACTCCCCGGGGGCCTCCATTCAGCCTCTTTCCCCACCTCCTCCAGGTCTCTCCATCCCTCACCCTGTACCTTTCATTCCCCTCTGTAGCGCTATGACCTTCTAACACCAGCCCATGGGTCGTCTGTGTTTATCGGACCAGTGAAAGTGTCCCGAGGGCAGGAATGTTTAGATTTTGTTCACTGATTTGTCCTAGAGCCATGCTCACTGTGAAGGGGCTTAATTCACATTGTAGGGCGAATGAATGAGTGAATTAATGAGTTGTCCACCACATCCCTCGGCGGCCTGTTTAGGACAACCCACACATGATACTTTTCCCTCAGGCCCAAGTGCCAGAAAAAAGCCTCTGCTGTGTTGAAAATCTGACATTCATTTACTCATTCGATATATGTATTGCACACCTACTGGGTGCCAGGCACTGCTCTAGGTGCCACAGGGATGTCTATGAATGAGACAGGTGAGCACCACATGCTTTCCAGGGGTGAGTGTCTGCCTCACGGGTTCTGAGGATCTTGTCCCTGTTTTCCTTTCTGTGTTGGCTGCCCCCGTGCCCGGAGCTAATTTTCTGAAATTTCCTGAGCACAAACACTTCCCCTCTGATCTCACCTCATTATTCTATGCTTCTTCTCTCTGTGTCTTGATTGTTTTTAGCAGAAAAGGGAAATTCATGACAAGAATGTGGCGCCTTGGGTGGCCAGGCGTGGAGGCTCTCTGGTCCCTCTGGAATCTCTCTTCATCTCTATCTGTGCGCTTCACCTCTGCCTCTGGGTCTCTACTTCCTTCCGTCCCTCGTAGGCCTGCTTCCCCACTCACTTGGCTGAAGTCAGGACCCTCCACTCTTCTGCTCTGAGCGAATCATACATTCATATGCCTCACCATGTAGTATTGCATGCATTCTATCCAACAGTTTCAAAATCTTTCGGCAGCAAAATGTGCATAGCTGACTGCTGATAGATGAATGCACATGTGGGGGTGTGGGGTTGCTGGGGGCTGGCCCTGACTGGAGAGAGGCCTGGGACGGATGGAGAACTTCTCAGAGGGGAAGCTTGAGGTGACAGGCATCTTGCATCACAGGGAATAACCCCTCGCCACTGCTCCCCCTGACAGGTCTCTCAGTTAAGAGTCAGTGTGACTTGCTTGGCTACAGCCTAGCAATTTCTCCAGATATGCTCTTGTCACCCACCTGCCATCTCCTGGTTTTTTTCTCCCCGCCCTGGCCTTGTTCAGCCAGTCGTAGACTTCCTGGTCTCATTCTCCAGTGATGTCACTGACCTTTTTGTTCTTGGCTCCACTGGTCATCACGGTGGCTGGGGTGACCCCTGTCACCTGAAGTTTGGTGCCAGGAAAAAGGATGGGGTGAGGGAAGCCAGGACAATCGGCA
The DNA here is from genome assembly GCA_027257055.1 of Cephalopachus bancanus. NCBI lineage: Eukaryota > Metazoa > Chordata > Mammalia > Primates > Tarsiidae > Cephalopachus > Cephalopachus bancanus. The sequence continues at coordinate 445,894 of JAPVLO010000276.1, forward strand.
CAGAGGGCCTGAGGCAGGGAACACTCAAGGAGGAGGGAGTAGGGTGGGAGGAGTCAGGTGGACTCACAGCCAGACAGCCACATGTCCCAGGGCACCCCACTCCCCCTACCTTGAACTACACACCCCCTCCTTCAGCACTGCAGCCTTGAGCAACATGGACTAGACTGGATGTTTTTTGGGCGTGAGGGAGACGGGTGTGAGCAAGAAAGAAGGAGACCTTGGCCTGAAAGCCAGGAACAGAGGTGCCCCCACCCTCCCTGTGAGCCCTGGGCCTGGGGTTCTCACTCTGGCCCTTAGCCCCCCTTCATTTTCTGTCCCCCACCGTCTCTAACGCAAATCGTGGTTCAGGAGGAGGAGTCTGGGAGGGAGCAGCATCTTCCTTGGTGCCATGGCTGAGGCTGTAAGGGCAGCAGCTAACTGGCCATGGGCCTTTGGCAAGTTAAGTAATTTCTCTGTGCCTCAGTTTTTCCATCTGTACATTAAAGATGATAATAGTACCTATCTTATAGGGTTGTTGTAAGGATTAAATGAGTTAATATGATGAAGCGTTTAGCAGAAGGCCTGCATCAATAAGTGTTAGACACTATTATTATCATTTGAGGAATTCTAGAAGTTCTCCCTGTCTACGTCTCCTCCACACATGTGCAGCCTGAAATTCCTCCTGCACTTATTTCTTGGGATGATAGTTCTTCCAAGACTTCTTTTAAAAACAAACAAGGCCGGCGCGGTGGCTCAAGCCTGTAATCCCAGCACTTTGGGAGATCAAGGTGAGAGGATTGCCTGAGCCCGGGGGTTCATGACCAGCCTGGGCAACTTGGTGAGACCTCATCATTACAATAAATCAAAAAAGTAGACGGGCATGGTGGCGTGTGCCTGTAGTTCCAACCACTTGGAAGGCTGTGGTAGAAGGATCGCCTGGGTCCAGCAGGTCGAGGCTGCGGTGGCTGTGAGCAGCGTGCCACACTGCACTCCAGCCTGGGCAACAGAGTGGGATTCCTACTCAAAAAACAAGCAAACAACAGAATAGCCCCTGACAACATAGCATAAAGGTTAAGACTTGAGGTCTGGCCTACTGTGTGATTTTAGGAAGCTCCACAGCCTTTCTGAGCTTTGATCCCTTCTCTTTAGATGATATGGAAAGTTCTTGTGAAGACCAGATGAGACCATGTACTGGAAGTACTCAGCACAGTGCGTGGCACACGTGCATGGCCAGTCAGCGGAAGCCTGCGCACTTTGCAAGACACCTGTACATGCGCCGTCCCATCTGGTCCTGGCCTTTGGAGGGGGCCTCACTTCCAGGGGAAAAGACTGAAGCAGAGCTTCTGAGCAGGGTTGGAGCTGTGGTCCCTGGCTCGGGCTGGTGCTGTCTTGAGGGAGTGCCCTTCAGAAGCCGGCACAGGGGGCTGTCACTCTCGCCATGATAGAGACAATTAGGTGTCCCCTCCCTCCTGAGCCCCTGAGGAGCCTGGGGGAGATGGGGGACATTCCTGGAGGGAGGAGGAACACCCGGAGACCAAGTAAGGGTCCTACTTCACAGGTTTGCCCCATTCCCGCCCCCCGCTCTCTCCAGCCATGGGTTCCCCAGTCTGTCCTCTCCCTGTGGCCCCCAGGGCTTGCCTCTGGGCTTGGGGAGCCTCGGAGGAGAGCCAGTCAGCAGGCCTGGATCCTGGGTGCCGCCCCGGTCCCCTGGGCGTGGCCTTCTCTGATGCATTCAGGGCTCTGCAGACCTCAGGAGGGATAAAGGCTGGCCCACCATGGGGGTAAGTGTTAGACATGTTCTCATTTTTTACTGAAATTGTGAGGGAGAGAAAAAAAAAGACAAGTAAAAAATAGCTTCATCTGGACTGAGCAGGGGAGAAAGCAATTTCCTTTTGAAATCTCTTTTTCTGATTCTTGAAAGATGCAATTTGGAAATGTCCTGGTGGCTTGGCTGGGGTGTGGGCTAGACCACCTACAAGGCTTGCAGTGGGGAGTTGGGGGTGGGGGGCAGGGAGGACCAGGGGGAAAGAGGACAGAGGTCTTGCTGGTGGTTTCAGCCCAGGCCTCAGAGAGAGGCCACATGGGGGAGATATGGCAGGAGGGGCTGGCGTGGCAGAGGGAGAACAGAAGGAGGTGGTGGCCAGGACTGACCAGAGCAAGGAAGAGGGTCTGGGGGTCCAGATGGACCAGGGTGTGGAGTGATGTGCTGGGGGAGAATTCCAAGCCTGGTTGGGAGTGGCCCAGCACCCAAAGGAGGCCCATGCTCTGGGGTCTGTATCTCAGGTTTCACAGGGCAGGGACACATGCCCATCCTGATAGACAATGAGTTCTCAAGCCTCTTTGCTGAAAGGTCATCTGGGTGCTGGGTAATCAGGTGGTACCTTGGTGACTTTGTCAGAGCCTTGAAAGAAGCAGGACCTGGCATGGACTGGTAAAGGGACATGGACCAGCCCTGTCGCCTCAGGTCTCCTCTGCTGGTTGTCTTCTGGAACATTCTTCAAGGTCCTCAGTAGCCTCTGCCCAGCCCTTCTGCCCCCAACCCCCACCTCAGGCCACCATAGTGTGACTCTGAGGGTCTTGACTTGGAGATCAGCATGGGCCCCTTTGGGTAGGGCAGAAATGAAAGCTGAGACTCACCAGCACTTTAGGGACCTCCTTGGGGCTTGTCCTTCACTCGGAGACAATGATCACCCCAGGACCTGAAGCACCAATCCATCACCCATTTCTCCAGCTCACCCATCAACCAGCCAATTCTACCAATCTACCAATCAAGCCATCACCCCACTAACCAATCCACCAACTACCGCCCAGCTTGTTACCCTACACCCTGTCAAGCCACCAACCCAGCAACCTACTAAGCAATATACCAACATATCCACCAACCAGCCAATCTGCTAACCAACCAATAGCCATGCAACCTATTCTTTGACTATTTAACCGCCCCACTATCAACAACTCCCCAGCCAACTCATTACCCCATTGTCCAAATAGGAGATAGAAACTATACAGTGATGTTAACAGAAAAGGCTTAACATAAAGAAATATTAACTACAACAGGAGATTACTAGCCATAAAAGAGGATTACCTGCTAACTATAACTGGAGATTACCTACTAAGAATAACAGGGGATGGCCTACCTAAAGAATACAGGAGTGGCAAATTATAGGGAGCGACTGCTACCTTTAGGGCTGAGACAGAGCATCAAAGGCAGGAACAAACATGGATGAACCTCCCCGCCCCTGACATCCAGGGCTGAGACCCAAGAATGCTCAGCCTGGGCTCAGTGGATGGTGGGAAGTCTGCTGGGGCGCCATGCCGGTAGAACTCTCTAGCAGGCTGCCTTTTGCGCAGCTGGAGGAAGCTGTGAGTTGCTGGATGCCTCGCTGTAGGAGCCTGCGAGAGACGCCCTCTCCTCCTGCAGTGTCCCACCAGCATCCACTATTAGCAGGGCTGAACACAGACCCAGTTGGTAAAGGAGGAATGTTGACAGGGTCTAGCTCGATGATCACAGACCGGGTGATGGAGAGTAGAATGAAGCTGAGAGGCAACATGGCAATCACAGGCACACCCATCCTGCCACCCCACCACCTTCAACCCCTCACCCATTTGCCAAGTCTTCAACTGACCAGCCAACGAGCATACCTTTCCCACCATGCCACCGAAATACCAACCCATCTACTCACCCACCCGTCGTCCCAGCAACCTAGTTTTCTTCTTGAATGAGGGCATGAAAGGACAGTCTCCATCACAGGGAAGAGATGCTTAAAGTAATTTATCCAAACTGGGCGACATATGGAACCCATGCCCATGACCAACTTTGGACCAACAATGACCTGTTACACAGGTGACATCTACTGAATGGACAAACTGGGCAGACAGCATGCCCTGAAGTCAGTGGTGGGAGAGGTTGCTGTGGCCTAATGGTGGGGAACAGGTTAATGGAGTGGGGAAGTAATCTGGGCTTTGAAGAATGAGCAGCGTGGAGATTTAGACTTGGAAAGGGGGACGGAAGGCAGTGGGGACAGGCATCTGTTATCTCTGGTGTCAAAGAGGACTTGGGCACTGGAAGACTTGTGCATATGAAGGGCTCACCATGCGAGGCCGGGGGGCCAGGGGGCTTTGTACCAGCTGCACGGGCCTGCAGGGAAGGTGAGTTCTTCTTGTTCATGACAGGGAAGAGCCATCACACCCCTAGCCATCTATCTGCTAGTGAGATCCCAGGTCTTCTGTCTGCCAGTGGTGTGTCCCAGACAGGTTATTAACCTCTCTGAGCCTCAGTCTCTTCATCTGTAAAATGGGGATAATCCCTCACCTACCACACTGGGGTTGGTTTGATGATACAATGAGATATTGTCAACTAAGTGCGGCACATAGTAGGTGCTCAGTTTACACTAAAGACCTTCTCCCTATACTCCTGAGGGGCTGGGTTGGTATTCTGAGGTTGAAGACCTCAAAAGCCTTTTCTATCTATGACCTATAGGACTTGGAGTTAAATGTATGCACTTCCATATGTCTCTGCTTCGTAGCACAGAGGACATGCTGATCCTGTCGCCAACTTCTTCATCAGGCGGTGAACAGGCTTTCTATCTCATAGGGCTCCTCCTTTTCCATCAAGGACTAAACTGAAATTTAAAAAGGTGGGGAGGGCTTACCCAGCATCAAGCAGACATCAGAAAAAACTTCCAATCCAGACCAGCAGGAGGCTCAGGAATTTGATTCTCCATAGACCTTAAAGAAGATAGACTCCCATTCGTCTGGGATGGCTGAAATACTGACCGGCACAGAGGCAGGGGAATAACTGTGATGACCCTTCCTGATCCTTTTGTTAATAGGGCTTCCTGTGGCCCAGGTCCACCTGCTCCCGGACTCCCATCAGCCCAAGTACCATTAAATATCTCGGAATAAAAATCTGACTTCAGAATCAATTGATGGAGAGAGGTTCTCCAAACATTCGCCGGCGAAGGTAATTAAATTCCGATCGGAGAAGATGGAGCTGTGTGACAGGGCGGTGGGGGCAGCTGCTGGCGCCGGGCTGCTGAGCAATGAAATCACGGGTGTGCGCAGCCCAGAGCTGGCAGCGGCACAAAGGAAATTGGAGCAGTCAAATATTTCCCTCCTCGTTGAGTTCCATTTACATGTTTATAATAGAGGTTCTTAAGGCCCTAATGAGAAGGCTGCTCATTGCAGGGAAGAGGATGATTAAGGCTCTGCCAGACGAGATCAGGGACAGGAACAAAGGCCTGTTAATTACTACAGAGGGACAGGAGGAGAGCCAGGCTCCAGCTCGCTGTTCCCCCAGAGCCTCCCCAGACGGGTGCCTTCCTGTTCCCCTAGGCTCACCTTTGTCCCCAGGCCAGGTGACCTCTGAGCAGTGGGTTAGATAGATCCCCAGGGCTAGATTCAGGGGCTCAGGGACCACTTCCACCTTCCCTCCCCAGGGGGAAGTTTCAGGCCGTGCCGGTGGCACACGCAGACGCTTCCTGCTAAGATGCCCGGTTGGGGGAAAGGGATGAGAGGAAGCCACACTGCTCAGCTGCTTGGCCACCACCTGAACCACTAGTTTGCCTGCCCACCAGGGGGCAGCTCACATCAACTTTTGAGCCTCAGAGGGTGGAGCACTACCTGTCCCCACCCCCCCAAGATGATAAAGACCCTCTTCCTAGCCTTCAGGAGACCCAAGAGACACAGACATACCTGTGGAGATCCAAGCCAGAATTAGTGACTGATGATGCCATCTGATATGAAGGCACAGAGTCTTTGCCAAGCTGACGTCAAGGCCTCCTTGACAGAGTTCATGGTGTGGTGGAAAAGTACAGGCTTTGGGTCAACAGACTTAGGGTCAGTGAAACCTGGGTACAGATACCAGATCTTCTATCTGCTAGTGAGGTCCAAGATCTTCTGTCTGCTAGCAGGGGTGTCCTAGACAGGGTATTAACCTCTCTGAGCCTCAGTGACTTCATCTGTAGAAAGGGGACACCTCACCTACCACACTGGGGGTGGTTTGATGATGCAATGAGATAATGTCAACTAAGAATAGCACATAGTAGGTGCTCAGTTTACGCTAATGACCGTCTCCCTCTACTCCTTTGAGGCTGGGCTGGTGGTATTCTGAGGCTGAAGACCTCGAAAGTCTTTTCTATCTATGACCTATAGGACATGGAGCTGAATGTATGGACTTCCACGTGTCTATGATCCACAGTGCCTCTGGGAATATTGAGGGGGAAGGGGAGATTTTAGTCTGGGCAAGGATGAGTGGAAATTCAGACCCTGTGCACTGCTTGCCCGAGTGCCCCTCGCCCCCTCAGGGTTCAGAAGATGAAGAGAAGATGAGCAAAGGGAGATGAGAGTCACAGGTGTGGGGAGCTCTCTGATTTTCCTGCGGGAAAGAGTGATCAGAGGGATAAGTCATATCATGCAAAGCTGAGTGAGTCCAAGAGTCAAGGGTGGAATTTGAAGAACTTTGATTTTTAGGAAAATGATCATGTTGTAAAGGCCCAGGGGATACAGGGTCTAAGATGAGAATGATTTTGAGGGAGGGAAATGCAAGGATCCAAAGACGAGAGACCCCAACTCCCTGGAGTGTGTGGTGCCATCTTGGTCTTCCCAGGGATCAATCTGGGCGGCTGGGAACATCTCAGCAGCTGTGCTTACCAAAGCCCTTCCCTTGGAGCTGTCCACGGTGCTGGCCCCACATCCTATCTGGCATTGGCTGGCTGGCCAAACCTCCCCCCAGCACCCTCCTTCCACCGGTTGATTGTCTGCCATGTTTGCCACCTGCAGAGCTCCCACCCGTGCCCACCGCACTGACCTCTGCTACAAACCTCAGGACTTTCAGATATATCTAATGCTAAGATGAATTTTAGCTCAAACCTTAATGCTTACAATAACCTAGTCCTCAATCACAGATTACAACTCACCTTAACCAGAACCCTAAAAAGAATCCAGACTTGAATCCAACGCCAATCTGAAGTCCAGCCCTAGCCCTCATCCTCTTCTTCTTAATGTGAACCTTAAACCCTGTCCTCATTTCTCTCTCTCTTTTTTTTTGAGTTGGTATCTCAGTTGTCACCTAGGCTGCAGTGCAGTGGCACGATCACTGCTCATCATAGCCCCAAACTCCTGGGCTCAAGCTAGCCTCCCACCTCAGCCTCATGAATAGCTGGGACTACAGGTGTACACCACCACACCTGGCTAATTTTTTGATTTTTTTTTTTTTGTAGAGATGAAGTCTTGCTATGTTGCCTGTCCTGGCCTATCCTCATTTCTAACCTCAAATCTAGTATTGGTCTGAACTTCAGTTATCATCCTAACCTCACACTGAACCTGAACCCTAAAGACTTGGGTTTGGGCAAAGATTAGACCCCTCCCTCTCTCCTTAAGAACATGGGTGAGCCTCTGTGGCAGGCACTGGGGATGGAGAGATGTGGCCTATGTTGCCCCTGCTCTCAAGGTACTTGGCCATGTGCCCCTGCCACCCTCACTGTCAGCTGGCAGAGCCCAGGCATGAACAAATTCATGTCATTGTCAGCATCAACAATGTTCTCCCAAGAGGGAGAGTCTTTGGGGAAGATTTCACTATCATTTCCAAGGGCAAAGGGTAGAGGTGGGCCACTGAATGCTTTGAATTCTACTCACTGTTCACCACTGCCTGCGCGTCTCTGACTCGTGCCTGTGTGGCCTCTGGTGTAGGTGGGGAAGGAGGACTGGGACCCTCTCCTGGAGGAAACTTTCATATGGGCAGGGCCAACATGCCTCTATGGAGTATGGTCCATATAGTTTGTATGCAAATGCTGAGGAGGACTGGGTAGCACAGGAAATATCAGACTCTGAACACCCCCCATTGCCACACCTCTCACAGATCTCCACAAGGTCTCACTGAAGGGGTTAAGGAAGTTGAAGGCTAGAGAGGTTAAGCTTGCTTCAGGTCATGAAGACAATAGTGGGAAGAGCTAGGTGATCAGGTGAATCAAAGATAGGCCTTCTGGCTGCCAAGTCCTAGAAGCTGGGGACAGTGAAGAGGAGAGGCTTCCTGTAGGAGATGAGTTTTGGGGAATGGCTGCAGGTGGTGGGGGATGGGGATTTTTTCAGTTGAGGGGGTGCATTGTCAGGAGGGGTGGATGGGGGTTGAGGCAAAGATGCTGATGAGGCTGAGAGATGCGGGTGGGATGGGCTTTGCCTCTGCCCAAGGCCAGGCACTGGGGAAAGCTTTAGGAAGAAGAGAACTTGCAAAGGGGAAAATCAAGTCCTTCCATCCCATGGCCGAGTCCTTCTGAGGGGTCTACTCTATGGGATGAGATGAAGAAGGGGGAGGGGGAGAATGATGTGTGACATTCCCCGGAAGCCACAGTGTCTCTGTCTACTGACCCATGGCCCATGTGTTTCTGTCTACTGACTATCCACTCCTTCCATGGCCCCTCCTTCTCTCCTTACAGCTGCCATCTGCATCCAGGCCACATCTGGTCTCTGGTCACAGCCTCTGTTGCCTTCTTCCTCCACCCTCTGAGTTCTCTGCTAGAGAGATCTTCCTGAGATCCTCAAAAGGACTCTCCTCCCTAAGAAGCTGGGCTTTCTCTTTCTTGACAAGTTCCACCCAACTCTTCTTCTTGGCTTTCTGGGTGAACATGTAATTTGTCCAAGCCGGGGCACAGCTGAAACTAAAGGGGGTGCTCTGGGGATTATGAAGGGCAGCAGGTGGGTACCAGGATCCTCCCTGTAGACTCCTCCCTCCTCTCCAGCTGACACCCCAGGGCCTCCTAACGCCACACTCACCCCCTGGAGATCTTGCCAGATGCTAGGCGCGAGCTCCCCTGCAGCTTCCTGAACCTGGATGGCCTATTCTCATGAGCGGAAAGGGCCCCAGAATGGGAGTCCAAGTTGCTGAGCCCACCCCAGCTCCACACTCTCTGCTCTCAGACCTTGGGTAGGGTGCCCCTCCTCTCTGCTGTCTCCCCTGTCTCGCTTCTGCTCAGGGTGGAGGAAGGAGGTGACAGAGGCTGTGACCAGAGACCAGATATGGCCTGGATGCAGATGGTGGTTGTACGAAGAGAAGGAAGGGGCATGGAAGGAGTGGACAGTCAGTAGACAGAAACACATGGGCCATGGGTCAGTAGACCGAGATACTGTGGCTCCTGGGGAATGTCACATCAGAGGATGTGACACTTGGGAAATGAATGTACCACATACACGAGATTTGCTGGGGTTATTGTTCCCATTCCCTGCCCAAACTCTGATCCCAATTATTTACATTTTAGCTTAGTTCTCCTCCCCCATGGTGTCTGCATTCCCTGCAGTGTGAGGCTCGCATCCCCTGTAGCTTCCAGGATTCTCAGGCCAAGCCTGCAGCCTGACACTGGTTAGCCCCCTCATGTCAGCAGATTGCCAACCCTGTGCAGGGGGTGGGGTGGTGTCCGTCTTTCCTGCCAGCCTCAGCACAGCCGTAGCACCCGGGGGAGCTCCGTCAAGTTCACTCAATGTTGACCTAACCTGGCTTTAATTCAGTGGTTCTCACACTTAGGCATGTATCTGAACTGCCTGGTGGGCTTGTTAAGCCCCAAATGACCGGGCCCCTTCCTGAGTTTCTGAGTCAATAAATTTGGCTCAGGCCCGAGAATTTGTATTTCTGGCAAGTAAGTTCTCAGATTAGACTGATGCTGTCAGTCCTGGGACCATATTTTGAGAACCACTGCCGTTCTCAGCAAAAACCTAGCTGCCCCTTCTGGGGAGTCTTCATTCTAAGGGGCTGAGAGGAGATGGCCTTGTGGGTAGGATGTGTGTGGAGGGGTTTGGAGGCACACCTCAGGCACACCTCTTACCTAGAGGCAGAAGCAGCGTTGGATATCCTCAGTCAGAGTTGCACCATCCACGAGTAATCTGCGTGGAGCAATTAGAGGGAGGGAGCGGAGAGAAGTGTGAGCTGGGAAGGCGGCTGCATATTTCATGCTGTTCCTGGCTTTGAAGGTCCTGGGAAGACACGTGGCAGTGGGTGACAGCTTCATCGTAATGAGGTATGGGAAGAGGTACCCTGCTTGGGGCAGGGAACTCCTTGAAAGTGTTGAGGGCTGGGAGGGGCAGGGAGAGGCAGGGGATGTGGGAAGTGGGGAGGGGCATCTGTGATGGGAGACCCCCCCCAGGCTATTCTCAGTCCCTCCCCTAGACTCTTCCCTGTCTCCCCAGCATGGAGGGGTGGTGAGATTCCTGGATGATTTTCAGATGCAACCTCTAAGAGCCTGCCTCTGGCCCCAAGGGCATATCCAGAACATCTTCTCTCTCCCAGGAGGCATCTCAACACTGGCAAAAGCTTCCAGCAGAGCGAAGTCCCAGTGTTCCCGAAACTGTCTCCAACTGGGCTCTGGTGGTGTCAGGAGCCTCTGAATTGCAAGGGAATAGAGCTCATGACCATTCAGTCTCAGACATGCACCCTGCTGGCCCCTTCCTGTTCCATCCCCCTATCCCCCATGACTTCCCACCCCAGAGGCCAAGGCCATTTCTAAAGAATTTATACTTGAGAGCCTGGGAGAAATCTCTGAATGTTCTGAAAAAGCCCCCACCTTTCTCTTAGTTTGGGTCACATGGTCCCCACCCTCAGCACAGCCCTGATTCAGGAATTTAACATTTGAGATCCGAGTGGTGGGGGAGTGAAGGAGACGTTGTTCAGAAGCAGCATTAGCTTGGGGACACTTTGTGGGACCAGAAGGGGGCATGTGCCTTCTTTTACAGCCTCAAAGGGCTCTCAGCACCCCAAAAGTTGGTTGCGTTGACAAACATGCCCCCTCCGGGCTCAGCAGCAGTCCGCACCAACCTCTGAGGAGTCACATAACCATTTTGAATCGGTGGCCATGGCTTCCTTACTAGCAGACAGTGGAATCTATGCAGGAATACCTGGACAGGAGTCACACAGACTCTACTGCACCCTTGAGTTGCCCGGTCCTGTCCCATGTCCAGGATTGCAAAGTCCTCACCCTTCAGAGGACTTTGCAGCTGTGGAGTGGGTAGAGCTCTGGGAGATGGGAAGGGAGGATGGCAACACAGTCTGGTTTCAGTCAGACAGATTTGGTTCCAATCCTGCTTTTACTTCCTTGTTGTCATTGTTGTTTGTTTGTTTGTTTTGAGTCAGAGCCTCATTCCTTCACTCCAGGCTGGAGTGAAGTTGATGCGATCATGGCTTACCATAGCCTTGACCTCCTGGATTCAGGGGATCTTTCTACCTTAGCCTCCTGAGTAGCTGGGACTACAGGTGGGTCTCACCATGCCTGGCTAATTTTTTGGACTTTTTTTGTAGAGAAAAGGCCTCAATTGCCCAGGATGGTCCTGAACTCCGGCCTCAAGTGGTCGTCCTGCCTTGGCCTCCGAAAGTGTTGGGATTATAGATGTGAGCCACTGTGCCTAGCCTTGATGGCTAGTTTCTAAGAGTATGACCTTGGGCAAATCATATGGCCTTCCAGAGCCTCAGTTTGTTCATCTTGAAAAATGGGAACAATTACAGCGACTGAGAGGCTCTCGTGAAGAGATGTCACATGGAAAGCACTGAGCACAGTGCCTGGCATCGGTGACCTCTCAATAACGGCAGACCATGAGAGGGATGCATCCAAAGCTGTCTACCCCTGCCCTGGAGCCTCCAACCTCCAGCCCAGACCAGGTGGAACCAAGAACTGGCCCAAGCCCCTCCCTTGGAGAGGCTAGAGTGAGCATTCAATCCTGATTAGCTCCACCGGGCTCCCTCGTAACCTTTTCATTAGGAAATTATGTTTAATAGAAATTGTTCTGACACCTCTCAGCGGCGTTTCCCTGCAATTCATTACCACTCAGGGGAGGGAGGCAGGCGGCAAAGCAGCTCTGGGGCCAGCTCTGTGGGGGAGGGCGCCAGTCCTCTCCCCGCCCCTTCCCTGGTCCTGCTGTTGCTTGAGTGGGTGGAAGAGACACAGGACAGAGGTACTCATGCTTGGCTTTCCCAAGCAGGCCAGCTGTTGGTGCACATCTGGATGGGACCAGTCGCTCTCAGCACCCTCCCCTGGGTTTGATTTGGGACTACCCAGCTGTTGCCAGTGATGCTTGCGTGTTGGTGGCACTCCCAATCCTTTCACTGTCCCCAGAAGGTAGGGAGGCGCACAGCACTCCCCCAGCTGTGCAATGCAGGACATATTGGGTGTCCAGTGCCCTGCCACCCCTCTAAGCTCTCCCGTTCCCTTCCTGCCTGAAGCCTCAGAGGAGTTGTCTACACCTGTTTCTCACCTGAATCAAGGAGTCTGGTTTGTATTTTCTTGACTGGCTGGGCCTGGGAAAAGAAGAGAGTAGACTGAGTCTTTCGTCTCAATGACCCAGACCCTTGGGGTTTGGTTCTGAGGACCAACGCCTTCTAGACCCTTCCTGTGTCTCCTGTAGCTTTAGACAGTTCTGTTTCCAGCACTCATCCTTTGCGGTGGGGTGCAGGCAATGAGAGCCAAGGGAAGCCACACCATCTTCTCTGTTCCACCTTCTTCCAGGCCTCACAACTGACTGGGAAGTTCTTCTCTGTGTCCCTCCATTTTTGATCCCAGGCTGTTGCTTTCCTCACCGTGGTGCCTTGGATTTTCTGCTCTACGAAGTAAACCTAGCTCCTCATCCTGTTCACCCCTAAAGAAAAGGGGGGTATGGGAGGCTTGGTGAATAAACAGTTCTTGCTTCAAGGTCTTGGGAACTGAGGATGGCTCTGACGCTCTAGCATGCTTTTCTGACCCAACAACTGGGGGTACCCCTTGCTATTTCACCACCTACTATCTGAAATTAGCAGCAGCCTAATCTCTCTCTGCCACATCACTCGATGGTGTAATTGTGCAGAAAAAAATGTATTAAAATGCAAAACACTCAGTTGTACTTCTTTATGTTAAATCCCTTCTTCGCTCTATCTCCCTTTTAATTTTACAAGGTTTTTTCCTCTCTCCCCCTTTCATAAAACGGAGAGCCAGGCACGCAGGGAATCATTTCAACTCCCCTATAAATCTCCAAAATGAATACTTAAATTCGAGGAAAAAAATACATTCTTACACCTTTAATTTCCCTGCTATGAAGTGTAATGAAAAAGCCTGATTATTTTTAATTCTTCCCTTTAATAATTCAGCGGCGGAGTGATTTAAGGCTAGGATTCATAATTACCTTTCTGCGTTCTTGGCAAATGGAGTTTTAATAGAAATGAGAGCTCTGGCGACTAAAAGGGATTTCAACAGGTTGCTGGGGGGTCAGGCCCAACACTAGTCAGTGGAAGAGTGCTTCTAGGGCCCCTCAGGTGTGGGGTTTGGACAGGACACCTGGACACAAGTGGACCTAGAACAACCTATCGAAATAGTCACAGAAGGTCAGGGTGTGGGTGTTGAATGACCCATTTATCTTGGAAGGGAGAAACTGGTGGAAAATGGGCATCGGGAAAGTCTTCTTGACTAGCAATAATAAGCTAATAACTATGATGTTAATGATAGTAGCTACCACTAACTGAGCAAATACTATGCGTCAGGCCCAGTACTAAACGTTTTAAAAGACATTCTCTCTAGCTAAGCATGGTGGTGCACATGTAATTCCAGTACTCAGGAGGCTGAGGTGGAAGGAATTTGAGGTTGCAGTGAGCTGTGATTGTGCCAGTGTGCACCAGCCTGGGTAACAGAGCAAGACCCTGTCTATATGTATTTTTTTTTTTTTTGAGTTGGAGTCTCACTCTGTCGCCCAGACTGGAGTGCAGTGGCCGCTCCAGGCCATGTCTATATGTATTTTAAAAGACATGCTGTCTTCTTAGCATCACAATAATCTAGTCTACATGTGGGGAAACTGAGACTCAGAGAGACACGAACAAGCCAAAGTCAAGGAAAATGGCAGAGCAGGGTTTGACCTCAATTCTGTCTGACTCTAAAAGCTGCCACTCCCCTCTACTGACTTCCCAAGCACTGCCCAGGATCCGTTACCCAAGCATGGTATCTGTCCCCAAGGAGCTTGCAGACATAACTAGACAGGGTGGTGGGGCAGCGTTGTAGAGACCTGTGGAAAGGGCAGCAGGCTAAGAAGGAGTCAGAGCCTTCCTACCAGCCGCACTCCCCATTGGCTTGTGGACACCGGGAAAGTCACTTCTCTGAGCCTCAGTTTCCTCATCTAGAAAATGGGAAAACTGATATGTTTAGTCCAAGGGACTGCGTGAGATTCAGAGTAGAAAGTGTACGTGGAAAAGCTCTGTAAACCCTAAATTGCTCTACAAGAGCAAAGTATAATTACCGTTATTTGAGAACAGAATACTACTTAAAACTGATCCATTTCTGTCCTAACCCTACAGCTGGTTTTCCTGCCATGTGCGTGCCCTGCCTTCCTATCAAAATCCAGGTCAGACCTTACCTCCTCTGCCAGAAAACCTTCTGGTGGACCTCTCTCAGGGCCCATTGTTCCATGACCCTCTGCCTCCCTCTTTGTCTATATTTCTCATTGGGTTGCTTGAGTCCTTACGTTCCTTGATAGAGCACATAGGTGTGTGTGTGTGTGTGTGTGTGTGTGTGTGTGTGTGTGTGTGTGTGTGTGTGCGCGCGCGCACGCGCATGTGCATGCGTGAGTGCACATGCACACACACCCTCTAGACTGTAAAATCCCAGGAAGGGCTTTTTATTTATTTATTTATTGGAGTTGGAGTCTCACTCTGTTGCCCAGACTGGAGTGCCGTGGCCACTCCCGGCCACCGCAGCCTCGACCTGCGCGGCTCGGGGGATCCTTCCACTCAGCCTTCCAAGGAGCTGGAACTATAGGCATGCGCTACCTCACCCAGCTAATTGTTGATTTGTTATAGAGACGAGGTCTCGCCAAGTTGCCCGAGTGGGTCTCGAACCCTTGGGCTCAGGCAATCCACTCGCCTCGACCTCCCAAAGTGCTGGGATTACAGGCCGAGCCACCGAGCCCAGCCGGCCTGGGTTTTTAAAAATTCCCTTTTGTCAATTCAAAACTCAGCCTCTGCATTCAGGCTGTAGCACATTAATATGGTTGATTCACTGCCTGAATAGAGACATAGATGGTGAAAACCCACAGACAATCCCACACCATGAAATATTGGCATTGGAGTGCTGAGACACCTGTGTGGACATGCACGCAGGCACACACACACACTCCCACACACCCAGACACACGCTCACACCGCCCCCCATCACTCCTGCGCTTGGCTCACCGAGCTTCCTCTACTGTGATGATCCAATAGGGAAAATTGTATCCAGCACCTATTTTACAGTTTATCAAGTGCTTTCCCATACATTAGAGAATACGCTTCTCTCAATAGCCTCCTGCAGAGAGAGGCAGGCCGGAGAAGGGGAGCTGGATCATTGTCTTCTTTCAGAGAAAGAGAGATGAGGTGGGTTGCTCAAGATCCCTCCGTGGAGAAGGGAGAGCCCAGGCCTTCAGATTCCTAAGCCCTGCGACTCTCTCTGAGACAGCAGTGGGGCTGTTCAGCTGCAGAAACGGAGTCCTGGTATGTGTGCCAGGATGAAGCCTGGCTGAGGGTGGAGGTGGCTGTTCAGGGAGTCATGATCTGGGAGACAACGCCCTTCTTGGGTCCAGCAGAAATTTGGCTTCTGACCCAGCTTTCCACACCATCCCTTTGACTCTCCTGTGCTTGGGCCTTACTGAAGACCCAGGAATTGGGCTCCCCAGCTCTGGAGTCCCCCATTCCCTATACTCTGGTTTGTGGAAGTTCTGCCCCGAGGGCCTCAGGAAAAGAAGGGGCTAGAGTCAGAGGAGTGGGTCGTGAGGTCCTTTGCTCAGACTTGGGTGGGCTCCTGCCTCCCCTCCTCCCATTAATATTCCCTGGAATGAGAAGGCAGCGGAGGGGCCCTCAGAAACACTTGAGACCTGATTGGGAATAAGTGCCTGATAATGACTCCCATCAAATGTCAAGCGGCCGTGCTGCGCTCCTGGGGCTGATTGCTCCCCCTGGGTGGCGGAAGGTGGAGGGAAGTCTGGCCCCGGACGCTTCGCCACTGTGGAGATCCCACCCTGGGACTTTTTCTCAGATGTGAGCTCTTTCTGGGTTGTGAATGGCCTCACTTTCTTTTTGGTTCTTCCTGTACACAGTGCAGTGGAGGGAAGACTTTAGGGACAATTTCACAATCAGTCTACTACATTTAGCCTCTGAAGCCTCTGTCTCTGCTCCTTGAAGTTCTGAGTGGGAGGACTTGGCTTGGCAAGCCAGGGAAGGATTGGCAGGGTTTGACCATATGACATCCTAGGATTCTTCTAGTTCTAATATTTTGGGGTAAGTTCATGTTCTTCTGTCAGCAGCCCTATTGCCTCACTTTCCAGTTGTATGACCTTGGGCTACTTGCTCCCTCTCTTTCTGCCTCAGTTTCCCCATCTGTGACATGAAGTATTTGGATAAGATTTGATGATTAGATAGTTAATTACTGGGAGCCTACTCTGCATTTAAGTCAGATATTGGGCCAGAAGATCTCTAAGGGCCTTCAGGCTATCACAGGAGGACTGCAGACTCCACAATGGGGTGGACAGGATGGCTTCAACATGAGTTCATGTCCTTCTCTGTCACTCTGTGCAAGTCGGTTCCCCAATCTGAGCTTGTTTCTCCTGTGGCCCAACTGGACTGTGAAAGTGTTGGTAAGATAGTGGAAGGGCATTCACTAACTGTAAGATGTGGTACACAAGTCAATTGCTAGAGTCACTAGCCCCTCCTGGACAACAGCTCTACCCTGGAGCACTGCTCTCTAGTCTTGGGGACCCATGAATTTTATTCACTTCTGGTAATACCGTATATTGGTTTCACACCATTAAATAAGGGCTCCCCAGGCTGAAGAAGCACGGAAGAATTTGCTGAGTTAAACTTGAGGTGGAGAAGGGTGTAAAAACAGGGTCATTGCTTGTCTTCAGGTGCGGGAGGCTCAGGGGACTGTCTCACTCTCAGAGTGACTGAGCAAATTCAGATCCAGCTAACATCCCTGATCAACTGCCACATCCCTGGCACTTGCTTAGTTGTGTGAACTTTGGCTTAATCCTCACCATGATTTTGTGGGGAAGACGTCCTTCCTACTGTACAAACAAGGAGGCTGTGGCCTGTGGCTGGAGAGAAGAGTGACGCCCGTAGGCCCACACAGCTAGTGATCCTGTCCTTAGAGTCTGCCTTGTGCCATCCAGATTTAATGAGCGTCATGGCTGATAGACTTGAGATGGGGCTTGCACATAGCTCTTGGGCTTCTAGCACCATTAATCTTCCTGCCACATCACACTGGGCACTGCTGAGCTCCATGTCCACCTGGAGTAGAACATGCTGGAATGACTTTAAAAAGCTGTGAATTGGATTCAGATGAACCAAGAACTTCCTGACTACAATGAGTAATAATAATAATAATAATAGTAGTAGTAGTAGTAGTAGTAGTAGTAGTAGTAGTAGTAGTTAAGCTGGGCTCGTTGGCTCAGCCTGTAATCCTGCACTTTGGGAGGCTGAGGTGAGTGGATTGCCTGAGCCCGTGGGTTTCAGACCCACCTGGGCAACTTGGCGAGACCTCATCTCTACAATAAATAAAAAAATTAGCCGGGTGTGGTAGCATACGCCTGTAGTTCCAGCTACTGGAAGGCTGAGGCGGAAGGATCGCCGGAGCCCAGCAGGTCAAGGCTGCAGTGGCTGGGAGCGGCCACTACACTCCAGTCTGGGTGATAGAGTGAGACTCCAACTCAAAAAAAAAAATAGTAGTAGTTAAAATTACTGAGGACTTACTACTATGTACCAGGCACCGTGCT
This sequence comes from Cephalopachus bancanus, assembly GCA_027257055.1. Taxonomy (NCBI): domain Eukaryota; kingdom Metazoa; phylum Chordata; class Mammalia; order Primates; family Tarsiidae; genus Cephalopachus; species Cephalopachus bancanus. Next base: position 463,606 of record JAPVLO010000276.1, read on the forward strand.
AAACCCTTTGCAAACAGTATCTCATTTAATCCTCAGAAGAACCCGTGAGGTGGGTACTATCTAGGCAACTTGCCCAAGTCACAAAGAGTAAGAAGAGGAGCTGGGCTTTGCATCCAGACGGTCTAGCTCCATCTGAGACAAAGCACTCATAGCTAAGGTCACAGGCCTGGTGCCCTCTGCCTTGGGCCTGCCCAGGCCCCTCTGCTGATGCAAGGCTGTGTGCTATCTGGGGAAGGGGAAGCGCATCACCTTGTTCATGCTCAGGAAGGTACAGCTAGGCTTTCTGCGAGTCTGCTCCAAAGAAAGCAGGGTACAGAGAAAAGGTGCGTGTGGAAAAAGCATCTGGGCTAGACTTTCTTTTTCAGGAAAGACACATTGCTCAGATACCCAAGGCCGTTAGCTCCCTTGATGAGTCCTCTCTCTGCTTGGTTACTTATCATGTCTAAGGGCATGAAATTGATTCCAGAAAACTTGTCCATTTCCTCTAACTCTTCCTGAAGAAGAAGTAGAGTGGGTAGTATGTGGGCAGGGCCGGCCAGGATGAAGGACAGCCCTGAGTTGGCAACATAACCCATATGGGCCTATCTCTCCAGGGATCTTAGGGACGTCATTTCCATGTCCAAGTACGGAGATCTTGTCCAGGGATGCCTGGGTGGATGGGAGGGTAAGGTGGGCAGGTAGGCAGAGGTAGAACCAGTTGGTTAGAAGGAATAAATGCAAAGCTATCTGTCAGGAATGACTGGGGAACTGGGCAGGGGTCAGAGGGCACTCCTGTGGTATTTTAGGGGACATTCTGATGGGGACTGCAGTGCCAAAAGCCTATGGATGTGAGCCTAGTGATTCTGGAGAAAGTAAGGACATGGTACAGGCCATTCTCTAGGTATACTGCTCAATCCAGAGTCAGGCATAGGTGCCTTTTTGATGTCGAGTAATAAAGACAGTGGCAAGGATCACATCAGCAATAAATACTTAGCACCTGTTGTACTCCAGGTTCTAAGCTAGACCTGAGGATGTAACAAAGAAAAATATGTGGTCACAGGTTTCAAAGAGCTCAGAAGTGTGTGTGTGTGTGTGTGTGTGTGTGTGTGTGTGTGTGTGTGTGTGTGTATGTATTTTGAGTGGGGAAGGGATGATGAGACTCACATAAGGGTCTATGGCTCTATCCAGATTGCCATAACAGAGGCATGAGCAAAATGCCTGGTCTTGAGGGAATTCAGGTAAGGGACCACCCGGGCTGAGACTGGGGCTTCAGAATGAGTAGTTCTCACCAAGAATGGGGGACACTTGTGCATCAGTTATTGCTATGGTCTGAATGTGTCCCCTGAAGACTCAAATGTGGAAATCCTGATAGCCAAGGTGATGGCATTTGGAGGTAGGGTCTTTGAAGGAGTGATAATGTCATGAAGGTGGAACCCTCTTGATTGAAATTAGTGTCCTTACAAAAGAGGCGCAGAGAGACTCCTTGCTCTTTCTACAATGTGAGGACACAGCGAGAAAGTGCCGTTGGTGGACCTGATTCTGCTGGTGCCCTGATTTTGGACTTCCCAGCCTCCAGAACTGTGAGAAATAAATTTCTGTTTTTTAAATAAGCCAATCAGTGTTACAGCAGCCCGATTGGACTGAGACAGTCAGGGTTTGTAGCCATAAGCAATAGAAGCTAACTCTGACCAGTTAAGCAGAGAAGGAATTTGTTTGAAGCATACTGGGTGTCTTATATAATCACAGGGAGGGCTGGAAAGCCAGACTTGAGGCTATGCTTCTAGGCATGATGCCCACTACACACAATACCAGATGGATGAGGAAGCCACAGAAGCTGCTACTGTCTCACCAGCCTCTGCTGCCACTGTCTCTCTCCACTGATTGCACTTTGGGGCCAGGAACTTAATTTTGCTATCATTTCTACCCCCAAAGCTGAACACATTCACTACTACCCTTGCCATCATGATGGGTCTGGGCATTGCCTCCTTATTCAAGCTCCTCTCTTCTAGAGAGAATCTCTGATGAGTGAATCTGATTGGTGGAGTCTGAGTCACATGTCTGTGCTCCAGCTGCAAAGGAGGCTGGGCAGTCCAGTTTCTGCTTTCTACTTTGGGAAGCTGTGACTCATAAGGCCGTAAACTCTAGAACACAGCAAGGACGTTTGTAGCCAAATCAACCAATAACAAACATGATAAAGTCCACTATAAGGGTGATAAGTCCACCAAAGAGGACATGTGTCTGTGTTTTGGGGATATTTTTGCGGGGGTAGGTCAGTGAATCTCCTGTACCTAGCTGTGCCTGGCATAAAGTAGCAGTCAGACATGTAGGATGAATGAATAAATGGCAGAAAGCATGCAGATGATTATAGGGCTTGATAAGCAGTCCTTTTTCATTTACAGACATCCCAGGGAAGATTTAAGAAATCTGGACAGCTCTTTGAGTTTGGTTTTCACCCGTCTTGCCAACCAGTCTGTGATCTGGGCCATCGGTCTGATTCTCTGCTTTCTGGGGATGGGCAGTGACCTGGCTTTTAGAATTAGGCAGAAAGGAAATGACCTAGTTCAAGCAGGGAGGGTTGAAACAAACATGGCTGATGGTTAAAACATGCATTGATTTCAACTATCTGTACCCATTCAGCTGTTACTACAGTGGGTACTGTTTGTTCGGAGTCCAGTCGAAATTTCCTCCTCCCCAACTGGCCCTATTTGTGTTCTGGTACCCTTCCTCAGGATGTGTGCCTCAGGGAGGAGCTGGCCCCATCCCAGCTCCTGAACCACCTGATTGGTCAAAGCTAATCCCCTCTCCTTGTCAGTGATTGGTCAGGAATGGGCCAATGAGATGCAAGCAGAGTTTTTAAAGGAGTGGATGGAGGAAAACTTCTTTACATTTTTTGGAAGACTCTTTCAGAGTTGCTATCTTCTGGCTTTCTCTCAGCATTGGTGTTGATGGGTCTTAACTGCCACAACTGTCTCATGGTCTAGCCATAAGACTGCATATACACACAAAAGAATCACAGGGTAGCGGGGCCAGGCTTCCAGACCATTCAGTCCTGAATTCTGCCCTTCTCATATGTTTCCAGAGCTCCTGCGATCAGAGCCACTTCGAGTTTTTGAATATTCTGTTGTTTGTCCCTGAATACCCCCAGCAGCTACACAGTTCACTGATTACTCATGTGTGTAGTGGCTCCAACCCCAAGGCAAAGCTGGCATCTTGGTACTGAGGGTGCTAAATAAAGAACAGTCCTTCTCCCCACTCTCAAATGCCCTCCCATGGGCACATGTGACAATATCTGCGATGCATCAAGGAAGAGCTTTCCTTTCAAGACAGTCCTGCATTTAGAGGACTCTGTTTAGGATAGAAATGCTCCCAGAATAGAAACCCACAGTCAGTTAGCATCTCAGAACATGAAGGTGTTTGTCAGGAAGGTGTGAAGCCAGCCACCAGCCATTGCTTGGGACTTAGATGAAAAAGACCTTGGGCAGAAGGGGAGAGAGGCAGAACCCTCTGCCCCAGGAATCCCATTATTACTCCCCAGCAGTGAAAGATGGAAGAGTTGCTTTCTGTACACTTGCCCTGGCTCAGCCACAGTTCTCCAAGGTTTGGGTAGAACAAGGTTGAGCACTTGACATATCCTATGACCCCAACTGGGACAGCGGTTGCCAGAGGCATTTGTGCCTCCAAATCACCGCCCCCCAGGGGCATGGACTGGTTCCATATTATTTAAAGAGAAAGCAGGTCCCTGTTCCTCAGGTCTCCAAATGGCTCCATATTTCCCCGGGAGGGGAGTCGGGCAGAACATAAATAAGACAATTTATTCAGAGAAACCATCTCCCCTATTTACATTTAAATTGAATAATTTAAAACACCTTTACCCATTTCCATAAATTATCCCCTGTTGGACGGGCAGCCCAACTGTGCAGAGGGGCTTTCTTCCTGGGGAGAGGCCTAATTACATTCCCTGGTACAAGGTGTGGGGAGGTGAGCAGGGGTGGGCAGGCCTGGAAGGAGGGTGCTCCACGAGGAAGGTGTTTGTTTTAGAACTGGCAGGAGGAAGAAGGGGAGGTAATAAGAAAGTGAGATCCCTTTAAGAGCTTTAAAACTCAAGGGCGAAGTGTCCAAAAATCTCCCCCTTCACAGAAGCAAAGTCATTGGGACCAGTCCCCTGCCTGAACGTCATCTGAAATTTGATCCTGGGTCATCTGGTCTATTTTTACAACTTGTGCAGTCTTCACCTCTGGTGCCAAGAGAGGAATAGGAATTGAACAAAGGAATGGGTTACTCAGTGATTAGCCAGTCACAGGTATTTCCTGCTGTTTTCCAAGCTCTGTGAAGATTGCTGGGGACACAGCGTTGACCAGATCCAGCGCTGCCCTTCAGGGTTCCTGAAAGTCCTTTCATACAGGCTGTGTGTGTTCAGAGTAGAAGTGGGAGAGATAGGGAGACCCAAAGGAGATCAGAGGAGTGAGAGGGACTGTCCTATGGCAATATCTGGCCTTCACAGAGAGGTGGCTCTTGAGGTGACCCTCGGAGGATGGGTAGACTTGGGTAGGTGCTGAGGCAGGGTGAAGGCATCATCGAGTAGGGGGCCAGAGTGAACAAAGTACAGAGGTGAGAGGTCTCCTGGTCTAGGGACCGAGGGAACTGAAGCAGACTGGAGAGGTGAAGAGGACATGTCGGGGGTAGGAGCAGCTGGGTTTTTTCCAGAAGGAACTGGAAAGGGGACAGGAGGCAGAGCTGTTGCCCAGGCATGGTGGCATTGTCATGGCACCATTTTCTTTAACAGCACACCAACAGCTGGTGTGGATGGAGCTTGGGCATTTGGATCCTTTGTTACTTTTCAGGCTCCTTAGGAAGAAGAATCCTCTTGCTCAAGTGCCTCAGTTTCCCACCAAAGGTCTAGTGAAGCTGGATGCTCTTCCCAGGTTCTGATGCAGAAGGGATCTGTCTCCTGGCAACTGCCCACTTGGTCTTCTGGGCCCTGGTGTCCCTGTGCCTCCAAGATCTCCCTGGCTGTCTCCAGTCTCTTTTAAGTTCCCAGACACAAGATCCAGAAGACCTTCCATCCCCTCCTTCAGGGTCCCCTCCCTCTGGCCCTTCCCAGAGATGGAAGTCTCACCAGCTTCTCTCCTCTCTGAACACAGATCAGAGCCCCACAGAACTCTCCTTGACTGAAGGTGAAATGGCTGGTGAGCCATGTGGTGATTTGGCTTAGAGGAGAGACCAGCCAGGGGTCTGGAAGGGAGGCTGGCAACAGGCTTTTCAATGCTTATGACAATCCTGCATGGCAAGCATGATTAGCTCCGTGTAAGAGACAAGGAAACTGAGACTCCAAGCTGGAGAAACCAGGACTTGCACTTTGTTCTGTCTGCCTTTGAAAGCCCCGCTGTGGCTGGCAGGCTGAGCCGCATGGCTCTGAGGATGCTGACAGCAGTCACTGGTGAGCAGGGTGGTGCTGGGGGCCATGTGAGCAGATGGGGCATAAACCTCTCTGGGAAAACAGATTAAAGTGGCCATGGTGGTGCTTAAAAGCTGTGCGGTCCCCTTGCATGTTAATGGAATCTTATCGATGTGTTCCTCTGCCATCTTCAAGGGGTGGACCAAGCAGTGAAAAATGCCTGTGGGCCAAGGCACAACAGCCCCCCTCTCCTGCGTTTTCAGATCAAGGCTGCTAAAATAAGCCTCTGTGTTCTAAGAAAGAGGCGTCTCCAGCAGTGGCCTCCGAGCCATTTTTTAGCCTTCCCCTAGTACCTACCTTCTCTTCCAGTTAAGTCAGTGGCTTTGTCCTCTACTATAGGTTCAGATCCCGAATTTACCACCTACTAGCTGTGTGACTTTGGGAAAGTCACTGTCCCTCTCTGCACCTGAATCTATTTAGAATCATAATGCTTGCCTCACAAGGTTGTCATGAGAATTAGATGAGCCACATGGCAGAGAGCTGGGCACGCACAGCAGTTGCTCAATAAATGTCACCTTCTGCTCTGATAGGTTTGCCATCCAATAAAAAGGTCCTCCCAGCTACTCCTGTCTAAAAAGGCCCAGGGAGCCTTGTTTGGGTAAAAAGGTCCTTCCAGAATCCACTTCCTGCCATGACTGTGGCTGAGCTCGGTGGCCCCTGGGCACTGAGGTGTTCAGCTGCAGGTACTCACACGTGACTGGTGGGAGAACTGGGCCAGGCAGACCTGCTGTATCTCCCAACCCCACCACTTTCTTGCTGTGTGTCCTTGGGCAATCGACATAAGTTATTTGTGTCTCACTCCATTTGTGTCTCGTTCTCCTCTTCTGTTAAAAGAGGCAAAGTAATACCTACCTTACTATTATATTGTGAGAATTGCATGAGAAATAACTTGGATTAAGCACTTAGCATGATGTGGAGCACATGATGCTCACTCAGCAACTGCGCTGTTCTCTCTCTCTCTGTGTGTGTGTCTGTGTGTGGTGGGGTAGGTTAAGCTGTCCCCAATCAGGCTGGGTCCTCCCAGGCGAGGACTGACTCCTCTCTGTCCTGGGTCTCCCCCAGCACCTAGCAGAGATAGTCCTCATCTTGCGGGGTTAAGTCTAGTGGGAACAAAAAACACCCTCCACGGCCCACTTCCTAGGCTCCTAGGCTGTTTGTCTTATTAGCTTGGTAATTGTGCGTTAACTATTGGCAGAGGGCTTGCAAGCGTGGCTGGGATAACAGTGCAGCTATTTGGGGACGATTGTCATCTCTCGGCTGAGGTCTCCATTTGAGTCTAAGGGGTCAGTGATTTAGATAATGGGGATCTCCTGTTTCATTCAACAAAGAGTGATTGAGCATCTAGGGTATGCAAAACAGTCCCCAAGCTGCATCCTGAGCTAGTATTGGGGCATCAGAGATACTCATGATCCCAGGCCAGAAGTGCCCCAGATGCCATCTTGTTCATGCCAGCCTGGCCCCAAACACGGGCAATTAGACAGGCGTGTAGACATGGGAGAGGGAGTCCAGCAAGGGTGGTGTCATGGGGGAGCACTGACCAAGATGTCCTGAACTATGGTCATTTGATTTTTTAGTCAGTTTCTAATTTCTCTTGGTCTCAGTTTCCTCATAAAACAGGGAATTAGAGGAGATGACATCCAAGGCTATCTATCAGTTCTAAAGTACTGTATTTCTAGAAATTTGGGTCCTTTGGTAGGTCTAACCTGAATCTCTCTTGCTGCATTTGAATCAAACAGAGACCATATTTGGCCATAGGTAAGCAACATTGGGTAGGGGTGACCTAGCCTAGTTTTCAGCTTAGAGGGCTGCATTGTTTTCAGTCTCTCATAGTGAGAGAGCTCTGATGGGACTGCATTCTAATTAAATATTTAATGGAAAGTATCTGCCCATTAAGAATCACTGCCACCACCTTGGGGACGGGTTTCCTTTGTATTCTTATTTGCAGCTTGCCTGCAAATTGCAGGACTGGGCCTAGCTGGAAATCCCCTCCAAGACCACATGGGATCTAGGGGGCCAGAGGGCAAAACAGCATCTCTGGGCTCTGCTGCTGTCCTTCCCTCCCACCCACTTCCCAGAGCCTCCGTGATGTCCCAAGCAGGAAGCAGGAAATGGCTCGGCCGGTGCTGGGGGCTGCTCTCTCTGCCTGCTCTCTGAGAGCTGGGGAAAAAGAATGTGTGCTTTTTCTCTGCGTTAATAAAACCCGAAATGAGTCTTCATTAAGGGCTCCATTAAGAAGCCACTGTTATTCTTGGCACTCATTAGCGTTGCCGCTCACCACTAAATTGCCACACTGGCGTTTTCCTGGGGCTTCGCAGAACCCCCTCCCGATGCTGGAAAGCTGCTCTTAAGATAGATCTCAACTTGCTGAGTTTCAGAGATGGAGGAACTAGTTGCTGACGAGTTCATCTCGTCCATTCCCCTGTCTCCACACACGTGCTGTCTCCTCCTGCTTTGTGACTTTTACAGCCTCTCTCACTAGACAGTCAGGGGCTTAGTGGACCCTGGGTAGAAGTTCTTCCTCTTGTCTAACTGCTCTCTTCTCCTGCTATGTCAGCCATTTGGACTATTTACTATGACGCTGAAGAATATCTTTCTTCCTAAGAGCACCTTGCTTCCTTTCTCTGCTGAGTTCAGATCCCAGGTTGATTCTGAGAAATGCTAACACCCTGCCTCCTTCCTGGATTCTGTGGTAAGACCCAACCCTAGGCAACACACTACCCTAGGGCAGATGTGTCTTGTAGGTTCATGCTCCTGCCCCCAGTTGTGCCTGTCTTCTCTGTCTCTTCAAGGCTCACCTTCACCCTTGCTTTCCCAAGGCCCTAGAACAACTCTAGGCCCTTATCCAGGACCTGTGGCCCCAGGACCTGTGACCCCCTTCCCCTGAAACAATCAACTCACATAGTGTATTCAAGTATGAATATAGTATTCATATTTACAGTGGTGAGCACTGTGCTGGGTCTTCCATCTCATTTGGCCAAAGTCACAAGCCCAACAGGTGGGATTTGACTGTTAACCATTTTCTAAATAAGAAAATACACAAACAGCCTCAAAGGGGCTCGGGCCCTTGGTCACACAGGTAGTAAAAGGGAAAGGCAGAATGGGATTCAGGACCCCTGGCTCCAGGTGGAACACACTGCCCACTTCCCCAAACTGTCCCTGTCATCTCGTCCCTTCTGATAATGGCCAACAACATTAGAAAGGACTATGAGCTCCACCACTAATAACTAGCTGCTGATGGGACAATAAAAATTAGACTAGGCCGGGCTGGGTGGCTCAGTCTGTAATCCCAGCACTTTGGGAGGCTGAGGCGAGTGGATTGCCTGAGCCCAAGGGTTCAAAACCAGCCCGGGCAACTTGGCGAAATCTCATCTCTACAATAAATAAAAAATTAGCCGGGTGTGGTAGTGCGTGCTTGTAGTTCTGGCTTCTTGGAAGGCTGAGGCAGAAGTATCACCGGAGCCCAGTAGGTTGACGCTGGGGTGGTGGTGAGTGTGCCACTGCACTCCAGCCTAGGTGACGGAGTGAGACTTCAACTTAAAAAAAAAGATTAGGCTAAGGCTTTTTCTGGGTCTTCCATCTCATTTGGCCAATGTCACAAGCCCAACAGGTGGGCTTTGACTATTAACCATTTTATAAATAAGAAAATACACAAACAGCTCAAAGGGGCTTGGGCCCTTGGTCACACAGGTAGTAAAAGGGAAAAGACCCAGCATGTTAAAACTTCTACATCCAAGTGAGCCTTGTTGCCTCAACGTGGCTCATTTGGAAAGAGTGATGCCAACTCCAATCATGCCACATTGTCAAGCCACTTTTGGAACTTCCCTTTGGAGGTCTGTGGGAGGTGGTCTAGAATACTGGGGTGAACCCACCAGAGGCATTCGGATTCAAGTCTAGAGAGTAAGGTGAGGCACCAAAACAGGTGACTTTGCCTTGGGTCAAAAACCTTCTAAAACATTTCTCAGTGAAGTGTAGTACAGACATTCATCATACCACAGGTCCCCGCTTTTTTTTCTTTTTTTTTTTTTGAGTCAGGGTTTTACTCTGTCACCTAGACTGGAGTGCAGTGGCACGTTCATGGCACACCACAGCTTCCACCTCCTGGGCTCAGGAGATCCTCCCACCTCAGCCTCCTGAGGAGCTAGGACTATAGGCACATGCCACTACACCTGACTAATTTTTGATTTTTTGTAGAAACGAGGTCTCACTGTGGTGCCCAGGCTGGCCTTGAACTTCTTGGGCTCAAGCAATCTTCCCACCTTGGCCTCCCAAAGTGCTGGGATGATAGGTGTGAGTCACCATACCTGGTCTGGTCCCAGCTTTTGTGTTGTCTGGAAGATTTTTCAAATGTCTCAAAATCTTGACATATGAAATAAAGCCTGACTGGCTATTTGATGAGGATGGGGATGGGGAAAAGGTCGGCACTGATGCCTGAAACCAAATGACCCCATGATCTTTCTTCATTTTGGGTGGGTCACTTTTGGGGGCCTGGGGAGTTGGAGTTCCCCTGGCAGATGTTGGGTCTCTGATCCTAGGTCAGCTAGGGCATCAGGGTTCATTGATGGCCATTTTCCTGCCATGGGTGTTGCCAGGTCTGGCTTTACATGGCGCACTCAGTAAGTGGAGGTGCTTTCTCTTCTGTCTGTCACAATAAGAGTGTTGCTCAGCCTTTAACGAAGTCATTCCCCACATCCTTACAGGAGAGTTTCTTTGCTTAAGCTGAACTCTTCAGCCATCATTCTCACTGTTAATCATCGCTTTCAATGAACTAAGCCTTTTACCTTCTTCAATGTTTTCATTGGTCCCAGAGAGGGAAGAGGAAGTGAGCTGGACAATTAATTGCTCCTGGCAGTGTTCTGACTCTCCTCCTTTCATTAGGCCTGGTGAGTCTGTGTCCTAACCCATTGTCTTTGACGTGACTTCACTTGCACACATTCTTTGAACCCCTCAGGTATACCCTTTGCAGCTCCCATGACTTTGGCTATGTTTGACCTTGATTTTCAGACCTCAGGAATACTCATTTATTTTTGAGGTACCAAACCCAGCACACATTTCTGGTCTCCGTCAGACTGACTAGAGATGGGTGTGATGAAGACGGGAAGTGCTGACATTGAAGAATTGCTGCTGTGGGTTGATGGGTGTCAACCTCTTCTCTATTTTCAGGGGAAAAACCCATCTGGTGAAGTTGCAGTCATATTACATGTATACAATTTAACAGGAACCCCTGGAGTTAGGTGCCTTCACCTTGGTTATTTAAGACAAACTCAGTAAAAACTTTGGGAAATAGGTCAGGTGCAGTGGCTCAAGCCTACAATCCCAACACTTTCGAAGGCTGAGGCAGGAGGATCACTTGAGCCCAGGAGTTTGAGACCAACCCGGGCAACACAGTGAGGTTCCCATCTCTATGAAAAAAAAATTTTTTTTTAAACTTTGGGAAATTAGTTCACCTCTATGAGCTTCAGTTTTGTCATCTGTAGAGTGGGAATAGCAATGTCTATCTTGGGAGGTTGTGAGACCCAATGAGATGATTCCTACAAAAAGCTGGCTCATGACGGTGCATAACTGACATTTAAAGTGAGAACCATTGCATATTATAACTGCCAGCTTCCTAGTGACTCCGGTTGGCTGCGTGCTAGAGCTGTGTGGTCAGATGAACTAAGTCATCTCCACTGGAAGCAAGAGGAGAGCAGTGGGTGGGAGCTGTCCATGGTCCTGAGTCCATTCAGCAAGAAGCCATTTGACCGATCCAGTACACATCATGTTTTGTGTCAGGCACTCTTCTAGCCACCAGATTCTTCAGGCAAAAAGAAGTGCTTAATCTAGATTCTCACAGGGCCTCATTTGTACTCAAGTGAGAGTGTGTGGCGTGCTCAGTTGGTGAGCTGCGACTGTCTCATAGACACACATGTATGTGGACATGTTCTGTTACTGTGTGTGTAATATGAGACTACTGTGTGTGTGTGTATGTGGTGGTAGGTGGGGGGACAGGAGGGAGGGACGGAAGGAGGAAGGGGGGGAAGTGGGTGGAGGGCTGAAATGAAGGTGGGGTATTGCTGTAATGCAGCTCACCTGTGTAAACTGGCCAGCAGGGAAGCCCCAGCTCGGCCATGAGAAGGACCGGTCCCCTCCCTGTCCCCACCCTGGCCCATCGGAGCAGAGTAAATCTGGGGCCAGAGCTGAGCTGTTCCCCTGCTGGGCACTCCAAACTAATTTTCTGGTACATTATATACTTGGCCTTTTGAACAATCAATGGTCTTAAATGCTGTTTGGTTCCTGCAGCCAGATCCAAGAGAAATAAGACATAATCCATCTGGCTGATAGGGCCGTAACAGGGAGGGTAAGGAGAAAGAGGAGCCTAGAGCTGCCAGGACCTCCGCCTAGCTTAGGGAGGGTTGGGAGAACTGGAGGGACCTGCCAGCTTTTGAGAGAATGGGCCTTTGAGAGGTGTTGATGGCCGGCTAATCACAGCCCTGTGGTCTCAATGCGTCCTGCCCACTCCAGCTGTCACTCCCCTAGGCACTGAGCTCTAGTAGTGGGAGGGCTGGGTTATGGCTCAGGATTCAAGACTCAGACCAGCAACCCCGGCCCTTGGTATGGGTGGCCTTGAAGTCTGGATGGAAGGGTCTGGTTTGGGCCTCAATCTGAAGTTAGATTTCAGGCATAATCCCTCAGAAGCCCTGAGGTGGCACCAGACAGGATGTATAGGGGCTGGGACTGGGGCCCCAGAAGAGGCTTAGGGCTGGTTGGAGGCACCCACCCTTGGCTCAAGAGAGACCAGCATGATCCCAGCAGGCCCTGGTCTGGGACCCTATCTGGCAGAGAGTGGAGTGTGAGGAGGTGCATGGGGGAGGAAGGGACTGGGTGGCATCTTTCCCTGGAGGTTATTCCTCACAGTAAGAGGGAAGGCAGAATCCACCTACTTCAGAACCTCAGTTCCCTGCAAGGGTGAGCCTCCTGGAATGACAAACAGCTGAACATCTCAGGCTGACCTGCTGCTTCTGACAGTCTGGCTGGGAGGACTGCACTCCAGGGGCCCCAGGAATGAGATGGGAGAGTCAGGTGCCTGGCCTGGGGCTCAGTTTCCCTCTCTCTTTCTAGAAACAGTTACTATCTAGAGACAGGTAGGTAGAGGACACAGTGGTCTGCTGGTCCCAGGGGCTTGTGGGAAATACTCTGAATGTGGGGAGAGGGTGTTTATAGTGTGAGGCCAACTGTGTCAGCAGCCCTGGAGAGATGTGGGGGAGGCAGGAAAATGTACCTTCCCCAAGAGTTATTTGGAAGTGGTTTCCCTGAGAAGGCATGTGGGTGGAGGGGGAGGCGTGAGGGAGAGGGCAGCTCTCCTGTCTGCACCTGGCTCTGGGGAATGGGATCCACCCTAACTGCCTGTCTATGTTGTCAAGCACTGCCAACGCCTAGGTTGCTGCTGCTACCATGCTTGAGATACAGGTCACACCTCATCCCCTGGGGCAGAGAGGCAGGGGCCCACCCAGGTGCCAGGACAGAGGAGTCAGAGACAGGGGACAGGGAGCCTAGGGAGAGTCTAGAGTGAAGCCTTGAGGTGGGCAACTTCGGGTGCTTGGAAGGTGATGAAGGGGAGGGGAGAAGACAGGCTTGGTGCTTTGGGCTGTGGAATCCTGGAGGCCTTTCAGCTGCTCACTGCCAGGGCCTGGAGCGACCCCTGCAAGACCCGGCCCTACCAGGCCCTACTTCCCTAGAAAACTGCTCCCACTTCTTCGGTCCAGGGCAGCTTCGTCTGCTGCAGCAGTGACAATCCAGCGGTGGCAGCAGCTCTGTGATAAGGGCGGGGCCTGTGCACCTCTCCAATGAGTAATTATGCCTAGAGCGTGTTCTTTGGAGACACAGGGCTTGTCTAACAAGGCACACTCTTGTTCCTGCTGCCGAGGCAGCTGGGGAGCTCAGTGCAGAGGCCAGGGACTGAAGGCAGTGATGATGCTTGGGACCCGTCACGGATAATGAGCTGCTGATCTCAAGGGGCACGCATCCAAAGGGCCTCCCTGTTCCTCTCCCAGCCAGAAAATGGAAAGCAAGGGGGAGGCTAGACCAGAAACCCTCAAAATGGGGATGTGTAGGGAGCTGGGGAGTGCCACACACAGTAATATCTTACTTTAACAATTATTATAGTGGCAGAGATACCTAACATTTCCACAGTATTCTGTACTTTTCAAAGCATTTTCCCATTTGATTCTCACCGTAACACTTTGATGAAGGGACAGATCCTTATCCCCATTTAAATGATGAAAAAACCAAGGCCCAAGAACAGTCAGCAGCATGGTCAAGGTTGCCAGGCAGAGCTGGGTTTCTTGGTCTCCCGGTGGGGCTCCTCTTCTAAGTCAATCTCTCTGTTACAGCTGAGTCTGCATGGCATGCTACAGGCCCTGAGTGAGGTCCTAGGGAAGGAGTGGAGAGGAGAGGACAGGAGGGAGAAGGAGCCTGGGACGCCGCCTCAGGAGGCCCCTGGCAGCAGGACAGGCCAGTCCCTCAAAGTAGAGTGAGGCGGGTCTGCAGGCCCGGGCAAGCGTGTGTTCCATGCAGACATGACGGTGTCCTAGGAGAAGCTGCAGACACTGATTGCCATCTGCATGCTGGGTCTGGTGTAAAAGACATTGCATGACAATCGGCCCTTTCCACACCATGAACACATGAAGATGGTGCCAATGAATGCACTTCAGATTCTGCACTGAAGAGATGACAGACTCATGTAGCAGGCCTGGGCTAGCGGGAAAGGCTTCTGGATAGAGGCAGTTCTGAGCAGAGTTCAGAGGGAAGGGAAGGCCAGGCACCATCAGATAAGAACAGAGAGCCTGGGGCAAGGGGGTAAACAGTCTGGGATGGTAAGCATGTTCCCTTGGATGGGCCCAGGTGTGGGCAAGGGGCCTGGGATAGCTGTCAGTTGAGATGGAAGGTCAGGTGTGAATTTGACATGCTAGAAATTAGGGAGCCCCTGAGGATCATGACAAGGGAAGAAATATGATCAAAACAGGGCGTGAGAGGCAGCTGGGAAGGCCGGACTGGAGACAGGTGTGGGGTGAGCACTTAACAACATTCTGTCCACTGGAATCTGGAATTCTCTGGATGGCTGCAGGGCTTTAGAACCTCCAGCACACTCTGCCACCAGGTTGGATCCAGTTCTGGAAGTTGGGGGTGGGTGACTCCCACAGCCCATTGCCCCGCCCAATGATGCCTTCCTACCCCCATGCAGGCCCCAGCTTTCCCTCTACAAGATGCCAATTCAATGCTGGATTCTGCCTCAGGCTCCAGGGAAAATCTTGCTGCTCTGGGAAGATGTCATGCTGCTCCTTCTGCTCTGCTCTGCGGTGATTGATGGTTATGGGTAGGGGGGTGAGAGCCTTCTCTTCACACTTTGCTCCAGATGTCTGGAGTGGGTGAGGCAGGCTCCCAGGTCGCCAAAGAGGAGTGGATGGGCCAGGGAGATGGTTCTGGATGGAATGGCTGGTTCCAGGGGCCAGGAGATGGTTGCAAAATGCCATACCGTTATCTTAATTCTGAATTCTTCTAAGTAGGAAGAAAGTAACATTTGCTGCCTAATTTCTTGGCCTTTTAAGGCAACTGAGCAAGGGCCCTAAAAGACTCATGGGCAGGAAGGCGAAATCAAGGCCCAGGGCAGAAGGAGGCAGATTGTCCTTGAAGGGTGCACCGTGTGAGTGCCACTCCACAGTGCCCCAGTTTACCCATCTGTGTCCCCACAGCATGAGGTGGGACAGGGTTGCTTCTCTCTCTCTGTCTCCCTCTGCCAGGCCTTCTTGGAGAATTTTAAAGGGACAGATCCTCTTCTCAGGATTGGAGGCAACACGAACCCAGGAGCTATAGGCATCTGTAAACCCAATTTAAAAATCAGTCTAGCCAGCCAGCCCCCAAAGGAACCAAAGGGAGCTATAGAGTAACTCAAAAGCAGACACTAATGGAGGAGAAAAGAAATGTAGTTACATATTCATCAGCTTTTAAATATTCATAAGGATTGTAAAGCAGATTAATTTTCATGCCTCATTTCTCCCGTGGTTCCCGCTGTCCATATTTTACCGCAGCAGCAGAAGCAAAAGAGCTATGGATCACTTGGCCACTGCCCTTACCATCACTTAAGGAACAGCGTGTGTGAGCGTGTGAGTGCATGCGTGTGTGTGTGTATGAAGGGCCTGGGAACAGGAGTGGTGGTCACTGTGGAGGTAAAGGCACTAGTCTCCTGTGGGACAAGCTGTCCCTTGTGCTGGGTCAGGATGGCATGAGGACAGCAGGGTGCAGACAGCAGACAAGGCTTGGGAGGGAATGGGGATGTCTGAGGACAAGCGAGCAGCGTGGAGCAGACAGGATTCTGGGGGCTTCAAGGTAATTTCTGGCCTCCCCAGAGTGAAGAGAGAAAAAGACCTTCACAAGAGTCAGCAAGAGTTTCCTCTCCTCTTCCCTAAACTAACTGTCTGAGATAGGTGATTGAGTGAGTTGAGATAGCAAGGTTGGGGGTACGGAAGAGACCAAAGGACAAAGAGCAGAAGAAGCAGAGGCAAGCAGAAACATGGGGAGAGGGAGAGGGAAAGGGTGAGTGTTTTGCTGGAGAGCTATTAGAACAAAAGGGCATAGGGTAAAAGCAGTAAGGATGGAAGTTAGCTATCTGGAAGGACTTTTGGACCCCAGGGCTATGGGGCCTTCTCTCTCTAGGGAGCAGGAGAAATGTTCCTCTGAGCCATCCACCTGTAGGGCACAGGGAAGAGAAGCTGGAATCAGGACTGTGCTGGGGTTGCTTGGGAAACACAGCCCCAACAAGTGTCCTGGCCAGCAGGGCAGGCAGAGCTGGGGAGACTGTGTCAAACACAAAGTGTCCAGGTGAGCCATCCAGAGCCAAGGGGAGCAAACCTCATCGTCCAGAGCTGTGAATAAAAACCAAAGAATTCTGGAAAAGCAGAACTTGGGTCCCTTGGAGGTCTTGGAGCGTGATTCCTGGGCAGTGATGCAGCCCATTTAAAATATCCCATGGCCAGCAGCCTTTCATGGCTTGCCCCTCCCCCTTTCTTGGAGTAAGAGGAGGGGTGAGCTGGCCTCTGAAGCACCCAGCTCCGCTTGCTAGCTCCTCCCCTTCCGTGGAATAGGAAGCACAAGGAGCTCTCTGGCGTTTGGGCATCACTAAGCGAGACCCTCACCAGCTGGCTCCATCCCTGCTTAATTTTCTCCACTGAATTCCTAACTATGTTTCCAGCTGCTCATGGGATGTCTCCACCGGGACGTCGAGTAGATGTCTCAAACCCGACACGTCCACAATCACGCTGCTTTCGACACACTTGCAAGCCTGTCTGGCTGCAGCATTCCCTGCACCAAGTCGGGGCGAGTCCATCGTTCCAGCTTCTCAGGGCTGTCAAAAGACAAAATCACAACAAATATGGGTTAAAGGTCTTAACTGGCTTTTATTTGCAATTCTGGAACTGGGCAGCCCTTCATTCTATAACACGGAAAGACGTGGAGGGTGGTTTATGACAGAAAAGCGTTGAAGAAAGCAGACACAGAGACAAAAAGCTGTGAAAGTTGGTAGTTTCAAAGTTACTTTTCTTGTAAAGGTTAAAGCAGAGAGGGGCCAGGTGTGAAGACTCACACCTGTAATTTCAGCACTTTGGAAGGCTGAGCTGGGAGGATCACTTGAGCCCAGGAGTTTGAGACCAGCCTGGATAACATAGCGAGAACTCACTCTACAAAAAATCAAAAAAGAGCCAGGTATGGTGGTGCCTACCCACAGTCCCAGCTACTCAGGAGGCGGAAGTGGGAGGATTGCTTGAGCCCAGAAAATTGAGGCTGCAGTGAGCCTTGATTATGCCACTGCACTCCAGCCTGGGCAACAGAGTGAGAACCTGACACACACACACACACACACACACACACACACACACACACACACACACGAAAGAAAAGAAAAAGAAAAAAAGAAAGAATGAAGAAAGAAAAAAAAAAACCGGAGGGACTTTTGTGGTGTCAGCTAAAACTGACCTGTTTGGAATTCTCTCTCTCTCTCTGTATCTTGGAAGGTCAGATAAAGTTACTCATGCTGAAGTAACTCCATCTTGGTTGGGTCTGTTGTGCCTAGCATAGGAGCTCAGACCAAACCAGTGACCGCCTCCACATTTTATTTAACAGGGCACACAGCTTAGGGTCTTCCTTGACTCCTGTCTTTCAGTCCTTCAACATAATATTCAGAGTCTCCCCCTTCTGTGACTCCACCCGGATCCCAGCTCACATCTTCTCTTGTCTCGATCATAATCATAAGCTGTCTGCCCCCTCCACCTCCTGTTCTTCACATGGCTGCTGGAGGGAGGGTTTTCCTGTGGCAGATCACACCCTGTCTGTGCGCCCATTTCACTTAGAGTCAAAGCCCACGTCCTCTGTGGCCTCCCTGGCTTTGTCTCACTGTCTTGTTTCTCTCTCACACACACCCCCTCTAGCTACACCAGGCTCCTTGCTGGTCCTTGCAGGGCCTTTGCAGGGTGCTCACTCCCTGCCTCCTTCAGGACTTTGCTAGATTTACCTTCTCAGTGAGACCTTCACTGAGCATCCTATTAAAAATTGCTACCCCCATCCCTGGCTCATGGTCTCTCTCTCTTTTACAATTCTATTTTTTTCCCCATAGTACCGTGCTACTCATTTATTTTGTTTGTCATTATTGCGTTTTGTTTGCCCCCCCCATGGGAGTATTAGCTCCCCAAGGGCAGAGATTCTGATGTTTAGTTCAGTGCAGTAGAGCAAGGCCTGGCATCCCTGGAAATCCCATAGAGCAGAGGTCACCAAGCCCCCTGCCCCGGGCTGCACAGCAGGAGGTGAGTGGCAGGCGAGCAGATATCCATCTTCTGTCAGATCAGTGGTGGCATTAGATTCTCATAGGAGCACGAGCCCTGCTGTGAACTGTGCCTGTGAGGGATCTAGGTTTCATGCTCCTTGTGAGAATCTAATGCCTGCTGATCCACACCACACAGCACCCCCCCACCCCGTCCCGTCCATGGAAAAATTGTCTTCCACGAAGCCCATCCCTGATGCCGAAGGGGTTGGGGACCGCTGCCATAGGGGGTTTCCCCAATAAGTATTTATTGAGCAGGAGGCTGTCCCCTCTGCCCTGAAGAATTAACTGCCATAGGGACTGCTCATCTCATGAAAACCACTGAAAATATAGGAAACAACTGCTTTCAGACCATGGGCAGCAGGTAGCACAACATGGTGGTTCCTGAGAGGAGGGAAGTATGTTTGCTGCCTGGAGAGTTTCCAGGCCACAGCTAAGGAAGGCGTCCCCAGACAGAGCCTGGGATTGAGGTGATGAGACAGAGCCTGTGAGGAAGAATATCAGAGAGGAGGGCGCTGCATGTGGAGAGTTCTGGAAGGCCATAGCAAGGTCCTCAAAACTTTGGTCTTGGGGTGAAACACCTCAAGGTTGGGGGAAGAACTGACAGAAAGCAGTTGGTGGAACAATGAATTCCTGGAGCTGACCCAGGCCAGGGGGGTAGTTCAGATTCCCACCAGTGAGTGAAGAGAGCTTGTAGCACATGCCGCACTGGGTAAGTCTTCAGAAAGATGCTACCTTCTCCCTGGACCCCAAACTGCCTCGGATCTACTCTAACCAGTTTGAAAACAAGCCTTGAAAGGATCAAAGGGATTCCAAATAACTGAGTCAGAACGAAGTCCAGCACTCTTTAAAGGAATACAACAAGATCCAGAACTCAACAATGTAAAATTCACAATATCCATCATCTAATTAAAAAATTAAGTCATGCAAAGAAGCAGGAAAATAGGACTCAATCAGTCAATAGAAACAGACTCAAAAATGAGGAGAATGATGGGATTAGCAGACAAGGAGATTAAAGCAGTGGTTATAGATATGGAACATATGCTCAAAAACGGAGCAGAAAACACAGACATGATGAGAAGAGAAATGGAAGATTTAAAAATAAATGGAATGTATAAAGGTGAAAATAGAATATCTGAAATGAAAAATACCATGGAACAAATACATGATTTCAATTCTGTTGCTCCTACTATCAAAAACTCATGGGGCATGGGGGACATTTTTCCGGAAAAAAAGTATCCTCCCAGTAGCCAGTGCCTGCCTCTCTCCCACCCTGGGCTCACCTAGGAGACAACTACAGTCACTTTCTTGGTTTCCAGGATGCTAGAGAAACAGGCTTCTTTTCTATGTGATTCCCAGATACAATCTAGATTTTGGGTGGCAAGCAATGGGTCTTCCTTCAACTGGTGTTTCCTGAGCCCCTCCAGCGTCCTCTGGTCTGAGCACACTCCATCTTCTGTCCAGCTCCATCGGGAACCTACCCTCTGCATCAGCCCCATTATCCCACGACTAGTTATGGAACTTCTTTTATTGGGATGAGCAAGACCGGTCTCTGCTCTGTGGACCTCCAAGTCTAGCCAGGTTTGCACAAGGCAAGGAAGAACATGACAAGGTTCATGAGATCAGTGTGGTTGAAGTACCTAGAAAGAAAGAAAGTTTCATCTGGAGGTCAGGAAGGCTGCATGGAAGAGGTGTGCTGGGTTTTGAAGGATGGATAAGGTTTGGGCTGGTAGGAACGAAGGGACAGGTATTCTGGGAAAAGCTGGACTCCATCCTGAATTCCCTCTGGTCTTCTTGATTTCCCCTCTGATCCCACGCCCTGTCCTCTCAGGGATGTCAGCACTGCCATGGGGTGTCCTTGCCTGGTCTGGGGCACTGAGCATCTCCTTTCTCATTCTTCTCTTGTCTCAGCCCTCCTGTCCCCCTTGCTCTCCATCCTCCATTTTGAGGGCAACATGATCAGCTCTAAAAAGGGCAGAGTTTTTCCTGGGCTGCTTCCCACAGGCCAGCTGACCTCCAGGTGGCTCTGGGCATGGTGGGTGCATGCAGATGCATGGGGACGGGAGGGAGGCTGAGAAGTGGGTGGTGAGATGCTCCTCCTCCATGCATGCTTGCTTCAGATAAGGACATGCTTGTGAATGGCAGTGATGTCACTGGACAAAGCCCAAGGAGGGAGGCTCAGGGGTGGGGGCTCCCCAAGGTGGGAGGTTTGAGCAAGATGGGGAGCTCAGACACAGGCTGCCAGGTGACACATTCCTGGGTTTGCTGCCTCCCCTGGAATGGCCTCTGGGTCTCATCCAGGCCAGGTGTTTCTCCTCTCCCTCCCCCACAACAGGATGGAGAGGTGGTATCCACAGGGTGGATGACAAAGTCTGGGTGAGCTCTCAACCCCCCTGAAATCTCATACTCCAAGCTGGGGGTAGTGCTGACCTGTGGCCCTGGGAACAGGTGAGCCGTATCTGGGGCAAATCTCAGAAGAGAGCACCCTCAGGGCTTGGCTGTGAGTCCTGACTTTGGTGCCAGATAGAGCTGGGCGTGAGTTGCATCCCTGCCACCCAAGCCCTGAGACAAGTTACTTAACCTCCAGGTCACAGTTTCCTTATTGCTATTATTATTTTTGAGTTGAGGTCTCACTCTGTTGCCCAGGTTGAGTACGGTAACATGATCACAGCTCATGGCAACCTTGGCTCCTGGGCTCAGGTGATCCTCCTGCCTCAGTCTCCTGAGTAGCTGGAACTATAAGCATGCGCCACCATGCCCAGCTAATTTTTTTTTCCTGCAGAGACGAGGTCTTTCTATGTTGCCCAGGCTAGTCTTGAACTCCTGGGCTCAAGCAATCCTCTGCCTCAGCTTCCCAAAGTACTGGGATGACAGGTGTGAGCCGCTGTGCCTGGCCCACAGTTTCCTTGTCTTATCTGTAAAGTGGAGGTAATGATACTCCCTAGCGTGGGCATGTTAAACATAAATCCAGGTGCTGTTATTATTATTGTTATGATGTTGTTGCTGTTGACAGACTTGCTGAGGGCCACGCCCCGTCCTGGCTCCCCTCTGCCTCCCTGCCTTCTCCAGCTGCTGTTACTAAGCACCCAGCTTCCTGACCTCTGTTCCGGATCCTTGTCTGACAGCCCCCAGAGGGGCCCATCATGTCCTTAATTGCAGTTCTCTTGCTCGGCAAAGCCATCAGCACCTAATGTCCCATGTCATTGCTGGTTCTCTGTCGGCAGACACCTTGTTCCTCTTCAGAGCTGCTCAACCACCCAGGGCAACTCCATCTGCCCAGGGGTGGCCATGGCACAGAGCAGTGCCAGGACCTTCCGGGGATGCACTGGTGATCACTCACTCCCAGGTAATTGACTATCACAAGGTGAAAGACTCCATGGCTCTATCCCTGCTCCTTTCTGCCGCTGTGGACCTTCATCCTATCCCTTCCTCGGACCACAGAGCCACTGCTCATCTCCAGCACTGGAGCCTTCTCCATCTCCTCCCTGCAGAGCCGGCCCCCGAGCCCAGTGAGGAACTGAGGGCCTCCTGCCTGACTTGACTTTCATGCCCATGTTGAGTTTTTAAGGTCAGACCCAGCAAAAGGTCAGATCTAGGGAAGGTGAACTTGGGGGAAGACTTGGGGAGCCCGGCAGAGACCAGGATCAAGGGGAACTTATCCCAAGTGCTGAGTTCCTGTTCCCTGGGCCCAGGGCCAGAGACTCTCCCCGGGACAGCAACTCTGGTGATCCAGTCAGGCCACAGCTGCCCCTCCTCTCTGCCTCAGCTCCAGGAGGAATCAGGGGCACAGGGAGGAGCTTCCCCAAGAGTCCACATCCAAGCCTGGCCTGAAGGCGAGGCAGACAATAAGTGGGCAGTGCTACCAGCTAGCCCAGTCACGTTCAGGACAGCAGACTGAAAGAGAGCCCAGAGCCAGTCCAGGTTCAAGAGAGAGCTCAAAGAGAGGCCCTCCAGGAAGAACGAACCCTCCTGGCTGCAGCCCGTTTCCCCCACCCCCAGTCCTCCCAGCACCTCCACTCCCAGGCTTCCAGGGACCTGTCTTTCTTACCTTGAGCCCAGGAAGAGACACAGACCCCTGTGCCAGTTCCTCTCAGTACTGCTGGGATCCGCTGGCATTTTCACAAAGAACTTCCATAAATACTAAGGAAGAACAAAAGGGAAGTAATTACTGAAAATACAAACAGCATGAAAATAATCAAGTTTCTAAAGTACAGGTTTCCTAGCCTCAGACAACCACCCTGGAGCCCAGGAGGCTGGCTCATCCTCCCAGCAGGCCCCATGCCAGGGCTGCAGCCTTCCCTGGCTGGCCTGTGCTGCCCATTGTGGTTCCTGCAGCTCCAGGGGTCAGGCTGAAGTCCCCTGCCTCTCAGCTCCAGTGTGCCACTGAGGATTGCTTCAGCCATGAGCTGTAGTGTCTGACACACGGAAGTGCTCACCTCTCAGCCACCTGAAAAGCACTTGCTGTGACAGGTAACACTTCCATGTCCAGCCCTAAGGCCTCGTCCCTGTATACCTACCCAACCCTGTTCTCACTGCTGTGGTGGAAAATTGTTGGAGTTACTGTCCAATTCACCAGGGCCCCTGATTCACCCTGCTTACACCCAGCAGGCACTGGGCAAGTCATTTTTTTCAATATGGCACCAGGTGTGTTTGAATCTAGTTTTTGTTTAAGATGCTCACCCAGCTTCCCCCTTCAGACTGAGACCCCCTGGGGGCAGGGATCATGTCCCTTTCTCCTCTTTCTGTTCAATGTGCCTGGAACAGGGCTGAGCCCAGAAGGGGTCCCTGGGGGAACCCTGCCCTGTCTGCTTACTTTCCCCTGCTCTTCCCTGGCCCTCTCCTGGCAGGGAGGATGGCCCTGCATTCCTAAGCCAGAGTAGCGGGTCCCCAGCCTCTCCGGAAAGCCAGCTCCAGCCACGGAAGGGCACACCTCAGACTATGTCTCCTCCTCACGCCCACCCCCCTCACCCCTGCGCCCTTCTCCCTGCAGGGGAGGTGGCGTGCCTCACCTGAGCCAGCTGCCACAGCCCCCGCTGCAGCTGGCTCCTTCCCTTCCTCGCCCACTCCTGGCACGGACCCGGAAAATCGTCCTCCCTCCCATCGCTGCCATCCCGAGTCGCCCCCTCGCCTCTCCCAGCCTTTCTGTTCCCGAGCCGGCTCGTCTCCCCCCCAGGCAGCTGGGAGCAGGGCGCCTTCGATTTCTCTATTCAGTCTGAGGCGTAGCAATTTTCTGCTCTCCCATAATTAGGGGAATTTTAAGCAAACTCCCCGACGGATGATTACAGCAGGTTCAATCCCGGCTCCTTTGATCAGGGAAGAATGAGGACGTTGTTGGAATATTCTTCAACCTGCTGGCCAGACAGGCTCGGAAGCACACGCCTGGCTCTCGGGCTCCCCCTGGAGGGCTCCGAACTCGTGTCCTGGCAACGGAGTGTCCCTGGTGTCTCTCCAGGAAAGGACGCCATTCAAATGCTGCCTCATCAAGGATTATTCCAGATGTGACTTCTCTGGCTTTGGGTCAATATCTGGGCTCAGAGCCAGGGCTGGGGGTGGCGTCTTGAGAGGGAAGAAAAGTTAAGCGGTCACATAGGGTGGTCTCCCAGGGCTGCTGTGAACGGTTGTGCAGGTTGTACACTATGCCCTCTAGGAGACATTATTCTCACTGTAGTTTATGTGAATGGAGGCTCCTAGGATTGTGCAGTGTCCAACTGTAACAGCTTGAACTTGCCTCCAGGAGGCTTGAACGACTCCACTTTACAGAGGAAGAGGTGCCTCCTTAGAGGCGAAAGGGCCTCTTCTCTATTTAGTCTATTCTCCTAGCTGCTTGTGCTTGCCAAAGGCAGTGTGGAATAATGGGAAGAGTATAACCTTTGCAGCAGCCTGACTAGAGGATGGAGTCTAGTTTGACCATTTCCTACTGTGTGACTGTGGGTTAGTTAATGAACCTCTCTGAACTTTAATATCTTAAAGGATTGTTTTGAAGATTAAATATGAATGAAAACACTGCTTTGCTCCAAATAGGTGCTCAGTAAAGATCGCTCCTTTCTCCTTTCCCTGCCCACTCTCCACATGTCCTCTTAAACATCTCACCCTCCACGGCAACCCTCTTCTCCTCTGTTTACCCCCAGCCTTGTGTCCCCCACAAAGCTGTGACAGTGCCGAGTGGGTATAGTAATAGACCACGAATGTCTCCGGCATTCCTGAGCAGTGGTCCTGGCTTTTCCATAGGTTAATTAGGCCATATTTCAAGATAATTACGGCTGTATTTTCCTACACTAATTAAGTGGCTCTAAACCATCTCCACGATGCAGCTCCGTGAATCATAATGAAGTCTTACCACCAAGTGCCTCTGCCAGCCACGGAGCCCCGCACGCGGCCCGCTCTGCTGGTTACCAGTCAAGGGAGAGGCTGCGCTGGAACCGTGACTTATTTTCCTGGGATCATGTCAGGATGATTCCCAGTGAATACGGGATGAGGCTTTGCATGTTTCCTCTTGTGTTTTCACAGGGGAGAGAGAGGAATAGAAATACAGCATTGATAAAGGTTTGTTTCTTTCTCCTCCCTGCTCTGCTGAGTAGATTTGAATAGATTTTCAGGGGGTGCGGGCAGGGCGGGGTGAGAAAGGTGATGCGTGCATGCTGCAGCTCAGGGTGTGTGGGGCGTGTATGTGACACTGTGCATGCTCTAGCCACTGTTCACTAGGGGCTTAAGCCTGACGTTAGTTCCCACAGTTCATGATCACCTGCCAGTGAAAGCAAATGCTCCAGGAAACACCTATCTGAGAGAGCGAGCTCTACCCTCTCGTTCCTGGTTGTTTTATTCTTGGTAGACCTTGCAAAATAAGCTGCTTGCACCGTGACTTTGGCCAGCCCTGTTGGCTAGTGTCAGGGCAAGCCTGAATCATGGAGGGAATGTTGGAGTTGTTGTTAGAAGACCCAGTTTCGAGTCTTGGCTTTACCCCTTGCTGATTAAGTCGCCTTGAGAAAGTCATCCGGCCTCCCGAGCCTCAGTTTTTCCGTCTGGAAAATGAAAATAATGCCAACTATCTCAGAGGACTGCTGAGAAAACTAAATAAGACAGTAGGATGGTGCCAGTGACCCCATGTGGGGAGGCAGCAAATTCTGAGTTGTTCTTCCAGTCCTGGAGAAGGGCCACACACCCTTCCAGGGTCCTCTGTGTAGTGACTCTTGGGCCTGGTGAATTCCCTCTATGTTTCTTTTCTTTCTTTCTTTTTTTTTTTTCAGTAGGAGTCTCACTTGGTCACCCAGGTTGGAGGGCAGTAGCATGCTCCCGACCACCACAGCCTCTACTTGCTGGGCTCAGGCGATCCTTCCGCCTCAGCCTTCCAAGTAGCTAGATTCTACAGGCATGCGCCACCACACCGGGATAATTTTTTGTTTTATTGTAGGATGAGATCTCACCAAGTTGCCCAGGCTGGTCTCGAACCCATGGACTCAGGCAATCCTCTCACCTCAGTCTCCCAAAGTGCTGGGATTATCGGCATGAGCCACTGTGCCCAGCTTCCCTCTATGTTTCAAGGAGCCACAGAGGTCCCTGGGGGATCAGAATCCAGGCCCTCACTCTAGGGGCACCAGTATTTACCACTGGGGCCTTCTGTGTGATAGTTCTCCTTGATGAGGAAAACATGAAGTCCCTGTCACCTCCTCCCATGGAGAGGCCACCATGGGTCATGACAGAAGATGGAGGATGAACACGAAGACATCCAGAAAGGGATTCTGAATCCACGTTCCCAGAGCTTCCATCCCAGGCTTGTAGCCCTTGAAAGCCCTGGCCTCCCTAACTCCCTCTCCTTGCCTCCCTGACCTCATTCTGCTCCACCCCCAACCCTGCACTCTCCACTCCTGCCTCCCCTGCCTTTCCAGGGCCAGCAGCTCAGGCAGCAAAGGGGAAGAGGGGAGACATGTCCTCTTTATCTGCGGAGAGATGGCCCCCGGCACTCTGAGTAAGACACTAATCAAATAAGGACAGGTGACAATACACCGACATCTGTGGAAACCAGGGAGACACGTGGCTGTCCTCAGCAGCAGGACAGGGAATTGGGGGAATGGGAAGGGGGCAGCATTTATTTAACCCGGTTGTCACATATAACCCCCAGCTCTTCTGACATGAGAATACCATGTAAGGCACAGATAAACTCGGCTGGAAAATTGACATAATGGGGGGGGGTCTGCCTCTGTTGAAATGGAGGCGGGTGAGGGCAAGTGGGGCTTCCCCCAAACATGAACTGATGGTGCAGGGGACTGAGCCTTGTCCTCCTTGACGAGGGAGGGAAAGGCCATCTTGGACTAGCAGAGGAGAGCTCAGAGGAGGATCCTTGTTGAATTTAGATGTAGAAGAGAAGCTGCTTTCTTATAGGGATGCAGGTCAGACCCAAGGTGGACTTCCTTCTTCTTGTGCTGAGAAAGGATGGAGCAGAGGGTGGAGGTGCAGAGCATAGGAGTGGAGAGTGAGCCAGCCATGGTGGGGCTGTGTAGCCAGGCAGTGCCACTCAGCTGCTGGTGGTACGAGCCAAGCCTGCTAGACATCTCAGCCCAGGAGGAGCATCTCTGTTGGAATGGGCAGCTGGGCAAGGGTGGCAGGGCACTGGAAGAGGGATGGGGCACAGTAGATCGTGGGAGGACAGTACTTCCAGGAAATAGTCTGGAGCCGGGAGCCAGGCTAAGGAGACAACTCCCCTGTGTGTGGCACTCACATTCGCTTCTTGTGCACAGGAAGGTACACACAGTGGACACGTAAGCACTTATGTGTGCCCACGTGTGTACATACATCTGTGCTTGGACACTGTTGTGGTTTGGATGTCTGACTTCTCCAAATCTCATATTCCAATCAGTGTTGGGGGTGGGACCTGATAGGGGTGTTTGGGACCTCTGGGAGGATCCTTCATTAATGCCTTGGTGCCATCCTCCAGGCAGGGAGGGAATGGCTCACTCTCAGTTCCCCTGAAAACTGGTTGATGAAAAGAAGCTGGCACCTCCTCTCCTCTCTCTCTTGTTTCCGTCTCACCATGCGATCTGTGTAAGCCAGCTTCTTCTCACCTTCCACCATGAGTGGAAGCTTCCAGAGACCTCACCAGACGCATATGCTGGCACCACGCTTCTTGTACAGCTTGAAGAACCAGGAGCCAAATAAACCTCTTTTCTTTTTTTTTGAGTTGGAGTCTCACTCTGTCACCCATGCTAGAGTGTAGTGGCATATTCATGGCCACTACCTGCTGGGCTCCGGCGATGCTTCCGCCTCAGCCTTCCAAATGGCCAGAACTATAGACTCATGCTACCATGCCCGGCTAATATTTTATTTCTCACCGAGTTGCCCTGGCTGGTCTCAAGCCCACAGGCTCAGGCAATCCACTCATCTTGGCCTCCCAAAGTGCTGGGATTACAGGCTGAGCCACCGAGCCTGGCCTAAACTTCTTTTTTTTTTTTTAATAAATCATCCAACCTTGGGTATTCCTTCATAGCAATGCATAATGGGCTAATACATACCCAGTTTTATGGACTGAATATTTGTGTCTTCCCCAAATTCATATGTTGAAGCCCTAGCCCATGACATGATGGGGCCTTTGGGAGGCAGTAAGGGTTAGATGAGGTCATGAGGGTGAGGCCCTTATAAAGAGAGACATCAGAGTGCTCTCTCTCTTTCTCTCTGTCTCTGTTTGTCTCTCTCTGTCTCTCTGTTTCTCTGTCTCTCTGTTTCTCTTTCTGTCTCTGTCTTTCAGTTTCTGTCTCTCTCTGTCTCTCTCTCTCTGTCTCACTCCCTTTCTATCTCTGCCTCTCTCTTTCTCTCTCTCTCCTCCCTGCACATACACTGAGGAAAGACCATATCCTTATACTGTAAGAAAATAAATTTCTGTTCTTTAAGTCCCCCTGCCTATGGTATTTTGTTACAGCAGCCCGAGTAGACTGAGTCACCCGTGGTAGCACACATACATGTGAGAGAGCAGAGGACACTGAATTCTGGGTCACAATGTAACTTTCAGTGTAGAGCCTCACCTTGCTGAGGCTCAGTTTCCTCTTCTACTCAAGGGGACTTCACACTCCCTTCCCTGCTTGCTTCAAAGAGCTGTCAGAGCAGTGGAATGGGACAAAGGCTAGGAAAGTCCTCTGCAGATTGTAAAATTTGCTCCAGTTGTGACAGACAGTGAGGGTAGTATTGTTGTCCTACCCAGGCCTATTCTGACCGGGAGAAAGGGGCACTGGAGGCAGCCTCTTGTGTGTCTTCCACCAGCCTCCAGCATGGTGGGGAGGTGGGCAGGGGGAGTGGGAATACTCCTTGCTGTCTCCTCCTTCACCCTTGTCAAAGCCAAGGGGAACAAGGAAGGGGCTCTGGGGCAGCAGCTCTGCTTCCCTCCAGCCAGCACCCCCTAACCCACACAGTCATGGCTGTCCAAAGAGTGAGATGTCAGTCTTCTCTTTCTGAAGGGCTGTGAGGGACAAGAGCTGGAAAGACTAGAGGACCCAGGTGGGTGCGGTGGCTCATGCCTGTAATCCCAGCATTTTGAAAGGCTGAGGTGGGAAGATTGCTTGAGCCCAAAAGTTTGCGATCAGCCTGGGGAACACAGCAAGACCTAGTCTCAACAAAAAATACAAAAATTATCTGGACATGGTAGTGCTTGCCTGTCGTATCAGGCTGTCTTAAAAAGAAAGAAGGAAAGAAAGACCAGACCAGGCATGGTGGTTTACATCTGTAATCCCAGCACTTTGGGAGGCAGAGGTGGGAGTAGAGCTTGAACCCAGGAGTTTGAGACCAACCTGGGTAATATAGTGATAGCAATGTGTTTGTCTCTACACACACACACACACACACACACACACACACACACACACAGGGTAATATAGTGATAGCAATGTGTTTGTCTCTACACACACACACACACACACACACACACACACACACACACACATTACCAGGTGTGATAGCGTGTGCCTGCAGTCCCAGCTACTTGTGACTGAGGCAGAAGGATTACCTGAGCCCATGAGGTTAAGGCTGTGGTGAGCCATGATTGTGCCACTGCATTCCAGCCTGGGTGACAGAGTGAGACCCTGACTCGAAAGGAAGGAAGGAAGGAAGGAAGGAAGGAAGGAAGGAAGGAAGGAAGGAAGGAAGGAAGGAAGAAAGGAAGGTAGGTCAGAGGACCAAGAAGATCTGCCACCCAGAGGGAGCAGGTTGAAACAAACTAGGGGCATTGGGTTCTGCTCTGGTTCTTCCCTCTCACCCTGGCAGTGCCCAGGAACCAGGAGTCCCTCTGGATGTAGGGCTAGAGGGTCATGGAACCAGTGGGCTCAGGTGAGTGGGGGAGCCTTGGTTTGTCTTGTGTGTACTGAGCTTGTGGAATTAAAGGGGTCAGACAAATCCTGACTGTGGCAAAAAGGAGTCTGTGACTGGGGTGAGCTTAGGGTCTGTCTCTAGAGTCCTAGTGGAAGGCATTCTGAGTCCCCTCTTCACACTCTGTGCCATAAGAGGGAGAGAAACGGGGAAGCCCCCAACATCTCTGCCTTCTCAGTGGGCATGCTAGGCGCTGGTGCTCTGATGGGCACCATGCACCCTGTCCAGCTCTAGAAACCTTCACCCTCAGAGACTGAGCTTTAGTAAGGAGACAGGGACCGACGAGCCCCTCTTCCTCCCTCCTCCATGTCTGTGGAGAACACAGGTCTCTGGAGTCACCCTGACATAGTTTAGATCTAACTCCACCACGCCTGGCCACGCCCCTTCAGCCTCCCAAGGTTCAAGCTTCTTGTCTGGGACGTGAGGATAGCCATACCATCTGCATTATATGGTGGCTATGGAAATTAAATATGGCAGTACATGTAAGATTCTTAGCAAGCTGCCCAGCATGTGACAAGCTGGATTGCCATGACCTGGGGCTCTCCTCTTTACCTGGGGTTCCCTCTCGTTTTATGCTGTACCTTAGTCAAACCTCCCCTGACTAATTTCCAACAGTGGTAAGTGCCATAGATAAAGAAGGTAGAGAGGATCAACTGAATGACCAGAGGGCTGGCTGTTGTGGATAGAATGGCCGGGGGTGGACTCTTTGAAGAGGTAACATGGGAACTGAGCCACGAATGATGAGAAAGAGTTGGCAATGCAAAAATTGGCAGAGACTGAAAGGGTGGAGCTGTAGGAGGGCACTTCAGGTGCAGGAAATAGCAAATGGAAGAGCCCTGAGAGCGAAGCAAGCTCAGTGTCTTCAAGGTGTTGGGAGAAGTCCGGTGGGTCTGGGGCGTCATGAGTAAGGAGGAGGGCGATAAGTATGTTGTCAGGATCAAGTGCCTCCAGGACCCAGGACAGAGCCAGAGGAGAAAAGTAAGACGTGTTCTTGCATGAGGGATTGAGGGAATGGCCCCTGGAGCTGGGGTCCTGGAAATGGCCTTTCCCCAGCACTCTTGACTCCCTTAGCTGTGGCAGAAAGACCAGCTGGGTTGGGAACTCTGCTCTGGCGAACATTCGTTTTGACTAAATCCTACTTTGTGAAGGATAAGAGGTTCAATAAAGGTCAAGGAGCTCTCCCAGGGATAGAGAGAAAGAATGTGAGAAAATTAAGAGACATGGAGGGTAGGAAGGGTATACTAGTAAGTACTGATATGTGTCTGTCATGAGTATCTGAAGATGTGAATAGCAGGGAGAGAAGATCTCAAGAAACAATGACTTAAATTTCTCCAGAATTAAAGAAACATATAGGCCGGGTGCAGTGGCTCAACCTGTAATCCCAGCACTTTGGGAAGCTGAGGCGAGAGGATTGTCTGAGCCTAGGGGTTCGAGACCAACCTGAGCAGCTTGGTGAGACCTCATCTCTACAGTAAATCACAAAAACTAGCTGGGCGTGGTGGTATGCATCTGTAGTTCCAGCTATTTGGAAGGCTGAGGTGGAAGGATCGCCTGAGTCCAGCAGGTCGAGGCTGCAGTGGCCATGAGTGTGCCACTGCACTCCAGGCTGGGTGACAGAGTAAGACTTCAACTCAAAAAGAAAGAAAGAAAGAAACATAAGCAACGTAAAAGCCCTCAGACAGAAAGGGCTAAAAGAGTGCTGAATGAGAAAGAAAAGAAAAACCTGGTACTTAGACACATTAGAATAAAATTTAAAAAAAAACTTTTTTGAGTCGGGGTCTCATTCTGTCATGCAGGCTGGAGTGTGCAGTGGTGCAATAACAGCTGACCAGCATCCTCAACTTCCTGGGCTCCGGTGATACTCCTGCTTCCGCTTCCTGAGTAGCTGGGACCACAGGCGCACACCATCATGCCTGGCTAATTTTTTGATTTTTTTTTTTTTTTTTTTTTGTAGAGATGAAGTCTCACTATGTCGCCCAGGTTGGTCTTGAACTCCTAAGCTCAAGTAATCCTCCTGCTTTGGCCTCCCAAAGCGCCGAGATTGCATGTGTGAGTCACTGTGCCTGGCCTAAAAATTGTCTTAAATAGATTTTATTTTGTAGAATAATTTTAGGTTCAAAAGTGAGCAAAAAGTTGAGAGCTCCCATATAGGCCCTGCTGCCTCAGCTGGCCCCACTACTGACATCCCTTGCCAGAGTGGCACGTGTGACACAGTGGATAATCCTACCCTGAGACAACTGTCACTCCAAGTCCATATCTCACATTCAGGTTCACTCTTGTACCTTCTGTGGGCCTGGACAGATGTAGAACAACATATATCCACCTCTGTAGTGTCACATGGAATAAGTTTCTCCTCCTTCTTCCTTAACCCCTGGCACCCACTGATCTTTCTTGTCTCCATAGTTTTGCCTTCTCAAAAATGCCTTATAGCTGGAATCTTATGTATGTATCCTTTCCAGATTGGCTTCTTTCACTTGGCAATATGCATATAAGTTTCTTCCATGTCTTTCCATGGCTCATTTCTTTTTAGCACTGAATAATATTCCTTGTCAGCATGTACCACAGTTTGTTTATGCACTCACCTGCTGATGGACATCTTGGTTGCTTCTATGTTTTGACAGTTGTGAATAAAGCTGCAGTAAACGTCTGTGTGCTGGTTTTTGTGTGGACATACGTTTTCAGCACCTTTGGGTAAATACCAAGGAGTAAGATTACTGGATTGCATGATAAGAGTGTGTTTAATTAGTAGGAAACTGTTGAACCATCTTCCAAGGTGACCGTACTATTTTCCATTCCCACCAGCAAGGAGTGAGAGTTCTTGTCATCAGCGTTTCGTGGTTTCAGTGTTTTGGATTTTGGCCATTCTAATAGGTATGTCATGATAGCTTATCATTGTTTTACTTTGCAACTTCCTTGTGACATAGGATCTTAGGCATCTTTTAATATGCTTATTTGCCATCTGTGTCTCCCTCCCTCCCTCCCTCCATCTTTCTTTCTTTCTTTCTTTCTTTCTTTCTTTCTTTCTTTCTTTCTTTCTTTCTTTCTTTCTTTCTTTCTTTCTTTCTTTCTTTCTTTCTTCCTTTCTCTCTCTCTCTCTCTCTCTCTCTCTCTCTCTCTCTCTCTCTCTCTCTCTCTCTTTCTTTCTTTCTTTCTTTTTGGAGGCTCACTCTGTTGTCCAGGCTGGATCACGGTCACTGCAACCTTGACCTGCAGGAGTCAGGCCATCCTTCTGCCTCAGCCTTCCAAGTAACTGGAACTACAGGCCACCATGCCCAGCTAAGTTTTTTTCTTTATTGTAGAGACAAAGTCTTGCCAAGTTGCCCAGGCTGGTCTCAGCCCCCTAGGCTCAGGCAATCTTCTTGGTTTGGCCTCCCAAAATGCTGGGATTATAGGTGTGAGACACCATGCCTGGTCTGTGTATTTTTCTTATAGATGTTTTGACCATTTAAAAAATTGGGTTGTTCATTTTCTTATTTTTTAATTATTGTGTTATTAGAATTCTTTGTATGTTTTGGATAATGGTCCTTTATCAGATGTGTCTTTTGCAAATATTTTCTCCCAGTCAGTGCCTTGTCTTATTCTCTTGAGACTCTCTTGAGAGTCTCTTGAGGCTGAAGTACAGTGGAGCGCTCATGGCTCACTGAAGCCTTGAACTCTTGGGCTCAAGTAATCCTCCAACTTCAACCTCCTGAGTAATTGGGACTACAGGTGTATACCACCATGCCTGGCTATTTTTAAAAAACTTTTTGTGGAGATGGGGTTTCACTGCGTTGCCCAGGCTGGTCTCCAACTCCTGACTTAAAGCAATCCTCCTGTCTCAACCTTCCAAAATGCTGGGCTTACAGATGTGAGCCACCATGTCCAGCTACAGAACAGAAGTTTTTAATTTTAAAGCAGTCCAGCTTATCAATTTTTTTCAGTTATAGAATGTACATTTGGTGCGGTATCTAAAAATCTTTACCAAACCCAAGTTTATCTCAATTTTCTTCTATGTTGTCTTCTAGGAGTCTTATAGTTTTGTGTTTTACATTAGGCCTGTGATCCATTTTGAGCTAATTTTTTTTTTTTTTTTTGAGTTGGAGTCTCACTCGGTCGCCCACACTGGAGTGCAGTGGCCGCTCCCGGCCACCGCAGCCTCGCCTGCTGGGGTCCGGCGATCCTTCCGCCTCAGCCTTCCGAGTAGCCGGAATTGCAGGCATGCGCTACCACGCCTGGCTGATTTTTTTATTTATTGTAGAGATGAGGTCTCGCTGCCCTGGAGGGTCTCGAACCCGTGGGCTCAGGCAATCCACTCACCTCAGCCTCCCAAAGGCGCAGGATTACAGGCTGAGCCACCAAGCACGGCTAGCTAATTTTTGTGAGGGGCATAAAGTCTGTACCTAGATTCATGTTTTTGCATGTGGGTGTCTGGTTGTTCCAGCACCATTTGTTGAAAAAATCAATCTTCTCTATTGTATTGCCTTTGCTCTTTTGTCAAAGATCAGTTAACTATATTTGTGTGCATCTATTTCTGGCTCTCTATTCTGTTTCATTAATCTGTTTGTCCATTCTTTCACAATTACCACACTGCTTTAATTACTGCAGCTTCATAATAAGTCTTGAAGTTGATTAGTGTCAGCTCTCTGACTTTTTCTCCTTCAATATTGTTGTGTAGGCTATTCTGGGTCTTTTGCATCTCCATATACACTTTAGAATTAAGTTGTCAGTATCCACAAAATAATGTATTTGGATATTTGGATATTTGGATATTAACTGGGATTGCATTGAATCTATAGATCAGGTTGGCAAGAACTGAAAACTTGGCAATACTGTCTTCCTATTCATGAACACAAAATGTTTCTCCATTTATTTAGTCCTCTGATTTCTTTCACCAGAACTTTAGTTTTCCTCATGTAGTTCTTATAAACATAAGATTTATGCCTAAGTAGTTCTCTTTTTTGAATGCTAATGTAAATTATATTATATTTTTAGTTTCAAATTCTACTTGTCTGTTGCTGGTATTAGAATGAAATTTAAGAGCATCAGAAACAAAGAGAGAGTCTGGGTGTGGTGGTTCACACCTATAATCCCAGCACTCTGGGAGGCCGAAGTGAGAGGATTGCCCGAGCCCATGGGTTTGAGACCAGCTTGGACAACTTGGCAAGACCTCATCTCTGCAATAAATTAAAATTTAGCCGGGTGTGATGGCACATGCCTATAGTTCCAGCTACTTGGAAGGCTGAGGTGGAAGGATCGCCTGAGCCCAGCTGGTCGAGGCTGTGGTGGCCATGAGCATGCCACTGCACTCCAGCCTGGGCAGCAGAGTGAGACTCCAACTAAAAAAAAAAGGCTGAGGCAGAAGGATCTCCTGAGCACAGCGGGCCGAGGCTGCAGTGGCCTTGAGTGTGCCACTGCACTGTAGCCTGGGCGGCAGAGTGAGATTTTGACTAAAAAAAAATTACCTACAAATAAGGAAAATTAAAGTGTCACTGG
Organism: Cephalopachus bancanus; assembly: GCA_027257055.1. NCBI lineage: Eukaryota > Metazoa > Chordata > Mammalia > Primates > Tarsiidae > Cephalopachus > Cephalopachus bancanus. The sequence goes on from JAPVLO010000276.1 coordinate 498,696, forward strand.
AATGACAATTAAGTGATATCTAGAAACTGTTGAGAAAAAAAAACCTTTGGACCTAGATTTTACATACAGTAAAATATTAATTTAAATGTAAGGGCAGGCTAGACATGATGCTCACATCTGTAATCCCAGCACTTTTAGAGGCTGAGGCAGGAGGATTGCTTGAGGCCAGGAGTTCAAGATTAGCCGGAGCAAAACAGCAAGACCCCATCTCTACAAAAACATTAAAAAAATGAGCCAGGTGTGGTGGTGTATGCCTGTAGTCCCAGCTACATGGGGGAGGAGGATTACCTGAGCCCAGGAGTTTGAGGCTGCAGTGAACTGTGGTCACCCCGCTGTCCTCCAACCTGGGCTACAGAGCGAGACCCTGCCTCTAAAAAACAAAGATAAAAATGAAATAAGTGAGAGCAAAATAAAGTTATTCTAGCGTAAAGGGCTATATGCAAAATGTATTCTAGCAATAAGAGTTAATCTGAGAGGCAGATATAAGAAAAATAAAATTAGAAAACAATTTATTAAACTTTATTGGTGGTTGGATAAATGATGACTATAGATCACAATCTGAAACTAAAATCCAGGTAGTATTAATATATTATCAAGAGAGGCAGGCGGGAGACAGAGACAAAAAGAATAGTCAAATAGGTCATATGTCTTAAAAATAGAAACATACCATGCAGTAGCCATTAAACTAAAAAGAAAATCTTAAGGGAAATTATGAAATTTATAAATTTAGAAATTATGAATTACTTAGTATTGAATGTCAAAAAAAGTTCCAATGTCCACATTGATGTAACAACTCAGGCTCCAATTTCAGCTACAGCATAGCAAGAAGAAAATATATAGCTTTAAATACATCTATTAGAAAACAAAAAAGGCTGAAAACAAATGAACTATTATTCAAATCTAGAGAAGAAAAAAATTTAAATGTAAGGGCAGGCTAGACATGATGCTCACATCTGTAATCCCAGCACTTTTAGAGGCTGAGGCAGGAGGATTGCTTGAGGCCAGGAGTTCAAGATTAGCCGGAGCAAAACAGCAAGACCCCATCTCTACAAAAACATTAAAAAAATGAGTAGAGAACACCTAAATAAGCAAGAAAAAGAGAAATAATGAAGATAGGAGCCAAAAAATCAGAGAAACAGAGAATACCAAGAACCGCAAAAGCAACATAAATGAGTAATACAACTAAGTTTCTTTGAGAAAACTCATAAAACAAATTTCTTTTAAAAGACTGATATGGTTGGATACAGTGGCTCATGTCTGTAACCCCAGCACTTTGGGGAGACTTGAGGTGGGAGGATGGCTGGAGCCCAGGAGTTTGAGATCAGCCCGGACAACATAGTGAGACCACGTCTCTAATAATACAAAAATTTTTAAAAAGACTGATAAAAGAAATATCAAGAAAACAAGACAAATAATTTCAAGTAACCAAACTACTGAATTAAACAGGAGATAGAAGTAAGATTTAAGCATACAAAAATATTAGAACAATAATAAACATATACAACTGAAAATCTAGATAAAACACACACATTTCTGGAAAATATATAATGCTGAAATTGACACATGATAAATCAAAAACTAATAGCTAAATAGTCGACAAATGTAAATAATAATTATTAGACTCTTCCTGCCGCCCTGAGAATCCAAAGACTCAGGCTATTTTATAGGTATTTATAGGTAAGCTCTACCCAAATTTTAAGAAACAGCTAATTGATCCATTATGCATAGTGTTTTGTATACCAATTATACCTCAATAAAGCTGGAGGCAAAAAGAAAGAAAAACAGCTAATTGGTATCTAACACAAATTCTTTCAAAAATGGAAAAGAACTGGGCATGGTGGCTTATGCCTATAACCCCAGAACTTTGGGAGGTGGAGGTGAGAGGGTTGCCAGAGTTCAGGGGTTCAAAAACAGCCTGGTCAACTTGGTGAGACCTTGTCTCTACAATAAATTAAAAAATTAACCAGGCGAGGTGGCATGTACCTGTGGTTCCAGTTACTTAGAAACTCGAGGCGGAAGGATCGCCTGAGTCCAGCAGGTTGAGGCTGTGATGGCCATGAGTGTGCCACTGCACTCCAGCCTGCACAATAGAGTGAGACTCTTACAAAAAAAAGAAAGAAAGAAAGAAAGAAAAAAGAAAAAAGTGAAAGCTGCCCAGGTCATTTTATAACTTGGTATAACTTGTGTAATCTTGATAGCAAAAAAGAAAAAGACATAATACAAAAAGTAAATGTTTAAGCCACTTGATTTACAAGTATACAACAAAAAATCTCCAGTAGAATATCCACTGAATCTAATACTGTATTAAAAATCAACTGGGAGTGGTTGCTTATGCCTATAACCCCAGCATTTTGGGAAGCTGAGATGGGAAGACTGCTTGAACCTAGAAGTCCAAGACCAGCCTGGGCAACGTGGTGAGACCTCATCTCCAAAAGAAATATTGAAAAATTATCTGAGCACAGCGGCACACACCTAAAGTCCCAGCTATTCAAAGGGCTGAGACAGGAGAATCACCTGAGCCCAAAAGATCGAGGCTGTGGTGAGCCACGATCGTGCCACTGCACTCCAGGCTGGGTGACAGAGTGGGACTCCAATTCAGAAGAAGAAACAGGAGGAGGAGGAGGGAGGAGATAGAGGAGGAGGAGGAGGAGGAGGAGGAGGAGGAGGAGAAGAAGAATAAGAAGGAGAACAAGAAAAAACTCTTGCTTTATTCTTATTAAGGTCAGGAACAAGAAAATAATGTCCACGATCACTGCCATACTGGTCAATGGAATACTGAAGGAGCTGACCAGTGCAAGGAGATAGAAAAGAGAACAGAAAATATAATACTGGAAAGAAAGAGATAAAATAGTCACTATTTGCAGATGATATGATAATTTAATAAGAAACTCAAAGATGTCAACAGATAAACTTCTTAGACTACAAGAATTTAGTAAGGTTGCTGGAGTCTAGATCATCAAGGAAACTTGAATGCAGAAAACATTAACATCATTGATAATATCTAGTAGAAGTCTGTGCAAGGTTTGCATAGAGTTTGAGGAACCCTCTTTAAGAAGAATAAAAGTACAGATTCAAAATTAAGTGCAAAATTAATGCTTATTTAGAACAAGAAATTAGCCGGGTGAGTGGATCATGCCTTTGGTGGATCCAGCACTTTGGGAGGCGAAGGTCAGAGGATTGCCTGAGCCCGGGGGTTCAAGACCAGCTTGGGCAACTTGGCGAGACCTCATCTCTACAATTAAAAAAAAAAAAAAAAAAAAAAAGCCGGGCATGATGGCGCATGCTTGTAGTTTCAGCTACTTGAAAGACTGAAGTGGAAGGATCCACCTGAGTCCAGCAGGTCTAGGCTGCGGTGGTCGTGAGCGTGCCACTGCACTCCAGCTTGGGCAACAGCGTGAGACTCCTACTCAAAGAATGAGAAATCATTTCTGAGGCATAGTGACTCACACCTGCAATCCCAGCCCTTTGAAAGACCAAAATAGGAGGATCACTTAAGGCCAGAGCAACATAGCAAGACTATCTTTACAAAAATAAAAGAATTAGAAATCACAACTAATTACAATTTTTAAAAACTGAAAGTATAGTAAATATTACAAATTGAAAAGAAGACTATTATAAACAGAAAAGAAATTTTTAAAAAATTAACTGCTTGACTTACCTCAATCTTTGTACGTTTATTTACAGATGTCTAATTAGGATAGTGAGTAGAATGGGTTTCAGAATTCCTGAAAGTAATTCAGACACCAAAATGGCTAGCAAGGACTTAACTATATGTTAATGTGATGGAATATATACCATCAACCCCAGTTAGATGTATCCTAGCTCCAGTTCCTGTGAGCTGGAGCTCTGAAGTAACTGTGACCACTCCAGCGCTGTTGACATCCGGGAGGTGTGAAGGAGAGGAACTTGGGATGGAAAGAAACAGCAGTCTTTCCCAATTGTGGTCAAAATACTCTACTTTTACACTTATATGGTAATATGGACACATTTCAAGGCCTCTCCCCCATTGGAAAGGCAAATAACCCTGCCTCTGATAATGGTACTGAAAGTCAGTGGGTGCTGTGGCTCATGACTGTAATTCTAGCATTTTGGGAGGCCGAGGTGGAAGGATTGCTTGAGCTCAGGAGTTCGAGACCAGCCTGGGCAACAAAGTGAGACTTTGTCTCTACAAAAAAAAAAAAAAATTGACCAAGTGTGGTGGCACGAGCCTGTAGCCCAGCTACTCAGGTGACTGAGGCTGGAGAATCCCCTGAGCACAGGAGGTTGAGCCTGCAGTGAGCTGTGATCATGCCACTGCATTCCAGCCTGGGCACCATAGTGAAACTCTGACTTAAAAAAAAAGTACCGAAAACCACATATTTGTCCTTCTTTATGGCCGCATAATAATCCATTCTGTATATGTACCACATTTTCTTTGTCCAGTCCAGCTTCGATGGGCAACATGGTTGGTTCCATGTTTTTGCTATTGTGAATATAGCTGCAACAAACATGCATTTGCAGGTATCTTTTGTGTAGAATGATCTGAGTTCCTGGAGTCTATCACAGAAGCAAAGAACAGAGTACCATATGTTCTCACTCATAAGCGGACCTTGAACAATTATAATACTATAAGAAAGTGTTTGGCAGTAATGGGAAACTGTCAGGGGAGGGGGGAGTGGGATTGACAGTTGAGGGAAACTGCTAGGGGAGGGAGGGATATACTTCAACAAGGGTACCTGCATAATCAGTGTTTGTATACCTAACCCTGAATTGTACCCCTCATCTCTATAATTAAAAAAAAAAATTAAAAAAACGAAAACCACAAAGGTCCTAAGAATTAACATAACAAAGAAGGCCCAAGAGCATAAAGGAATAAGAAAAAGTAAACTTTACTAAAGGCCATTAAATGAAGAACCTAAATAAATAGAAATTCTATATCCATGTTTGGGATGACTTAACCTTGGAAAGATGCCTATTAGCTTAAAATCAATTTCTACATTTAATTAAATTCCTGCAGGAATTTGAGGGAATTAGGCAACTTGATTATAAAATTTATATAGAAGAATTGAAATCCACAAACAGCGAATCCAATTTTAAAGGAAGAACAAAGAGACAGCACTTGTTCTGCTGATAATCAAACTGATTACAAGGTCATAATAACAAACGCAGTGTGTTATTGGCATAGAGACAGATGACGAGGACAACGGAACAGAGTAAGAGGCTAGAAGCGGATGCAGACATACACAAGTAAACAAACCTAAAAGCAAATCTAAATAAACAAAACTACAGGGGAACTCAGCGAGGGAATGATGAGTTATTTAGTAAAGGATATCAGGAAAAGTGGTTCACTGTTTTGGAAATAAGGTAAATTGGATTCCAACTCAACACTATATTTGTAAAAAAAAAAAAAGCCAAGTGGAGAAAGACCTGTGAAAAGTAAAACAATAAGCACAACTAAAAGAAAATATATTAAAAACAAGTCAGGTGCGGTGACTCGTGCCTGTAATCCCAGCACTTTGGGAGACGGAGGTAAGAGGATTGCCTGAGCTCAGGGGTTTGAGACCAGCCTAAGCAACATGGCAAGACCTTGTCTCTACAAAAAATTAAAAAAATTAGGTGGGTGCGATGACATGCGCCTGTGGTTCCAGCAACTTGGAAGGCTGAAGTAGAAGGATTGCCTGAGCACACACAGCAGGCTGAGGCTGCAATGGCCATGAATGTGCCACTGCACTCCAGCCTGGGCAGCAGAGTGAGAGGCCTAATCAAAAAACACAAGAAAGAAAAAAAGAAAGAAAAAATATTAAAAATAAATCTGAACCTCAAAGTGAGTGTTTCTTTGAAAAGTTTTTAAAAAATACACTGACTATAATGCACAAAATAAATGGATTTGATCAAACCAACATTAGAGATTTCTGTTGCAAAACAAAAGACAAGCAGCAACCAGTATAAACAAAGTTAACAGAGGAGCGACAGAGTGGAAGTAGTTATTCTAAATTCTGAAACCGACAGAGGTTTAATAACTAGCACATATAAAGAATTGCAACCAGGCTCGGTGGCTCAGCCTGTAATCCCGTGCCTTTGAGAGGCTGAGGTGAGTGGATTGCCTGAGCCCGCAGGTTCGAGACCCGCCTGGGCAACTCGGGGAGACCTCATCTCTACAATAAATAAAAAAATGAGCCGGGCGTGGTAGCGCACGCCTGTAATTCCGGCTACTCGGAAGGCTGAGGCGGAAGGATCGCCAGAACCCAGCAGGTCGAGGCCGCGGTGGCCAGGAGCGGCCACTGCACTCCAGTCTGGGCGACAGAGTGAGACTCCAACTCAAAAAAAAAAAAAAATTGCAAATCCATAAGAAAAGCACAAGAATGCAACAGAACAAAAAGGAAGAGGATTTAACTAGGCCATTTACACACGTGGACACTTGAATCGCTAGCTACTAATTATAAAAAGAGTTGTTCAATCTCTTTAGCACACATTAAAATTAAAAGGTACACGTTCAACCCCTCAGATTGGCAAAAATTATATCTGAATCATATCAGGTCCTGATGAGGAGTGGGAAGAGGGGAAAAGGCCCGGCGACTGTTGGAAAAGGTGAGCCAGGGCCGTCGGGTTGCAAGTCGTCTGCGTCAGGGATGTGGGCGCCTTCCCCATCACTGGTCCTTCCCGTCGGCACACAACTTCTGAGAGATGCACAGCGGCTTCTGAGGGATATGTACAAAGATGAGACAGTCCCGCTGATCCGGACCTGTGCCGGTCTGGTGTCCTTCACTAGAGGGTGGGTAGATAAAACACGATGTTCGTGTCTGACGGAATCCCATGTAGCCGTCAGAAGTAATGAACTGTGCCTTCACTGAGCCATTGGAAAGATCTCGCAAGCAACCCAGAAGGAAGACATGTAAAAGACAGAATAGCATTGATAGCATGAAACCTTTTATGTAGATTTATTATTATTATTTATTTATTTTTATATATTTTTAGAGACAAGGTCTCTGTCTGCCACCTAGGTTGGGGTGCGGTTGTGTGATCATGGCTCATGGCAGCCTCGAACTCCTGGGCTCAAGCTGTCTCTTTGCCTCAGTCTTCTGCGCAGCTACCACCGAGGCATGGGGCACCACACCTGGCTAATTTTATTTTTTTACTTTTTTGTAGAGACAGAGTCTTGCTCTGTTGCCCAGGCTGGTCTCGAACTCCTGGCCTCAAGTGATCCTCCTGCTTTGGCCTCCCAAAGTGCTAAGATTACAGACATGAGCCACCGTGTCCAGCTTTGTATGTAAATTTCAAAAAAAAAAAAACAAAAAAACCCACATACCACATTGTGTTTTAAAGCGTGCCCATATGTCTAAATACCTCAAATCACAAACATTAGAATGGAAGAATGTTTTGATCACTCAAGTTTGACACAGGTGACATTTTGATGCAGTGGAGTAAAAATGTAGTAGGTTGGTTGCTTATTATCCAGAAATGTTTGCCTTCAAGATTCTTGCCTCTTCCCGTGCCCCTGGGGTGGGGTTGGGGCCGGGGTGAGGAGGCTGCTTTGTGTGTAACTTGGCAGTAAGAGCAAACTGCAGGTTTAATGGCTGCTTTAGAGGCCACATCAAGTGTCTTCATGTCAAAATGGTTTCATCAAGATGTCACTTACCGTCCCAGAAATAAGTTAAAAGCTCTGTTCCGGTAAGTCCTCTGGGCGGTGGAGGAGCTAATCCTATCTTCTCTGCAAGAGTCATTTGCCCTGTGAATCTCTGTGTTGCTGGAATGACTCATTTTTAAGTGGGAATGGCAGTCTTTCCAGGAGGCCCATTTTGGGGGGCCAAAGCTCATGCTCTGGGATCCCAGGCCTCAAGGTCCAGCCTCATTAGCCCGGGAACCTCCCTCCTGGCCTCTCCTTTGTGATTCTGCTGTCTCACTGTATAATAAATAAGACCAAAATTTTTTTTTGGTGCTAAAGGATGACTTAATAAAACGGCAGAGATAAAACAGTAAAAACAGACAGCTATAGTGAAAAGACAGAAGGCTCAATTGGATGGGATCATAAAGGGCCAAGTGAGGTCTTTTGTCTAAATTTAAAATAACTAAAGCCATAAAGCAGGGAGCCCGAATTTCGATGTGCGAAGCTTCCAGAGGCTCCCATGGGGGAAGGCTACCAACCGCTACAGGACAGAGCTGGGAACAGAGAGCTCTCTTGCCCTGGGCCCTGGTTCCTGGGTCAGGTATCCAGGGACCTCACCTTATGGCACAGAACTGATGTAGAGTCTTTCCACTGGGTCTACTGGGCTGGGAGCACAGTGCCCACCTCCTGAGGCACTCTCCTGGGCTTCTGCTGCTTCTGTGCCCCCAGCCTCTGCCCAGGTAGTTTCTGCCCAACTCTCTTCTGCCTCTCTTCTCACTGTTCCTGTCCACCCATTAGGGTGGGGAGGGCTCACAGCATGTGGGCTCTTCTCCCACTTCTGTCACCTACTATCTGTGGGATCTGGGCAGGTGGTTAAGTCTCCATTTCCTTCTCTCTTGAAAGGGTAGGATTTCACAGGCATTCTTTGAATCCTGGGGCACCATGGAAATGTGGTGACTTTTAACTAATGGAGGCTTATCTCAGGACTCCCTCCCCCTTGAAGCCTTCCAGGAGTATTGCAGGGCTCTTCAATCTTCACCCAGACTCTGGAGCACTTAGAGAGTCCGCCTGTTTATACCTAAGATATCCTTTGCCTGGAAAAGTGTGGAGGTTATTAGTCGGGGCTTAAGAGATATAGATTGATTGAAAAGTCTTGGATTCTCTTTGTGTTCCTGCCTCTCCAGATTGTGAAAGGCAAACCTCTTCTCTCTCCCTTCCCGTCTCCCATTTATTCTATCAATTAGCAAATATTTGATGATCTATTATTTTCCAAGTCTTTTTTTTAGACCTCAGAGGTACAAGATAGACACAGTCCTGTCCTCACAAAGTCTACATTTGGGGTGGCAGAGAAGGGAAGAGTCAGTTAAATATTGGGGAGAAAAATAGACAAAAATAACAACACATTTTAAGAAGAGCAATGGACACAAAAAAGAGACTGAAGCAGGAAACAATTGGGGGAAGGGATCTACTTAGGCAGGGCAGCCAGGCCAGGCCTCTGCCTAGGGAGGGAGCATTAAGGTGAGATCTGTCAATGAGAAGAGCCAATGGGTGGCTGCTGGCAGGCAGCGTTGGAAAGTGTGTCCCAGCAGAAGGAATCACCTCTGTCTGTAGCAGCAAGCAGCCCCCAGTATCAGACTAGAGAAAGGTGGCCAAGGGGACTGGAGCAAACAGTGGGGACAGGAGAGGCCGTAGAGAGGTGGGAGGTGAGATGGAGAGGGAGTCAGGAGACAAATCAGCAGGCAGGTCCTTGCAGACCGAGAAAAGAGTATGGATTTTCTTTTCAGGGCAACAGGAAGCCATGGAGGGGTTTCAAGCAAGGGAGTGATATGAATATTTTATTTTAAAAAGAATTAGCCGGGCTCAATGGCTCAGCATGTAGTCCCACGCCTTTGGGAGGCTGAGGTGAGTGGATTGCCTGAGCCTGCAGGTTCGAGACCCACCTGGGCAGCGAGACCTCATCTCTACAATAAATCAAAAAATCAGCCGGGCGTGGTAGCGCATGCCTGTAATTCCGGCTACTTGGAAGGCTGAGGCGGAAGGATCGCTGGAGCCCAGCGGGTCGAGGCTGCGGTGACCGGGAGCGGCCACTGCATTCCAGTCTGGGTGACAGAGTGAGACTCTAACTCAAAAATAAATAAAATAAAAAAATAAAAAATAAATAAATAAATAAAAAGATCTTTGGCCAGATGCAGTGGCTCAGGTCTGTAATCCCAGCACTTTGGGAGGTCGAGGTGACAGGACTGCCTGAGCCCAGGGATTTGAGACCTGTCTGGGCAACATGGTGAGACCTCGTCTCTACAATAAATCAAAAAATTAGCTGGGCGTGGTAGTGCGTGCCTGTAGTTCCAGCTACTTGGAAGACTGAGGTGGAAGGATCGCTGGTGCCCAGCAGGTCGACGCTGGGTTGGCTGTGAGCGTGCCACTGCACTCCAGTCTGGGCAACAGAGTGAGACTCCAACTCAAAAAAAAAATTAAAATAAAAATATCTTTAGGAGAATTGAATAGGTTGTTAGATACCCCTTGAGGACGGAATTAATCAGTTAGAATGTTGGATATTCCATAGGACAAATGACCTGTCTTTAGAAGGAGGGAGAGGAGTGCAGGGGCCACGGGTTGTTAATGATCTAGAAGACATCAACCACATGCAACAGACAGGACTTGTTTGGATCCAGATTTGAGCAAACCAACTGTAAACAGTCATTTCTGAGACCAGCCTGGACAACATAGTGAGATCTCATCTCTACAGAAAATTAAAAAAAATAAGCTGGTTGTGGTGGCACTTACCTGTAGCCCCAGCTACTTGGGAGGTTGAGGTGGGAGGATTGCCTGAGCCCAGGAGGTCAAGGCTTTGGTGAGCCATGATTGTGTCACTGTACTTCAGAGTGGACGACAAAATGAAACCCAGATTCAGATAGGTAGGTAGATAGAGAGAGAGAGATAGATAATGCATTTAAGTTTCCTATAGTGGGGTGCATGGTACCCACTATACATAGCACCTGGCACCAGTCCCAGAAGGTAAGACTTTCTCTAAGGGCCGAGTGAGGAGTGTGAGCCTGGAAGATGACATTAGTGGGCACAATTTGAGGGCTGATGGGGGAGGAGTTGATAGGGAACCATCTGTGGACACCTTTTATTGCCTGGACATGGGCTCAACCTGCCCCAAGCCAGAGGCAACAGAGGGGACTGACCATGAGCTGTGGGGTCAGACAGATCTGGGGCACCCCCCAAGTTGGTCAGTTGCTTTGCTCCCTTGGGTAGATGATTCCTATTCAGTTGCTATAATTGTTACACAGAATAGTGCATGTAAAGCCCCAAGCTCATTGCCGGATGATGGTTACCATTCAATTCCTGGTAGCCATCGGAGGCATGTCACGGACTGGGCTGGAGCACGGCATGACTGGGTTCTGCAACCATCTTGTGGGGGTTAGTGTCCAGGTCCTAGAAAGCTGATGACCAACACATGTGGTAAAGTACATGCGTCATCATGCGTGTACACACGTCTCTGGCTAAATTCACACACATGCATACACACACACACACGCCCCTTCCACGGGCTCCTCGTGGCAGACTTGGGCAGACCTTGGCCTCCAGGAAAGGCTGGGTATGGTCCTCCCCTGAAGACTCAGAGTGAAGGTGAAGGAAGGCAATGCTCAGAGAAGCCTAGGCTGTTTGGCCCATGGATAAGCCTGGGCACCTGTTGAGCTCACAGCTAGAAGTAAGGACAGCACCAAGGAGTAAGCAAGAGGCTGTGGAGGCACTGTCACAGCCAGAGGGGAGCAGGCTGGGGCAAGAGGGAGTGCTTGGCTGGAGGGAGAACAAGGAAAAAGCCTCGTCCAACCTGCAGGTAGCATGAGAACTGGTTCTGTTTCCTGGGGCCTGTTCATAGTCCATAAGTTGCTAACCTTGAGCTGCTGAGAGCTGGATTACCTCACAGGCCCCTTGCTGCCTCCACTGTTCCCTCCTGTCTCCACGTGGCTCCTGGTTCTTTCTTTGTGGGTGGACCAGAGAAATACAAGCTGGCCAGACCTCCTGAGACATTTTCTCTCTGAAGAAGCTTGTGGAGCTCAGGAATGAAGGGAGGGGAGGGTATGCAGAGAGAAGTTTGGGGTACCGAGCTGGTGCACCCCCAGTTCCCAGGAAGGGAAGCCAAGGAGTCTGGGCAGAGAGGACAAGTGCCCCCTCTACTCCCCCTCCTTCCCTTACCGCAGGCACGGGGACCGCAGGCTACTAATTCAATTCCATCTTCATCACTGGGAAGGAGCTTTTAATCAAATCCTACTTTGAATGGTGAGAGAGAAGAGATCCATTCTGCTTTCACTTGCTCTATTCCAGAGAACCATTTGGGGAGCTGCTAATCCTGGCCACATCACATTAACACCAATATCCCCCCACCCCCCACCCCGACAGCTCCCACTCTCCAAATGTCAATATTTATTAACTCCAGAGCCCGGCACCAACTTCGAAGTAGCCTCCCCCCAGCACAGGCCTGGAGAGGACCCGCAAGGAGGGAGACCTGTGGCCATCGCCGCTGCACCTGCCCTGGGTTCTGCCCTGAGCCCTGGGGCAGACAGCGAGGAGGCTCACAGCTAGCAAAGCCTCCTGCACCCCCCGCCCCAGGCAGAAACTTGGCCATGCTGTGTTGGGGGGGGGCTTCTCTTGCTTCCAGAACTTGGGGAATTTCCTCTCCCTAGCCCTCATTCTGGGAAAGAATGTTTCCCCTTCTAACCCAGTCCCCTCCCTCCCCATCCTAGCCTGGGAAGGAAATCAAAATATTATACCCCAAGATATATTTATTTGACATATTTTGAGATGGCTGTCAGAGGGCCAGCAAGCAGAAGTGGCCCTGAAAAGCTGTCTTTGGGGAGGGGATTTGCACCTGTAGAGAATCTGTATTCCTACTGCCAGGCCCTTCCCTGTCCTCAAGATGATATACAAAGGCTGGCCACAGTAGCTCATTCCAGCATTTTGGGAGGCCAAGGCAGGAGGATTGTTTGAGCCCAGGAGTTCGAGACCTTGTCTCTACAAAAAAATAAGGAAAAAATCAGACGAGTGCAGCAGTGTGTGCCTATAGTCCCAAGTATTTGGGAGGCTGAAGTGAGAGGATTACCTAAGCCTAGGAGGTCAAGGCTGTGGTGAGTTGGGATTGTGCCACTGTACTCCAGCCTGGGCGACAGAAGGAGACCCCAACTCAGAAAAAAAAAGATGATGTATAAGCTTATGCACCCCACTGGGGGGGGTTTCTTCATTTGAAGGCTCCCATGTCACATAAAACTATGATCAAATAAGTTTGTAGGCCTTTTATTCAATTAATTTGCCTTTTGAGAGTTGATTTTGTAGTGAAACTTCCAAGGGTAAAGGGGAAGCTTATGCCGGGAGTGGTGGCTCACGCCTGTAATCCCAGCACTTTGGGAGGTGGAGGTGAGAGGATTACCTGAGCCCAGGGGTTTGAGACCATTCTGGGCAACTTGGAAACACCTTATCTCTACAATAAATCAAAAAAGTAGCCGGGCATGGTGGTACACACATGTGGTTCCAGTTACTTGTAAGGCTGAGGCAGAAGGATCGCCTGAGCCCAGCAGGCTGAGGCTGCGGTGGCCGTGAGCATGCCACTGCACTCCAGCCTGGGTGACAGAGTGAGGTTCCAATTTAAAAAAAGAGAGAAGTTTATGTTTCTGGGGATCCTACACCTGGAAAGGAGACCAGCCACCCCAGGCCAACCAGAGCTTGGGGTTGAGACCCCTTTGACACAGACTAGGAGATTAGACACAGACAGGGTGCCTGCAGAGTTCCAGCTCTGGGCCTGCAAGTCAGATCAACCCTTCCTCTGCCCAGTCCGCCACCAGCTCCTCCTCCCTCAGGGTACCCCAAGAGCCTTTGGGGCCCAGGAGGGCTTCTGGGAATCCAGCGGCTTCCAACAGCTGAGCCCTTGAGCTGTCTGGGAAATCATCTCCCATCACTTCAGATTTTCCCTCTTGGGAGACCTTCCTCCACATGGGAGTGAATGTGAACACCCAAAAGATGGTCACTGTGGTCGGGAAGTCACAACCCAAAACAACCAGTTTTTCTTTGACACTCCTTTCCTATCTGAAGCAAATTCAGGCACATTTGACATTCTGCTCCACAATCCCTTCCTTTTCATTTAAAATTACTTATCAGTCAAACTACTCAAATTTCTTCTCAGAATCTCTGACTAAATTCACATTCCAAGATGCCAGGCCGTGTTTACCATATGTCTTCCAGGGCTCACTAGCTTTGAGGGGTGAGCGAAGCAAGCCTTTGAATCATTTACACGTCTGCTCACCATCTTGCTGTACTCACAGGTATGATCACTTTTATCTGGAGAGTTCTTTATACGGGGGTTGTAACAATCTCCTAGGGCTGCTGTCAAAATGATCACAACCTGGGTGGCTTAATGCAACAGAAAGGAATTCTCTCACAGTTCTAGAGGCCCGAAATCTGAAATCAAAGTGTCAGAGGGCTGTACTCCCTCCAAAGCTTCTAGGGGAGTATCCATCCTTGTCTCCTGTAGCTTCTGGTGGCTCCAGGAGTCTCATGGCTTATGGCAGCACAATTCTAATCTCTGACTCTGTCTTCACATCACATTCTCCTCTGTGTCTGTGCATCTTAAGTCTCTTTCTACTTTCTCTTATAAGGACACCCTAAATCTGGGATGATCTTGTAGGGACCAAGAGAATACTTCCCTTTCTTCCTCTGAAGGTTCACTGAAAAATCAGCTGACAAAAGGCAGATTAATAGGAGAAGAGGTCTCATAGTTTTGGCCCCCTCCCCTACCTTGGGAGTTGAACCTTGTCTCTCTCTCTCTCTCTAATTTACTTCCTTAATAAACTATATTTTTTAAAAAATCAGGAGAAGAGGCACACACATTTATTAATATGCATGGGAGTCTTGAAAATTATAAGAACACAAAGAAATGCCCAGATGGCTGATGCTTTTAGCTTTTATACCATCCTGTGGTTACAGAAAGAATGGGGGCTCAGAGCATGGCCAAAAACAGGGTTATGGTGGTAAGACAGGTTATAGGAGGGAGAGAAGAGGAGACTTAGCTAGCAAAAGTGGTCTTGTTATATAGATGAAATCTCACTGGTAGCAGCCCCCAGAAAGTAAAGATGGTAAATGTTTTAAAGGTATTCGACTCTCAGGTCATCTTTCCTAGATCTGGACAAGGAAGGCTTCAGAGGAGGTCTGGCTGCATCAATGCAGTTTTGCTCTCCATGCAAATCTCCCCCCAAAATAAAGCTTGTCAGGGCCTCTTCAGTTTTTAGACCCTCTGAATAGCCTAGAAATATGCCAAAGAAGTATATTTTGAAGTAACATTTTCTGGTTTCTTTCAATTTCATCTCAATTCTATTTCCAAATAAGGTCACATTCACAAGCACCAGGTGTTAACACTTGGACATATCTTTTGGGGGCCATTATTTATCCTACTACATGAGTCAACTCTAGTAATACTGGATAATGTCAGAATAGGTAATGAAACAAGGTGCACACTCTGCAGTCAGATAGGCTAAGGTTTGAGCTCTTGCTGTGTCACTGTCACCACCTGACTGGGTGACTGTGTGAATCATTAATGCGCTCAGATCCTCACTGTTATCCATCTTTAAAGTGGGCATGATTGTAACAATAAGCTGGGCTTGGTGTCTCAGCCTGTAATCCCAGCACTTTGGGAGGCAGAGGTGAGTGGATTGCCTGAGCCCGCAGGTTCGAGACCTGCCTGGGCAACTTGGTGAGACCTCATCTCTACAATAAATCAAAAATTAGCCGGGCATGGTAGTGCACGCCTGTGGTTCCAGCTACCTGGAAGGCTGAGGTGGAAGGATTGCCGGAGCCCAGCAGGTCAAGGCTGCAGTGGTGGTGAGCCGCCACTGCACTCCAATCTGGGTGACAGAGTGAGACTCCAACTCAAAAATAATAATAATAATAATAATGATAATAATAATAGCAATGATAAGTTATTGCATAGAATTGTGGTGAAGATTGAATGACTGCTATGGTTTGAATGTGTTCCCCAAAAGCATGTGTTAGAAACTAAATCCCCAAAGCAGCAGTGTTGGGAGGAGAGCATAATGAGAACTCCACCCTCATGAATAGATTAGTGCTGATGATAAAAGAGCTTGATGCTGTGAGTTTGAGCTTTTGCTCTCTCTCAGTCTTTCTTTACACCTCCACCATTGGATGACACAACAAGAAGGCCCTTGCCAGACGCCAGTCCCTCAGTCTTGGACTTCCCAGCCTCCAGAACCATGAGACAATACATTTTTGTTCATTATAAATTACTCAATCTCAGGTTTTCTGTTACAGTGGCACAAAACAAACTAAGACAATGACCTAATGAAATGAAAGATCTTGGAAAGTTATGAAATAGTATCTATGTACATGATAACAAACATCTCAGCTTGCTAATAGTATGAGCTCAGCAAGTTTCTTAACCTCTCTGAAGCTGTTTCCTCATCAGTAAAATGGAATAATAAAAGTACTCACTCCATCCAGTCATTGGAAAGATGAAATGAGATTTCGTGTAAGGCACTCAGTACACAGAAAGTGTCCTTGAAATAAAAGTCATGAATATTGTGGTGGGGCCCTTCCATATGGATGGATCACCGAAATTAAATGTATGATTTCCCTCTCTTCAGTGAAAAATACCTTGGCTACTTCCTTGTCTTTGCTAGAATGGGAAATCTCCTTGGAATTTCTGAAAGTGGCATTCCTTAGAAGAGGAGATGTAGGTCATCCAGCCTAGCAGTCCAGAAGAGGAGCGAACCAGACTCTTGGTTTTTGAGACTTTAGAGAAGTTCAGCCCCCACCCCTTGTGGTTGTTGAACATTAGGCAAGAAGAAGGTTGTTCCCAGTTTTGGAGGTAAAGGGAAACTAATACTCCTGAGAGGTGGTGGGTAACTGGGAAGAATGAGTTGATGATGACAGCTTTGGCTCTTTGACCTCAGATCTAGTGGGTCCTTAGGGCTCTGCTGATCTGGGCATCACTCTGGGGGATTGCCCTTTTCTGAAAGGGTTCCACACCCTGTGGTGGCATCAGCTGGGCCCTAGGCCAGGCTCCTGCTATCTCCAGATTCTGGCCTGAACTTCAGGAAAAGCTTAGTTCATGAAGGGCTCTTCCCTTCCACCAGTCATGGCATTGAGGGTGGGGGATGGACAGCTGCAGGGCACATTACTGCAGTCCCCTGTGGCTACTGTATAAAGAGGGAACTGGGCTCCATCTTTCAACACTTGTTTGCCCCAATCACCCCAGGAAAGGTGATGGAGTTGTCCTTTAGTTCCTCTAAAATACTAACTAAAAAGCATCCAGAAACTCGGAATGCACCCAAGGAGGGAGAAGCTTGAATATTTACTTACTTTTTCCCCACATGGGTTGGGGGCCACTTTACCTGCAATATCGTCCTCTACATTTCAATGATTATTGCCTTGTGAAAAATCTATCCTTGTGAGACAGCACACTTATTGCTGTGACTTAGGGTGTCTGACACTCCTTTTGGGCCCTGCCATCGGAGTCAGCTTTCAGCAACCAGACATCTGTCTTTACTGTCACTCCTCTTTGTTGATGCACAACGGCATTCCACAGCCCACTCATCCCCCATGTGTCAGGCTTCTCTAAGAACAACTCTTATTTAAAACACACACACACACACACACACACACACACACACACACACACACACACACACACACACACGTTGCATTCAGTGGCCTATAGCATGTGCCTTTGAGAATCTACCATGGCAGAAACGTGATTTGTTATTTGAGGATGGGTTGACTTTGGGAATGATGTTGTAGCAATGTGAGTAAAGAATAGAGGTGTATACAGCGGGGCGGGGTGGGGACCTTTTCAGGGGGATGAAGAGGGTTCCAGAGGCACTGTGGTGATGTCCCTTTCAGCCTCAGCTCTTAACCGCTGTCTTTCTATTGTTGCTTCTCCTGGTCACCGAGCAGATGCGGCCAGGCGATGCCTTGCTCTTGCTATCTGCCCAGACTTTCTTTGCTGTTAGAGCCATGCCTGCCCCTTCTTGTTTCAGGTGCATTTTGCATCATTCTCCAAAGGTTCCCCAGCAGGATGGAGCCCCAGGCGCTCGCAGTGGTGACCAGCTCAATTGTGAAATCTTGGACTGTGTTGCACTTCTGAATCCTCCTCCCTACCATTGTTGTTCCCTAGGATTTCTTCCCAAAATAAGCTACCTGCATCAAAGGAACCCAGGCTAGGATAGCTGCCCTGCTGGATTCCTAGTGAGCCTTTCAAAAGAGCTGAGGATGAGTCATGGGGGGAGGAGTCTGTTGAGATACCAGGTCATAGGAGCCCATGGTGTCCCCAGCCATCATATATATATATGTATATATATGGGTCATTTATTTTGCTCTCCCTTCTACTATTTTATTTTATTTATTGTCATAATAAATTTTTAAGTTGGGGCTCTCACTCTCACCCAGGCTGGAGTGCAGTGGCGCAATCATGACTTCCTATAGCCTTAAATTCCTGGGCTCAAGTGAACTTCCCATCTTAGCCTCCCAAGTAACTATACTACAGGTGCAAGCCATCACACCTGACTAATATTTTAAAATTTTTTTGTAAGGCCAGGTGTGGTGCCTCATGCCTATAATCCCAGCACTTTAGGAGGCTGAGGTGGAAGGATTGCTTGAGCCCAGGAGTTTGAGACTAGCCTATGCAACGTAGTGAGACCTTATCTCTAAAAAAAAAAAAAAAAAAAAATAGCCAGGCCTGGTAGCATGTGCCTGTAGTCACATCCTCTCAAAAAGCTAAGGTGGAAGGATCATCTGAACCCAGGAGATAGATGCTGTGGTGAACCATGATTATGCCACTGCACTCTTGCCTGGGCAACAGAATGAGACACCAACTTAAACAAAAGGTGTTTTTTTTTTTAAATTTTCATGTAGAGATGAGGTCTTACTATGTTGCCTGGTCTGGTCTCAAACTCCTGACCTCAAGTGATCCTCCCAACTCAGCCTCCCAAAGTGCTAGGCTTACAGGTATGAGCTACACACTTGACCTCTTCTTTAAGAAAAAAAAATTCTTATAGAAGTAAGGCCTCAGCTGGGCATGTGGCTCATGCCTATTATCCAAGCATTTTGGGAGATGGAGGCGAGAGGATTACCTGAGTCCAAGGTTTTGAAACCAGCCCGGGCAACTTGGTGAGACCTCATTTTTACAATAAGTAAAAAAATTATCCAGACATGGTGGTACATGCCTATACTTCTAGCTACTTGGAAGGCTGAAGCAGAATCGTCTGAGCCCAGCAGGTCAAGTCTGCTGTGGCTGTGAGTGTGCCAATGCACTCCAGCCTGAGTGACAAAGTGAGACTACAACTCAAAAAAAAAAACAAAAACAAAAGTGGATCTTATTATGTTGCCCAGCCTGTCTTGAAATCCTGGCTTCAAGCAATCCTCCTGCTTAGGCCTCCCAAAGTACTGGGATTACAAGCATGAGCTACCACACTGGCCTCTTCTTTCAAAACAAAACAATAGCAAAAATAGTTTTATTGAGATGTAACTCAGTCACTGTACAATTTCCAAAGATTTTTTAGTATAGCTACAGTTTTGTACAATCATTACCACATCAATTTTAGTGCATCTTCATCACCCCAAAAAGAAACCTGACACCCAATAGTAGTCACACTCCATTTCCCGACAACTCCATTCCTCTGGGCAACCACTGAGGTACTTCTTTTTTCTATGGATTTGTCTACTCTGGACACTTCATTTAAATGAAACACATATAATATGTGGCTTTTCGTGTCTGACTTCTCTCACTTAGTATAGTGTTCTCAAGGTTCATCCATGTGGTATGTAGCATGGATCAGTACTTCATTCCTTTTTATGGCTGAATATTCCATTGTGTGGATGCATCCTATTTTATTCATCCATTCATCAGTTGATGGGCATTCCAATTGCTTCCACCTTTTGGCTATTATGGGTAATGTTGCTGTGAACATTTGTGTACAAATGTTTGCGCAGATGTATGGTTTTATTTCTCTTCTTAATATGCCTGGGAGTGGAATTGCTGGTTCATCTTGCTCTTCTTTTAATTTTTAATTTTATGATTAGATTAGACAACATACTTCCACGCTATCTCACAATTTAAAAGGTACAAAAGGAGAATTTCTATTCTGTCCTCAGTCACAACCAATATTTTCCTCTTTTTTTTTTTTTTTTGAGTTGGAGTCTCACTTGGTCGCCCAGACTGGAGTGCAGTGGCCGGGAGCAGCCACCGCAGCCTCGACCTGCTGGGCTCCGGCAATCCCTCCACCTCAGCCTTCCAAGTAGCTGGAACTACAGGCGCGTGCTACCGTGCCCGGCTGATTTTTTGATTTATTGTAGAGATGAGGTCTCGCTGCCCAGGCGGGTATCGAACCCGTGGGCTCAGGCAATCCACTCACCTCAGCCTCCCAAAGGCGCAGGATTACAGGCTGAGCCACCGAGCCCGGCTTATTTTCTTCTTTAAATGTATTTTTTGGAGACATTTCTATCATCCATAAAAAGTGATGAATATGTGTTCTTCCTTTTTCTACACAAACAACGATGCGATCCAAACTGTTTGGTACCTCACTTTATTCCTTTAACATGAAATCTTACAGATGGCTTCATATTATTACAAAAGGACCTTTTCATTCTTTTTATATCTGTATAGTATTTCCTTGAATGGAGGGAAATCACTTATTTAATTTAAATGATTTCTTTAAATAGCCCCTAATTAAAAGGCATTAGGTTGTTTCCAGTCTTTTGTTATTGCAAACAACAATGCAGTGAAATACCTTGAGCAAATATTATATCCGATGTGTGAGTTCATCATAGAATACATTTCTAGCAGAAACTTATCAAAAGGTGTATGAACTTTAAATCTTTACACATAATGCCAATTGCATTCCTTAGAGGTGATGCCAGTTTACAGCCCACCAGCAATGACTGAATGTCCCTGTTTGCACATACCCTCACCAATATGATCTGTGAAAAATGGTACCTCAGTGTAATTTTAATGTGTAATTATGAGTGAGTGATGGTATCTTTCATCTCCTGATCTGTAAAACGCCTGTTCATATCTTTTGCCTGTTTTTCTAATCGATGTGACCATTTTCTTTTTCTTTTTTTTAGATTAGAAAAATATAATTAGAGAGAGAGAGAGGAGATTCACCTCCCCAAGGTATGGGAGGGGGCCAAAGCTAAGAAAACATGGCAGCTATAGCTCAAAGAACACATGGCCTGGCCAGAGTTTAACAAACAATGACTAGAAAGTAAATTAGAGAGACTGGAGATTCACCTCCCCAAGGTAGGGGAGGAGCCCAAAGCTAAGAAACATGGTGGTCATAGCTCAAAGAGCCATGCAGAGACATCAGAGTTTAACAAAGCAATGGCCTATGTGACCATTTCCTTGATGACTTGAGGGTACTTTTTATTATTAGCGGAATTAGCCCTTTGTCTGTAATATGAATATCTAAAACTTTTCCCAGCGGGTGATGCCTTTTGCTTTTGAGCATCACTATTCATGAATATTCCATTTCCCTCCCTGAGAAGGCATCGTGTCCCCGCCTTTTTGAGCCAGCTGTAGCTCTGTGACTTGTTCTGGTCAATTAAATGCAAGCGGAAGCACGTGTGTCACTTTGGGCTGAAACTTGAAGTGCCAAGGCTTTGTGCATTTTCTTTCCCTCTGCCATGAAAATTGGCATCAGCAGATGATGGCTGTGCCTTCAACTTGGGAACCCAAAGTGGAAGTGACAGTACTGACAACATGGGAGGAGAGGCTCCAACCAATCTGCAAGAGGACATGTAGTGTGGGCAAGAAATCATCATTCATTGCTTTATTCCACTCAGATTTCGGCTTTTTTCTTGCTGCAGCATAACTAGCCTATCCTGACTGATAGAGATGATTTTTGCCACAAAGAATTGTTTTAGTTTAATGAGGTTAGAATGATTAATCCTTTATTTCATGATTCCTGGGGCTTGTATCAGAAGGTTTTCCTCACTTCTGGATTATTATTTTTAAAACTCTCCCATGGTATGTGAAAAGTCCATTATTTCTCTCCCAAGTTGAAATGCCATCAGGTGTCATTTGACTGTTATTGTTTCCTAGTTAAAGAAAGGGAGTCTGGGCAGCAGCTGCTCCCCCTGGGCCCACCACATGACTGCCGCATTAGGGATCATGTCTGGTTTCTACTCAGAGAGTTGACTGCAGATACTGATTCCAATTAGGAGCTCATACTCTCACCCAGAAGCCCAGAGTTGGGCACTCCAGGATCAGCAGGGCAGCTCTGGGACATCAGAGACTTGGGCTTCTGAATGTGCTTCTCCTTACCCACCTTAGCATGTGGCTTTTTTTTTTTTTTTTTTTGAGTTGGAGTCTCACTCTGTCGCCCAGACTGGAGTGCAGTGGCAGCTCCCGGCCACCGCAGCCTCGACCTACTGGGCTCCGGCGATCCTTCCGCCTCAGCCTTCCAAGTAACTGGAACTACAGGTGCATGCTACCATGCCCGGCTGATTTTTGATTTATTGTAGAGATGAGGTCTTGCCAAGTTGCCCAGGCGGGTCTCGAACCCACGGGCTCAGGCAATCCACTCACCTCAGCTTCCCAAAGGCGCGGGATTACAGGCTGAGCCACCGAGCCCAGCGCATGTGGCTTTTTAAGACCTCATGGTCTAAGATGTCTGCTGGAGCACCAGCCATTAAGTCTGAGTTTCAGGGAGGAAATAGAAAGAAGAGGGGGAGGCCAAAGGGAGGAAGCCAATTGTTCATATCCCTTTTAAGGGACTTTCTTGGAAGTCTCACCTAAAGTCTGTTTATATCTCATTGCCCAGAGCTTAGTCATAGGGCCACACCTTGTATCCAAGGGGCAAGGAATGTTGTGTTTATGATTTTGGTGTGACTGAACGCTGTGGGCTGCTGATGACTGATGGAGAAGTTATCTGCCAGCCTCAGGGTTTTTGGGACAGGGCTTATTCCTAAAAAAAAAAAAAGAGTTCCATGGTGGCGAATCTCAACAGAAGGCACCATGGCCCTCCCCATTCCCTCCAGGCCTCCTGGTCACTCCAGGCTGTCTCCGTCTTTTGGGGATTCTCCAGAAATGGCACATGTGTGTGGGAGGGGACAGCTGGAAGGGAGCTTAGCCTCTGCCCTGGAAGTCAGAAGCCCTCGTAGTCTTGGGCCAGTCCATCCTTGCCTGGTGCTGACTGGCTGTGGTTTCAAGCCCTGTGAGCCTATTTCTCTTTCTGTCAACGTGGGTGACAAGATTGGCTTCCCGGGCTGCTGTGATAGCAATGGCAATGAACTCTCATCTAGAAGGAAGGCTTTGGGATAAAAGATTGCCTGGAGAGTCCTCACTGCCACCAGCCAGGTGGCCTGGGTACTGTCAGAGAGGGTCCCAGAGGAGAAGGGGGTGGTAGGAGGAGAAGGGTATGGCACCCTTCCTACTGCTTCCTGATCCTTCTGGGGATTTTTCACTTGTTCCACAAACCCACAGTCACCAGCACCTACCCAGCTTCTGTACCCCAACCCCAGCCCTGGTCTGGCCTCACCAGGCAACAGCCCCTCACAAAATCCACCAGCCCCTTCCCTGACTCCATACTATACCCTTAACATCTCTAAACATAATTCCCCCTTCCTCGTTCCTTACCTACTCCTTCCTCCTTGGCTCCAGTCACCTCAACTGCCTGCTGTCAGTCATTCCTAACTTGTATGAGTCAGGAGAGGCTATATTTATGCCTTGGTAACAAAAGACCCCTCATCTAAGTGGCTTCATATATACTCTTTGGTTTCTTATTCTCATGAAATTTGCATGGCTCTCCAGGACGGCTGTCCCCAGTGATTCAGGCAACTTATATCTGGTGAAGACACCGTCTCAACGCTTGCCACAAAGACGGAAGAGGGACGGAGGCTCACATCTGCTCATCTATGCTTCATCCTGGAAGTGACACTTACACCCAAAGCCCATAGGCCAGAGTGAGGCACACGCTGCTGAGGAACACAGGGAGCAGGTAGATAGTATCTGCAGTCAAGTCTTTGCTGGTGGTAGTCACAAATGTAGAAGCTGCCTCTGCCAAAGACTTATAGAACCCTGCTACCAGTTCATGTCCAAGTTCCTGCCTAGTCCTCAACAACTCCTACGACTGGCCTGACCAACACCTCCCAGCCCATCACCCAACTCTCTTCAGATGTGTCATGCAAGGCCTTCCTCCCAGCCCTGCTCATGCTATTCTTCTGCTTTATCAACTGTTCACCACTTCTTTCCTCTTTCCTACATTCTTCAGAGCCCAAATCAAGTTCAATCTCTTTCTTGAAGCTTCCTTTTGGCTGAGCCCTCAGTGCTCTCCCTCCCCTGGGCCCTGAGCTTCTCACTTAGCACTGAGTATTACGCTGCTTCTCTATGGCCTGTCTAGCGGAGGGAAAGAAAAGTAAATTTTTTCTTTTCTTCATCCTTCAGAGGTCCTTAGTTGGAATAGTCCCTTGTAACAAAAGACAGGTTAACAAG
This sequence comes from Cephalopachus bancanus, assembly GCA_027257055.1. NCBI lineage: Eukaryota > Metazoa > Chordata > Mammalia > Primates > Tarsiidae > Cephalopachus > Cephalopachus bancanus. The sequence goes on from JAPVLO010000276.1 coordinate 522,776, forward strand.
AGAAAAACAAGCCGGGCTTGGTGGCTCAGTCTGTAATCCCGCACCTTGGGAGGCTGAGGTGAGTGGATTGTCTGAGCCCGCGGGTTCGAGACCCGCCTGGGCAACTTGGTGAGACCTCATCTCTACAATAAATCAAAAAATTAGCCAGGTGTGGTAGCGTGCACCTGTAGTTCCAGCTGCTTGAAAGGCTGAGGCGGAAGGATCGCTGGAGCCCAGCAGGTTGAGGCTGCGGTGGCCGGGAGCGGCCACTGCACTCCAGTCTGGGTGAAAGAGTGAGACTCCAATTCAAAAAAAAACAGAAACAAAAACAAAAACCAAAAGAAAAACATACAGTTTATGAACATGTATATTTTATATATACATGGGAGACACCCAGGTATGAGCAATTCTCAAAGGGTGGCTTTGAATTCTAGCTTGAACAGCATTTTCAACAAAGAATAGTCGATTTTTAAAGAAGTGGTAAGACAAAGGGAAATGACTTTGAGTCTCTAAGGGCAGTAACTGGTGGGAAGGCAAGTAACAGGCAGATAAAGGCTAGTTAATCAAGCTTGTTAGTGTAGATTCCTCTGGCACCATCTCCAGGCTGACCAGGATCTAAAGCTGGCACCATTGGTTAACCTGTGCTCTCTCAGCTAGAAGGGGAGTGGGATATCTCCTGTTTTTATAAATGTATGCAAATAATTTAGGCAAATAGAGGATGGCAGAGAGCTTTCCTGCATCTCTTTCTAAACCACCTTCAGCTCAACAATCCTTCATATTCTGGGGTGATATTCTGGTCTCCCATACTAGACTGTAACTCTTAGAGGTCCAGGGCTGTGTCTTCTTTGGCCTCTCAGTGGCCTACCCAGCAGGACTCTTAATGATTTTAATTCCTGAATGGCTACTAGGCACTTATTAAATACCAGACACCAAGCTGGGCACTAGAAATGCTAGGAACAGTAGAATATGATCCTGGAAGGAAAGAAATTAGCATTTATATGTGCCTGCGATGTATCATCTAATGATTAAGACAGAGAGACAGCTCTGAAGTGAGCCCAGGGTTGAATCCTGCCTCTGGTGTTAAATTAGCTATAAGACCTTGGGCAAGTTACTTAATATCTTTAGCTTGAGTTTTCTCATCTTCAAAAATAGTAATAATTATTACCTACTGTACTAGCTCCCTCAGGCTGCTGTAACAAATTACCAGGGTGGGTGACTTGAAACAACAGAAATTTATTCTCTTATAGCTCTGGAAGCCAGAGTCTAAAATCAAAGTGTCAGCAAGGCCCTTGTCCCTCTGAAGGCTCTAGGGAAGAACTCCTTCCTTGCCTTTCCTAGTTCTGGTGGATCCCAGCAGCCCTGGGTGTTCCTTGGCTTGTAGCCATGTTTTTCCAATCTCTGCCCCCGTCTTTACATGACATGCTTTCTCACTCCCACTGTGTCTCTCTGTGTCCTCTTCTCTTCTTATAAAGACAGCAGGCACCAGATTTAGGGCTCACCCTAATCCAGTATGACCTCAGCTGAACTAATTACATCTGCAAAACCTTATTTCCAAATAAGGTCACACCGTGAGGTTCCAGATTGACATGAAATTTTAGAGGTCACTTATTCAAGTCACTACGCCTACCTCATGAGATTATTATGAGGATTAAATGAGATAATGCCTGTAAAGCCTGTGGCACAATGCCTGGCACATAGTAAAACTTACAGAATATTAGTCATTTTTAGGACAGTGTACTAATCAGAATTATTTTATTTTCAATCAGATGTCAAAGGCCAGGCATGGTGTTTCATGCCTGTAATCCCAGCACTTTGGGAAGTGGAGGCGAGAGAATTGCCTGAGTCCAGGGGTTCGAGACCAGCTTGGGAAACTTGGTGAGATCTCATCTCTACAATAAATAAATAAGCCAGGTGTGGTGGCGTGAACCTGTGGTTCCAGTTACTTGGAATGCTGAGGCGGAAGCATCACCTGAGCCTAGCAGAACTAGGTTGTGGTAGCCATGAGCATGCCACTGCACTCCAGACTGGGCAGCAGAGTGAGACTTCAACTTTAAAAAAGAAAAAAAAAGATTTCAGAAACCCAACTCAGTACTGGTGCAGCTGAATGCTTAAGTAAGGCTATTAAGAATCTTTCTAAAGGCTGGGCATGGTGACTCACGCCTATAATCCCAGCACTCTGGGAGGCTGAGGTGAGAGGATTGCCTGAGCTCACAGGATCGAGACCAGCCTGGGCAATTTGGCGAGACCTCATCTCTACAGTAAATCAAAAATTAGCTGGGTATGATGGCATAGTTCCAGCTACTTGGAAGACTGAGGAGGAGGGATTACCTGAGCCCAGCAGGTCGAAACTGTGGTGGCCATAAGCACGCCACTGCACTCCAGCCTGGACAATAGAAGGAAACTCCAACTCAAAAAAAGAAAAAGAAAAAAAGAATCTTTCTGGCCAGGCGTGGTGGCTCATGCCTGTAATCTCAGCACTTTGGGAGGCAGAGGCGAGAGGATTGCCTGAGCCCAGGGGTTTGAGACCAGCCCAAGCAACTTGGCGAGACCTTGTCTTCACAATAAATCAAAAAATTAGCTGGGCGTGGTGGTGCACGCTTGTAGTTCCAGCTACTTGGAAGGTTGAGGTGGAAGGATCACCTAAGCCCAGCAGGTCGAGGCTATGGTGGCCTCGAGTGTGTTACTTCATTCTATCCTGGGTGACAGAGTGAGACTCCAACTCAAAAAAAAAAAAAAAAAGGAAGAACCTTTCTGGTCAGGTGCAGTGTGGCTCAGGCCTGTAATCCCCACACTTTGGGGGGCTGAGGCAGGAGGACTGCTTGAACCCAGGAGTTCAAGACCAACCTGAGCAACACAGAGAGACCTAGTCTCTACAAAAAACAAAAAATTAGCCAAGTGTGATGGTGCACGCCTTTAGTTTTAGCTATTCAGGAGGCTGAGGAGAAAGGATCACCTGAGGCTGGGAGGTTGAGGCTGCAGTGAGCCATGATCATGTCACTGCCCTCCAGCCTGGGTGACAGAATGAGACCCTGATTAAAAAAAAGAAAAAAAGCTGGGCTCAGTGGCTCAGCTTGTAATCCCAGCACTTTGGGAGGCTGAAGCAAGTGGATTGCCTGAGGCTGTGGGTTCGAGATCAGTTCAGGCAACTTGGTGAGACCTCGTCTCTACAATTAAAAAAAAAAAATTAGCCAGGAATGGTAGCACGCACCTGTAGTTCCAGCTACTTGGAAGGCTGAGGCGGAAGAATCGTTGGAGCCCAGCAGGTCAACGCTGGGGTGGTCATGTGCGTGCCACTGCACTCCGGCTTGGGCGATGGAGTGAGACTCCAACTCAAAAAAAAAGAAAAGAACTTTCCCTCTTCGCCTCCCAGAGTTCTGCAACATCTTTGTTCTTGGGCACACTCTCCCCGTGAGGAAGCACAGATGTCCCTCAGAAGGTCTGTTTAATCTTTGGTCTGAAAAGAGCACTTCTTTCTCAATAGTTTCCGCAAAAGTTCCAGGGCCAACTCTCATGGAGCCCATCTATCTGGACCATGATCTTATCCCAGAGCCAATCTCCATAGCTGGAGGGGATGCAATATCATGAATTAGGGGCTGGGGTGGAGGGTGAAACTCTTTAGCTACAAGTGAGAGAGGAATAGGTCCCCAAAGGGAAATCAGAATGCTGGAGTTCAGATGCCAAGCAGACAAAACACAGATAGCTTACTACAGACTGTGATGGCATATGGTGCCTGGCACTGTGTAGGAGCTCAGTCAGTGTCTGCTGAATGATCGCATGAATAATACAAGAAAGAACATGTTAGGCACCGAGTAAAATGCTCATGCTTTTCCATCACTCCCCACAAGAGCACTGCAGAGAAGGTATTACTATTTCCATTTTGCAGATGTGGAAGTTGAGACTCAGTAAGTTTAAGTGATTGTCTAAGATGACAGAATGAAAAGTGGTAAAGCTAGGATTCAAAGACAGGTGGGTTTCATTGTGAAACCTGTGCTATTTGTATTATACCATGCCGCCTTTGTCCACCAAACTGATAGCCAGGGAAGAAAGAGTTTGAACAACACCACTGCTAGATACAACAATAAAATGGGTTTGCTGATGTAAAGAAAGAGGAGGAGGAGGAGGAAAGAGAGTAAACATGTTGTAGGGAATTCACCCTGAGAAATTCAGCTCTGCATCTGGGGCTGGAGGAGGAAGGAATTCTTGACTCTGGGAGAGCCAAGTAAGTGGGTGAATTCAGTGACCTAATCCACCCAACAGCTACTGTGACTCCAAGAGGGAGGTGGACAGCATGTCTGAGAGGGTCACTCATGCATCAATAGTTCACGCACTTGTTGTTGTTGGCCACTGCAGCCTTGACCTGCTGGGCTCAGGCGATCCTTATGCCAGCCTTCCAAGTAACTGGAACTACAGGTGCACGCCACCATGACCAGCTAATTTTGATATTTATTGTAGAGACAAGGGCTCACTAAGTTGCCCAGGCTGGTCTCGAACCCGTGGGCTTAGGCAATCCTCTCGCCTTGGCCTCCCAAAGTGCTGAGATTACAGGCTTGAGCCACTGTGCCCAGTCATTCATGCATTATGGATAGTTCATTCTTTTACACTGCCATGGAGTCATCCATTTTGAAAAGTACACGAATCTTTTCTCCATTCTGTTGTTGGTGACATTTAGATTTTTTCCATTTTTTGACTATTAGGAATTAAGCCACTCTGAGCATTCTCATGCATGTCCTTCATGGCCACAGCACTCATTTCTGTGGGTTGTGTACCCAGGAGTGAAACTCTTGGGTCATCTGGATGTCTTTCACCCACCAGTGGCTGCTCTCCTACCTCTCAAAGCCCCTCAGTGGAGAACTCTCCTGCTTGCCCAGCTCTGTAAGCCCAGAGGCAGGGGGTTGGACAAGATGATCTCCTGAGGCCTCTCTCAGCATTTCTCTGAAGGGTTTGGTCATGGGTCTGTGGTCCTAGCTCCCGACAGCATCACTGTTTGCTCATGAAAACGTTTCATGTGATTAGCCAAGTAATGACATCTTAAAACTGTAGAACTAATATATTACGTAATAAAACACAGGAGCAAATCTCTTTGACACATACTGGTGATTTACTCCACCAGCCATAAAGATAATTACATTTCAGGTTGATATATAAAAGGCGGCAGGCAGAGCTTATGAGGAATTAGCATAGCTTTGTGTTGGACCTCTCCATTCACATGGGCCTATTCATCATCCTTCCTGCAGCCAGCCAGCAAACATTGACTCAGCTGGGTCTGCAGGGCAACTGGCCACTGCTGTCACTGGAAGGGCCTGTTGGTGGCATTAAAGGGACAGGTGGAGAGGGCTGGGTTTGGAATGTAAGGCATTCATTGCTACAGGCAGTTCTGTAGCAATGACATTGTCCTTATAGGGTTAACAAGAATTCTGAACAGAAATGTTATAATTAAGCATTAATCAAGTTACACTTTGACCCACTCCCTTGTAACCAAAAGTCATGCAGCACTAGATACTGACCATCTGCATTCCCCTTGTTCCTATAGACAGGATTTCTGACCGAATCTAAGGCTTTTGTTTAAGAATTGCCTTAGATGTTTTTCAGATTCCCAATTCCAGCAAATCTAGGGATGCCAACCAGTTTGAAGACCCCCTACAGAGGGAGGGAACCAGCATGAGAATACAGCTTCTTTCTCTCCTTGTTCCATGACTTCACCCCACACTCTTCGACCAGTTAGTGATCTCCAGGCTTCAGCCCTCTCCAAAATCCTCAAAAACCCTAGCTGCAAACTCCTTAGGGAATCTGAGGTTTCCTCCCATCTCCTCTTTCTCTGCTGCAACCCGATGTCTCAGTCTATTGTCTTACAGTGCTCACAGCATAGCAGACCTAATATAGTTATTGTAGGAGAGAGTTCTGGCTGGGATACACGATGCCTTGTCTCTGGACCTGAGTTGGCACCACCAGCCTTAAGCAACTCAGCACCTTTCTTGGAAGGCAAGATTCTCCCCAACTCCTTGCTGTATCACCCGGGAAAGATTTTCAGTGAATGCTCTGAACTTCTAGGACCAACTTTCCACAACAAAGTCAGCCCTCTCAGTCTGACAAGTATCAGCCCATCCAAAGACAAGGGGGCAAAGCATTACAACTGGGCTGCCCCAGTGTTACTGACTTCCAGGACTCCTTTTCTCATTGTTGACCTAAGAGAAAAAAATAAACAAAATTTATTTGGGCCAAGTTTGAGGACAGCTACCGAGGAGCACAGATTTCAGTTTCTCTGGAAGCAATTATAAGTATAGTCATCCTTTCCTTCCCTTCCCTTCCCTCCCTCCCTCCCTCTCCCCACCTTCTTCTCTCTTTCCCTTCATTCTGACAGGGTCTCACTCTGTTGCCCAGTCTGTTGTGCAGGTTGTGATCATAGTTCACTGCAACCTTGAACTCCTGGGATCAAGCAACACTTCTGCCTCAGCCTCCCAAGTAACGGGACTACAGGTATGTGCCACTATGTTCAGATAATTTAAAAAATTTTAGCTGGGCTCAGTGGCTCAGCCTGTAATCCCCTGCTTTGGGAGGCTGAGGTGAGTGGATTGTCTGAGCCCGCAGGTTCGAGACCCACCTGGACAACTTGTCCAGGCGAGACCTCATCTCTACAATAAATCAAAAAATCAGCCGGTCGTGGTAGCGCATGCCTGTAATTCCGGCTACTCGGAAGGCTGAGGTGGAAGGATTTTTATTTTTTATTTTTTTGAGTTGGAGTCTCACTGTCATCCAAACTGGAGTGCAGTGGCACACTCTCGGCCACCGCAGCCTTGACCTGCTCGATCCTTCCTCCTCAGCCTTCCAAGTTGCTGGAACTGCAGGCATGCGCTACCACACCCGGCTAAAAATTTTTTTTTTAGAGATTAGATCTTGCTAAGTTGCTTAGGCTGGTCATGAACTCCTGGTCTTAAACAACCCTCCTGCCTCAGCCTAGATGTGAGCCACATAGCCTGGCTATAAGTAGATTTTTTAAAGGAAAAAAAGAGGCAGTTCCTAAATTGTTTATAAATAATTTACACTAAAATAACATAAGCTTGGCTTATGATTGGCTATACATTGTTCTTTGTATTGAAAATTCAGGAACATGAACATAATGGGTGAGGTAGCTAGTCAGAAAGAAAATGTCTTTAAACAACTGCCCTCACACATGGGTGGGTGGGGGTGAGGGGTCCAGACTGAAGTCCCATATTCAGGGCTTGATAAATTGTGTATACCTCACATAGTGTGGACTGCTTTGAGCTATTTTTCTATTCTGCTGCTCCAGACCAGGAAGCAAGAGCCCACAGGAAGATAAGGGAGAAAAAAAATCTAGAAGGACTCTCAGGTATCAATATTTCAAACTCCTTATTTAGAAACAGGAAACTGAGAAAGAGAGATGCTGTTGGTCACCCAGATTCTGTAAGAGAAGAAAAAATATATTTTCCTTCTACTCGTCTTAGGTTCATTGGCTGGAACACCTGTAACAAAAGACAGTGAACAAGAGAAAAACAAGAGAAAAACAAACAGAAGTTTATTAACCTCTATACCCCATGTATACATGGGAGATGCCCAGGGAAAAATGAGTAAATCTCAAAGAGGTTGCTTAGAATTTAGACCGGAATACCATCTCCAGCTAAAACAAAGAAAGAAGAGCATGAGGAAGGCCAGTTAAGGGAAGGTGACAAGGAAAAGCAGGGTGTAGACAAGGGTAAAGTATGTTAAAGGCAGCGCCCTCTCCATTGATGAGTCTCTAGTGATTTAGAGTCTCTTCCTAGTACAGAGAGGGGGACGCCTTTACCAATGGAGATTTCCTTTATAAATGTACATTTCCCTTACAAACGGAGATTTCCTTTATAAATGTACATTTCCCTTACAAAGGAATAACTTCTATTTGTTTTCTGAGCTTCTCCTGTGTCTGCAGTTTTTCGAAATAAGCAGCTCAAAATAATCCTTATGCCAAAGAGGCATATTTTGGGTGGCGTATTCTGGTCTCCTACAGTCATATTTTGAACTCCTACAATTCACAGAGAAAACTGGTGTCAGAGCTGAGACCAGAAGCCACGACAGGAAGTGTAGAGCCAAAGACGTGAAAACTTTGCTGACTTTCTGGCTGAAGGAGCCCAGAATCTAATGTGACATCCACTCCTTTACCACGGCACAAACCAGGATTTCAGAGCAAACCCAGCCTCATGCCACTTGTCTCTTCTCTCTCATTTCCCCATCCTTCCTCTCCTGCCCCAGGTGGTGGTGGCTTGTGCAGGGGAGAGTGTGTGTCTAGAAAGTCAGAGAGATGATCCTTAAGACTTGGGGAAAGGTGGGACCTGAGAACTGAGCTGTGGGTATTATGGCTGGAGCAATCACTCGCTAGCTCTGGTGATCCCTCCAGAACAGGGAGCCAGGACACCGGGGGTCTGCCTCCCTCCCCTCTCCTCCTGATCTTCTAAGGCCAAATCGCCTTTGGTTTTTCACTAGAAAATGTTTTCAACTCCCCATACCCAGGCAGAGTTCTTCCCCCTGACTGGGTAGGGACATTCTGCAGTGAGCCCCAAACAAAGTCCTCAGAGCTTGGGAAGTCATATTGCAAGCCTGTGATTCATCAAAGGTCATTTGCAAGGGTGGGGGCTGCATCCTCTAGGTCCCCAGTCCCTCCTCCTTGACCTGAATGCCAGAAGGGCATGTTTGGAGACAACTAACTGGATGGTGGGAGGAATACTCCTACTCTGGAGAGCAGCACGTCCAGCCTAAGGCAGTACTGGAACCCCTTATAGGTTCTAGAATGTACAAACTCAGCCACGCACAGACCCCCTCAGCTTCCTCCAGCCTAACCCCTGTCATTGAGGCGGACAATGGAAACGGGGAGGGTGGTTCTAGAAACCCCCAAGCCCTTCCTCCTACCCCTTGTCTCCTCGGGAGTCCCTTACCAGCCCGGAGCCCGGGAGCGCAGGCTCTTTGATTGACAGCGGGGCGGGGGACTGCGGGGCGTCCATTTGTTCTCCCGGCGGAGGAGGCGACGATACACAGCACAGCTAACGACCGCGTCTCCACGTCCCCCGGCTCCTGGGAGCCGTCTCAGTGGGAGCCCGGGAGAAGATGAATCGCACTGAATGACACAGGACATGGCAGATTGGATGTTTAATTTGGGTATCTCTTTAGAACACCCCCCACACCCACCGCGTTGGCTTCCACTTAGCATCCTGCCGGAGAGAAAGCCCTGCTCCTCACAAATTGCCTTGTCAGGCTCGGAAGAAAAGCCCAACGTGACTGATTTCTAGGTGGCTCTCTCCAGGTGCGCGGAAAAGGACCAGCACGACTGCATAATGTTCCTTCCTACAAGGCGTCGTGCCAGAGCCAGACATCAGGAGGAACTGCCCGAGGAGGAGGGGCGCTAGTGAGGGTGGGGTTTGTTTAGGAGCAGACCAACAGCGGGAGGGCCAGGCCACCCTTGCTAGGGTCTGGTGGCTGTAGGGGGCCGGCGGATGGAGGAGGGAGGGAGGGACAGGAGGAGGAGGAGGCCGACACCCAGTCGACAATGGCGGGGATTGGGAGGGCGAGGGGCGCGGAAGCGGGGCGCGCTCCCAGGAGACAGACAGCCTTCGCGAGACTGCTCCGAGCTCGGCGCTCAACGCCGGCAGATCACAATCTGTCTGTCACGCTTTCCCTTCTGCCTCACCTGCCTCCAGATCTTTCCAAACAAGGAAAAGAGCTGCAAACATGGCAATCACCTTCCCCGGCAGCGGCAGACAGCTGCCAGGGAGCAGCAGGCGCCGGCGGGGGTAGGGGAGAAATGACCCGGCTGTGGCAGCCCTCCACGCCCAGCCAGAGCTCAGGTGGGAGGCTCCCTCCGCACGGATGGCGGAGGGTGTCCAAGAGCACCTTCAGCCCCGCCCTGGCTCAGTTTCCAAGGCCCAGCACCTGAGAAGCCACCTGCGCAGGCAGCAGTTCTGAAAGGAGCCCTGGAGGCAGGGAGGGTGTGGTTAGGGCCCCACGCTGGGTTTAAGGCCAATTGCTATGTGATCTGGGCGATTTCCCTGGCCTTGGACACTGCAGCAAGCAGAGACTGCGGTCTCTTCCATCCAGCTCTGTCATTCTCATTATGGAGATCCCTTAGAAGGGCTAGGGTGGCGTTTGGTCCCTGAGGCTGGGAAGGGCCCAGGAACCACATTTTTTAGGCCATGAGGTGGCCCTGCTCGTCTTTATGGCTTCATGGCTGCTGGAAACAAGCTCAGTGGACTGCTAATCCAAGCTGAGGGAGATGAAGAGGGGTTGGAGATCTGACCCCTGACTAAGCCTGAGTGATCTGGACTTGGCACTCGCTTAGGGCTGGTGGGAAGAAACTCCTTGGAGGGGTTGGTGTAGGAGAATTTGGAAGCTCCCACTTTTCTTCCGTCAGCCTGCTACAGCTTCCTGCGCATGCCCAGGATAGTCCGATGGGCACACCAGCTTCCCCAGAACTGCCTGCCTCTCGTTCTGTGTGTTGTCTTTTTGAGGTTGCCCAGGTGGCTCTGAGATCTTGAAAGTATGAGGGTAAACAGAAGGGAGGAAGCTCTCAACATGAATGTGGGTAATTGGCCTCCAGTGAAGCCACAGTGTGGGCAATATACCTGTGCAAACCAAGAGGTGGATGGCTTTTCCATCTGGTCTCATGTAAATGTCTTCTCAAATCAGAAAATATTCCTTCTCTAGTTTCCACCTGGGTGATATGTATCACTGCTTCACCACACCCACCTTCCCAGCTTCTTCCCATGCAGTAGTGGATTAATCTCCCGAATTCTACACAGGCAACAGGACCATCAAAGTGGGCCTAGAATAAGAAACTTGGAAGGAGCAGGGAGGAACCCATTTAAAAATATTCCTTCAGCTTAAGAAAATGATGTAGGTGGGGAAAACGTGATCAAATGAAAGCTACGGTAGTAGAGGCTGTCACCAGTCATCCTGATATATCACAGGAAAGGGGCTGGAATCTGGGTGCTAAGGCAACCTTCAACAAGGGGAGACCTAGCCTTTCTTCAAGTGCTCTTAGTTCCCCTTCCTAAAACATGCCCTTTTTCAACTCTCTAAAAGGGCTGCCTGTCATCTTGTTCTTTGCTTCTTTACCAAGTTTTCAGCAAAGTATCCTAACAGTCATTACAACTGCATTACAAGATACTTTTCTGGGTGACAGCTTATGTAAATTCCTGGGTCAGTTTTTCTGAAGATATTTGTGATAGTTTGAATGTGTTTCCCCAAAAGCATGTGTTGGAGCCTTAACTTGCTATTGTAACAGGATTAAGAGATGGGACCTTTAAGTGGTGATTTGGCCATGAAGGATCTGCCATCATAAATGGGTTAATGTTGTTATGTTGGGAGTAGGTTCCTTATAAAAGGAATTCAATCCTCTTCTCTCTATATCCCCCAACCCCACACTCACTCTCACCCATGTCATGCCTTCTGCCATGTTATAATGCAACAAGAAGGCCTTTGCCAGGTGCTGGCCCCTTGATCTTGAACTTCCCAACCCCCAGCAGTATGAACTAACAGATTTCTGTGCATTATAAATCACACTGTCTGCCAGGTGTAGTGGCTCACGCCTGTAATCCCAGCACTTTGGGAGGTTGAGGTGAGAGGGGGTCGAGACCAGCCTGGGCAACTTGGCGAGACCTCGTCTCTGCAATAAATAAAAAAAATTAGCTGGGCATGGTAGTGTGTACCTGTGGTTCCAGCTACTTGGAAAGCTGAGGTGGAATGATCATCTGAACCCAACAGATTGAGGCTGCAGCAGCCACAAGCGTGCCACTGCACTCCATTCTGGGCGACAGAGTGAGACTCCCACTCAAAAAAAATTTTTACACAGTCTGTGGTATTCTGTTATAGCAGCACAAAACAGACTAAAGCAGTATTTGTATTTAAATAATCTAAGACACTGTATATCTAACTCTGGACTTTGTTCCCCGGTAAAATAAGATCACTGTTGGCCGGGTGTGGTGGCTCAGCCTGTAATCCCAGCGCTTTGGGAGGCCGAAGTGAGTGGATTGCTTGAGCCCGCAGGTTCGAGACCCGCCTGGGCAACTTGGCGAGACCTCATCTCTACAATAAATAATAAAAAAAAATTAGCTGGGTGTGGTAGCGCGCGCCTGTATTTCCAGCTACTTGGAAGGCTGAGGCGGAAGGATCGCCAGAGCCCAGCAGGTCGAGGCTGCTGTGGCCGGGAGCAGCCACTGCACTCCAGTCTGAGCAACAGAGTGATACTCCAACTAAAAAAAAAAAAAAAAAAAGATCACTGCTAATAGCACTTCGGACCTCAGAGTCCCTGAAAGTAGCACTAAGTAGAAAGCACTTACTCTGCCACTCCAAGACTCTGGCAGCCCAAACCAATGCAAGTGGCCCTAGTGGCTGGTGAATTGGATGCGAGGGCTAAGATTAGGGAGTCAGGCCCAGAGATTCCTTAGGCAGCTTTCTCGGGACTGCATAAGCCCCCCTCCTAGACCTCTTCTGCCTCTTCTGAGTCAGCCTAAAAGTGGCTTCTCTTGGTTGGGGCAGTTTTGGAAAGCAAATTGCAAAGGCAGAGCCTTGGGAAGGACCGGAAGGAGGGAGGGAGGGAGGGAGGCTACTCTTGTAGCCAGTGCTGGCAGCTGCCTCTGTCAATGCCCAATGCCATTCTTCCAGGTGGGCTGCTGGTTAAGGGGTGCACGTGCTTTTGAGCCCCTGGCCCTCCTCTTCCATTCCCACCCCTCAATGGACTGTGTTTGGCAGAGGCACATCATTGGGTCTGTGGTTTGGAGCAAGTGAGGGAGGAGCCATCGTGAGGGGGACAGAAGAGAGATGACAGGGACAGAAGGATGCTGTGCCTTTCTCTCTGCCCACCCACTACAGTCTCCTCTGCCCTCGGGTGGGTCACGAAGTGATGGAACAGAAAGTTCAAGGGACCTGCAGTCCAAAGACCCAAAACCTCTTTATTTGTCAGCTGTCATCAACTTCGTTTAGCCTCAGTTCCTCCATCCATAAATTAGGGATGATGGTGAGACAAACACCAGGCTGTAAGGATTAAAGGAGCTTTGGTATGGGAAAGGTCCTAGCAGTCTGCGGAGTGACATGCAGATGTGTGTTATTATTGTTATTCCTCCTCCTGTCCAGCAGGAAGTGGGGTGCCTGGCCAGACCATTTTAACTCAGGATGCCCATCACTCATCAGTCCACCTCCCACTCCTACAGGTGCATGTTCCACAGTAAAGGCAAACAACAATCACAAAAACAACCAACACAAACTGAGGGGGTGATGTTTATCCACGTGGGTTTCTCCTGACCCAACAGGAAATTTAGATGTGGTCCCCTAGGATCCATGCCAGGTGAGGACCTTCTGAGTGCTCGTGAAAGCTTTCATGGGACAGGCACAGTGACTCACGCTTGTAATCACAGCACTTTGGGAGGTGAGAGGATTGCCTGAGCCCGCGGGTTTGAGACCAGCCTGGGCAACTTGGTGAGACCTTGTCTCTACAATAAATCAAAAAATTAGCTGGGTGTGGTGGCGCATGTTTGTCGTTTCAGCTTCTTGGAAGGCTGAAGTGGAAGGATCATCTGAGCCCAGCAGGCAGAGGCTGTGGTGGCCGTAAGCACGCCACTGCACTCTAGCCTGGGCGACAGTGTAGGACTCCAAATCAAAAAAAAGAAAAAAGAAAAAGAAAAGGAAGCTTTCATGGGAGCCTGCAGAGAGGAAGGAGGATGGAGAAGGGTCAAGATCTCTTCAAGGGTCAATTGAATGCATACCAAGCCAACCCATGCCAACCCACAATACTGCCTACACTTTGAAAGCTCATATCTAAACAGGACATTTTATAGGACCAACACAACTCTGAAGGGTTTTATATTCAATTAAGATAATAAGGTAGGTCTCTCTTCAAACAAGGAAATAATAGGCCACGTAGACAGCAGTACCCACAAGTGTAGAGGGAAGAAAGTTGTTCCCATCAGAGATTCATGCCAATTCCATCAAATGATGATCCTCCGAGGGAAAATGGAGTCCTCTTTGTCTAGCCAGAGACTGGGAGGGCGTGATATGGGGTGCTAGGCAATCTAGCAGGATCATCTTCTACCTTCCAATACCAGTCCTCTAACACCAACTGAGTGTTCTACAATTTAATACAATTCCAACTTTCTGGAGTTTTCATAAACCCATAGGCTAAGGGGTTCAACCCCACAGGACTGCCTCACTTCAGATGCCAGCTACAAGTCCTGGACTTCCCCAAGCCACTTATTCTTCTGTCTGGCCAGCTACGAATTCAGGGATTCCTATTCAGGGATTCAGGTTTTTTTTTTTTTGAGTTGGAGTCTCACTCTGTCACCCAGACTGGAGTGCAGTGGCTGCTCCCGGCCACCACAGCCTCGATCTGCTGGGCTCCGATGATCCTTCTGCCTCAGCCTTCCAAGTAGCTGGACTTACAGGTGTGCGCTACCACGCCTGGCTAATTTTTAAATTTATTGTAGAGATGAGGTCTCGCCAAGTTGCCCAGGCGGGTCTCAAACCCGCGGGTTCAGGCAATCCACTCACCTCGGCCTCCCAAAGCGTGGGATTACAGGTTAAGCCACCGAGCCCGGCTCCATTCAGGTTTGATAATTCAATAGAATGACTCATAGAGCTCACCAGAAGCCTTACATTTACAGTTACCATTTTATTGTAGATTCAATGTACAACCAAATGAAGATATATATATATATATATATATATATATATATATATATATATAACAAGGCCTGGAAGAGTTCCATGCATAAGAGCTTCTGGTCTCCACCGAGTTAGGGTGTACCACCCCTCTGGTATATCAACATCAGTATGTTTACCAATCAGGAAGCTCTCTGGACCTCATTGTTCAGGGTTTGTATTGCCATTTCATTACACAGGTATGATGTGACTGAACTCAGTCTCCAGCCCCTTTCCTTTTCCTGGAGGTGGGAGGGAGGAAGGAGGGACTGGAAGTTCCAATCCTCTAATCCTTTGGTTGATATTCCAGAGGACCAGCCCAGCCTCTATTCTGAAACTGTCTAGGGAACCTGCCATGAGTCACCCCATTAGCATAAACTCTGGTGTGTTTGAAAGGGGTTCATTATGAATAACAAAAGACACTCCTATCATTCAGGAAATTCTGAAGGTTTTTGAAGCTCTATGCCAGGAACCAGGGAGAAAGACCAAAAATATTATTTTACTTTATCACATCTTCTTACCACAGAGAGGCCCAGACGGTGGCCACAATGGAGAAAGGAAGGGGAGAGAATGGGGGAGGGTCCTGAGGGGTTTGCCACTGCATCATGGGAGGAGCAGCCAGAATAATTGAATATGAGTGGTTGAAGGAAAGTATAAGGAAGACAGGCTCACAGATCATCTTTAGTTAACTGGAAGTCTGTCCTACAGAAGAAGGAGGTTCTGACAGGATTTGGGTCACTGAGTGAAAGCAGAAAACCAGGTTTCAGGGGGAGCTAAAGGAGGGTAGCAATGGGTTGGTAGCCTTGAGAAGCAATAAACTCCTAGGAGATATATATATTTGATTTAGAGTCTCACTCTGTTGCCCAGGCTGGAGTGCAGTGGCATGCTCACAGTCACCCTAGCGTCGACTGTGGGCTCAGGCCATCCTTCCACCTCAGGCTGCCAAGTAGCTGGGACTACAGGCGCACACTACCATGTCCAGTTAATTTTTTGATTAATTGTAGAGATGAGATCTCGCTAAGTTACCTAGGCTGTTCTCGAACCTGTGGGCTCAGGCAGTTCCCTCACCTTGGCCTCCCAAAGGGCTGGGATTACAGGCTTGAGCCACCTTGCCGGGCCAGAGATACTTTAATAGCACTGAGTACAAGCTCTGTGTGAGCAGTGACTCAGTCGGGTTTGCTCCCTGCTATATGCCGGAGGCCTAGAAATTACCTGGCAAAGAGTAGGTTCTTAATAAACATTTGATAATATTTATTTGCTAAATGCCCATTTGTCAAGGCCGGAGAAGAGAAGTTAGATTAAATAGCATGAAGGCACTGGTCCAGTCATAGGTCTTTAGATGCGCCTATCTTATCCAGCCATTGACTGCCTTTAAGGAAAAAAAAAAAGAGAGCTATCTTCTTAAGAAGCTCACAGTTAGTGAGGAGACAGACATTTATGTCTAGAAAGAAGCTCAATAACAAACAAATCAGTTCCAGTTAAAGATGGCAAGTTGAACCCATCCATTAGTTTATATCGTCCCCCAAAGCCCATTAAAATGACAGTAAAGGGATTTGCTTAAGAGGCATAAGCCCATCAGTTCAAAGGTGAAATGCGAATGGAGACATCTAGGTAAAGATGGTGAATTAAATAGGCACAATTAATTTTGCTCTTCTTGAAAACCTAAAGTGACTGTGAAGAAATTTTATTTTAAGTCAAAAACTCACAAAGGTGGAGAGAATGGGAGAGGAGACAAGAGCAGCACAAGATTGAAAACTGGGAAGCAATGAATGAGTGAGTTTAGGAGATTGGGATAAAGCTGAGGACTAAACTGAAAGAAGGAAAAGCTAAAAATCCATTTTTCCTCCCCTAACCTCTCTAGAGTCTCAGGCATTT
Source organism: Cephalopachus bancanus (assembly GCA_027257055.1). Classification (NCBI taxonomy): domain Eukaryota; kingdom Metazoa; phylum Chordata; class Mammalia; order Primates; family Tarsiidae; genus Cephalopachus; species Cephalopachus bancanus. Next base: position 539,300 of record JAPVLO010000276.1, read on the forward strand.
GTGACATTATGTATTGGCCAAGGTAGGGCGAGGAAGGAGCCTAAGTAAGGAGATCTGGCTAAAAATCAAGAAGTTTGACCAGGCACGGTGGCTCATGCTTATAATCCTAGCACTTTGGGAAGCCGAGGTGAGAGGACTGCCTGAGCAATTTGACAAGACCTCATCTCTATATAAATCAAAAAATTAGCTGGGCAAGGTGGTGTGTGCCTGTAGTTCCAGCTACTTGGAAGGCTGAGGTGGAAGGCTCACCTGAGTCCAGCAGGTGGAGGCTGGGGTGGCCGGGAGCGTGCCACTGCACTCCAGCCTGGGTGACGCAGTGAGACTCTAACTCAAAAAAAAAAAAAAAAAAAGAAATTTGGTTACTGGGTTTTCTCCCCAAGTCTATGTAGGTGGATGTCTTTATTTGTTTTCTGTTGCTATAACAGAATATCTGAGACTAGGTAATTTATAAGGAAAAGAAATTTCTCAGTGGGGCGTGGTGGCTCATGCCTGTAATCCCAGAACTTTGGAAGGTGGAGGTGAGAGGATTGCCTGAGCCCAGGGTTATGAGACCAACCTGGGCAACTTGGTGAGACCTCATCTCTATAAGAAATCAAAAAATTAGCAGGGCATGGTGATGTATGCCTGTCTTTCCAGTTGCTTGGAAACCTGAGGCAGAAGGAATGCCTGAGCCCATCAAGCCAAGGCTATAGTTGCAGTGATCATACAACTGCGTTTCAGACTGGGAGACAGAGTGAGACTACAGTGAAAAAAAAATGAAAGAAATTTCTTACAGTTCTGAAGTCTGGAAAGTCCAAGAGCATGGCCCCGGCTTCTGCTCAGCTTCTGGTGATTATCTTCTTGCTGTTTCATAATATGGTGACAAGCTCAAGTCTCTTGTCCCCTTCCTATAAAGACCCATTGTAGGGGCCTCACCCTGATGACCTCATCTAATCTTTTTTTTTTCATAATCAATATTTTTTATTATGGTTTTGTGGGGTACAGTTAAGGTTAGGTGTACAATTACGTTTCATTCAGGTACCCTATTGATAAGAGGTGTTTCCTCTTCCCCAGACAGATATTTGCTACTGTTAATCCCCCCATAGTTTCCCAGTACCGTCAGTCATTTTCTTATAGTATTACATTGGATGTTCAAGGTCCATTATATGAGTGAGAACATGTGATACTCGGATCTTTGTTTCTGTGAGAGGTCACTCAGTATTATAGACTCAAGTTCCATCCAAGTTGCTGCGAAATTCATGATTTTGTTCTTTTTTATGGCTGCGTAGTATTCCATCGTGTATATGTACCACATTTTTTTAATCCAGTCCTCTTTTGATGGGCAGCATGGTTGTTTCCAAGTTCTTGCTATTGTGAACAATGCTGCGATAAACATACGTGTGCAGGTATCTTTTTTACAGAGTGATTTGAGTTCTTCAGGGTATATTCTCAGAAGGGGGGATTGGGGGCTCATATGGGAGGTTGATATTTAGAGCTTTTAGGAATCGCCACACTGCTTTCCACAGAGGTTGCACTAGTTTACGCTCCCACCAACAGTGTAGAAGTGTTCCCTTTTCACCACACCCTCTCCAGCAGCTGTTATTTCTTGAGTTGTTGATAATTGCCATTCTGACTGGAGCTAGGTGGTATCTCAGTGTGGTTTTGATTTGCATCTCCCTGATGATTAGTGAGGTTGAACATTTCTTCATGTGTTTGTTGGCTACTCGGATGTTCTCTTTTGTGAAGTGTCTGTTCATATCTTTTGCCCATTTTATAATGGGGTTGTTTGTTTTTTTCTTTTCAGCATGTTTTATTTCCTTGTAGATCCAGGATGTTAAGCCTTTGTCAGACCTGGTGTTGGCAAATACTTTTTCCCAGTCTGTAGGCTGTCTCCCTGCTCTCTTGATGGTTTCTTTGGCCTTACAGAAGCTTGTCAGTTTAATAAGGTCCCACTTGTCTATCTTCTCTCTTATGACCTATGGGTTTCGGGTTTTGTTCAGGAATTGGGTACCAGTTCCGATTTCCATGAGGGTATTTCCTTCATTTTCTAAGGTTCTTATGGTTTGAGGTTTTACATTTAGGTCTCTGATCCATTTGGAGTTAACCTTTGTGCATGGGGATAGATAGGAGTCCTGTTTCAATCTTCTGCATGTGGTCAGTCAGTTTTCCCAGTACCATTTACTGAATAGGTTCTCCTCTCCCCAGTGGTAGGTTGTGGAGGCCTTGTCGAAGATGAGTTGGTTGAGAAATTGAGGTTTTGCTTCTGGAGTCTCAATTCTATTCCATTGATCTATATGCCTGTTCCTATACCAAAACCAAGCTGTTTTGATGATTGTAGCTTTATAGTAAAGTTTGAAGTCTGGTAATGTGATACCACCTGCTTTGTTTTTTTTTGCTGAGGATTGTTCTGGCTATTCTTGGATGTTTGTGTTTCCATATGAATTCCTGTGTTGTCTTTTCTAGGTCTGAGAAGAATGTTGCTGGTAATTTGATGGGTATTGCATTGAATTTGTAGATTGCCTTAGGTAAGATGGACATCTTCACAATGTTGATTCATCTAATCTTAATTACTTCCCAAAGGTTCCACCTCCAAGCAACACAAGATTTGGGGGATTATGTTTCCAACACATGAAATTTGTGAGACACATTCAAACCTTAGCAATAGATAATCTCCCCTTGCCCACACTGACAGAAGACTGAGGTTTGTTCTTAGAAATGGCAGAGGATCTCTGTGTTGACGGATACTAGATTGAGGCAGAGATACTGTTACAAGAAAAACTTTTTCTCTGCCAACTTGGGTTTTTGTAGTTGGGGCTCTGCAACTTAATGGGCATAAGACAGATTAACAGGAGAAAAGAGAAACAGGCAGGAGCATTCAGTAATGAGCACTTCACTGAATCACTAGCAGTAAAAAGTTTATATACCAAATTAACAAAACGGAGATTTAGAGCTTCACAGGCTGGAAGGTTCTGATGAAGTTTCTTTACATGATTTTTTTTTTTTGGAATGTCTTGATGCCCAAGGTCAGTTGACCTCCCTGGAGACTGAGAGGGTGTTGAAGTTGTGGCCACTGACTTACACAAAGCTGTACTTTAAGTGAAAAAAATTCAGATAATATTTATTTCGGTGTCTGCTTTGGGGGTTTTTGTCCCCCCCCCCTTTTTTTTTTGAGTTGGAGTCTCACTCTGTCACCCAGACTGGAGTGCAGTGGCCGCTCCCAGCCACTGCAGCCTCGACCAGCTGGGCTCCGGCAATCCTTCCGCCTCAGCCTTCTGAGTAGCTGGAACTACAGGTGCGCGCTACCATGCCCAGCTAATTTTTTGATTTATTGTAGAGATGAGGTCTCGCCAAGTTGCCCAGGCGGGTCTCAAACCTGCGGGCTCAAGCAATCCACTCACTTCGGCCTCCCAAAGGCACGGGATTACAGGCTGAGCCATCGAACCCAGCGGTTATTATCCCTTTAAAATGAACTTTTATGTATTGGATGCTGAAGCCTCCACATCCCTCTCCTCAGAGTGCTGGCAGCCAGGCCTTTCCCCTCTAGGCTGGAGACTGGAGGTTTTGCCTGGGAAATCTGGCCAGCTCAAGAGAAAAGTCTTAAAGATACAGACATCAGACATTCCCCAAATACTCCCTGCAGGGATCTCACTGTCAACAGGTCCCATTCATCACCAATCACACTTGGTCCCCAACTCTTGCATAGAAGCTGACAATCAAGGATTACTACTACTAGAAAAGTCACTCACATGAAAGACAGGGATCAAAACAAACAGACAAAAAGCAACTGAGCAGAACTAAGTGCTATGCAGGAAGAAAACTTCAAAAGAATTATCATTAATGTCCTTAGAGAGATAAGCGAAGATAATTGTGTGAAATAATAAATGGATGCTATAAAAAAGAACCAAAAAAGTGTTCTTAGAAATTAAAAATATGATAGCAGAAATAAAAAAATTCAACAGAAGCATTAGAGGATAAAGTTTAGGAAATCTCTCACAAAGTAGAACAAAGAAGACAAGAGATAAAAAATGAAAAAGATAAGAAACTTAGAGAAGCCATCCAGGAGGTCTGTTATGTGAACGAGATAAAAAGCAAACAGAAGGGAGGCAGCTGTAAACTAACTCAAAAGTCCCAGGCCCAAAGAACATGAGGCTCCAGACTGAAAAGGCCCTCCAAGTGCCCAGCATGGTAGAAAAATAACCCACACCAAGGTACAACCTGTGAACACAGAAGATTCTACAAGCTTCCAGAGAAGGAGAGGGAAAAAAGCAATCACAAAGGACGGCATCAGAATAGCAACTTTATTGTCATACGTAAATATTGATCTAACAAAAATTACAATACGCATATATCATCAGGATGGAGACATGAGAAGTGTGTGTGTGTGTGTGTGTGTGTGTGTGTGAGAGAGAGAGAGAGAGAGAGAGAGAGAGAGAGAATGAGAGACAGAGACACACAGAGAGAGAGAGAGAGAGAGAGAGAGAGAGAGAGAGAGAGAGAAACAGACAGAGAGAGATAGTGGGAGAGGGAAGACAGCCAGATCTTTCTACATAGTGGAAAGTCAATAGATAATGCCAAAAATGGAAGAAAAAAAAGTAGCAATATAAGCACATTTTTAAAAGATGTAGAGGTAAATATAAAAGGAATCAGCTAAAAGCATTGAAAATAGTTGCCTCTAGGGAGTAGTTGCCTCTGCTTGGGCAGGGTGGGGGGTTGGGAAGCAAGGAATTGCTGTTTTGTTTTGTTTTTCATCTCAAACCCAGTAGAATTATGTAACTCTTTAAACCATGTGCATGTATAACACTGATAAAATAAAAAATAGACCTAAAAAAAGTTGAATACATGTTTTTTTTTAAATTTGGAGTCTTACTCAGTCGCCCAGGCAGGAGGGCAGTGGCACACTCACGGCCACCCCCCAGCATCGGCCTGCTGGTCTCTGGCGATCCTTCTACCTCAGCCTTCCAAGTAGCGGGAACTATAGGTATATGCTACCATGCTCAGCTAATTTTTGATTTTTATTGTAGAGATGAGGTCTCACCAAGTTGCCCGGGCTGGTCTTGAACCCATGGGCTCAGGCAATCTACTCGCCTTGGCCTCCCAAAGTGCTAGGATTACAGGCGGAGCCACCGATCCCAGCCAGCTGGTATTTGCTTTTTGTTATGAATTACGCGTATTTGCATGCCTCTAATTTCCATAATACAAATGCTTTAAAGAAAAACCCAGGCCTGGTAACTTCAGAGGGGAGGATTTCTGAGGGCCAGAGCTGTCAGAGGAGCCTTTGCAAGTGGGGCTTCTTTTAGCTGAGTGTAGAGAACAGAGTTAAATGGACAAAGGGAAGCAGGGGGACTTCCTGGGAGGGAGAGATGGCAGAGCAAGGGTTCAGGAGCTTCTGATGCAGGAGTGCTTTGGATGTCCTTTGCTTTGATTGGGTGAAATGCCCACCTGCACTCTGCTTGCAGGTGGAAGATGAAATGGAAGGCGGGGAGACTGGAAGCCAGGCGGAAGGATCCAGACTTCCCTGAGGGGCTGGAGCCATGGGATGAAAAGTGAGTCTGGAGAAGGTGACTGCCCTGGCCACAAATAGGAGGGCCATGGAAGTAGCCAGGGGCAATGACTTTGCAGAAATCCAGTGAGGAGCTTGGGTGATGGCAGTGGAGATGGAAGGAAGGGAGGGATAAAAGATTTCCAAGTTGGAGGAAATAATATGGTAGTTGCTGGAGGGGAGAGATGGAGGAAGAGTCCAAGGTGGAGACTTTTGGTGTGAGAGAGGGACGGAGTCATGGAGAGAAAAAGGAACACAAGGAGGCCAGGCATGGTGGCTCACATCAGATATCCCAACACTTTGGGAGGCTGAGTTGGAAGGATTGCTTGAGCCCAGGAGTTCGAGACTAGTCTGGGCATCATAGTGAGTCCTCATTTTAAAAAAGTTAATAATAATAATAATAATAAACACAAGGAGAGAGAGTGTGGTGCGTGTTTGTGTGTTTTGGGGAAGCTAGGATGGGTTTTGGAAGTGTGTGGGGACAGAGGGAAAGACCTGCAAGTAGAAAAGACTTGTTGGAGGTTGGGATTGCTCATTCAGCTATGTGAGAAAGGAAGGTTTGATTTATTATCCCCACTTTACCAGGTGTAAAATGGAGGCTCCCAAGAAGTTAGAAGCTTACCCAAAAGTTAGAGGCGTACCCCATGAACACATGATCAGAGCTTTTTTGCCCAAATTCTTCTGGTAGGTGATAGGAGTGGGTGCCGCCCTTGAAAGAGGTGTGTAGAGGGGCAAGAGCAGAGGATCCCAGGGCTGGGAACCCCCAGGTGGAGGGCAGGAGGCGGGGACAGAGAAGTCAGACGAGGTGACACGCGAAGGAGGCAGGCGGATGGTGCAGATGGAGAGAAAGCACCATGGCTCAAGATAACATCAGTGACAAAACCAGCTGCCAGTGAGACGTCCTGAGCTCTCACCCCATGTCAAACCCTGCACTCCACTCCTCATCTAATTTGACCCTGATGACATGGGTGGGGGACATGTGAGAAAGCTGAGATTAAACACTTCCCAAGGTCACTCATCAGTGTGCAGTGGAGCCGGGGGTTGAATTCGAGCATCTGACTCAGAGACCTGGAGTGTCAACTCCACCATGTGGCAGGCCCTGGGGCCTGCCAGCTAGGGGGCAGGAGATAGGGGCAGTGCTGTTTTAAGAATTAAAACATCAGGGCCGGGCTTGGTGGCTTAGCCTGTAATCCCAGCACTTTGGGAGGCCGAGGCGAGTGGATTGCCTGAGCCCACAGGCTCGAGACCAGCCCTGGCAACTTGGAGAGACCTCATCTCTATAATAAATAAAGAATTAGCCGGGCGTGGTAGTGCATGCCTGTAGTTCCAGTTACTTGGAAGGCTGAGGCAGAAGGATCACTGGAGTCCAGCAGGTTGACACTGGGGTGGCTGTTAGTGTACCACTGTACTCCAGCCTGGACAACGGAGTGAGACTCCAACTCAAAAAAAAAAAAATTAAAGCATCTTTTTGATACTAAAAAGATCAATTTTTAAAAAACCACTTACCAAAAGTAAGTTATAAAAATTAAAAGTAAACCATCACTGAAAGACAATGGGACTTCCCTCCTCCCCCTCTGTCCCCAGTCATGGGTACACTCACCCTAATAAGGATGGGAATGGGACTGCCTGGGATCATGGGACTTAGGTTTGAGACCTGGGTGTGTTTCAGAAAGGATAAAGCCTTTGGAATGGTGTGTGACCATTTGTGTATCTGCATACACAGACAGCATAGCTATGGGGAGCTGGCTTGGGGAGGGGGGTCCTCACAAGTTAGAAAATACTGATGCTGGCTGAGTGCAGTGGTTCATGTCTGTAATCCCAGCACTCTGGGAGGCTGAGGTGAGAGGATTGCCTGAGGCCACGGGTTCGAGACCAGCCTGGGCAACTTGACGAGACCTCATCTCCACAATAGATAAAAAAAATTAACCAGGAGTGGTAGCGTGTGCCTGTAGTTCCAGCAACTTGGAAGGCTGAGGCAGAAAGATTGCCTGAGCCCACAGGTTGAGGCTCTGGTGGCCATGAGCGTGCCACTGCACTCCAGCCTGGGCAAATGAGTGAGAGTCCAAAACACACACACACAAAAGTACTGATGCTGCTTGTAGCCTGTCCTGCTCTGAGATGGGTGGCCTGACTGCAGAGAGGGGAATGTGTGTATCGATGTATGTGTGCACATGAAGTCCAAAGCAAGATTTCACTGTGTAACTATGTATGTGGGTCTTGTTTGTGAGGATCAGTTGTGTGTCTATGAGCAGACAGTTGTATATATGCCTGTAAATCAACGCCTGTGTGTGTGTGTGTGTGTACGTTCATGTGTGAGTCCATATGCGGACAGAGATGTGAGAATGTCAGTGGTGATGAACTGTGTATTTGGAGGCAGGTAATTTTGTGCATGGTGGTGTCTATATGCATAAGTATGTGAGTGTGTGCATGTATACAAGTTTGTAACTAGAAGTGTAGAATGTGTGTTTTGTGAGTATGGGTCATGTGTAAGAGGGCAGATGTATATAAACTTGTGTAGGCTGGTCATGGTGGCTCATGCCTGTAATCCCAATATTTTGGGATGCCGAGATGGGAGAACTGATTGAGCTCAGGAGTTCAAGACTAGCCTGGGCAACATAGTGAGACCACATCTCCACACACACACACACACACACACACACACACACACACACACACACACAAATTAGAGGAGGCTGAGGCGGAAGTATTGCCTGAGCCCAGAAGGTTGAGGCTGCGGTGAGCCATGCTCATGCCACTGCCCTCTGGCCTAGGTGACAGAATGAGACCCTGACTCAAAACCATATCAAAACAAAACAGACGTGTGTGAATTATATGATGTTGTCTCTGGAGGCGTGAGGGCATGAATATGAATGAGTGCATGGGTTGCATGGGTACAGTCTGCATGTATACATGCCTGTGAGTGAGTGTGCTCTGTGTTGGGAAGGACAGACATCAGAAGTTCTTCCCATTTCTCCTATCCCGGCTCTCAAACCGTGAGGTCCTGCTCCCATTTGGGTCTGAAACAGCAAGTTCCAGAGAGATGCAAACACCTTTTCAGCTGCCTGTCGCCAGCCTGGAGATCAGAGACAAGAAAATGTGCTTGTTTATACTCAAATACCTTAATAACCATCAATTTTATGTGTGTATTGGGGGGAGGGATGGGGACAGGCAGCTTTCAACCTGAAGGACACGCAGATATTAAACTTGATGTGCAAGTTAATTTGTGAGCCTAGTCAGTCAGTCGTGCTGGAGACAAGACTCCTGGGCCCCTGAGAGATCGGGCACCATTTCCTTTTTTGCTTCTCTCTCCTTTGCATGCCTTTTAGCAGAGCCTCAGAATAACATTAATTTATCTAATGCGTGCATGCCATAAGTTACTTTTTTAATTATTATGATCAAAATATTGCTTAAAATTGACGCCAGCTGCATGTGTTTCTGTCGGAGATCATAATTGCAATTGTAAATTGGGGAGCAGCTCAGAGCTAGGAGCCTCCCTGAGTAATGGCCCCGATACCATTACCGAGAGGTAGATAAAAATAAACCGGCGGATCGCAGGCAAAAATACGCCAGCGCGAGTTAAAAGGATAATTAGCAAAGCAGAAAGGGAAGTGGAACTCTCTTGCCTGCTCTGTGGCTCTGGGGGCGAGGACTGTGCTTCTGGCTGGCTCCAGGCTGGGCTGGGGGAAGGGGTGCTACAGGAAGGAACAGGTGGCAGGTTGGGCTCCCTCTCTGCACCCCAGTTCCTCCTTCTATAAAATGAAGACAATAGAAACACCCACAGGGACTCAGACTAGGTGGTGCATGTGAAAGTTTCCTGGAAACCCAAAAGTTCCATGTCTAAGTAAAGGGATTATTGTTAATGGGGCCAGGGAGACTGGGTGCTTTTTTCACCTTCCTGTAGAATGGGAAGAGCACAATGGTTAGATGAATAAGCCTTGGAATTCATTCATTTCTTCCTTCCTTCCTTGGACATTTATTGAGTGTCTTCTATGTCCTAGGGCCTACTTAGGCACCAGGGATATAGCAGGGAAATAGAGATCCCTGCCCTGGGAGCTCACATTCTAGTATCTGAGCCAATAAGTGATGAACATAGTAAACAGTGGGTTAATATAGAAGTGAATTTGACAGAATCTTGGAAGCAGACACACTGTAATTGTATGACTTTGAACAAGTTACTTCACCTAGCAGAGCCTTTCTCAAGTAGTAGTCCATGTCATTGCCATCACAGTGGTAATGCTACTACTGCTATGGCCCATGTCCTTATGACGGTGGTGATAGCAATAGCAATTGCTAGTACCTATGTAGTACCGACTATGTGCTGGACATTGTTCTAAGCACTTGCATGGAATTAATCTATTTAATCCTCACAAGGTATCTACGAGGCAAGGAGGAGAGAATATTTGAAGGCTCATGGATCATCCCCATGGGACTGCCATCTTGTGGAAATCTCTGTATCCAAGAAGATGAATAGTAACAGTGCCCAGTTCATGGGAAGTGGGGATGGCTATCAAGTGCTTAGCACTGTGTTTGGCACATCATGAATATTAAGGAAAGATCAGCTTGGTTTTTTTACTAACCAGTAAGCCTTTGCTGGGGGAGAGTCTGGAAGCTAGTTAGCGGCAGAGAGGGGAACTTTTTAACCTAACCATGAACCCACAGAGCTGATAAGGCACCTGAGGCATTTAGGTGGAGGCCACTGAGAATGGATGACCTGTGAGAGGCCATTTCAAGGAGGAAGGGTCCTTGCTCCTGGCTGATATCAAATAAAGAGCAAATCAAGACTTGGATAAAAAGAGACTATTTGAAGAAACAGTTGCAATAGGAGAAGGCGACTATTGCAATAGGGAGAACTTAGGGTCAGACAGAAAGGACTAGAAGGAAGCAGGTGTGGGGAGTAGGGTGAGCAGGTGGCCTGAGTAGACAGTTGAAGGAATGTTTTCCCCTGCACCCTGGCAGGGGGCATTAAGGAGGGCTGTCTGAATGCCCATGCTGGCTCAGGCTGAGGGTGGGTAAAAGTTCAGGGCAGAAGCCGGGCTTGGTGGCTCAGCCTATAATCCCGCACCTTTGGGAGGCTGAGGTGAGTGGATTGCCTGAGCCCACAAGTTCGAGACCCGCCTGGGCAGCGAGACCTCATCTCTACAATAAATCAAAAAATTAGCCAGGCATGGTAGCATATGCCTGTAATTCCGGCTACTTGGAAGGCTGAGGCGGAAGGATCGCGGGAGCCCAGCAGGTTGAGGCTGCGGTGGCCAGGAGCGGCCACTGCACTCCAGCCTGGGCGACAGAGTGAGACTCCAACTCAAAAAAAAAAAAAAAAAGTTCAGGGCAGAGAAGCCTGACTAACATGTGGTCAGGTCAGGTGAGCGGCATGTTGTCCAGATTGGCCGGTGGTTCAGTGAACCATTTATGAGACAAAGAATGGGACTTACAAAAGTTTCTATCCGGCCTTATCATGGGTAAACAAAGTTTTATCTAAGACACATGAGGAAGGGGGTGGTTCTTGGCAGTGAGCCTTTTCTTGGAACACAAAATGACAGGGTGGTTTCTTAAGTATCAGGGCTTAAGTCACTCAGCCCTATATCATGGTCACCGGCCACACTGCAGATTGGGGTGGGATTGAACAGTCAATTTAGTTCCCACCTTGGAAATGGGAGGGCAAGAGGGCATGCTGGAGCCCTTGTCCTGGCTAGAAAAAGGTGGCATGTGGTAAGGAGACCGTGGTGCTGAGCTGTTCATAGCCTAATTGGCCTCCTTGCCCTCTCCTCTCCCCCCTCCTCCAGTAGGGGTGCTGGCCACCCCTAGACTACCCTTTCTGTTTGCCCTGTGCAGCCTTCATGAACATGAAGAGACAGAGCCCCATCCCTCTGCGTCTGAGCAGAGTATGATGGTAGGGGCCAGAAGCCCAGGCCCTGCTCCCACATAGTCAAATTTACAGGCTGTTCCATGTCTGGCCTCTGCCTGGTAGAAACGAAGATTTTCTTTAACCTCTATCCTCCCTGCAGGGGAGTTGGCCCTACCCCACATGTGTCTGACTCCCACACATGTGCATCTGTGATTACAGCGTGCAGTGAAGTAGACGGGGACCTGGGGGGCAGACTGAGGGGCACCCACTTTGTCTAGAGCCTCTCACTGCCACCCTCCCATGGTTCTTACCGTGCCAGTTGTGGGTTGTTTAAGTGGAGGGACAGATGCCTCCCAGCAGGAAGGGGGCAAGGGAGAAGCTTAGCCTCTGTGCTTTCTCCAGGCTCTGTTCTCTAGCCCAAACCAGTCCTGCCGCAACCCTGCAGCGGCCTCCTGCCTTCCAGGCCGCTGATGCACCACCCACCTGTCTTCCTCATCGCTCAGGGTGACTCCTTAATAGCTATAATCAGGGTGTGCATACAGAGCCGAGGGAGGATCAGCGAGTGCTTCCTTAGACACCCCGTCCATTAATGGGGCAGTGGCCTGTCACAGCTGTCCAGGGGCAGGCAGATGAGCCCAGACCAGGCTGAAGAGGCCCAGAGAGAATGGAGGGACAACCCCTGTCTTCGCCCCTTCCTCCCCTCCCCACCTCCCCAAGGCCTTCTGTTCAGGAGCTCTGCTCTAATTATGAACGGCTTGACAACTTTAGGCCAGGTTCTGTAATTAAAAATAAAGAGGAAGACAGGTAGCATTGTCTCCTAAGGATGCTTTTAGTTGATGGAGTTAATTTTAACAGAGCCTAGCCCAGTGCCTTGGAGGAGGGAATTCCAGAACTGGGGCTCTTGCTGGCATCCCCTGGACCGCTCACCCAGCCTGTTTACCCATCTGTCTCCCCATCAGCTGGGAGATCCTCAGGGTGGGGGTGGGACTTGTATTATTTTTATCCCCAGTGCCTGGCACACAGTAAGCACTTAATAGATAGTTGCAGAATGAACAAAGGAGTGAGTGGCCTGCTGCAAGGAAGACCAAAAGCAACCTGAGCTTCTGAGGGTTTTATTGTTTTTTTCCTCTTTGCCCAGAAGAATTCTCACTCTTAGAATCACTTTGGGCAAAGTACAGTGGTTCACGCTTGTAATCCCAGTGCTTTGGGAGGAGGTGGAGATGAGAGGATTGCCTACGACCAGCCTGAGCAACTTGGCGAGACCTCATCTCTACAATAAATCAAAAAATTAGCCGGGCGTGGAGGTGCGTGCCTGTAGTTCCAGCTCCTCAGAAAGCTGAGGCAGAAGGATCATCTGAGCCCAGCAGGTCAAGGCTGCAGTGGCCATGAGTGTGTCACTGCACTCCAGCCTAGGCAACAGAGTGAGACTTCAATTAAAACAAAAACAAAAACAAAAACCTCACAGGGTGAACAAGAAGTTTGGACAAGGATGGACTTGGTGGCTCAAGACTAATCCCAACACTTTGGGAGGCCAAGAATCACCTGGGCCCAGGAGTTCAAGACCAGCCTGGGCAACATAGGGAGATCTTGTCTGTACAAACAAACAAAATAGCCAGGTGTGGTGGCACACACCTGTAGTCCCAGCTACTGGGCAGGCTGAGATGGGAGAATCACCTGAGTCCAGATGATTGAGACCGTGGTAAGCCAGAATTATGCCATTATACTCCAGTCTAGGTGACAAAGTGATGCCCTGTCTCAAAAAAAAGAAAAAAAGAACTTTGGACAGAAATAAATTATAATTAAGTGTCACTGCACTTCGATAGCTTCCTTGTAACAGAAAGCAACATAACACGGATATTTCCATTTCCAGTATTCCTATAGAGCATAAGGTTTTTGCTTAGGAATTGCTTAAGTATCCGGGCATGGTGACTCATGCCTGTAATCCCAGCATTTGGGGAGATAGAGGCAAGAAGATTGCATGAGCTCAGGAGTTTGAGACCAGCCTGAGCAACATAGTGGACCTCATGTTTACAATAAAAATCAAAAAATTAGCCAGGCATGGTGGTGCATGCCTGTGGTTCCAGCTACATGGAAGGCAGAGGTGGAAGGATCACTGGAGTCCAGCAGGTCAAGGCAGTGGCTGTGAGCATGCTACTGCACTCCAACCTGGGCAACAGAGTGAGACTCAGACTCAAAAAAAAAAAAAAAGAATTGCTTAAACAGAGCCTGAATTCCAAGGGAACTGTTGATTCCAGCCATTTTGAAGACCCCTCATGGAGGACCAGGATCATCATGAGACTACAGCTGCTTCATTTTCCTGTCCCATGGTTCCACCCTGAACTCTCCAACCAATCAGTGATCTCCACATGTTGTTCCAGTTCAAATCCTAACCCCAAACTCCTTGGGGAGACGGATTTATGGTTTCCCCCAGTTCCTTGTTCAGTGGCCCTACGATGAAATCTTTTTCTCTGCTGTAACCTACTGTTTTGGCTTTGGTTTGCCCTGCGCATTGGACAATGAACCTATGATGGTTATACGGAGAACAGAAAGACAGCCTCCCCGACTGGCTCGAGTGACAAGGAGACATTACCATGGAAAGCGGGGGCTCTTATGCATACAGCAGGGCAGAGAAGGAACAGCAGCTGAACCACCCAGGGTGGAGCAGGGTGGAGCAGGTCTTGGGAAGCGAAGGCTTTTTCTCTACCCTCTGAGGGTTCCGTAATTGAGTCTATGAAATACACTGACAGCAGACAGATTAACAAGAGAAAAGGTAGACACATTTATTACTTGCTCAGGGGCATCACACGAAGGAAAAGTGAACACCTGAAACCCAGTGAGATCTAGAAGCTTAGACATTCTCTTCATAAGGGGAGAGGCAGGCAGATGTAGCCTCCTTAGGGAGAGTAAATGAGTTTTGGAAAAATAAGTGGGCCCTCTGAAGAATAAGTGACAGTCTGTGACAAAGTCTTTTTGGGTGACGTTGACCCCAGTCTCCTCTCCTGGTTGGTGAGATTCCCGGAGAGAGGACTGATGACAATTGAAAAATCTTTCTGGAGGACACATCTTTAAGCACATAAGGGAAGTTCAGAGAAAGCCCCTGCCTCCTTTTTTGTTCCCCAAGTGCCCTCAGTTTGGAGTAATCAGCATACCAGAGCTGCATACTTTTGGGTCATATTTCCTGAATTTCTTTATAAGAAACCAGGGGAACCAGGAACCCAACTTCCTTTCTCCACCTCCCAGTGGTCAAGACTCTTCTCTCTGGGGTCTCCTATCTCTCTGGGGACCTGCACCCCCAGAGGCAGGGGATAGCTTTTCTCTTTTAGCTTTAGCTCAGGCTGAAGTTAAATTCTTTCTTTGGTTCTCTTAGCACTGTCAAAGACAGGCTGGTATTTTCAAATATAACTGTGTCTTTTAAAAGCTAAAAAATAAGAATAGAAAATACAAATAGCAGAGTCAGTTTTCCAAAGGACAGATTTTGAATGCTAGGAATCCTGGTAGAAGTATAAACTCACTTTTCTAAATTCTAAATCATGCCTTCCTCTAACCTTCCAAGAGCTGAGACAATTCTACCTCTGTCCTCATGAGGTGCTTCAGGTGAAAGCCACAAAAGTAGAATTGTTCTAGTCTTTTGGGGGAATGCCTTCAGACAGAGCCTGGCACATAGTAGGTGCTCAGTAAATACATGCTATTTTCCATCATGTGGAGCAGTTTAGCAGGATATGTATTTTTTTCATAAAAATAAAATCAGTGGCTTTAGGGGATACAAATAGTTTTGGGTTACATGGTTGCATTGTATAGTGGCGAAGAAGTCTAGGCTTTAAATGTACCCTATATTCTCATCTGTATACACTGTACCCAATAGGTGATTTTTTTCCTCCCTCAAACCCCTAGCTCCCACTTATGATTCTCCAATGGTTATTATGCCTTTGTAGATCCATAGTTTAGCTACCATTTATGAAAGAGAACATATGGTGCTTGGCTTCTGTTCCTGTGTTAGTTCACTTAGGATGATGTTCTCTAATTCCATCCAAATTTCTTCAAAAGGCATTATTTCATTTGTTTTGATGGCTGAATAGTATTCCATGGTATATATATATACCACATTTCATTGTCCACTGATCAGTTGATGGATATTTAGGTTGATTCCACATCTTTGCTTTTGTTTTTTTTTTTGAGTTGGAGTCTCACTCTGTGGCCCAGACTGGAGTGCAGTGGCCACTCCCGGCCACCGCAGCCTCGACCTGCTGGGCTCCGGTGATCCCTCCACCTCAGCCTTCCAAGTAGCTGGAACTTCCACACCCGGCTAATTTTTTGATTTATTATAGAGATGAGGTCTCACCAAGTTGTCCAGGCAGGCCTTGAACCCATGGGCTCAGGCAATCCACGCACCTCAGCCTCCCAAGGTGTGGGATTACAGGCTGAGCCACCGAGCCCGGCTCCACATCTTTGCAATTGTGAATTGTGCTGCAATGAACATGTGAGTGCAGGAGTCTTTTTAATATAATGACCTCTGTTCCTTTGAGTAGATACCTAGTAGTGGGATTGTTGGATCAAATGTTACTATATACTTTTAGTAATCTCCATATAGATTTCTATAGAGGTTGTACTAATTTATACTCCCATTTAATGGGATGTCTTATTCCCTTGGAAGAGGAGCAAAAAAAAAAAAAAAAAAAAAAAAAGACCCCCCCCAAAGACAAACCTTTCTATAAATCAAACCTCTTGGATCTAAACCTTCCCACCACCGCCATCCCCATTACCCAGGCTTCATCCCTAAGTCTTGCCAGTTTCATAAGAGGCTGGATTCATAAGAGGCGTTTCTGAAATAGTAAACCAACGTGTTCCTATTGCCTGGTGACCCCGCACCCACTGAGTCAATGGCATCGATGCCTCTGAGGAGGGCAGCTACAGCCTGGAACAAAGAAGTCAATTGAGTTGCTGAATGGTTTTTTTTTTAACTTGCAGCAGATGCAGATACAATAGTCTATGAGCAAAGCAATTTTGATTTGTAAGAGCTAGAGCTTAAGAGAGAAACAGTTTAGCTTTAAATTCCAAGGAGGCTTAGTTGAAACTCAAGACTGATTGTTGAATTTCTAAAAGTTAACCATGGAGTGTCTAGGGATATAATAAATGATTAACTGTTGATTGCATCAACCTTTCCCCATGTGCGAAAATCCATCTATGTGACTAAACTTCTATTTTCTTATTTATTTATTCATTTATTTTATAGAGACAAGTTCTTGCTATGTTGCCTAGGCTGGTCTTGAACTCCAGAGCTCAAGTGATCCTCCCACCTCGATCTGGGATTACAGGTATGAGCCTTAAACTCTGATGTTCACGCAATGCTTCTACTATTACTGAAGACTTAGGTTGGGCATGGTGGCTAACATCTGTAATCCCAGCACTCTGGGAGGCTGAGGTGGAAGAATCACCTAAGGCCAGGAGTCCAAGACTCTGTCTCTATTTTTAAAAAATTAAAAGAAGAATTAATGAGTAATAGTAGTTAACATTGTGCTTACCTAGTAGCTTTCTATGTGCTAGGCATTGTGCCAAAGGTTTGCTATTTCATTTAATGCTCTCAACAACCTCATAGAAGTGGTATCATGATTACCCCGTGTCTGGATGAACTCATGTTAATTGCCTGATACTATCCAGCTGTAATAATGCCTCCCTGCCTTTAAATCGGTTCTATCACTTCTGTTTCCATTGCTTCTACTCCATCCAGGTCTTGTATGTGCTCTTCTCTCTGCAGGGAATATCCCTTGACACCTTGTTTGCTTGGGAAATCAAACCTCCTTTGTCTGGGGCTTCCAGTGAGAGGTAATTATTTCTTCTTCCATGCCACAGCTAAACCTGTGCACACACAGGCTTCATTTTTGCATTTTTTTTTTTGAGTTGGAGTCTCACTCTGCCACCCAGACTGGAGTGCAGTGGCCGCTCCCGGCCACCGCAGCCTCGACCTGCTGGGCTCCGGCGATCCTTCCGCCTCAGCCTTCCAAGTAGCTGGAACTGCAGGCACGCGCTACCATGCCCGGCTAATTTTTGATTTATTGTAGAGATGAGGTCTCGCCAAGTTGCCCAGGTGGGTCTCGAACCCGCGGGCTCAGGCAATCCACTCACCTCGGCCTCCCAGAGTGCTGGGATTACAGGCTAAGCCACCAAGCCTGGCCCCATTTTTGCATTTTTTTAATACAAAATTTTACTCAATGATTGTGAAATAAATGACTAAGCGATGGATGAAATTAGCTATCGAGCAGGGACTTGAGGGTAGGTTGTCTTACCATGCAGGAAAATCTTCCTGCATAGGAAGTTGAAAAGCCCGAAGAAAGTGGTGGAGCCAAAGTTTAGAAGCAGGTGCTGGGTCTGTTCTCTGTCTCCCTACTCCCAATTTTTACCCAGGGGGTGATAGAAACCACAGGTGAGTCTGCCAACCTGGAGGCAATTTGAGTCCTGCTTCCCTCTGGGTTTCTCAAAATATCCTGTGCCAGCAGGGAATAGACACAGTAGAGCAGAAGGGTGCCTTCAGGCAGTGAGAGGGACTGAGATACTGACATTTGCAGTGACCTTCCCTGACAGCCCGCCTCTGATTCCCAGCCTGTGGCTGGTGTTGAGGAAGTCCAGAGTGGTCCCCAGTCTGAGAGATGAGGACTGGTGGGACAAGTCAGGGCTAGCAGGAGGGGAGCAATTCAGCAATCAAGATAAATAATATGTTAGTGCGACACTTTTTAAAAAATTGGCAAAATATGGCCCAGGGGTTGGCTGTCTGGTTTTTTTTTTTATTATTATTCATTTTGAGATGAAGCCTCACTGTATTGGCCAGACTGGTCTGGAACTCCTGAGCTTAAGTGATTCTCACACCTCAGCCTCCTGAGTAGTTGGGACTATAGGTGCATACCAGAGGACTCAGCTGTTGATTGGCTTTATAAATAAAGTTTTATTGGAACCAGAGTTGAGATTAGAGTGAGGTGAGTGAGATGTGGGAGTCCACATGCAGGGTTGGCTCTTGCCTCTAAGTAAAATTTGATATTTTGTTCTGATTTCTTGGCATTAATTTTGATTTTTTTGTTTAAATTGGAGTCTCACTCTGTTACCCAGACTGGAGTGTCGTGGCTCAGTCACAGCCATCCCAGTGTCAACTTGCTGGGTGCCAGTGATCCTCCACCTCAGCCTTCCAAGTAGCTGGAACTACAGGTGTGTGCTGCCACATCCGGCTAATTTTTTTATTTATTGTAGAGATGAGATCTTGCTAAGTTACCCAGGCTGGTCTCGAACCTGCGGGCTCAGGCAATCCACTCATCTCGGCCTCCCAAATTGCTAGGATTGTAGGCTGAGCCACTGAGCCCGGACAATTTTGATTTTTGAAAGGTGTGGCTGGGCGCGGTGGTAATTCCAGCACTTTGGGAGGCTGAGGCGAGTGGATTGCCTGAGCCTGGGGGTTTGAGATCTGCCTGGGCAACTTGGCGAGACCTTGTCTCTACAATAAATCAAAAATTAGCTAGGTGTGGTAGCGTGCACCTGTAATTCCAGCTACTTGGAAGGCTGAGGCAGAAGGATCGCTGGAGACCAGCAGGTTGAGGTTTTGGTAGACGGGAGCGTGCCACTGCACTCTAGTATGGGTGACAGAGTGAGACTCTAACTCAAAAAAATAAAAAAATAAAAAGAAAGGTATGGCATATTACCATATTATTTATTGTGATGGCTAAGTTTTGGGGCACCACCTTAAATCTTGTGCCTGAGGTAAGCGCCTCCGTCTCCTCATCCTGGTCATGCTCTGGGAGTGGGGCCTGTGTCAGAAGGGTTGTGGGAGTAGTAAGGGCTGCTGCATCTAGATGGTGACTTTGAAGGGATTACAAAAATGCAGCCTTCTGGGAGGATTAAATACGAAAGGCATCGTCTCCTCTGGACTCCCAGTCGCTGTGCAGGGCTTGGTGAGGAGGACACACATTGGGTTTCAGTTTCCACTCACCCTTTCAGCAGACACCCCTGTACAGAGGACAATTTGCCCAACTCTATGGGTTGGCCTCATCTGGAGAAGAGACTACAGGTTGGTCCACCCACAGCCACTTCAGTGGCAGATGCAGCAGATGGAAACCAAGGCCCAAGACCACGGAGGGCAAGCTGCTCTTCGGGGGAGTGCTGGGGGGGGCCCTGGATTAGTGCTATGTTGTTACACAAGACTCCTTCCATGAATGAGGCACCCCTGGTGAGGAGGCAAGGGTAGAAAAAACTAGAAGTCCCCATAAGGAATCTGCACTTTTTTTTTTTTGAGTCAGAGTCTCACTGTCGTCCAGGATGGAGTGCAGTGGCATGCTCACGGCTACCGCAGCCTTGACCTGCAGGGTTAAGGCGATCCTTCCACCTCAGCCTTCCAAGTTGCTGGAAATATAGGCACGTACCACCATACCTGGCTAATTATTTATTTATTTATTGTATAGATGAGGTCTCACCAAGTTGCCCAGGCTGGTCTTGAACCCATGAGCTCAGGTAATCCTCTGGTCTTGGCCTCCCAAAGTGCTGGAATTACTGGAGCCACTGTGTCCAGCTGGGAGATGACATGTTGAGTATGAATCTGGAATCAGCAGAGCTTTGATCCTAAAGGGACCTAAATTTTGAAAGGGAAGTGACTCAGTTACTTTCACTTGGCAAGATTAAATGTTTGCTGCTGTCTGTAGAAACAGCAGCATCAGAACTGTAGTAGTTATCTATTGCTGTGTAACAAATCACCCCAAGACTTAGTGGCCTAAAATAACAATGACTTTTATTATCTCTCATGGTTTCCATGGGTCAATAATTCAGCCAAGGTACAAGAGGGACAGTTTGTCTCCACTCTGTGTTAACTGTAGCCACACTGGAAAACTCAAAGTCTCAGGGCTGGAGTTATCTGAGGACTTCATGTACCTGAGTGCTCCAAGATGGCGCACTCACATGACTGGCAAATTGATGAGAGCTCTCGTTCCCCTCCATGTGGGCTTTTTCACAGGGATGCTTGAGAGTCTTCGTGGTGTGCCAGCTGACTTTGCCCAGAGCAGCAGTCTGGGGCAGGGGGGCAGGAAGAAAGGATGGAGGTAGGAGGTGAAGGGGACAGTACAGATGGAAGCTGCATTCTTTTATGATCTACCCATGGAAGTTATGTAGCACGACTTCTGCCACATCCTGTGAAGTGAGTCACTAAGTTCAGTCCACATTCAAGAGGAGAGGAATCAGACTTCACCTTCCAATGGAAGGATTACCAAAATTTTAAATGGGAACATTTAAAAAAAATCCACTAAGAATGAAGTTAAGTTCAACTACAGAGAGATATTTCTGCACATTTCAGGTATGACTTATGCGTTTCAATCTTCCATCTAAATACTTCTTGGTTCTCTCCATCACCTCTGCCTCTTCTCTCGATCACCATTGCCTCTTCCCTGGTATGGGTTACCCTTATCTCTCACCAAGAGTCTTGTAATAGCCTCATCACTGTCAGGATTTTTCTGCCTCCAGTCTGCTTTCTACCCTGCAGCCAAAGCACATTCTTTCTAGAATGCAGACAAACCATATCATTCTCTGGTTTAAAATGATTCAATGGTTTCTTTTTCAAAAAATTGAGATGTAATTCACATACCATAACATCCATTATTTTGAAATATACAATTCAGTGGTTTGTAGAATTTTCACAGAATTGTGCAATCAATTTTAGAACATTTTCATCCCCCCCAAAAGAAACCCAGTACCCATTTGCAGTCATTCCCCATATCCCTTCAACAACCCCAGCCCTAAGCAACCACTATCAACTTTCTGTCTGTATGATTTTGCCTATTCTGGACATTTCATTGAAACAGAATTATACGACATGTGGTCTTTTGTGACTGACTTATTTCACTTAGTATCATGTTTTCAAGGTTCATCTGTGCTGTAGTGTGTCCAGTATTTCATGCCTTTTCATGGCTGAATAATATTCCATTGTATGGATACACCACATGTTATTTATCCATGCATCAGTGATGGACATTTGGGCGGTTTCCACTTTTTGGCTACCATGTGAAGTAATGCTATGAATATTAGCATATGGGCTTTTGTGTGGATGTATGTTTTTATTTCTCCTGAGTGTATATGTAGGAGCAGAATTGCTGAATTGCTACCATCCTAGCAGGGGTAACATGGTATCTCATTGTGGTTTTGATTTGCATTTCTCTGATGGCTGATGACATTGAACATCTTTCCAAGCACTTACTGGTTGTTTCTATAACTTCTTCGGAGAAATGTTTATTCAAATCCTTTGCCCATTTAAAAATTGTGCTATTTGTCTCATAACTGCTGAGTTGTAAGCATTCTTTATATACTCTGTATATAGGACCGCTATCAATGGCCTCCTTTTGTCTAGAGGATGAGTTTCAGTCCCTTCATCTGGCCTAAAAGGCCCTCCCTGATCCAAACTGGTTTCCCTCCTGGTGGCTCCATCTCCTGCTATCCTTCCCCTTTACTGCTAACCCTTTCCCACTTCCTTATTTGGTAACTGTACTCTCTCACAACTGGCCCTTTGCCAATGTGATTCCCTCTGTCTGGGACATGATTTCCCCTTCTTGCCTGGCTAATATCCACTCACCCTCTACTTATGCCTTTCCCCGAGGGCTAAAAAGATGGTGCAGCAGGCGGGATCCACGCCTGAGGAGTGGTGGATGTGCAGGGTCAGTCTCTGAGGGCATGCATGATTCTGGCACCCTGATGTTGACCATGAGGTGGTGGAAAGTGATTGCAACACCCTACCATGGTTCCAAAGGGGTGGCGGATCCCTGGGGTTAGATGAGATTTCAAAGGTCACTTAGCCAACCTCCTGCCCCAAAGGTGGAGCAGAAGTAGCATCACCATCCAGCCTGCCCTGTCTCTGGATTGTACCAAGCATGGTGAAATTTCCTTTTGGGGAAAGGGGGTGGTGTATTTATCTGCCGTCAGACAGGAATCCTGGCTCTGCCCTCAACTATGGAATTTAGGGCAGGTCTCCTTAGCTTTTTTTTTTTCTTTCTTTCTTTTGAGTCAGAGTCTCACTCTGTCACCCAGGCTGGAGTGCAGTGGTATGATCACAGCTCACCTTAGCCTTGACCTCCTGGACTCGGTGATACTTCAGCCTCAGGCTCCCGAGCAGCTGGTACTACAGGTGTATGCCACCGTGCCTGGCTAATTTTTTAATTTTTTGTAGAGATGGGTTCTCACTATGTTGCCCAGGTTGGTCTCAAACCTCTGGGCTCAAGCGCTCCTCCCACCCCAGCCTCCCAAAGTGCTGGGATTGCAGGCATGAGCTCCCCTTAGTTTGTTTTTTAATCTGCAGATTGGGGCTCATGGGCTGTTATTTCGCACAGAGCAAGTGCTCTGCAATACTGGTCTCCTTTTCCTCCTATTAGAAAACTCTTTGTTAGATTAAGACTAAATCTGTTTCCCTGTAAATGCCCAGTATTGGTCTTAGAGCCATAGGGAGCACATGTCTCATATCCACACTGTCTCATATTTGGAGTCTGTCCCCTTAAAAGCCTCTCTTCTGCAAACTCAACTTCTTTCCCAGCGAATCTGTTCCATCATGAGCCTTATGCAAACATCCTTGTGAGGCAAATCCACTCCATGGATAACAGCTGGGTCAGCCTTAGCTGTAGGTTGTTTCTGTCAGGATAGAAGCCGTTTCTGATTCCCTACACCAAATAGAGGCCTTGCACCTGCCAAGTGTGCAATAAATATGTGTTGACTAAGCCTGCCTCCCTTGGGCAGAGTGGGTACTCTTGCCCTGAGTCTTTTCTTCCTTCCTCAGCTGCAATTTGAGGCCAGGGAGTGAGGCAGGCAGTGTATTGTGGGCTCTTCCATTAATTCATCCTTTCACTATTTACTGACTACCTGGTATTAAATCAAGCACTGGGCTAGGGACCCTAATAAGAATGCCATGGGTTGCCTAGGGTTGTAGGAGCAAACCACCACAAACAGGGCAGTTTAAGACTTTCTTCAGTCTTAAGTTGCCCTGTCTGTCCAGTCTGTCTGTCTTCACAAGGCATTCTCTCCTGTGTGTCTCTGTGTCTTAATATCCCTCTTCTTAAAAGGACGTGGTCATATTGGATTTAGGGTTCATTCTAATCGAGTAGGACCTCATTTTAACCTGATTATATCTACAAAGACCCTTTTTCCAAATAAGGTCACATTCACAGGACTTTCACCTATGGACATGCATCTGGGGGAATACTATTCAACAGTACAAGAAACAATGTCTGCTCTCAAGGAGCCCCCGTCTGGCAGAAGCAGAAGTGGACTTGTTAACGGGAGCAATGTGGTAATAGACATGAGGTATGTTGGAACAGAGAGCTGAAGTTGGGGGAAGATGCCAGAACCAGCTGGGAGGGGGGATAGAAGTTGGTCAGGGAAAGGGTGTGAGTAAAGGTATTAGAAATGGCCTGGGGCATGTGGAGGAGCCAGCCAATGATGGAGCACAAACGTGATCAGGAAGGGATGGGGATGAGGCTGGGAGGAGCACTGTGGATGCCATGAGCCTTTTCCTATAGGTGACCAGAAGCCATCAGAAAGTTTTAGGCAGGAAAGTGATGTCTTGAGCTGGTTCTAGCATTCACGTGGGATGGGTTAAGGGGTGCAACAGAATGCCAGCAGGCTGGTTAGATGCTGTTGCTGGTCCAGGCTAGAGATGTGAGGCTGTCAGCTGCTGATGGGGGTCTTGGCCAGTGTTATTCCAGAAATAAACACCACGACCTGCACCACAAGAACCATTCTGCAGGTAGAACTTGACCTTCATAAAAGGAAGACAGAGGAACACCTCAGAAATTGTTTTTTAAGAGCAGAGGCTGGATTTCCAGAGGATCTGAAGTCAAGGCTGAATTTCTCAATGAGATGACTGGGCTCTGCTTGCCATTTAGACATTCCAGGGTTTGCTTTCCATTGGTTTTTCAGGGGGAACCTTCTTCCTCCTACACTCTTAACCCCTTATCAGGTACAGTTTCTGAGATCTTTTTTTTTCTTTTTTTTTGATGGTGCCCAGTTGGTGAAGGCGCCCTTAGGCCTGAGCAGCTCGGGGATGCCCCTTTTCAGTAGGACTGTGTCATATGCCCTCTTTCCCCAGGTAAGATCTCCTATGGACCAATGTCAGTGTGAGTGGTGACGGAGTTCAGCAGGGCCCTCTTCTCCCAGACCACCTGCACCCTTGCTGTGGTTGCTCAGAGTCAGAGGCCTCTCCACACAAGACTGTGTAATGTGGCCTTCTTTCTCCAGTCTAGACACAGGAGATATAACACAGGTAGCTGCTGTAAGTGTGAGTCTGCAATGTTAATATCTGTGGGTGGAATTGATTGGTGGTTAAAGGACATCAGGGCCAGGGTCAAGCTGTGGGACCACCCGCTGTCTGGTGGAGGCAGAGTGATGAAAAAAATGTGCCAAAGTACAATTGAATTAGGAGAGGCTGGGGAGTGGATGCTCACTGCGGCATCCCAGACAACTGCTTTCATTGATTCAGTCTATTGGGAAAAATTGTGACCCTTTCAAATGGACCCAAAAGATTATTAGGTGTACTGCCTAGCACGCTCCTCTGGGGTTTTTTCGACTTATTTTATAGCCCTGGAAGTTATAGAAAACTGGTAATAGTGTCCTAAGGAAAGGCCATGTACAGACATAAAAGCCAGGAAGTGAGCCCTCACCAGACACCTGAACCTTAACCTTGGACTTCCAGCCTCCAGAACTGGGAGAAATGATTTCTGTTGCTGAAGCCACTAGTCTATGGTATTTTGTTATGGCAGCCCTAGCAGACTAAGAGGTCTATATTTGAGGATCTTTGGATTTTTTATTTGAATCAATTATAGCATCTTATTGGTTCCCCTATGAACTAATGAGTTAATAACATTTTTGACACCGGCTGATTTTACATTTGTATGAGAGTCACAATTTTATCCTTAACACTTAGTTATTTCCTGGCCATTCAGTCACGCATCGAATGTTTGGTGCCTTCTCTGGCCTAAGCACTGTGCTGACGGGGGAAAACACAAGGATAGATTTAATACAGTCGATGTTCTCAAAGGGCTCCTTGTCTAGGGCAGGGGCTGGCAGGGAAGTACAGCAGCGATCATCACAGAGTGACCATGCTGAGGCTGCAGTTGGAGGAGGTTACTTTCAGCAGGGATTTGAGACAGGGTTGGGTTTTGCTTCTCAAGAAAAGCATGCACTGCAGAATCAGACAGTCCTAAATTCACCACTTCAAACCTTGGTGTCCTCAGATAAATTAATTTTCTTATCTGTAAAGTAAAATAGTAACTTTTCTTTCCTTCCTTCCTTCCTTCCTTCCTTCCTTCCTTCCTTCCTTCCTTCCTTCCTTCCTTCCTTCCTTCCTTCCTTTGTTGGGGTCTTACTCTGTTGCCTAGACTGGAGGGCAGTGGTACAATCACAGTTCACTCAGTCTCAAACTTCTGGGCTCAAGCGATCCTCCTTCCTCAACCTCCTGAGTAGCTGGGACTACAGGCACACATCACCACACCAGGCTAATTTTTTTAGAGTTGAGGGCTTACTATGCTGCCCAGGCTGGTCTTGAACTCCCAGACTCAAGCAGTCCTCCTGCCTCGGCCTCCAAAAGTGTTAGAATTACAGGCATGTCAAAAATAGTATTTTTATTTTAAGGGTTTGTGAGAAATAAATGAGATGCTGTGTGCAAAAAGTTTAGCCCAGTGCTTGACACATACTAAATGCTCAATAAATGTTAGTCTTCTTATCCTTCTTGGCTATGACTTCAGAAGTACAAGGTAGGCCCCTGATTCCTTCCCCTCTCAGCTAGGTGACACCAGAAATTCCTTCAGAAGAGGAAAATCCTTTCATTACACAGCTAGCAAAGGGCTCCCAGTGTAAATAGCTTGGGATAGGAAGTATGTGACTGTAGCACACATCAACATATAATTTGCTGTAGGGTTTCTCCTTAGAGGAAGTTTTCTTAAGAACAACCCCTTGTCTATGAATGCCTCCAAAAGCACTTTCACATCTCTGACCTCATGTAACCCCTCCAACGCCCATCTGGAGGGGGCAGGGCCAGGAGGATCATCCCCATTTCACTGAGGAAGGGACTTGGGCTTTGCATCATAGATTAAACAGTTTGCTCCAGTTTACCCAACCATGATCTGGGATCCAGGCATTAGACCTGGGTTCTCTGGATTCTAACAACACAACTTTTCTTCCAAAGGAGATTAGGAAGTGGGGAGGAAACTGGAGGAGGGAGAGGAGTCATTTTATTGATTAAAAAAATTTTTTTATACGTCAGGGCCTCACTCTGTCACCCAGGTTGGAGTGACAGAGTAGTCTCGACCTGCTGGGCTCAGGTGATTCTTCCATCTCAACCTTCCAAATAGCTAGAACTACAGGTGCGGGCCATCATGCCTGCCCGATTTTTTTATTTATTGTAGAGACGAGGTCTCACTAAATTGCTCAAGCTGGTCCAACTACTGGGCTCAGGCAATCCTTCCACCTCTGCCTTCCAAAGAGCTGGGATGACAGGAATGAGCCACCATGCTCAGCTAGGAGTCATTTTATTTTATTTTTTTTGTGTGTGTTTTCCCCCAGATTTTCCCTGCTAGGAGTCATTTTAGAAGGGAGCTTGGAGAATCCAAACTCAGAGAAGCTCAGAGTCAGCTCTGGGTGGCAGAAGAGGAATCTTGAAGGGTGGTGGACTGGGGTTCCGCTGTCTACAGGCTGTGTGATTTTTAACTATGTTGGAACTCAATTTCTTCTTTTCTAAGAGGGAGGTAATGCCTGTCTCATAGGGTGGCTATAAGAATAGATGGGATATAACGGGTGGTGTCTAGCACAGTACTAGACTAGAAGGCTTCTAGTCTCACAAGGGTGGGAACAAATCTGACTCGCTCCCCAGCAATTGGTAAAGTGCCAGGCATGTGGCAGGTGCTCCAGGCATGTGGCAGCATTCATTAATGAGTAGGCTGGACACGGTGGCTCATGCTTGTAATCCCGCACTTTGGGAGGCTGAGGCAGAAGAATTTCTTGAGCCCAGGAGTTCGGGACCAGCCTCAGCAACACAGTGAGACCTCATATCTACAGAAAATAATAAAAATTAGCTGAGTGTGGTGGTATGTACCTGTAGTCTCAGCTACTGGGGAGGCTGAGGCAGAAGGATCACATAAGCCTAGGAAGTTGAGCCTGTGGTGAGCTGTGATAGTCTCACTGTACTCCAGTCTGGGCAACAGAGTGAGACCCCCAACTCATAAAAGAAAAAAAAAAGGAATGAATGAATTATACTCAGTAAATGGCCACTGTTGTAACCACAGGGTAGATGTAGGATCACTGGCAGAACTAACCAAGGCTGGAGACACGGAAGGGAGGCTGGATGAGCTGGCCTGCAGACATCTTCCACTGGCTGTGGGAGGGCAGGCTTAAGGAAGAACTTTGTTTCTTCAGGGATGAGGGCTCAGGGACACCCACTGCTCCTAATCAAGGAACTGGAAGCTAGGACACTGTATACCTAGGCCACAGGGGACAGGTGACTTCAGGTGGAAGTTGTAGGCATACAGGTAAGCCCCAGAAGGCAGAGGGAGACAGAAACCCAGGGTCATGCAAGCCGGTAGGACCACACAAACCCTCCCAGAGGGTGGGCAGAGAGCTTTGCTGTGGCCCCTGGGCTGGGGTGGAGGTCATGGATGGCCCAGAAGGACCCAGGCTGCCACTGTATCTCCTGAGATCCGCCTCCCCATGCTCTAGCTGGGTCTCGATCCTCACTGGGGGTCAGGGTGTTCCTTCTATTAGGAGCCATCTCTACTTCCACACTGACACTCCTGGGTGGGTTGTGCTCAGGCCCAGATTCCTAATGGACTTCTTTTTTTTTTTGAGTCAGAGTCACCCAGGCTGGAGTGCAGTCACACCATCACAGCTACCACAGCCTCAACCTTCTGGGCTCAGGCAATCCTTCCATCTCAGCCTTCCAGATAGCTGAAAACACAGGTGTGTGCCACCATGCCCATCTACTTTTTTGATTTATTGGGAGGATGAGGTCTCGCCAAGCTTTCCAGACTGGACTTGAACCCCTGGACTCAGGCAATCCTCTTGCCTCTGCCTCCCAAAGTGGTGATATTACAGGTGTGAGCCACCATGCCTAGCCTCCTAATGGATTTCTTATTTTTATTTATTTTTATCTACTTTTAATGGGAGTCTCACTCTGCCACCCAGGCTGGAGGGTAGTCACACCATCATGACCATTGTAACCTTGACCTGCTGGTCTCAAACGATCCTTCCACCTCAGCCTTCCAAGTGGTTGGAACCACAGACACGCACCACCACACCCAGCTACTTTTGTGATTTATTGTAGAGATGAGGTCTCGCCAGGTCATCCAGGCTGGTCTCGAACCCCTGGGCTCAGGCAATCCTCTCGCCTTTGCCTCCCAAAGTACTGGGATTACAGGTGTGAGCCACTGTGTCTGGCCTTCTAGTGGGTTTCTACCGATTCCGATTTTTTTTTTTTTTTGAGTTGGAGTCTCACTCTGTCACCCAGACTGGAGTGCAGTGGCCGCTCCCAGCCACCGCAGCCTCGACCTGCTGGGCTCCAGCGATCCTTCCGCCTCAGCCTTCCAAGTAGCCGGAATTACAGGCATGTGCTACCACGCCCGGCTGATTTTTTGATTTATTGTAGAGATGAGGTCTTGCTGCCCAAGTGGGTCTCGAACCCACGGGCTCAGGCAATCCACTCACCTCAGCCTCCCAAAAGCGCGGGATTACAGGCTGAGCCACCGAGCCCGGCTACCGATTCAGATGTTTTTGAAGGCTTGTGTCTTGAGCAGGGGCTAGTGAGACCCTCTACTCCTGAGCCACAGCAGTCTGGTTCGTCTCCATCCGTAACTTCACTCCTGCCTTCCGCATCCTCCCCTCCACCCACTGCTGGGCTCCTTCCCATTATCATCTAAGATTGCTCAACTCTCCGTTTAAAACAAAACAAACAAAGCCCTCTCTCCCTAGGCCCCAGCTGTCTCTTCAGATAATGTCTTATCTCTTTTCTCCCAGTTCATATCTTAAGAGAATTCTCTCTCTTTAGTACCTATGTTTTCTCTCTCGTTCACGTGTCACATCAATGAAGATTGGCTTCCAGGTGTGAGTCCCCTGAAAGGGACCAGCAGTGATCTGCAGTCACCAATTCCCCCCTCAGATCCCCCTACATTTCTGAATCCAATGGCCACTCTCAGGATGTTTCTGATGTGGGTGGCCTTGGGCCATATGGGCTGCTGCCTCCTAGAAAGATGCAGAGTCTGACTGGATACAGTGGCTCACTCCTGTGATCCCAACACTTTGGGAGGTAAGGCGGGAGGATTGCCGGAGCCCAGGAGTTCAAGGCCAGCCTGGGCAACATAGTGAGACTTCATCTCTATGAAAGAAAGAAAGGAAGAAAGAAAGAGAGAGGGAGGGAGAAAGGAAGGAAGGAAGGAAGGAAGGAAGAAAGAAATTAGCCAGGTGTGGTGGTGCACATCTGTAATCCCAGCTACTTGGAAGGCTGAGGCGGAAGGATTGCCTGAGTCCAGGAGGTTAATGCTGTGGTGAGCTGTAATTGTGCCAGTGTACTCCAGCCTGGGTGACAGAGTGAGACTCTGGCTCAAAAATAAAATTAAAAATAAAAATAAAAATAAATAGCCAGACACGATGGCTCATGCCTATAATCCCAGCACTTTGGGAGATGGAGGCGAGAAGATTGCCTGAGTCCAGGGGTTTGAGACCAGCCTGGGCAACTTGGCGAGACCTCATCTCTAAAATAAAATTAGCCAGCTGTGGTGGTACCTGCCTGTGGTTCCAGCTACTTGGAAGGCTGAGGCAGAAGGATCACCTGAGCCCAGCAGATCACGGCTGCAGTGGCTATGAGCATGCCACTGCACTCCAGCCTGGGTGACAGAGTGAGACTCTGACTCAAAAAGCAAAATAAATAAAATAAAATAGAATAAATAAAAAGAAAGAGACAGAGTCCGGACTGTTCTCTTGTTCTTGCTTTCCTTTGCTGGTTGCTCTCTCTAGGGCCCTCCCTTTGCTGCAGGTGTTTTCCTGGTGTATCCAAGTTCAAGACCAGCGTGGGCAACACAGTGAGACGTCATCTCTACAAAAAATTAGCCGGGCATGGTGGCTCATGTCTGTAGTCCCAGCTACAAGTATCTCAGCGAACCAGGTGTCTCCTCCCCTCCTTCCCTCCACGCGTTCTCCCTGTGTGAGCTCACTCTCCCCGTGGCTTTAATTACCATGTATAGGCCCACAGCTGCCTCTCCAGTGTGGGCTTGTCTTGGGAGCAACAACAAGCTTAAGAACATCTCTGCTTGGAGGCCTCACGGGCACCTCGATCTGTCCATGTGTGAACTTGAGTGCATTTTAACCCCTCAACCTCTGCCTTACCCATGGTCACTATGGCCCGTGGGAATGAACCCAGCTTCCCATCAGGAACTTGGACATGAGTCTTGGCTTCCCCTTCTCTGTTATCCCCCACATCCAGTGCTTCTGTTTGATTGGCCCCATCACCCTAGGATTCTCCCTCCTAATAGCTTTCCAATCCTTCCCACCTCTGTTACAGCCTCCCAGGCTCCCCGCCTCAGTTCCCTCTGCTTATTCCCCTTTATTCAACAGGTCCCTGGCTCTGTCTCGTGCCTTGGGCTTCTCTGTCTGGCCATCCTCTTTCTCCAAGGTTTCCTCAAGCCTCACCTCTTTGAAAATTAGTATCACAGTGAAAAGGGGTGGTTGGAGTCCACAGACCCAGTTCAAATAGAAATGGCACCACTTACTAGCTCCGTTACCTTGGCAAACTTCTTACCCACGCTAAGCCTCAATTTCCTCTTATGTAAATGGTGGCCACTGTGTCACAAGATTGCTGTGAGTCAAGTGTGTGTCTCTAGCTGCTTTTGTATTCTAGAGAAAGGCACTCATTCTGCCAGGGAGACAGGGATTTTTGTTTTGGAAAATGAACCACTGAGTGTGACAGAGAAAGCTCTCCAACCGTTAGAGTGAGATGCGGAAGAGAGGGCCAGGCTCTCTCTTGGGGCTCAACAGCTCTAAAGACAAAAGCGGCCAGGGCGGTGGCTCATGCCTATAATCCCAGTGCTTTGGGAGGCCAAAGTGGGAAGATTGCTTGAACCCAGGAGTTTAAGACCAGACTCAGTGGCAGAATGAGACTCTGACTTTAAAAAGACAAAAGCCAGAGGCTTCTGAGCAGGCAGGGGATGAGATCCAGGGAAAGGAGTGGGAGGGGTAAGGGAGGGCCCAACAGTGGGATTGGAGGGTGGAGGTTGAAGATGGAACTATATTGATGCAGGGTGGGGTTAGGATTAGGGTTAGGGGTTATCTGAATAATAAAAGAGTGACCCCAAAAGTTCTAAGGGGACGTCAAGAGAGCATTTGCATTGAGAATTAAGTTAGACACATAGGAGACTCTTAGAAATTTGGGAGACTTTTTTTTTTTTGAATTGAGGTCTTACTCTGTCTCTCAGGCTGGAGTGCAGTGGCACAATCATGGTTATTGCAGCCTCGACATGCTGGGCTCAGGTGATCCTCTATCGCAGCCTTCCAAGTGGCTGGGACTACAGTCACACACCTCTATGCCTGGCTGATTATTATTATTATTATTGTTATTATTTGAGTTGGAGTCTCACTCTGTCATTCAGACTGGAGTGCAGCGGACACTCCTGGTCACTGCAGCCTCGACTTGCTGGGCTCCGGTGATCCTTCCGCCTCAGCCTTCCAAGTAGTTGGAACTACAGCCGCGTGCTACCATGCCCGGCTAATTTTTTGATTTATTGTAGAGATGAGGTCTCGCCAAGTTGCCCAGGCGGGTCTCGAAATCGTGGGCTCAGGCAATCCACTCACCTCAGGCTCCCAAAGCTCTGGGATTACAGGCTGAGCCACCGAGCCTGGCTTGATTATTTTATTTATTGCAGAGATGAGCTCTTGCCATATTGCCCAGACTGGCCTCGAACTCCTGGACTCAGGCAATCCTCTCATCTTGGCCTTCCAAAGTGCTAGGATTACAGGCATGAACAGCTGGAAGTTACTATTTTTAACAAACATTATAATGTCCTATTTTATAGATAGTAAAGATACACAAATCTAATCAGAGTAGGCACAGACCCCCCAGAAGCAGGTGGGGCACACCTCCTCTTTTCTTTCCTCAGCACCTAGGCCCCCTGATGGTGACACTGGCCAAGCAAGGACAATCTGACCATGTCTAGAAATGTTCATTTTGTTGTTGTTATTGTCAGTTACTATTTTTGCAACCGAGTAGCTCAGCCTTAAAATGTATTTTAAAGTTTTTTTTTCTCTTTCTTGCTTACTCTTAAGCCTTGAAACATACTTTAGAAATTTATACTCCCTTGCACTGTGCACACTTATCTGACTATATACTTACTTAGAAATCTTGGCTGGGCTCGGTGGCTCAGCCTTTAATCCCAGCACTTTGGGAAGCTGAGGCGAGTGGATTGCCTGAGCCCGTGGATTTGAGACGCACCCAGGCAACTTGGCAAGACCTCGTCTCCACAATAAATCAAAAATTAGCTGGGCGTGGTAGCGCACGCCTGTAGTTCCAGCTACTTGGAAGGCTGAGGTGGAAGGATCACCGAAGCCTAGCAGGTCGAGGCTGCGGTGGCCGGGAGCATGCCACTGCATTCCAGTCTGGGCAACAGAGTGAGACTCGAACTCAAAAAAAAAAAAGAGAAAGAAATCTCAAGGGTTGGCTGGCCCCGATGGCTCATCCCTGTAATCCCAGCACTTTGGGAGGTGGAGGCCAGAGGATTGCCTGAGCTCAGGGGTTCGAGACCAGCAAAAGC
Source organism: Cephalopachus bancanus (assembly GCA_027257055.1). Lineage (NCBI taxonomy): Eukaryota > Metazoa > Chordata > Mammalia > Primates > Tarsiidae > Cephalopachus > Cephalopachus bancanus. The sequence continues at coordinate 572,439 of JAPVLO010000276.1, forward strand.
AACATGGCGAGACCTCATCTCTACAATAAATAAAAAAATCAGCCGGGCATGGTGGTGCATGCCTGTGGTTCCAACTACTTGAAAGGCTGAGGTGGGAGGATCACCTGAGCCCAGCAGGTTAAGGCTGCGGTGGCTGTGAGCGTGCCACTGCACTCCAGCCTGGGCTACAAAGTGAGACTCTGACTCAAAACCAAAACAAGACAAAAAGAAATCTCAGGGGTTAATCTTAAAGCAGCTTGATTGTGGGACCCTCTTGCCTGGAGGAAGTCATGAAACAATTGATCCACAACCTGACTGCAACTGTACCTACGGGAGGCCACCACCCAAGATAAACCATCAAGACACACCCTCTGCCATACCTGCAGATTTCTCCATATTAGTTTTCTTTTTAAACCTTGTGCTCAGCAGAAGAACATGAAATGGTTTCTTTGAGTCGTGAGCATGACCATTTCCCCATCTGCCGGCTTTTAGAATAAAATTACTTTCCTTTCATTACACCTCATGCTTGTTTATTTTGGTGTACAAGCGACAATGACCGAGGTTGTGTCGGTTACATTTATAATCATTTATATTTGTTAGAGCTGGGTTCTTGCTCTGTCAACCTAGGCTGGAGTGCAATAGCGTGATCATAACTCACTGTAACTTCAAACTCTCAGGCTCAAGCGATACTCCCAATTCAGCCTCTCAAGTAGCTACGACTGCAGGCACAAGCCACCATGTCAGCTAACTTTTAAAATTTTTTTGTAGAGTCGAGGTCTTGCTATGTTGCCCAGGCTGGTCTCAAACTTCTGACCTCTAGCTATCCTCCTGCTTTGGCCTCCCAACGTGTGGAGATTATAGGCATGAGCCACTGTGCCTGGCCAGCTACTATTATTTTTAATGACACTGTTTTTCTTCCTCTGTGTTCCCAGAGCACCTTCTGTGTTTTCACTCATCTGTCACCAAGTGCCGGTCTTAGGTTACTACTTTTCTACTTAGATGTAAGAAATCTGGCTGATTTTTCACATGTGGTTTGTGGAATTAGAATTATTTTTGGGTTCCATCATGTATCCTGTCTTCCTTTCTCTGATTGTACTGTAAGCTCTTTGAGTCAGAGATCAAATGGCCAGCCTCCTCTGGTTCCTTATGTCTCATGCACAATGGCAGCTCCACAGAGGTCTGTTGTGGCTGTGGGTGTCTGTTCCATTCCTGGATGGGCCCTGAGATCCCACACCTGGGCAGGAGGCCAGGATTGGGCCAGAAGCCTCTGTTCTGTCTTTGCCTGTGTCTTCACTCTAGTCTCTTGGTACACAATCTGAGCTGCCCAGATGTGGTGGTGGAGAAGAGCCAGAAACAGGTCTTTGAGAGAGAGAAGGGTGAGCAGTATGAAACTGAGGGACAGCTCTGGGGCATGGGAGTATATTTAATTAGTCATGAAGCTAGTTCATGAGATCTTTTTTTGTTTCTGAGTAGGAGTCTCTGTCACCCAGGCTGGAGTACAGTGGCCAGCCTCCTTTGGTTCCTTGTATCTCACACACAATAGCAGCTTCAACAATAGAGGTCTGTTGTTGCTGTGGGTGTCAGTTCCATCCCTGGATGTTGCCCAGGTTGGAGTGCAGTGGCATGCTCACGGCCACCGCAGCCTCTACCTCCTGGACTCAGGCGATCCTTCTACCTCAGCCTCCCAAGTAGCTGGGGACTATAGGAACATATTACAATGCCCAGTTGTTTTATTTTATTTTATTTTTTGTAGAGACAAGATCTCACTTAGGCTGGTCTCGAACTCCTGGGCTCAAGCAATCCTCCTGCCTTGGCCTCCTAAAGTGCTGGGATTATAGGCGTGAACAATCGTGCCCAGCTGAGTTCATGAGATCTCAACAAGAGACGTGGTCCCTTGCTGAGGAAATGTATACACATGTGAGTCACATAGAAAAGGACCTCAGGGCCATCGCATCCAACTCTGACCCTCAGCAAGACTCTTCTTCCATCTCTGACAGCTTTCATTCCTTCTTTACTTGAATGCCTCTAGCAATGGAGTGTTCACTACCATGGCAGCAGGGACTTTTGGTTACCAAATCACATCCATTCTCTCCGCCAGCCTCTTTCCTCCTTCCTAATCAGAATCTGACTTGAATCAAGTACCACCCTCCTCCACAGCTGATCCAGGGAGTTGTGGTAAGCCCATTTCCCTTCCCAATGAGTAATTTAGACAGGGGTATGGGTATATGACACAACTGTAGTTAATGAGGTGTGGTGGGTGATGTGGGTCCTGGTAAGAGCTTCTGAGAAAGATTTCCTCCCTCTTAAAAAGTGTCACAAGGCCGGGCACTGTGGCTTATGCCTGTAATCCCAGCACTTTGGGAGGCGGACGTGAAAGGATTGCCTGAGCTCAGGGGTTCGAGTCCAGCCTAGGCAACATAGCGAGACCTCAACTCTACAATAAATCTACAAAATTAGCTGGGCGTGGTGGTATACCTCTAGTTCCAGCTACTTGGAAGGCTGAGGTGGAAGGATTGCCTGAGCCCAGAAGGTCAAGGGTATGATCATGTGACTGCACTAGCTGTGATCATGTGACTGCACTCCAGCCTGGGTGACAGAGTGAGACTGATTTAAAAATAAATAAATAAATAAATAAAAAATAATAAATAAATAACATCACAAGAAGGGCCAGCTTTTTCTACTAGAAATTAGAACACAGATTCTAATCTATGTTAGATGGAACATACGACAGGGATGGAACTACGGCAGCTATCTTATGACCATGAGGGGAGTTCACCTGAAGCCAAAGTGGACAGGCTAAGGTTAACAGAGCAGAAATGTGTAAAAACAAAACAAAAAACATGCACGCAAACTGGGGACATCGATGTAGTCATTGAACAGCTGAATTAACATGCTGGGGCTGCACCCGCCATTTGCAGCAAACCTGGAAAGCTGTTAACTCCCTTTAAACATGTAGTCAACGAAATAGACTCATAGACTGCAACAAAACTAGGAGTCTCTAACTTAAGTGTCAGTGACTTAGTTTTGAACCTTGATTTAGGTTCAAAATATACATTCGTCTCTCTGCACTTTAGTTTTTGGTTTTGATCTCACCTCCCCTCTCTTACGGACACTTTGGTTGACAATTTAGTTATACAAAATATTCTTAATTCCTCTCAACTCTTTCACCCTCAGCATTTCAATAGCACAATTTCATCAGTCAAGGAAATAATAAAGTTGAAAAGAACCAGGCCGAAGAGAGAGCTTGGCAACACCACACTAGAAACCTCACAGCACTGAAAGCTAGACATTTTGTGTCCACCTGACTGTATCACACAGCCTATATTTCTCCATCTTGTTCACATTTGGACAAATGCCTTGCTGAAATCAGGACAGAGTGCCTGTGATATACCGACCCGCCCTTCCTATAATAAATGGAACTGCCGTCAGCAGAACTATGCTGGGTCTGCAGGTGCCAGGGCTGTGACCTTCTCTGTGTATGGGAGGGATGGTAAGCTTGTGACCTTCTCCACACCTTTCAGAGCTGGGCCCACAGTTCTGGCTTGGGGATTAGAACTGAACTCTGGTTGGCAGGGGGCAGGGACAGAGGCTGGAAGATGGCTGGAAATACAGATGACAGCATGAGCTTTGTTCATCAAAGTCCAGAAGGGTTGTTTCAGTCTTTCCAGTGGAGCTCCTTTGAAGTTTCGGACTCTGCATACTCACTTCCGCTGCCCTGGCCGTGCCGGCCTTCCCCCTCCAGAGACTTCTGGCCCTGTCAAGGTAGGGCTCCCTCTCTGTGAAACCCCAAAATAGATCTTAAGGGGACTCTCGAGAAGTGTGGGGGGAGTGGAGGCCCCTCTGCCAAGCGTCTTCAGCCAATGGGACTAGGAATTTGGGAGCGGAAATTTATCCCACCTAGGAGGTGGGACTCTCCTGAGCTCCCCTGAGGGTGCCCGTTCCTGTCCCTGACTCATCATTGTCCACATTACAGGTGTTGTCTCTTCCCTGAATCCTTTGGCTCTTTGTTGGCCCAGGAGAAAGGAAATGAGACTCCTTGTCCAGTGCTCTGGTCAATGTGACTACCAGGCCCTGTCACTCCCTCCTAACTTACACGGGGCCTGCTAACCTGTGGGCAGGGGAAAGGTAGTGAGGGCAATAGGCAGCCTTATAGGGCCCAGTCCAGATGGCCCCTGGGCCCTGTCCACCAGTGGCATGTGAGCTCGCTCTGGAGAGGTGCCTGTGCCAGGTCTAAGGGTTAGGGGTGCTGGAAGTAGGGAGTCTCTCTCTATGGCCTCCTGGGTTAGCTGTCTCCCCCCCTGGAGGAGAGCCAGGATGGAACAGCACTGGCCTAGGAGTGTCATAATCCCCAGGAGAGGAGGTGCTCACAATGCAGGAGTCCCTTGCCTGGACTTCCTTGGCCCTGATGGTGGACAGAGGGACTTGGCCAGACAAAGGTGTCCCAGGTTCTAGTGGCCAGCAGAGGTTGTGGTCTGGTCTTAGCTACTTTAGCCCCTTACAGGGGATCTGCCCATGGTGTCTGAGAGGGTGGGGTGGAAGCAGAGAACCTTAGTTTTGAGTTTGGAGGTGACTGGGGGGTTGCTAGAAACCGGCAGGGGCCTACCTCATGGGGTCTACTGCCTCTTCCTGATGGTTCAGCTTCCCAGAGGGGAAGGAAAGGCAAGACAACTCTAAGGTCTGATAGCTCAGATAGGGGCTGAGCCTGTGAGGCTGTGAGGAAGAGTCTGGAAGCTTCCATGAAAGGATGGAGGGTGTGTGGTGATGGTGGTAGGGTGCACACTCAGGCACAGCCACCTTCTCCCACCCAGTCTCCATGTTTGTCCACGGAGTCTGTTGTTCACTCACAGGCTCACCCCTCCATCTGTGGGGCTGGAGGGAAGTGGAGTCTGAGGGCTCTGGGGGTCAGGGTGGAGGGAACTGGGATGTTGGATGGGGCTTCTGTCCTGGACTGGCCTGGATGCAGCAGGTGGGGGCAGAGTGTGTGTGTGAGGGGGACAGAGCCCTCTCACAGCTGTGAGAGCCCAGGGAGGCTCTGAAGAAAGGCTAGAAGAAGTGGTCCTGGGCGACAGGTGAGCAGCCGGCTCCAGGTAGCAGTCTTCCCAGGGTAGCTCTGGAGGTCCTGAGGGATGGCAGTTCTCTTCCTGGATCTCTAGGGAAAGAGAGGAGAGGGAGAGGGAAGGGCAGGAAGAGAACTGAGATAACAGCTGCCTACCAGCGGCGTCAGACACTGCAAACTGTGCATCCTCACGGTCCATTCGTTCTGTCCATTCCGCCCTCTTGCCCCCTCCCCCAAGGCCACACACAGGTAAGTCTCGAAACAGGGTTTGAACTCAGGTCTGTCTGACCAAAGCCGGAGACCCATCTCTCTCCTGCACCAGAGGCAGGGGCCAGAGGAATGCAGGGAGGGAAAGGATGAACACTCTCTCTGGGGAGGGCATGGGTGGCAACCGGGTGGTGAGTACACTCCTGGGGTCCTGAACTGACCTTCACTTGGCTCTCTGCCACCCTGAGCCCTGGAGAGGATGTTTCAGGGTCCTTGTCACTCCATCTTGTCTCCCACCCTCCACCTGAAATCCCATGCAGCTTCCCTAGGGACGCTCAACTGTAGGAAGAGGTTCCCAGCTTCCCGGTGTGTGAAGCTCAGGTATGTTTCCTGGACTGCCCAGCAGGGGGAGCCCTTCCCCCCCAGCCGGGGTTATCTAGGGTCTATCCAGGGTCTCACAGGACAGAAGGGCCAAGACAACCGGCCCTGCACTGCCCTCTAAAGTCAGCAGAGGCCAAGTTCCAAGGCCTAATGCCTGGACGAGAGTGGTCGGCCCTGTGGAAGGGCTCTGGCCCTCTCTGCCTCTGATTTGCCTGGCCTGCATGACTCCTGGCCTCCCACGAGGTTGGATGTATGACTCAGGCCATTAGGCTCCCAATCCCCTTCCATGAATGAACCCGGCCCCTCCTACTTCCTCCAGGTCTGGAGAGAAAGAACATCTGAGTGGCTGAGGGGTTCCAGGAGCAAAGGGAAGGGAGGGGGAAAAGGCCTGGAAAGGAGTTGAGGTCTGGGGGAGCTTGCACGCCCTGGCTTGGGTGTCTGCTGGGGACGGTGCCATTTACTTCTCAGGGCAGCCCTTCTCCACCATTTGCTCAACAGTGGAGGCTACCCTGAGCTGGGGTATTTAGGGGCAGGAATTTTTCTTGCCTACCTCACACACAGGATAGTTCCTTGCTGAATGTGCCTGCAGAGGGCAGGGACAGAGGCCAGATATTTTGGTGGCGTCTCTATCTGTGCTGTCCAGTATGGCAACCTGGAGCCATGTTTAAATTAAAATTAAGTAACATTCATATGACCATAACAGGAGTCTTCGGTGGCCCTGGCCACATTTCCTTTTTTTTTTATTTTTGGAGTTGGAGTATCACTCTTGTCACCCAGGCTGGAGTGCAGTGGTCACCCTCACGGCCACCACAGTCTCGACTTGCTGGGCTCAGGTGGTCCTTCTGCCTCAGTCTTCCAAGTAGCTGGATCTACAGATGCATGTCACCACGCCCAGCTAGTTTTCGTGATTTATTGAAGAGATAAGGTCTCACAAAGTTGCCCAGGCTGGTCCGGAACCCCTAGACTCAGGCAATCCTCTCACCTCGGCCTCCCAAAGTGCCGAGATTACAGGCTGAGCCACCATGCCCAGCCTTTTTTTTTTTTTTGAGTTGGAGTCTCACTCTGTTGTCCAGGCTGGAGTGCAGTGGCATGCTGCTCATGGCCACTCCAGCATCGACCTGCTGGGTTCCAGTGATCCTTCTGCCTCAGTCTTCCAAGTAGCCAGAACTACAGGCATGTGCTACCATGGCCGGCTAATTTTTTTATTTTATTGTAGAGACGAGGTCTAGCCAAGTTGCCCGGGCTGGTCTTGAAACCACGGGCTCAGGCAATCCACTTGCCTCGGCCTCCCAAAGTGCTGGGATTACAGGCTGAGACACTGAGCCCGGCCTCACTGGCCACATTTCTAGTGCTCCATAGCCTCCTGTGACTACTGGCTATGTACGAAAGAGTGCAGACATAGAACTTGTCATCATGGCAGGTCGTTCTACTGGACAGCTTCGGTCTCCCCCTCAAAGCCTGGGGGTGGGCCCTGGTATCGGGGTTGGGGTTCACGGAGGCAGAAAGCTGGGTAGGAACAGGTATGTGTGTGGGGGGTGGGACTAGGGAGCCAGGGAGGGATGTCAGAGGAAGAGGGCAGACATCCAAGGGAAGAGCCAGAGGACACTGGGAGGAGGCCGGTGGGTCCTGCGGGGCAGGGTGGCAGCATCGGGCCTTGCCTGTACACCTTGGCTCTGAGCGCCCATGCACCCATTTACAACCTGGGAGGAATAACCTGGGCCAGATGGTGGAGCAGGGAGAGGCTTAAGCTAGCTTTGTTGCTGTGCCACTCCTCTCTGTGTGACTTGGCAGGTTCCATCACCTCCCTGAGCCTCAGTCCCTTGCTTGGTAAAACGACCAGCAGACTCTACCTCCTGGGGCTGTGTGAGGCTCACAGAGACACACACGAGAGTCCACACAGGCGACTGTGGGAAGCAGCACAGACTGGAAATTGGCCCCTCCTTGTCCCCCCCCCATCCTGAGGGACCTCGGAGAGCCTTGAGTTCTATCTCCTCGGTTCTTTAAAATTATAATGTACACGGAGTCTGCTTCCTAAGGAAGATTTGAGGCAGCTAACCCCTTATTTTACAAATGAGAAAACAAGCTTTGGGAGGTTTAGGGACTTACTCAAGTCACGTCGTCCCTGAAGTTTCCTGATGTTCAGGGCCAAGAAAAGTTTCATAAATGCAGCCTCGGCCCCTCTCCCACCCCACCCAGACGCCATCACCCCCTTAAGGGATGTGGGACTGGGCTGAGGGCAAAGATGAGGACTTGGTCCAGTGGCTCAGGGCAGGGAGGCTATCTGGGTGGGGGAGTCCAGGCTGGGGAGAGAGCCCAGGGCCTGGCAGAGGGCAATGGGGGACTTTGAAGTGGTCACTACATCCTGTGAGGCCCGGGCCTAGCAAATGGGGTCTGGGGGAGCCTCTGTTGGAATAGGGGACAAGAACTGAGAGTGTCAGGACCCCTTGCCATTCAAGGCAGAAGCAGGCCTTACCTCCTACCCCAGGCTCCCCTGCTCTCATCTCCACACACACCCATGCCAGAGGTTTTTGTAATGGCAGTAATGTTAAGAGCAACAATTTATTGAGCACCTACTACCAGACAGGTCGAATACTAGATTTTCTTTTTTACTGACATTGTCTCTTTTAATCCACTCAACAATCTTGTCAATTTGATAATAGTCTCACTTAAAATATGGTGGGTCAGAAAGGCTCAGTGACTTGCCCAAGGTCACACAGCCAAAAAGGGACTGGCTGTGCCAGCTTTCCAGCTTGTTCTCTGAATCCCAAGTGCAGGAAGCTTTCCGCCAAACACAGCGGTCTATCCAGCTCCGGGGCTCTGGCTGAGAAAGTGCTTCCCAGGGCGCTGGGATGTAGGACTCTGGCCTGTCAGGGAGAGTTACAGTCTGATGGGGAGGGGGCTGCTCCTGGCAGAGCCTGGCCTTTGATGGGGGAGCCCAGCTTTGATCTCCTTTTGAAGTCTCAGCCTCTGGAACCGGCAACTTCAGTGGAGGGAGCACAGGGGAAGGGGGGATGAAAGGGCAGGAGAAGCCAGAGTGGGAGAGAACGGGGTGGGGGCTGGCCGTGAGGAGAGGAACAGATGTGTGGGTGAGAACAGGGGAGCTGGCAGCTGGTGAGGGGAGAAGAGGCTGGTGGGAAAGAGGATCTAGGGGACTGGAAAGGCTAGGCTGGCCAGGAGGGCCGAGGGGGAGAGAGGGAAAGCGCTGAGTGTACCACGGGTGTGGGGAGATGTGAGAGAGAGGCCGGGGGCAAGGACGGGCTGTGGGGTCCCAGCCTCCAACCTCTTCTGCCCAGGAGTCAGGGCTCCAGGGCGAGCCTGTGCAGGGAGCCCACCAGCCCCTCCCTCGCCACCCCCAGCCTCAAGTTCTGCTTCTCTTCCCAGGAGGCCCCTCTCTCTGGCTGGCTGTGCCACGTGCTGGCTGGTATCTAAGGATCCAGAGGTTCCAACAAGTTCCTAGCCAGGGCCTCCTTGCCGGCATCTAATGGCTTGAGGGATGGGGTGAGGGAAGGTGAAGGATTTACATCCAGAACTGTTGTTCGGGTCTACAGCTTACACCTGCACCCAGACAAGGGGGAGGGGCAGGATGGGGGGGGGAAGATGGGGGAGGGCGTCTGCTTCGCGGCCATTCATTCACCTGTTCCTGTCTGACATCCCAGTTCTTCCAGTGAGGCTGCCACAAGCAGGCAAGTCAGAGCTTGAGGTGGGGAGGCGGAAAAAGGGGGGGAGAACCCCTTTCTCCCCACTCCACCCTGCACCTTGCTCTGCACTTCCATCCCCCACACTTCCAGATCGGTTCCTGGCAGCTCCTCCTCTGCCCTGGCACCCTGGTCCAGCACCTTTCAGGAACTGGATCCAAACAAAGGGTCTCTCTGGGGCCCAGGACAGCAAGTACAAGCCCACGAGGGAGGCGGCAGACCCCTCCTTTCCTGGGATTCCGCCAGGGGCGCCCAGGATTATACCCGGCCCAACTCTATGTACTTCAGAGAGGCTGGGAGGGTGTCCAAATTAGGATTTATGAGATTAATGGCTTTTTTTCTGCTGCCCTGCCCCCAGCCTGTCTCCCCCAAGCCTCCCCTGTCGGGCTTGTCCCAGGGCCCAGACCTCACAAGAAGATGCAGTGGCTGAGCAAGCTTCCCCTGGCTCATGGGGCTGGGAGGTGAGGAGCCCTGCCCAGCGCCCAGCCCCTTTCTCATGCCCACAGCATACTTCCTCATACCCCTTCCTTGGGAGGCGGAGGGAAGCGGGAGGAGGGAGGCATCGGGTTCCCATGCCCGGTTGTCCGAGGATGCTGTACAAATGGCCTCTGGGAGACTCATCCTCTTGGCCCTTACTTCTCAGTCTGGAGATGTTGGGGCTGGTGTATGCGGGTGCAGGAGGCTGTAGAGTGGGGACGGGGAACACTGAGAGCTGGGGAGTAGGGCCCTGCTGTTCTCAAATCCCAGAGCCCAACTGGCTTCTAGTAGGTGAGAAAGTTCTGCAGGGGCCACCAGAGAAGCCCCTCCCAAGCCCATCACCCTGTACCAACCCTCTCGGACCTGCCGGCTCCTGGGCCTGTGGGACTCTGCTCACAGCACCACCATGTTCTTCCTGGCAGTCTAGCCTCCTTCACCCTGCGCTTGTCACTGTGTCCTCCCCCTCCTTCCCTGCCCATCTCCCAAACCAGCTCAAGCACAAGGGCCCCAGGTAAGGCTTCCTCATCTGTCCCCAAGGATCAGCCCTGGGGCTCGACTCCCAGCCCTCTGATTCTGGTTTCTCAGTCTGAACCACCTTCATCTTCCTCTGACCACTCAGGGGCTCACATGGTTGCTGAAACCCTCTGACCTTGCCCGTGCTCCCGTGTCAGTGTCCAGGTTCTTTGAACCGTGGCCTCCATTCGACTTGAGTACCTTCCAGAGCCCAGCCGTGGAGAGCACCCTGCTCCCCACCCACCCCCTGCAGAGCCTATCGGTTCCCTTCAGGTCAGGGGTGTTTAGGGGTCCTGAGCTGTCCCCTCTCCAGGGAGTTCCTCAAGGCTGGGAACTGCCCAAACCCTGAGTCCTCAGTGTAGTGCCTGGTATGAGCAGATGCTCAGTGAAGGTAGGTCGAATGAGGCTGTTCAGCTGGGTCAGGGGAAGTTAAGAGGACATGTGGACACACAGCTTTGACCCCAGGGGTCCCTCGGTGGAGCCCCCAACCATCTGGGGAGGGCTATGGGGCCATCTGAGATCAGGAGTGTGGCAGCTTCTGAGGCCATGGATAGATAGAGAGGATGATTAGAGGAGGAAGCTGCCCTAGAGATGACTGAATTTTGCAGGTGGGGAAACAGGCTAACAGAGGGTAAACATGCTCAAGGTAACAACTTGGTGGCAGGAATGGGACTACATGCCAGACCTCTGGGGTTCTGGCCCACATTCCTTCTCCTGTGCCAGTGTGGTCCCCATCCACTTCCTCCACCCTCTCCACGGCCGAGGTCTGGCTCTGCATTCCCCCAGCCCCCACAGTGGGGACGTAGGCCCTGCAGGGAAGGGTGAGGAGGGGCTGATGGAGCAGGAGGGAGATGGGGGTTGTACCTGGAGTCCAGAGCATGATGGGCGGCCAGTCATATGCTAGGGAGGGCTCAGCTGGATGGTGGCATATTCCACAGCCTCTCCAGGCCCAGGCATGGGGGTCCGCGGCCCTAGTGTGAGTTCCAAGGCTGAGGTGTCCAGCTCTGCATAGTAGACTTCAGTGTCCTTTAGGCCAGAGACCTAGGAAAGAGGGAGGGGGGGAGATGCCATGGGGGGTAAGGATTGGGACAAAGAACCCCAGGGCCAGGTATGGGAGAGATATGGGGATACATAGTGTGGGGATACATGAGCGAGGGAAGGGAGTCACAGAGGGTTGTGGTGGATGGAGGGAGAGAGAGAAGCAGAAAACCAATTAATCAGTGACAACAGTAATAACAAAGGTTTAGAAAGGTGTTTTGGCCACAAATCATTGAACGTTCAGCTAATGCTTAGTGGTGGCCTGTAGGCCCGGGCATGGGTGGGCAGAGCAAGTGGGTTCCACCTGGGCAGAGCCCTGGACTTGCCTCTGAGAGGCAGCCCTCTTATCTCTGCCAGCCCTCTTATTTATTTTATTTTACTTTTTGAGTCAGAGTCTCACTCTGTTGCCCAGGCTATAGTACAGTGCCACGCTCACTGTCACCACAGCCTTGACCTGCTGGGCTCAGGTGATCCTTCCATCTCAGCCTTCCAAGTAACGGAACTACAGGCACACACCACCATGCCCTACTAACTTTTTGATTTATCATAGAGATGAGGTCTTGCCAAGTTTCCCAGGCTGGTCTCAAACCTGTGGGCTTGGGCAATCCTCTCACCACAGCCTCCCAAAGTGCTGGGATGATAGGTGTGAGCCATCACGCCCGGCCAGCCAGCCCTCTTCTTTTGCAGAGGGAAGAGCTAAGTCTGGAGAGGGGACATGGCATGCAAGGGTCACAGGGAAAGTGGGGTTGGGTGGCCTGGCTTTGAATGATAGCCAGGCCACTTGCTGCGGGTTGTTGGGCAGCTTGCTTAACCCACCTCAGCCCAGTTGTTTTTTTGTGAAGTAGGGAAATGAGACTTACAGCATGGTCACTGCCATTAGCGCCCAGGGCTCCGACGCCCTTGTTCTTCAGTGGTACTGTAGTACTCTGACTCCCCATCTGACTCCCCATTTGCCACTGCTGGGAGTTGACTCTAATAACTCACCCTATGGCTGTGCCAAGCTCTTTTTCCTCCCAGGGCCTCAGTTTTCCCTTCAGCAAAATGGGAGAGTGGCTTGACAGACCTGAGGCCCTTCCAGCTCCTCTCTCTGGATCTTCTCTGCTCGATGCTCAATGACCGTGTTTAGGCAGTCAGACTGTCCTGTCCACAGAGCAAGGGCTGGGGCAGGGAGGGGGGTACATGCTATTGGAGGGGACCTCTGTGACCCAGGTGTGTGCTGACCACTCTCTTCCCCTTGGCTGGGCTATCTGGACAACAGGGAAGGCCAGGTGTCCTGGTTCCAACTGCCCTCCAGCAACGCCCATCTCGTGCTCATCAGTGACCGAGTGCAGGGACACATGGCAGAGCTAAGATTAGCACAATTAGCTCCTGATCTCTCACAAGTGAAAGTCACACCCTGACGCCTCCTCCTCCCCTTGGCTCTCTGTGCTTCCCGCCTGCCTGGAGTGGGGGTGGAGGAGACTCTTCTTTTCCAGAAGGATGAAGCCTGGGGAGGAGGCTGGGGGTACAGAAGGCCTGAGACGGGAGGAAGGGGAAGGGGACTGGGAAAGACTGGAGGTCTGGGTCCCAACCCACAAATCTGTGGCCATGGACAGAGAAGTGGAGTCAAGGTAAGCAGCACAGTAGAGATTGCTAGGTGAGAAAAACCTTAGGAGGCAGCCCAGTCTCGCCTTGTCCTCAAGGGCTATAGAGGCAATAGATGCTTTGACACAAGAGGGGAAGGGAGGCTGCCACTCTGGGTGGTGTGAAGATCATCTTGCAGAGGCAGAGGGGATATGCTGACTGTGTCCCTTTCTTTCTTTGTTTTTTTTGAGTTGGAATCTCACTCTGTCACCCCAGGCTGGAGTGCAGTGGCACACTCACAGCCACTGCAGCCTCGACCTGCTGGGCTCAGGTGATCCTTCTACCTCAGTCTTCCAAGTAGCTGGAATTACAGGCACGCGCCACCACACCTGGCTAATTTTTTGATATATTGTATAGATGAGGTCCACCAAGTTGCCCAGGCTTTTTCAAACCCATGGGCTCAGGAGATCCTCTCACCTTGGCTTCCCAAAATACTGGGATTATAGACGTGAGCCACTGCAGCCAGCCTGTGTCCCTTTCGTATGCCAGTGGTATGGCAGGACTGATGGATCCCACCTCTTGTCCTTCCCATCACCCCAGGGATGCCTGGGGACAGGGGCTTCAGGTGGATGGGAGGTCAGTGGTGTCCTGGGGTTGCCCAGACTCCACAGGTACCCACTGAGGATATCTGTTGAGCGCCATTGGGATGGAGCAACCTTGGCTCTGACCCTCAGGGAGGTGGGAGATTGGGGGTGCTGGTGAAAGGCAGTTTGAGAATATCTCACCCAGGTAAGGAAGGGCAGTTCAACACGATGGTTTGGGACCATCTTCTCCAGGGGGTGGAGGGGAGTTCTCTAGTGTATTCTATAGGTTCCAAGGATGTGGGACTTCCCAGAACTCGCTGCACTCTTTGCCTTTCTTCATAGAATTTGTCTCAAAGATGGACAGACAGCAGTGACCTGCAACTTCTGCTGGGGAAAGCCAGGAGTGGCCCGAGAAAACAGGTGGCAAAAGATAAAATGAAGAATCGGATCTGGCTCATGCACTGTCTGCTGACAAGGAGCACTCTCACCTGAATGGAGGGTAAGGCACAGAGAGTTCCTGGCACAAAGTAGTAGCCCAGTTGCCAAATATGTCACCTCTGGTGACTTTGGAGAACATCTTGATGTAGAGGAACACTCAGGTGCAGTGCTTCAGACACTTGAAAGATGTGCAGGTGTGACCTCGTCTCTACAATAAATCAAAAAAATTAGCCAGGTGTGGTTGTGGGCACCCATGATTCCAGTTACTGGGAATGCTGAGGCAGAAGGATTGCTTGAGCCCAGCAGGTAGAGGCTGTGGTGGCTGTGAGCGTGCCGCTGCACTCCAACCTGGGCGACAGAGTGAGACTCCTACTCAAAAAAAAGAAAGAAAGAAAGAAAGAAGGAAGGAAGGAAGGAAGGAAGGAAGGAAGGAAAGAAAGAAAGAAAGAAAGAAAGAAAGAAAGAAAGAAAGAAAGAAAGAAAGAAAGAAAGGAAAGAAAGGAAAGAAAGAAAGAAGTGCAGGTGTGGTGCCTTATGCCCATAATCTCAACACTTTGGGAGGCCGAGGCCAGAGGATCACTTGAGGCCAGGAGGTGGAAACCAGTCTGGGACACATAGTGAGACCCTGTTTCTACATAAATAAAAAAATTACCTGGGTATGGTGGCTGGCACACACCTGTAGTCCCAGCTAACTGGGAAGCTAGGGCGGGAAGATTGCTTGAGCCCAGGAGGTTGAGACTGCAGTGAGCTATGATCATGCCACTGTACTCCAGCCTGGGCAACAGAGCAAGACCTCATCTTTTTTTCGAGTCGGAGTCTCACTCTGTCACCCCGGTTGGAGGCAATGGCACAATCACAGTTACTGCAGACTCAACCTGTTGGGCTCAGGAGATCCTTCCATCTCAGCTTTTCAAGTAGGAATTATAAGTGTGCATCACCACGCCCAGCTAATTTTCTGATTTGTTGTAGAGATGAGGTCTCACCATGTTTCTCAGGTGGGTTCTGAAACCCTGGGCTCAGGCAATCCTCTTGTGTCTTTCCAAAGTGCTGGGATGATAGGAGTGAGCCACCGCACCCAGCAAGATCTCATCTTAAAAAAAAAAAAAAAAAAAGGAAGGGAAAAAGGATAGGCAGGAAACAAGGACTGCAGAGTTGACTGGTTATTATTGTCATCTTGAATCATGAGAACCTGAGGGCCGTCAACAGTTAAAAGCTCAGCCTGAGAGCCAGAGACCCTCTTTGGTGGCTTTATCTAAGAGGTCCCTTCTCCTACAGTGGAGGCATGGGCACAGCTGAGGAGCAGATCCAGGCTTTGAGAGCAGGAATCAGAGTGCCAGGGGGAACTCAGCCAAGGCAGGCTTGTGCTCAGGAAGGGCCCTGCTGGGGAAAACCTGGGTCCCTGACACTGAGGTGAAGATGCGTGGATGGCAACCCCTGAGGGGGTGGCCCCTTTCCTTAGTAAGAGCTGACACCACTCCATGCTGTAAGACACCGTGGAGGCCTCTACTCTGTGAGGCACCAGGGGTCCCCTCCTCTGTTCCTGGCTGCTGCAAGGGCCCAAACTCTGCATGATCCAGCTGGAGACATGCTGGCCTGATCAAGGAGGAGTGATCACACCTGCAGAGCCAGGAATGGCACGAACAAGTTAATGTGAACCAGCAGAGGCCTGGTGAGCATTCCTGGGTTGGATTTTGAGGATTCTTTTTTTTTTTTTTTGAGTTGGGGGTCTCTGTCTCAAGGCTGGAGTATAGTGGCACATTCGCAGCTCATCACATTCTCACCCTCCTGGGTTCAGGTGGTCCTTCTCCTTGGTCTTCTGAGTAGCTGGGACTACAGGCGCACACTACCACACCTGGCTAAATTTTTGATTTTTTGTAGAGAGGATGGCTCGCTATTTTGCCCAGACTGGTCTCGAACTTCTGGACTCAAGTAATCCTCTCACCTCAGCCTCCTAAAGTGCAGGAATTACAGGCATGAGGCACCCTGCCCAACCCAGATTTTGACGGTTCTGGATCATGGGGGCCAGAATGGAGACTGAGTAAACAAGAATTCATTGACTGGGGGCACTTTCTCAGGATATGAGATTCACCACCTTGCAAGGACCCCAGAGGAATAGGGCAAATTCACTGCTGGTGCATGGCATTTGCCCAGTGCACAATGCAGAAGTGAGATTGACATACTAAAGCCACATTGGGTCTGCGGGTAAAAGCTGTGTGGAAACTTTTGAAACAACCCCACCAGCCAAGAGAGTAAATCAAAAGTGATACTGTACTCAGGGTGGGGAAGGATAGCAGAGACTGGATTATCATTAGAGACTTAAAGCATGCAGGGGTAGAGGGGTACCTATCTAATCTCCATGTCATTCATCAGTCTGGCTCCTACAGAAACCTGATGGATCCTAGCTAACAATGGCTAAGGCTGTGGTCTGAATGTTGGTATTCCCCCAAATTCTTATGTTGAAACTCTAATTCCCCAAGTTGATGCTATTAAGATGTGGGACTGGCCAGGCACGGTGGCTCACACCTGTAATCCCAACACTTTGGGAGACAGAGGCAAGAGGATTACCTGAGCTCAGGAGTTTGAGACCAGCCTGAGCAACGTGGCGAGAGCTCATCTCTACAGTAAATGAAAAAATTAGCTGGGCATGGTGGTGCATGCCTGTAGTTCCAACTACTTGGAAGGCTGAGGCAGAAGGATCACCTGAGCCCAGCATGTCGAGGCTGCAGTGGCCGTGAGCATGCCACTGCACTCCAGTCTGGGCGGCAGAGGGAGACTCTGACTTAAAAAAAAAAAGACGTGAGGCCTTTGGGAAGTGAACAGTATTGGTGCCCTTCTAGATGAGGCTTCAGAGGGCTCACTGGCCCTTTCACCACCACCTAAGAACGCAGCTCGGAGGCACTATCTGTGAACCAGGAAGTGGGCCCTCACCAAACACCAAATTTGCCAGTGCCTTAGTCTTGGATTTCCCAGTCTTCAGGACTGTGAGAAATACTTATCTGTTATCTATAAGCTACCCAGTTCATGATGTTTTGTTAGAGCAGCCCAGGTAGAGTAAGACAGCTCAATTTAGTAGTGTCCGGGGAGGCAGCTGCAGTGCCAGCTTGGTGGCAGAACTCTGAAAGGCCTCTAGTTGGTGCTGTGCTTCTAACAAGAGGAGCACAAGACCTGGAAACCAGGGGTGAAGGCTGGAGCGGCCCCAGTTGCCATCACTCCAGATGACTTAGTGGGGGGATTTGTGCTTCTATCCCCACAACTCGGCTCTGCAGGGTGGAGGGTCCCATTGGACTATAGGTTAGGGCTGCTGCCTGGACACTTGAACACATTTGAGGCCTGCAGGGAAGAAGAGGAGTTGTGCATTGGTAGGGGTAATTGGCTGTGCTCATCAGGAGGAGGTGAGGCTGCAGCTGCACAATGGGGCGGGGCAGTATTGTGAACTTGGCCCTCTGGGTACCACTTCTGTTTTGGCTGTGAATGAACATAGGCAACACCCTGGCCTGAGAACGGTGTGCTTCTCCAGGGCTCAGAGATCCCAGGAATGAAGGTTTGGGATGCACCATGGGTTACCCCCCGCAAGACCTGCTGAGGAGAGAGCTAAGGAAGGGGAATCGATAGTGGGTCTGGAAAGGAGAGAGCGGGGACCCGTGTCGCCCCAAGCCCCATGGTAACAACACGGGCTACAACCCTCAGAAAGAGGGTGTGACACTCGGTGGACTGTGGCAGCATGGACCTGGGCAGCTGTGCAGTGTGGCTGGTTGCCCCTGCCTGCTGCCTCTCTGGAGCTAACTGGCCTTTGTGCTGAGACCATGCTTCCCCTAGACTGTTCCCAGTCGCCAGCCGGACAGGACAGGTTCATTCCTGTGGGACTTGGGAGTCCTGGAACTGGAATGGCAATGGTGGCCCAGGGATGGCACATCGCTGGTCATGCTGCACTGCTGCCCTGGGACCTGCCCAGCCCTTCTGCCTCACCCCTCCCCTTTCAAGGGAAGCAGATCAGTTCTCCCACCTCCTCCTGCTCCCTCCTGTATCCTGCACAGGTGTCCCCCGGTGCCTCTTGCATGTCTGATCTCACCTTGGCATCTGGGGGACCTGAACAGACAGCTTCAGAACACCATCCCCCCAAAGGTCACTGTGTCCAGCCTTCTGCTTCTAGCCTGGGCTGTCTGTGCTCACAAGACTGAGGAGGTAGAAGCCCCTCTCCTTAAAGGTCAGGCAATGTCTTCTCCTTCCTCCTCTTTTAGCCATTGGTTGGGAATTTCTGGAAGTTCTCTCTGAGCCCTATCCTAGATCCCTAAATGGCTCCTACCACTTGAGTGGACTCAACCCAGCTCTCTAAATGGCTCCTACCACTTGAGTGGACTCCTAACCCAGAATCCTTGGCAGAAGTTGAGGGAAATGCCACAGTCTTAGTGAACACCCTCTCGTGTGTGTGCAGCATGGAACTGGTCCACACAAAGGGGCCTGGGTCCACCCAGGCTGGGGCCTCCGAGCTTGGCTGAGCCTCAGGCTGTGGCCCCCAGGTTCCCTGAAGCCTTCACCCCCTACGGAGCACTCTTGGTGAACAGCGCATGCTCTCTGCCTGGTTCCCGCTCACTACTTGTTGGGAAGGAGAATTGATGACAACATCAATAATGTGACTTGTATACAAGCTGCACTGCCAACAAACCCAAGTACTGGGGATAAATCCTCTCCTGGCCCAGTAATTGCTCTGTAAGCCAAAAGGAATTACACTTTTCTTGGCAACAAAAACAGAGCCTCCCAGAACTTCCCTTTCCCCGGTGAGCTCCATATACCACCCTGCAGGCCATTTGCAAGCCTCTGTCCACCCAGACACCCTAAGAACATGTCCTCCAGGATGTAGGGTATAGACGCTCTCCTTGCCCCTCCCCCAGTCCCTCCTGCCTGTGGCTGGTGGATAGAGGTGGGCTCACTTTGTTCTTTGTCCCAAGTGGCTTTTGGATGGATAGGCTCATCCGGGGACTCTGCCAATCCAATGTAAGCCAAGCGGGGAAAGGAAGGCTGTGGGGAGAAGGAAAGGCTAGAGCCAGGAGCTGGGGTCTGGGGCTTGGATGAGGGGGAAGGGAGGGGGAGGAGGAGGGTGCAGAGGGACAAGCTGCGACGCTGGGCTGGGCGCTGTTTTTGAGCTGGAGCTGCCAAGCTTGGCCTGCTCCTTGTGCCCCCAGGGAGGACTGTGCATGGCAGAACGGGGGCAACAGTCAGAGAGCAAGACCGGGAAGTCGTTAGTGGGGGATTAGGGCCAGCTGCAGCTGTTCTGTTAGATCACAGCGATTTTTATGCCTGGGCCCAGTCTACGGGGGATCTCATCGGAGTCTTCCATGGTTTTCCACATAGCTCACTTCTGTCATCTGACTTCTCCCTCTGTGCTTCAGACCCCCAACTGTCCCCCTTTTTCCTCCCTTTCTCCTTCCACCCACGGCTCTGACAAGTGAGGTTAGTGACTCTTGACTGGGGGCCGAGGGAAAAGAATGGTTTGGAGAGTCTGGAGTGGAGTATGGCTTTCTCTTCTCTGGAAATAACGAGTCTCCCCACTTCATCCTACTGTGCCCCCTTTCAGGCCTGGGATAATGTCTCTCACTCTGTCCTGAGGCAGGGATGGGTGAGAGGAGGCTCCTCCGGTGGGAGATTCCCATCCTGCTTGGTGTTTGTTGTGTGGCCCAAGGCGTCACCCTGACCTCCCACTCAGGACTTTGTACCCAGCTCTCAGGGTTGCATGCTGGCTCTCTGATATCCTGGAGTGGAAGGGCAGCCAGGCAGCAGACCTAGGCCCTTCTGCTGCTCACAGTAAGCCCGAGGATGCAGAGGACGTGTCAATAGCTGAGGCAGGCTGTCATGAGGCCCTTCCAGCCCTGCCCTGGGTGCTTTGTCTTCAGGTAAACTCTCCACACGTGTGGGCATCATGATGGCTGCTGCCTGGTTATGGCCTGGACTTGAGAGCCAGACTCTCCGGGGTTTGAAGTGTGCCTTCCCAGTCTCTCACTGGGTGATCTCAGGCAAGCCTCTTGCTATGTTTGAATATGTCCCCCAAAGTTCATGAGTTGGAAACTTAACCCCTCGTGCAGCAGTGTTGCGAGGTGGTGCCCAGTGAAAGGTGATTAGGCTGTGAGGGATCTGCTTCACATATGGATTAATGTTATTATCAAGGGGGTGGGTCAGTGATCGAGAGAGTGGGCTTGTCATGAAGGCAGGTCTGGTTCCCTCTTGCTCTCGGAGCATGCTCTCATGCCCTCCCTTCTTCCACTATGGAGTAACACAGCAAGAAGTTCCTTGCCAGATGCAGGCCCCTTGACCTTGGACTTTCCAGTTTCCAGAACTATATGAAATAAATCTCTTTTCATTATATAGTACATAATCTCAGGTGTTTTGTTACAGCAGCACAGAACACTAAGACTCTCTTAAGTTCACTGAGCCTCAGTTTCCTTACCTATAAAATGGGGCAACAGGACTTATCACATAAATTGTTGTAAAATTAAACAGCAGTGTTTGAAAAGTGGTTAGCAAAGGTGCCTGGCATGCAGCAAGTGCTCCCCACTGCCACTGTGATCTCTTCCGTTGGAACTAGCAGCGCCACACAGTGCAGGCTGGGATGCAGGGGGGTGCACCCTCAGCTGGGCAGGAGAATGGTACAGGGGTTGCCCAGCTGCTGATTGAGGAATGGACTTTGTGTCCATAGTAAGTTCTAGCTTGCTTCCAAGTCTCTAGGTGGGTGGAGGAGTGACAGATGATTGGTGGTGTTCTGTGCCCTCGCCTCTGTCAGGAGGTGAGGGCTTGGTTGGTCCTCTGAGCTCAGCACCCTGGGAAGGGAATGCTACCTCCCTCAGAGCAGGATTTGGCACCTCAAGATGGGCTCGTGTTGGCGCTTCCTGCCAAGAGGGAGGATGACTGTACCGTGGAGACAAAGGCCTGACTTTCTCACCAGTGCCAGGAGAGCGTGTGTTATCTTTGGGCCCAGGTGGTCTGGCCCGGGTCTCTGGGTTGGCACTGCATGGGTACCACCCCCACCCTCCAAGTCTGCTGAAAGGAGTAGGCTCTGGACAGAGGTGGCAGCCATTCAGGTGGGCACTGGCCCTCTGCATGGCTGGGAGTCGGGCCAGGAGGAGGGGCCGTTGGCAGGGCCAGGGACTAAGGTGCAGGGTACAGAGCTGGGGGCAGGCCTTGGGGGAGGGAGAGCTGGGCATCAGGTTGGGGCTGGCCTCATTGGAAATCCCACTCTCCCCAGCTGGTCTGTCTAGCACCCGATACTCGTTTTGCCTCGGGTACCTCCAGCAGTGCAACCCTGAGGGGCTGAGGCTCTGCTCTTGGGTGAGCCTCCTTAAGTCTCAGCCTCCTCTGTCCTCTTTGGGCAGGTTGGGTGGAGCCTGGCTGGAGCACTGTCGTCAAAGTTCAGTTGTCATTACCAGAGGGTGGTAAGAAGGGGAGACCCCCAGATCGTAGTAGGGGGGCTGCAGGGACTGCTTCTGCAGCTCCTCCTTTTCCTGCACCTGCTGCTGCCTCCCTGGCTCCAGGTGAAGGATCTGGAAGAGAAGGAGACAAGTGCTGCATGGCCTTTTCCATGCCCCTCCTCCAGGCGGCCCTCTAAGATCCCCAGTGGGACAGGGACCTCCTCCTTGGTCCCCATGCACCCCCATCCCTGTACTCACTTCTCTGGGGGAAACTGCCTGAGAGGGCACAGATGCATCGGGGCCTTTATTTTTGGCAAAACTATTATTTTGTCCCTGAGTTCTTTGATCACAGTATGTTCTTAGCCAAAGACTGAGTTCTTGAAATCCTTTTTGGGTTTTTTTGAGTGTTTAACTTTTTTTTTTCTTCCCCATCTAGGGCCTTTAGCTTTGCACACTCTCTCTCTCTCTCTCTCTCTCTCTCTCTATATATATATATATATATATATATATATATATATATTTTTTTTTTTTTTTTTTTTTTTTTTTTTGAGAAAGCAGGACTTATTGAGAGAACAGAAAAGCTCCCAGAGCAGGAGGGAACCTCAGGGGGTTGCCCTTCAATAATTTTTTACATTAATGAATGGACTGAGAGGTGGAGGAAGAGATTCCCCTGGGGGCCCTGTGTAGGGAGGGTCTGAGTTTGTCACCTCTCAAGGTGGGGGCAGAGGGAAAGCCTGGACTACGGCTTCTGGCTGGACATGGCCTTGTGGAACTGGTCCATGAAGGCATGACAGTTCTGCCTTCGAGTTGGGTTCTTTTCCTGGGGTCATCCCTTGCATCTTCTCCTTTTCCCCAAGTCTGGGGACCTTGTTCTCTGCTGTTCGAGGCCCACCTGGATGTCCTCAGGTGCAAGGCAGCTCTGCCTGTCAGGAGGAGGCTCCAGTTTCTGGGAGGTGGGCAGGTCAATCCTGGGGGAACAGAATGAGGCCAAGCTCAGCACAGGTGTCTCTGCTCCAGTCAGGTCATCTGATAGTCACTGGTCCCTGAGCCCCACTCACAGCAAAGGACCCCATGGGCTCTGCTCCCAGGCAGCTTCCTGAGTGGCCTGAGCTTGGGACGTGGTTACTCAGCATAGCAGGTTGGGTTAGAGGCAGACAGTGCCCCGCCCATCTTTCCCATGGGTCTCTGCCCCAACCTCAGCCCAGCCTATCCCTCCTTCTAGCCTGGTCCAGTTTTTCTAGCTCAAAGGACAGTAGGAAATTGGGAGGCACACAATGGACCTTCCCCTAGGGCCAACAGCACACAGTGCAAAGTATGGGGTGCCAAAAACCTCAGTCATCAAGATAAATAACACTTCATGCAATATTTTAAAGATAAAAATTAATGCTAACATCTATGATGAACAAAATTAAATGAAGATTGGAGCCAGGTGCAGTGGCTCATACCTGTAATCCCAGCACTATGGGAGGTTGAGGCGAGAGGATTGCCTGAGTCCAGGGGTTCAAGACCAGCCTGGGTCACTTGGCGAGAACTTGTCTCTACAGTAAATAAAAAAAATTATGGGGGGGGAGGGGGGATGGGACCAACAGTCGCAAATATCTGTCTGGGGATGGGGAAACACCTCTTATCAACAGGGTACCTGAATGAAGCGTAATTGTACAACTAACCCTTAACTGTACCCCACAAAATCGTAATAAAAAATATTGATAAAAAAAAATTAGCCAGGTGTGGTGGTGCACGCCTGTAGTTCCAGCTACTTGGAAAGCTGAGGTGGAGGGATCAACTGAGCCTGGCAGGTTGAGGCTGCAGTGGCCATGAGCGTGCCACTGTACTCCAGCCTGGGTGACAGAGTGAGACTCCTACTCAAGAAGAAAAAAAAAAGTGAAGATAGGATCAGTCCTCATGGCATGCTAAGCCATGTTGGAGCCCGTTTTTAGTTAAAATATGGATGTTTTGTTCATCATTAATTTTTTTCTCTCATTTTGATTTCTTAAAATATTGCATTAAGTCCAGGTGCAGTAGCTCATGCCTGTAATCCCAGAATGTTGGGAGGTTGAAGTAGAAGGATGACTTGAGCCCAGGAGTTGGAGACCAGCCTGGATAGCACAGCGAGACCTTGTCTCTATAAAAGTCAAAAAATATGTAAAAAATGCTGAATGTAGTGGCACATACCTGTAGCCCTAGTTACTTGGGAGGCTGAGACAGAAAGATCGCCTGAGCCCAGGAGGTCGAGGCCTGATCATGCCACTGCACTCCAGCCTGGGCAACACAGTGAGACTCTGACTCAAAAAAAAAAAAATTTAAAAATTGTATTAAAATGTTATGTATCATGATGGCTGAGGTTTTGGATGCCTCCATAAACTTTGCCCCTCGCCCACCTCCCTGGCCCTGGGCCTGCCCTCACCCTTCAGTGACTGGGAGGAGGTAAACTTGGGCAAATTGTTCAACCTCTTATTGCCTCAGTTTCTTCATCCAGAAATTGTGGCTTCTAGTTGCGCACCTGCCCCTTAGAGCTGCTGTGAGGATAAAATGCATCTTTAAGACACAGTGAGAGCACTGGGGGCGGGGCCTGGCACTGGGCAGTCACTGGTGAGGCACTCAGGCATCACTCTTCCTGCCAGAGGGTTAAAGTTCCTCTTCCCAGGTGAGGGGCGAGGAACCCCTCCAAGGGCCCTGAGCTTTCACAAGGTCTGGTGCTTCAGCGTGCCTGGGGATCCATGGGGGTGGGCAGCGGGGCAGACAGGGAGAGTTTGGGTGGGCGAAGGCTTGCCAACACTCACCCATCACTGTCCATGCCCTGCTGGCTCTTCTGCTGCTGGTGATACAGAAAGAAGACGGCAAGCGCCACGCCAAGGATGAGAAGCACGAGAAGCAGGGCCACGCCGCCCCCCAGGAGCCTGGCTGCACTTCCTGGGCTCCCCTGGGGGAGGGGCTTTTCTGAAACCAAAAGAGGGGGAGGAGAATCACAGAGAGAGAGAAAGAGAGAGGGATTGATTCAAGTGAGCCAGGGAGAATTAGAGAGGTGGCCAGAAAAGTAAGAGAATCAGACCTGAGGCAGGCGTCTGCCCTCAACACCCCTCCTCTAACTCCCCTCCCCCTTAGATCCCCTTCCCCGCCATCCTCTGGCCCCCGGGACCCTGTAACCCCAGCCTCTGCTCTGATCCTGGGGCATGGAGGTGGGGTGGGGGAAACCCAGGGCCTGTGGAGGGTGTTCAGAGATGGGGTCTCCACCTCTTCATTTCCTTTCTGGCCCTGCAGGGAAGACTCCTGCTGAGGAGTTAATTTCCTTCTCCTCCTACCTAATTAAGCAAATGAACTATTCGGTGCTTTGTCCTCCCAGCTCTGGAGAGAGGGCAACAACATGAGGGAAGATGAAGCCAGGAGACGGGATAGGAAGAGACACCTTGGGCTCCTCTACCGCCATGTCTTTCAGCACAGAGAGCCCAAAGCCCACAGGGCTGTGGTCTAGGGCGAGGAGACTGGGCCCACTCTCTGCCTGGACACATTGTCCCTGGAGCGTTAGCCCCACAGGAAGGAAGCTGCCTGGCGTGTTGGCTGGGGTGTGGGGCAACCCCTCTCAACTTGCTTTATGGTGGAGCAAGGCAATCAGTCTCTCCGGGCCTCAGAAGGAAGAGCACCCCAGAGGATTGCTGGGGTGTGTTGCGCTATTTCTTAGTTGAGCTGGAGCCACCAGTCTGTCCCTGAAGACCAGGAGGCTTCTGAGACAGCCTATGGCCAGAGGCACGTGCTGCTTTTTGGCTATCCGGCCCTGGCCCTGAAGCCACAGGGGCCCTTCCAGACACTCCCTCTGCTGGACTCGCTTCTCACCTCTGACCTTTACAGCACAGGGAAGGGACTGAGGAGAAAATCATATCCTGCGTGTTCCTTTCTCTCCTTCTCCCCACCGCCATATTACATGTAATTAAACACGGAGGGCACCTGAATAGAAGTGCCAAATTGCAGTTTGCAATAAACATCATGGAGCCAATTTTCCTAAAGTGGAATTGACAGGTACCCCTCTCTCTCCTCCTCTGTCTCCCTCCGTCTTTCTCTCTCCCCCTCCCTCCTCCCTCCCTCTCTCCCACCTCACCATCCCAAAGCCCAAATCCCAGGATCAGAGCAGGAGCTGGGGATACAGGGTCCTGGGAGCTAGAGGCTGAGGGAGGGAGGGAATCTAAGGGGGAGGGGAGTTGGGGGAGGGGTGTCGAGGGTGGAGGACTGCCTCAGGTCTGATTCTCTTACTTTTCTGATGAAGGGTGCCAACCTGGCTCCCACTGACTCTGCAGACCCTCTCTACCACTGCAGGCATCCAAAGCCTCTGGGCTGAGGAAGGCATTTTCTGCCACAAAGGCTTGTGTGAGGGTCATGGCTCCAGGGGCTGGGCTCTGCGTTTGTGTATCATGGGACCCAGGTGCCTCCTCAGGCCCTCTGTCCCTATGCCTCTCCTCCAGGGTAGGGAAACTGCAATTGGTTAAACAAACCTTGCTCCCTTTTCCCTCAACCTAGGCATCCTGACACCCACATCTTTATCCTCACATCTTCTTGCAGGCTTCCATCTTGGCTTGGCAAACGTTTATGGAGCCTTCACTGTGTTCCAGGCACTGTTCTGCATTGGGGAAGGAAGATATGTGTGGCCCAGTCTCTGCCTCTGAATGCCACCAGTTCTCATTCTGCTCCTTTCTGCCTTGGGAACAGTTTTCAGCCGTGGCAGCTCCTCTTGGCTCCAGCACCATCGCCCACTGGGTCCAGCCACCAGTATTCCCCGATGGCTGACACTGCCTGACCAGCCTTGCTGCTTCCAGTCTTGTCCCTCCAACCCATTCTCTGCCCTTGAACCGGAGTGATCTTTCCAAACTACAAATCTGATCAGGCCACCTCCCTACTTAAAACTCCCCAAGAGCGGGTGGCCCTCAGTACGCGTCCGTCCGTGTCTGAGGGCTGAGGCTCCGGGGCCTTTCACAACCCAGCTCCTGGAGGAGACCCCAAGCCGTGGCCCACCTGAACCGCTTGCAGCTCTTAGGCAGGGAGTCGAGTCTCCGCCTCCCTCATCCTTGGATGGTTAGCCGGAGCAACTCTCCTTACCAGGGGTCTCGCTGTCCTCCCCCTCTTTGTGGGCCAACCCATCCTGCAGGTTTAAGCTGGATGTGCTTCCTCTAGAGAACCCTCTGTGCCTCCTCCACTGGAATGGACAGGTCTCTGGACTGCCCCCGCACCTTCTAGTGTCTTTTCTAGCCTTGTGTGTCTCCCTCGCTCCTGGTACCTGGCATGCAGGAAGTGCTTGGTGAGTGTGGTGGATGAACACAGGCCTGGCTGACTGAACCCGCCAAGAGCAGTTCTGGGAGGGGGTCTGCCAGTCCTTTGGAATCTCACCTTCCACCAGGGGGTGCTCGCTCCTTGAGTTCTCAGCCACCTCTGTGCTGGACGGTAGGAACTCCGGTTCCTTGGACACAACCCAAGCCTGTATCCTCTTTTCTTCTCAGCACAGCTGAGCCAGGCTGGCATTTCCAAAAGGCTGGGATGGGGGAGCAGCGGGGAAGTGAACGCATGCCCTGTCTAGTTCACAAAGTTCAAGTTTCTCTCCTAGCATGGCCAGCCCCACATGAGATCCGAGCAGGAGGGAGGGACAGTATCAGGACAAAGGGCTGTGGTCTCAGTCCCTGCCTCGACTCCCTGCTTCTGGGGCTTTTACCCGTCACCCCCCCAGGGGCCTAGGGCCACTTTGGCAAGAGAGGGATGCAGCTGTTCCTATAAGGGCCTTTTTATCATCCTCACAGTGAAAAATAAAATACAGTCATGCCTCGGTATTCAGTGGGGAGGGGTTGGTTCCAGGACCCCTGGTGAATATCAAAATCCACGGATGCTCAAGTTCCTGATGGAAAATGGCATAGTATTTGTAGATAAGCTACACAATCCTCTTGTTACTTTAAATTATCTCTAGATTACTTATAATACTTAATACAATGTAAATACTATGCAAATATGTGTTATATTGTTTAGGGAATAAGACAAAAAAAAAGTGTACCGTTCAGTACAGATGCAGCCATCCATTATTTTCCCCCCAAACGCTTTCCATCTGCAATTGGTTAAATCCATGGACACAGAGCCCACAGAATCAGAGGGCTAACTGTGTATGACACGTGAGTTTGTGAATGCTCTAATGTGGGCATTAGGAAAACCAAGTGCCAAAAGGAGTGTGGTGCCGTGGGTAGGGCCTCAGATGTGCCAGGGCCACAGTGGGTAACTGATTCTGCTCTCTCCAAATTGCCCTTTCTCCGCATCCCACCCAAGGATGAGGGAGGCAGGGACTCCCTACCTAGGAACCGCAAGCGGTTCAGGTGGGCCACGGCTTGGGGTCTCCTCCAGGAGCCAGGTTGTGAAAGTGCAACTTCCCTTGGCAGCCCTGGGCCCTGCCTGATCCACTCGGAGCGTCCTACCCTGGCAGAGGAAATACTAGTGGAGGAAAAGAGAGAGAGAGAGAGAGAGAGAGAGAGAAAGAAATGAGCACCAGAAAAGGGAAAGATAAGGAGGAGAAATTGACCACGTGTCTGGCATGTCAGCATGTCAGGCGCTGTGCTGTGTGCCTTTGCCAATTTGGGGTTTGTCTGATCCTTATACCTAGGCTACGAAATTAGATAATGTTAGTCCTGATGAGCACAATGAGCTCAGAGAGGTTAAGTTGTGTGCAAGGTCACCCAGCTAGTCAGTGGCAGAGTGGGTGCTGGAACCCATGCACCTGTATGTGACTCCCCCTGCCTCATGTTGTGGAGTCTTCTTAGTAGTCCTGAACCCTCGATTGGTACAGACCTGCCATCCCCCCCATCCCTTGCCAGACATGACCTACCTACCCCCCTGGCCCGAGCGGGGGGCCCCTGGTTGCTTTGTCTCTGAGCCTCCCCTTGACAGCTGTGAGGAGGGGCCTGATGCTGGCCCCAGCTGGAGCTCTGGCATCAAGCCCCCAGACACTCTCTGGTTACACCGTGACAAATCCGTTCCCTCACTCCCAGCTCTGCAGGCTTGAGGGCAGGCCTCGTCACCTGCAGGCATCCAGGGGCTGTGAGAAGGGCCCGAGTCGGGGCTGGAGCATGGGGCAGGGAGAGCTGGGAATCAGTGTGCCAGGAGGGAGCAGGGGGCCTCCCAGAGCACCCACTGCATGCGGGGCTCCGTGCTGGGCCAACCTTGAAACAAGTCTGTGAGATTGGCCATGTGCATGTTACTCTACTCCAGAGGCTCAGAGAGGTCAAGTCAGCAGTCCAGATCTCACAGCTAGGACTGCTGCAGCTGGACTTCGGTCCGGGTTGACAACTGAGGTCTCCTTTTGTCCTGTTATGTCAGCAAAGCTGGCCTCTTCTCAGCTGCCTCCCTCGAACTCCCCTCCTGGCAAAGCTTGTACCCACTCCTGGCTCACGCCTCTGCTAATTCCCTCTTGGCTGTTTCCATCTCTAGGGTCACACCAGTGACACCCATAGAGCCTCAGTTCTGTCACCTGCCACATAGTGACAACACATCTGGTTTTCCTCTTCCTTACCTCAGACCAAGAAAGTGAAATCCACAATCAGGGGGTAAACATAAATGGGTTCCATTTGGGGTGTCGGGGGGTGGTAACTGCAGGCCAGGGATAGTCAGGGGCTTCTTTGCAATGCCAGGATCAGCCCTGCCCCCTTCACAGAAGCCTCGAGATCAGGGCATCTCCGGTGCTTTGGATTCCTCCACCAACCCTGCAACACCCCCCACCCCACTGCCAGGAGCCAACGATCTTCATCTGCTCCTCCCTGCCCCTCACTACCTCCTCCCCACTCAGTGGGCCTCAGTCTTGGTGTTCCTGAGTTCTGGGTTTCACACAGTGGTGGAAAGCACACCCGGACATCCTACCTCACAGTGTGCTCATATGCCCTACCCGCGGTCCCCCCTTCAGTCAGACAAACATGTCCCTCACAACCTTCAGTGTGCTAGGCACCGTGCTAACGGAGGATTCTCGCACGTACAAAATAAGTACCCTATTTTGTGACTCGTGCTGCAAGAGAAGGCTGTCCAAGACCCAGGCTGGTGTAGAGAAGAGAGTGATTAACTCTGGGAGTTCATGGCTTCGCAGAGGAGAGGCCTTCTGAGCAGGGTTTTCACAGGATGGTAGGAGTTCACCAGGAGAAGAACGGAAGACGAACATTGTAGGCATTGCGAGGAGGACAGCAGGGGCTCGTGTAGAATAAGGGAAATTCCAAGCATTGGATATGGCTGGGGCACAAAGGGAGACAGGGCACAAAGGGAGACAAGGCAGGACACTGGTGTGGAAGGGCAGGGGGACAGAACATGCTCATAGGTTTAGATTTCATCCATAGATAATATAACACCCTCTTTCCTGCTGCCCCTGGCTGGGGACAAAGACACTGACTTTCTCAGGAGCTGAATTGCCAGGGTCCTCCTGGTCACCTCCTCCAGAGCTCATCAGGGTGGCGCGTGCCCTTCTGCCCAGGAAGCAATCCTGGGTTGGCCTGCCCACTGCTTCTCTCCTCTGATGCAGGCCAAGCAGGTGTTTCCAGGGAGCCAGAAGCTCAGAGGAGTCTGGGTGTTTGGACTTGGCATCCAGAGGTTGAACTGGCTGGAGGAGGGGCTGACCTTACCACCAAGCACTCATCCAGTGGGGCAGGGTCCGCCTGGCCATTTCTCCAGCCAACGTGGGCAGGACTGACCTCCTCCCTGCTGGACAGAGGCAAAGACTGGAAGGAGGAGGTTGTTCTGGGCCGAGTCTCCTCTGTGGGGAAGGTCGGAGGGCAGAGTCCAGTAGTGACACTGCTGGGAGGGCTCCCAAGACTCATTTTAATCTCATTGTCATATTATTATTTTTTATTTTATTTTTTATTTTTAGAGACAGGGTTTTACTGCCCAGGCTGGAGTGCAGTGACACAGTCATAGCTCACTGCAGCCTCGAACTCCTGGACTCAAGCCATCTTTCTGCCTCAGCCTCCCGAGTAGCTGGGTCACCACACCTGACTAATTATCTTTTTTTTCTGGAGTTGGGGTCTCACTATATTGCCCAGGTTGGTCTTGAACTCCTTTCCTCAAGTGATCCTCCTGCCTCAGCCTCTCAAAGTTCTGCGATTACAGGTATGAGCCACCACGCCCAGCTTCATTGTCATATTGAAGCCCAAATGTGAGAACACAGGACTCCATCCACAGGGACAGGAAGCTTCTGACTGCACAGGCTGGAGCAACATGGAGGCTAGAGCCAGGAGACACTGCAGGGCATCAGGGCCTCTGGCATGGCCCTCAAAGCCTAGAGACCAAATGTGGCCTCAGCATCAAGGCTAAGCTCCTCACCTGTCCCTCAAGACCCTACACAGACACCCCCGCCAGGCCCCAAGTTATGTCCCACATGCTCCTTCTGTACGTCCTGGCTTGCTCTAGCTCTGTTTTGGTGTCTCATTCCAGTCCTCTCTTCCCAGAGCTCCGAGCTGGGCTGGCTGCTGCACCATCTCCTCTCTCATTGCCCAGGAGTGGACATGCCCATCTCTTCCCCATTTAGCCCGTGCAAGAGGGGACGCTTTCAGGTGCTTTCCTCTGGCCCGGGGTGGTGAGGAGCCCACCTAGAGATTCAGAACTGAAGGAGCTGCAGGGCTCTTTTCTTGGCTCTGCAGTCAGTGACTTCCTGACTCAGACTCAACCACGCCTCTGCCCTTTCCTCCCTTTGGGCTATAGGGCTAGGAGGTTCAACCCTTTAGCCACAGCCTGAGGTGGCCCTGGGCTGGCCCTGAGCTGGAACTGCTGGGAGCCTCCTGCCTGCCTCCTCCCTGGGGTGGGTTGCTGGTCACACCCTCTGGCCTGGATTGGGTTACGCTTCAGCCTTGTGTCTGCCCAGGTGCCTCCTCAGTGCAAAACACCTTGTCTCCTTGGGCACAGATTTTGCTCTGGTTCTAAACTGTGAGGTCTCATTCTTCAGACCTCCTATGTGGAGGCTGGAGGCCTTGGGCCCGGCAGCCCTGTGCACTTTTCTCCCTTGCCTGACTTTCATTCCATTTGCCTGGGGCAGACGTAAATTATGTAAAGGGCTTAGCACAGTGCCTGGCACATAGTCAATATGTAATAAATGGCTGCTATTTCTGTTATTAGCTGTTCAATAAATGGAAATTGATGATGCTGAGGATGGAGATGAAGTTGCTGACGGTGGTGATGGTGCTGGTGCTGGTGCTTCTCTCCTCCCCAGAAACTTGGCTTCTCCACCTGTGCTGGCCCTCAGGGCCAAGTAAAACCTGTGGCCACATTGTCATAATATCAATTAGATGTTGCAAGTGCTTTCACCCAAATTCTTTCATTTGACGCCCCTACCCCTCTGCCTCTGTGACAGTTGGGTAAGTGGAGGCTCAGAGAAGGTTAGTGAGACGCTCAAGGTCACATAACTCATTGATGATGGAGGTGAGAGAGGATCTCAAGCATCCAGTGCATGGCCTGGATGAGAATCCTGCCTGGGTCCATGTTCATGTCCCTTGCTGCCTCACCTCTCAGTTCATCTGCAGGGGAAGACAGGCCAGCTCAATCTTGAGTTGGCCACTTTCTTAGCTGTGTAGCCTTGGACAAGTCACTCAAACCTTCTGAGCCTCAGTGTCCTCTTCTGTAAAATGAGAATGACAGCGGGATTGTTGTCAGGCATAAATGAGGTCACGCATGTTGGAGTCCTCCGTGCAGTGCCTGCAGATAGCCGTGCTTGGTAAGCATCAGTTCCCGTAGGGCAGGCACCGTCTGCACCTCAGGCCAGGCAGCTCCCAGGCTGGGCAGCCTGGGCTGGCACCCCTGCTCTATTCTCCTTTGTGATCCACACACTCCAACTTGTCTAGGCTTGTGTTGGGCTCAGGATGGGGAGTGGGGCAGAGCATCCCATTGTGTGTGTGTGTGTGCTGTTGATGTGTGTGTGTGTATGTGTACGTACGTGTGCGTGTGTGACTGAGACCCCCTTTGGGAAGTGTTGAGGACAGTCACGTCCCACTTTGCCTACAATGTTTCCTCTACCTGGAATGCTCTTCCCAATGCCACCAGTTTGCCATTCCCTCCCCCCAGCTCTCCACACCTTGAGTTGTCATCAGGAGGAAGAAGGAACTACATGAGCTAGGCTAACTCTGAGCCCCCTCCAAGGTCAGGCCCAGCTGGAGGGAGTTATTGGGATTTCACGCACATTCCTGGGGGGAGAGGGACTATCTTTCTGCGGGGGGGGGGGGGGGGCGCTGCTGCCTTGCAGGGACCTGACCCCCAGCCCCCTTGGAGGGAGAGCGATGAGCAAGGATACTGCCCAGCCAGGTGGGGAGGGCGAGGGCGTGGGAGGCCATTTATCACCCCCTCTTGCCCACCCCCCTGGGCGCCTTCCTTCCGCCCATCTGCCATCTCCAGCTCTCTCCTTCCTGTCTTCTCACAAAGGGCTTCCTTAGTGGGAAAAGCAGCAGCAGATCTGAAAAGGCGCATAGTGCAGTGGGAAAGTCATGGTTGGGCTCTCTACTTTCTGACTGTATGACCATAACTGGGCTGAACCTCAGTTTTCTCTTCTGTAAAACGGGAAAAGGGTAGAAATAAATGAGGTAATACACATAGAAAGCCTGGCATGGAGGCCTCTCGAAGTCACAGGAAGCAGGAACAGCCATTATATTCTCATGCTATTAGTAATGAAGTATACAGCGTGAGGTGGGGAGTTCTCCCATTTGCCTGGATGCTGGTGGTGGGTGGGCTGCGTGCAGATGAGCTCTAGATTCTTCCAGCACTAGCAGGATTCTTTTTCATCACCCCTCATGGCTGCAGCACCATGGAGCCACTGTCCAGGACCCAGCAGGGTTGCTGGGCAGAGCAAAGGGCCTGAGATTGTCCCCACAGAAACACAACGTCTTGGTCAGTATTCCCAGAGGAACTCTAGAAATAACCATGTTGCAGGGTTACAGCCTAGGCTTTCTCTACCACCCAGTAAAAATCACTGGAATGGGGTCCAGGAAGTTGCCTGTGTCGAGAGGGTCTTGGGAGAGTCTGGGATCTTTGCCAGGTCCACCTTCCCACCTGCAGCTGCCAGCCACTGCACAGGGACCCCCGCATCTGTGAAGCTTCCATGTTCTCTCAGGGTGGGAATTCCAGTGAGTCTGTGTGGTCCCAAGGGAGCCTCCTTTCTCTTCTAGGCTGGTCAGAGTTTTGACGCTGTTGACCTGCCTTCCTGGGGCTTGGATCTGAGGTCAGGGGTAGGCAGGCCTGAGGGTGACATCAGCATTAGGATAGTCAAGTCCAACTGCCACCTCACTGTGGCACGGTGTGTAGAATGAGGCAAGTTCAAGGCCAGCTGAGACAATCACTAGGCCTCTGGGAGCTGGACAGAAGGCTGCCATAACAAGTGGATTCAAAAGCGGGCTCCACCCCACTGGGCACGGTCTGGAGCTGCTATGGTGGGCGGGGAGGAAGAGGGAAACTGTGTCTTGAAAGGAGGCTTAACTGACAGCAGGAAGGAACAGTTGCCTAACTGTCCCTCCTCACCCCAACATACGTACCGCCCAGGTCTCAGAAACACCCTGTCCTCTGAGCCTCCTGCTCGGGTTTGGGGGCCCACACTCCCTCCCAGTCTTGTTGGATGTTCACCCACCCAAGTTCCTGGAGTTCCTGGATGACTTGAGGAGTGGCCTTGGGAGGGGCTACACCTCCAGCTCTTTTGGGCTCTTGCCTCAGTGCCCCTCTCAACAGGATCTGACTCTTGGGGGTCCTCAGATCCCATCCTCACTCCCCAACGCCTGCCAGCCACGGCAGTCACTGCCAGTGGGGACAAGTTGTTCTCCCACTTTATTTCACTTGGAAAAAAAATGATCATTTTTCAAGAGGAATGTTACCAGGAAAACAAGAAAACTGAAATTATAAAAACATGGGAATGGCGGAGTTCATGAAGCACCTATTTCTTCTCCTGATGCAATTGACCCTCCAGTCACAGACTTCCTAGAAACCTCCAAAGGTCAGCACTGCCTTCAATGAGCTTGGGCTACTCCGGGAGGAAGTGAGGGGGTATTCTAAGCAGGATCTTGAGGTCTCCTTGGTGGGGAATGACTTTTTACATGGGCACAGAAATTCACAGTTACAGAGGGCTTTCACTTGTATTCTCATGTCTTTGCGGAGTCCTAGGAAGCAGGCAGAGCATGGGTTAATACTACCATTTTACAGATGAGAAAACGGAGGCACAGGATCAAAGAGGCTTTTCCAAAGTCACATAAAGGTAGTGTAAGCTCGATTCTGAGCCCTGCTGGGGCTCAGCTGCTCCACCTTCAGGGCACCCACACTTCTTCTCTTACTCAATCCGGCATGGGGAGCCCACCCTCACCAACTTGTCTCTTGCTCGCCTGTTTACCTTCTTCTTCCAGGTAGGTCCACCTTTTCGGGGCACTTAGAAGGTGGACAGAAATGATTCCAGAGCGAATGAGCTATCATTTGGGGAGTGGAAACATCCCCCTCCTATTGGTCACGTGAACAAGATGGCTGGGAACTCTGCACCCAGGGAGAGCCAGGCAGGGGTTCAGAAAAACTTAGAATTCCCAAAACAAAGAGCCAGAAGCTGAGGGGCCACTTGTCTTCCTGGGCGTGATGGTGTTGATGATCTAGCCATCTGTCCATCTGAGCAGGGACTCTCTGTCATCCCAGGACCCCATGCTGTGGCCTCAGGTCCTTGTGGAAAACCCCCCAAATTGAGTATCTATTGAGATGACCTCAGCACGGTCTGAAGTAATTACAAGAGGGGATTTAGATATGTAAATGCTTATGTTAAGATAAAATTGAACTCAGTGGAGTTTCTCTTGGCCTTGCCGAAGTGGAAGGCACCAATCCACCCACCTTAGGAGGAGATCTCGTTCGAAGATGGTGTGTGTTTTTTGAAAGGATGGGAGAGAGGATGAGCTCCAATATCCTGGGGGAAATGAGGACTCAAGAAACCTGGGGAACTTCAAGACCTGAACACATTCATGGAGGTGATGGGGAGTGGGGTGGCTTAGTTCTGGCAAGTTCTGTGGACGGCACCATGGGATGCTTTGGAGAGAAGACTGGGGGGGAAACAATCTCAAGAAGAGAAACCGTGGCTGGGTGCAGTGGCTCATGCTTGTAATCCTAGCACTTTGGGAGGCTGAGGTGGGAGAATTGTTTGAGACTAGACGTTTGAGACTTCATCTCTTAAAAAAAAAATTAACCGGGCATGGTGGCCTGTGCCTGTAGTCCCAGCTACTTGGGAGGCCAAGGCAAGAGGATTGCCTAAGGCCAGGAGGTTGTGGTGAGCCATGATCTTGCCCCTGTACTCCAGCCTAGGTGACAGAGTAAGACTCCAACCCCCCCCAAAAAAGGAAGAGAAAAAACTGAATGGGGTCTGATTTGGATTGAGGATGGCCACAGGCTGACTGGGGACGTGGAAGGGGACATGTAGAGATGACATCCTGTGCACAGACCATACACAGTATGTCATATGCCCCTCACAAGGCCTCGGTTGTGGCATGATTGTCTCCATCTTACACTTCTTGCCTTGAGTCACCAAGCTAATAAGACGGACTTGATCATTGGACTCAGGCCCGCACAACTCCAAACCTGGGCCCACCTCCCAGTGTTTGCGTGCGTCTATTTCTTTCAGATTCCAGAGACTCCTTCAATCAGGACTGTGGATGCTCAATGCATTTAGTAAGTTTAAAAGCCCGTGGAACACTGTGAGCCATGGTGGTATTTTGTTTCTTTTTTTTTTTGAGTTGGAGTCTCACTCTGTCGCCCAGACTGGAGTGCAGTGGCCACTCCCGGCCACCGCAGCCTCGACCTGCTGGGCTCCGGCGATCCTTCTGCCTCAGCCTTCCAAGTAACCGGAATTACAGGCATGCGCTACCACGCCCAGCTGATTTTTTGATTTATTGTAGAGATGAGGTCTCGCTGCCCAGGCGGGTCTTGAACCCGCGGGCTCAGGCAATCCACTCACCTCAGCCTCCCAAAGGCGCGGGATTACAGGCTGAGCCACCTTGTTTCTTTATAATGGCAGGTAGGATGTATTGAGCACTTGGCTTGGAGTCAGAAGGCCTGGGTCCAAGTTCTGAGTTCACTGCTCGCCACCTGTGTGACCTTGGGCAAAACACTGACCATCCCTGAGCCTCGGGTGAATCAGTAGCTAAATAGGGTTTGGCAGACCTGTCTCCTGCTCACCCACGGGGGCAATGAGGATCACGGGGTGCCGAGGTGTCCTTCCTGCAGTCCCGGGGGCCTTCTCTATTCTAGTCAATGCTTACTTACATGCAGGTTTGTGTTCCTCCCCGGTGCTGTGTGGTCTACAACGTCCCAGATAACTTCTGTTTTACAAAATCATCTCTGATAGCATCTTTTCCAGGAAGCCTTTCCTCATGAGCCCTGCCTGCTTCTGATGGCTCTACTTGATATCAAACGTAGTTCCCACGAACACGGGTTTTACCCTGCCTGGGATACTTGCTGCTTTGTGGGTACACTGAAACCTGTATGGGTGCCAGGATACCCCAGGAGTTAGGCTGCTGTGGTCTTCCTCACCCAGGCCTCCTCCTACCCTGATGCCAGGGCACGGCTCTGCCCTTCATTGTCTCTACATGCCAGGCAGAGGGCAGGATGGCAGAATGGTTAGAAGCATGACTTCTGGGGCCAGGCTGCCTGGGGGTTTGAAGCCCAGCTCCCTACTGACTTGGGCAACTCTCTTTATTTCACTGTGTCTTAGGGATGCTGGTGGTAATAGCAATACCTACCTCCTAGGACTAAGGTCAGGATTTAATATTTAAGGGACTTTGAACAGTGCCTAGTACTTAGTGAGTGATATTTTAAGTCTTAGCTATTATTAAAATATCTTGGGCCAGGTGCAGTGACTCACACTTGTAATCCCAGCACTTTGGGAGGCTGAAGCAGGAGGATTGTTTGAACCTAGGAGTTTGAAACCAGCCTATGGGAAACATAGCAAAAAATACAAAAATTAGCATGATGGTAATAGTCCTAGCTATTTGGAAGGCTGAGATGGGAGGATCCCTTGAGCCCAGGAATCTGAGGTTGCAGTAAACTATGATTGCACCACACTGCACTCCAGCCTGGGCGACAGAGCAAGACCCTGTCTCAGGAGAAAAACAAAAACATGAATCACTTTGCAATTTCTAGACATTATACAAACGTAAAGAATTCTTACTGTTTTTAGGCTCCTGGGATTCAGTTTCCCCATTTGAAGATGGAGAAAAATGATCTTTGAGGTTCCATCTGAGACGAATGGTCTGTAATTCTAAAATAGGTAGATCTCTTGCTCAGGATTTTTATGTGGAACAATAGGAACAAATGGATAGGGCATGGGGTGGGACAACCATGGGCCCAGGCTTTGGAAGGGAGAACCTGATGCCTGGGAGGTGAGGGTACAAAACACCTGAGAGGAGGCAGTAGGTGTGGAAGGGTGAGCTTTCCCAGTTGGGGAGGCCCTGGGTGCTGTCCTTATCCCAGAGCCAGTGCGAAGGCGAGCACCAACCAGCAGGGCTCCAGTTCCCACTGGGGCTTGGGTAGGTCTCCTGAAAGAGTCTCATGTGAGGGGCCTACTCTTCATTGGCCGAAACCCCTGCTCTTCCTAGGTGAAGAGATACTTCCCCGGAAGGAAACTCTGGAGACAGATAGCACAGCCGCAGTCTTTCCTGGGGTCTGTCCTCACCAGTCCACACTCCTTAAGTAGGCTGTCAGAGGAGACTTGGGGAGCCCACTCCCACCATGGTTTTCCCTGTGGGAACCCCTTCTCTGCTCACCTCTTGTAGGAGCTTGGGTCATTTGTTTGGTTATTTAGGGTGCGTCTTTCACTT
This sequence comes from Cephalopachus bancanus, assembly GCA_027257055.1. NCBI lineage: Eukaryota > Metazoa > Chordata > Mammalia > Primates > Tarsiidae > Cephalopachus > Cephalopachus bancanus. The sequence goes on from JAPVLO010000276.1 coordinate 610,563, forward strand.
CTCTGTAGGGGGAGCAGAGTAGGGCGCTTTCACCATTGAGGGGATGAGACCAGCCTGACAGAGGCTGCTGCCCACCCCCTCCCACCCCTCTCCTTGGCCACTATCACCCCAGGCACCTGGTCTCAGGATCAATTGCAGTAGATAGAGATGAGGGAATGGGCGTGGTGATTTATCACTGTCAGGGCCGTCTAGGTGCTCCAGAGACCTGTACCCCCAGCCCTATCTCCAAGAGCAGGTCTGAAGAGGCCACCAGGCTCCCGTTTCCCATTGTCTAGGCCCTTTGTTCCATATGCAGAGCAGGGTCATAGAACCAGAGAGGCAAAGGCCCTGCTCGGGGCCACCTGGTGAGAATTGGCAGAGCTAGAAGTGGAACCCAGCCTCCACCTCCCTGTCCAGGCCTCTTTCCTGCATGCTACCTGCCTCCCGCCCTCACTGCCTGCCCTTCCCCTCCAACCATGAGTCACCAGGGAACATCCCACAGGTGCCCCTGCCCTTCTTCTTATGAACCTCCCAGGAAATCTGCATTGCTTAAGAGTCGACTGCAGGGACCAGAGGAAGGCTTCCCAGTGAACCTCACCTGGCGTGGTCACCATGACACCTCAAGGACTCATGCCGGTCACTGTGCTTTATGTCAGGATTCCCATTTCCTGATCGTGGGTTTGTCCTTCCTGTTACTCTGGGATCCCAGAGCACTTATCATCCCCTTCCTCTCCCAGTGACTCCTGAGCCCCTAGAAGAATGACCTGTCCTGGGAGGGCCCGGGCATGGCTGGAGGGACACCAACTCCTCCTCCTCAGCTCTGGGGAATGTATGACAATGGGCTTTCAAACATTCTTTTTTTCAAAGTCTAGGAGCCTTTCAAAATTCCAAATCTCTGATGGTCAAATGAAAATGCAAATTAAAATCACAATAAGATAACGCTTTGTCCTTGCAGGAAAGACTAAAACTAAAAGGACAGGGGACACCAAGCATAGGCAAGGCAGCAGAGGCCTGGGAATGCTCATACAGGGTTGGTGGGATCATGCACTGGCTCAACCACTTGAAAGGCTGGTTATATCTGCTGACCCTGATTCCACTCCTGGGCGTCTACCCATAGAAGTGAGTGAGATGGGCCTCACAGTTACATATGAGAATGTTTTGTAGCAACTTTACTTATAATTGTCCCATACTGGAGAAAACTCACACCCCCAGAGAAAGAGAATCCTGCCCACACACGGCGGTCGTCCACAGCAGTGAACAAGCCTCGTGGGTGATTCTCACAGGCATCGCGCCCAGTCAAAGAAGCCAGACACAAATACAGCACACTCGATTCTCTTTCTGTGAAGTTCCAGAACAGGGTCTTGCCTGGGAGGGAGCATGAGTAAGTCTCTGTCTTGGTCTGGGGGTGGCGACATGGGTGTATACACATGGAGCTGAACCCTTAAGATTTGTACATTTGACTGTTGGTATGGCATTCCTCAATTAAAAAAAAACTGACTGAGCACATGCCTATAATCTTAGCACTTTGGGAGACGGAGGCAGGAGGATTGCTTGAGGCCAGGCATTTAAGACCAGCCTGAGTAACATAGCAAGACCTTGTCTCTAAAAAAAAAAAAGAAAGAAAGAAAAAAATCAGAAAAATTAGCCAGACATGGTGGTATGCGTCTGTAGTCCCTGCTACTTGAGAAGCTGAGGTGGAAGTATCACATGAGCCCAGGAGGTCAAGGCATGATTGTGCCACTGCCTGGGTGACAGAGCAAGACTCTGATTCAAAATTACAAATTTCAAAGTCCCCAAACCCTACATAGACTCCTGGTAAATAAAACAGTCCGAAGCTGAGAGCCATCCTCTTGCTCCCCATATCAGGTGGCTCCTGGGGTATTTCTGAGTATGAAACTTTGGAGTGAGTATGACTGGGAGCCTCAGCTCTGGAATGAATATGGAGTGAATATGGCAGCTGGCTCCAGTCCCCCACTGCATAAGGGTGGCCCGAGGTGGGGATCCCAGCCCAGCCCTGACCTGAGGGACCACCCCTGCTTCTCCAGGCTTGCATCCCTCCCACCAACGGGTGGGTGGTTGTGCGGTGATGCAACAGGGAGAAACTGAGGGTCTGGTGGTCACCACATGGCCAGGATAGCACAGAGCTGGGATCCTACCTGGGACCTGGCAAGTGTCTTAATATCTGATGCCGTTTCCATGGCTGGCTCTGTTTCCCCGCTTGGGGCAGATATACAGTGGTGAAAACAATGGTTAGAAATCTAGCTCAATTCCACTGAGCACTCAGTCTGTTGGAGGCATTATGTTGAGTGTTTTACAAGGAGATTATTCCTCTAATCCTTCCAGCCGCCTGTGGAAGGTGCCCCTATTAACTGCTTTACGAATAACTTACTCTATATACGAACTATCTTTTTATAATCACAGCAGTCTATGTTCACATCGATGGAGAAATAAAGCTCAGGGAGGGCAAGCCACTTGCCTAAGGTCCCCACAGCTGATGGGTGGTAGAACTAGGCACACAGTCAAGGTCAGCTGGACTCCAAAGCCCTGCAAGCTCTGTCTCTTTTGTTTACTTATGTTTAAAATTTATTTATTTTGAGTCAGAGTTTCACTCTGTCACCCAGGCTGGAGTGTAGTGGCACAGCCGTGGCTCACCTACAGCTTCGACCTCCTGGGCTCAGGTGAGGCTTTCGCCTCAGCCTCCTGGGTAACTGGGACTACAGGTGTGTGCCACCGCACTCGGCTACTTTAAAAATTTTTTTGTAGAAACAAGGTCTTGCTATGTTGCTCAGGCTGGTCTCAAACTCCTGGGCTTAAGCAATCCTCCAACCTCGGCCTTCTAAAATGCTGGGATTACAGGCATGAGTCATCGCTCCAGGCCTGACTCTTTTCTCCCACAAGGTTTTCAATAAGTGTCTGCTGTGAATGGAGCTGATGACAGAATCAGCATCCAAAAGGGCTGCAGCAGGTTGGAACACGGACCCTGGTCATTGAGATTAAACCCAGCAGGATGCAGGCAAATCACCACATATGGGGGGGGAGGGGAGCAGTGGCAAATAGACACACTGAGCACAGCAGAAGGAGAACTGTTTGGAGGCAGCATGCATGAGCATGACTCGAAGGTTTGCCCTCCCATCCAGACAGCCACCCACCCATCTACCCAGCCAGAAATATAACCACCAGGGTCCAGCTCCTCTGGATTCTGTGCCTACATCCTGAGGCCAGCGAGGTTGGCTGTGCTCACCGTGTGAGAGGGGTGGACTGGCTTCAAAGAAAACAGATGGACAATCTGCCACTCTACCCCCATCGCCTGCTGGTCAGGCCAGTTCCAGGAAAACAGTCTTTAATCCCTGGCCCTCAGATTCAGGTGGGAATGTAATGTAGCTTTTTTTTTTTCTTTTTGAGTTGGAGTCTCACTCCATCACTCAGGCTGGAGTGCAGTGGCACTCCCATGGCCACCGCAGCCTCGACCTGCTGGGTTTAGGCGATCCTTCCATCTCAGCCGGAACTACAGGCACATGCTACCATGTCTGGCTAATTTTTAAAATTTATTTATTGTAGAGATGAGGTCTCACCATGTTGCCCAGGCTGGTCTCGAACCTGCGGGCTCCAGCAATCCTTTCGCCTTGGCCTCCCAAAATGCTGGGATTACAGACTTGAGCCACTGTGCCCAGCCTAATGTGATTTCTTAAGGAACACTTGGAGTAACAGTGACTCTCTCTCTCTCTTTTTTAGACTTTATTTTTTTAAGAGCAATTTTATGTTCACAGTAAGGCTGAACAGAAGGTATAGAGATTTCCCACAGCCTCCCTGCCTCACCTATGCTCGGCCTCTCCCACTATTAAAATCCCTCCAGAGAGAGGTATATTTGTTGGAATGGATGAGCCTGTACTGCCACATTGTTACCAGCCTGTAGGTAACTAGGGTTGTGTGATGTTGGTGTGACTGCTTGCTGTGTGCTAGCCATTGTGATAATGCTTTCCCGCAGCTACTGACCAAGTGAGTCAACACTTGAACCCAGGTTTGCCTGACTCTAAAATTCAGGCTCCTAACAGCTGTGTTGCAAAGTGGTCTGTTGACAATAGCCTAGGGTTAAGCATGGGAAAAGGAGTTTGACCAGGAATTCCATCTCCTGATGGGCTGTCCTAGGAGGGCACGATTGAGCTCTCTGTGGAGCTTCCCAGGGAAGTGCCAAGACCAGTGGGGGGCGAAGCACAGAGGAGGGGCATTTTGTCTGCACAGAAGAGGAACATTGAGGTGGCAGGTCGAAACTTGAAAGGCAATGAGTTGCTCATCACCAGAGGCATCTAGGAGGCTTGGACAAAAGCCCTGCCTTGGAGGGATTGGGTTATAGCACATAGCACCTGAAAGGTTCCTTTTTCTCTTTCTTTTCTTCCTCCCTTCCTTTCTTCCTCTTCCTCTCTCTCTCTCTCTCTCTCTCTCTCTCTCTCTCTCTCTCTCTCTCCCTCCCTCCTTCCCTCCTTCTTCCTCTCTCTCTCCTCCCCCTTTCTTTCTTTCTTGCTCTCACTCTCCCTTGCTCTTTCTTTATGAGTTGGAGTCTCACTCTGTCACCCAGTTCGTAGTGCAGTGGCATAATCCTGGCTCACCACAGCCTCCTGTCTTCAGATGATCCTTCTGCCTCAGCCTCCTGAGTAGCTGGGACTATAGGCGCATGTCACCATGCCCGGCTATATTTTGGATTTTTTGAAGAGACAGGGGCTCGCTGTGTTGCCTAGGCTGGTCTTGAACTCCTGAGCTCAAGCAGTCCTTTCGCCTCGGCCTCCCAAGTGTTGGGATTACAGATGTGAGCCACCGCACCTGGCCTGCAAGGTCTTTTTCAACTCTCATTTTGATCAATTTAATTTGGTTCAACCTCTGCTGAGCACCCATTCTGTGCCAGCTCTGGGCTAGGTGCTAGGTGAGGGGGATGAATAAGACATGATCCCACAGGGGCTCTTTCAGGGCTGAGGACCTCAGGAGTGTTGTAAAATGAAAAGGAGCTGGCTGCTAACTGAGGGGAGGGAGGGTGTGAAGAGGCAGTCAGGCTGGGGTTCCCCAGCCAACCAGACTCTAGGTCAGGCATCCCCCAAAATTGTTGCCTCCCTGTGGAACTGAAGGCCTTCTAGGGACCTTTGGGGTCGGTACTCAGGCAGAGGGTGGTCGAATCCCTGCCACCCTCCCCTTCTGTCTCCCTCAGAGGGCCCACCCTCATCTGCCTAATAGCTATCTTAGAGAACAGTCACCTTCCTTCATGAAGAACATTCACTTCTAGGCTGATGACATCTGGATCGAGAATTTCCATTCAGACATGGGTATGGGACTTCCTGCTTGAGATTTTAACTCATAATCCCACTTTCCCTTCTGACAGATGCCCAGAGACCAACACCCAGGAGTGGTCTAAAACCAAAAACCCGTCTCATGAGGATTACAGGTGAGGCTTCATCCTGGCTCCCTCCTTGCCTCCATGTGGTGACCTCCATGGCAGTCACTGTCATCCAGGATCCCAAGTCTCAGAGGTGATGACGATGATAAAGATGAGGATGATTGATGATGACTAATGATGACAACAATAAATAGCATTATTTAATGCACCCAAACCCCATGTCCATCAACTCATAGAATTACCCAACTACCCACCTCTTCAGTACTATTTTCATATCTTGAGACCCATCTCTTCCTCATGACTGACACCTGGAGTAGCCTCTGCCTCCATGCTGGAGGCTCTGAATCTGGCTGTCCATTAGAATCGACTAGGTAGCCTCTGACCCTATTGGCCTGGGGTGCAGCCTGATTTTTTTAAAACCCCAGATGACTGCGGTACGTATCCTGGGCTAAGTCCTCTACACTCAGGCTGGGTGCAGTAGCTTACACCTGTAATCTCAGCACTTTGGGTGGCTGAGGTGAGAGGACCGCTTGAGCCCAGGAGTTTGAGACCAGCCTGAGCAACATAGCGAGACCTTGTCTCTACAAAATATCAAAAAGTTAGCTGGGCATGGTGGTGCACATCTGTAGTCCCAGCTACTCAGGAGGCTGAGGCAGGAGGATCACTCAAGCCTAGGAATTTGAGGCTGTGGTGAACTGTGACTGTACCACTGCATTCCAGCCTGGGTCACAGAGTGAGACCCCAACTAAAAAAAAAAAGTTTTCTGCACTCAGTGGAACCTGTGATGTATGTTGATGATGTCTAGTGGCTTGTTCCTGGCTATCTCTATGTCTTTCTCCATGGAGTTCAGGATGGGTTTGGATGCAATGGAACCAGAGGGGTCAGCTTAGATGAGGCCCCACTCACAGAGTGGTGTGTGTGTGTGTGTGTGTGTGTGTGTGTGTGTGTGTGTGTGTGTCTGTGTGTGCACGCTGGGGGAAGAGTGGGTGCCAGAGGGGAAGCTGGGGCAAGGACACTGCCTGCAGCTTCTCATCTAGAAGTTGGCTCTGAAGATGGGGAGTGGGATAGCAGCCCCTGCAAAGAAAGAGTTGGCCCGGCTCTGCCATCCAGCCTGTAAACCGGGGAGAAAACAGAGCTTAGGGGCCAAGAAGCCAGTACCAAGGGAGAGCCCAGGGACTGCTTCCCAAAGCATCTAGTCATGGGGGCTGGCACGGAGGGGGCTTCCCGAAGCATACTAGCTGGTGCTGCTCTCAAGCTTTTTTTTTTTTTTTTTTTTTTTGAGTTGGAGTCTCACTCTGTCGCCCAGAATGGAGTGCAGTGGCCGCTCCCGGCCACCGCAGCCTTGACCTGCTGGGCTCCGGCGATCCTTCCGCCTCAGCCTTCCAAGTAGCTGGAATTACAGGCATGCGCTACCATGCCCGGCTGATTTTTTGATTTTATTGTAGAGATGAGGTCTCGCTGCCCAGGTGGGTCTCGAACCTACGGGCTCAGGCAATCCACTCACCTCAGTCTCCCAAAGGCACGGGATGACAGGCTGAGCCACCGAGCCCAGCTTGCTCTCAAGCTTTTAGAGGCCTTTTCTTCTCCAAATTTCCCACTAATCTACGTCCTTCCCACTCTTCAAACTCTCTCCGATGCCACCTTTTCCAGGAAGTCTTCCCTGATGAGTTCTGTCTGACTCTGACAACTCTACTTAACACCAAATGTCGCTGCTGCAAACCCAGTTTATGCCTCACTGGAGGTTCTTGCTGCTTTCTGAGTGAACAGAAACTTGTCCCAATCTAGGTCCCATCCCCAGGAGACAGGTGCCACCCCCTGCTCCTGGATTTCTCCCTGCTCCCACTGTTCTCAGGACATGGCCCTGCCTGGAACATGTTTGGCACACGCTTTCTCATGGTCTAGTTGGGCCAAACTGGAGCTTCCTCTCTAGACTTCAGTTCTCGATGTGCAGAATGAGTATACTGGACTAGAATGATCCCTCTTAGAACAACTAATGTAAATTGGGCATGGTGGTTCATGCCTGTAATCCCAGCACTTTGGGAGGTAGAGATAAGAGGATTACCTGAGCTCAGGGGGCTCAAGACCAGCCTGGACAACTTGGCGAGACCTGGTCTCTACAATAGATCATAAAATTAGCTGGGTGTGGTGGTGCACCCCTGTAGTTCCAGCTACTTGGAAGGCTGAGGCGGAAGGATAGCCTGAGTCCAGCAGGGCAAGGCTGTGGTGGCTATGATTATGCCACTGCACCCCAACCTGGGTGACAGAGCAAGACTCTGACTCAAAAAAAAGAACAACTAGTATAAGATGAGGAGTTCTCAAGGATGCCTGGAATACTCAGAACACACCTCTGTTTTAAGAACTCCTATATACCCTTCAAGGCCCAGGTGAAATGTCACCTCAGATCCTCCCAAATAAAATTACTCACCCCTGTCTTTTGCTACCACAGACTTTACACACAGCCCTGCTATAGCCTGTGGCTCTTATGGCACTGGCTGCTTTGGAATCTGGGATCCCTGGGGTTCTGAACTCTGGGTATGACTCTCACAGCATCCAACAATGCTGGCCCGGAGTGGCCAAAAATGTGATATAAACAAATGCACACATGAATGAATGAATCTCTCAATTCATTAAGTTTTTTCTCTTAATGATCTGCAACCAGGAGGGGTGGGGAAAGGGGAATATAGAGAAAGGCCTTCACGGCTCAAGCGGGGCTTCTGGCTGTCCAGGTAGCTTAGTCCTGGGCTCACCAGCTGAATTAGGGCAATGTGGCTGGGTCCCAGGGGACCTTAGTTACTCAGGCAGTGACTGAGGCCACCCAGCTCCAGGTCATCCAGCTCGAGGTTCTCTGCACTGCTGAGGGTGGTGGTGTGGGGGTGGGCGTTGAGGTTTGGGCAGAAGGAGCCACTGCCTAACTAGTGGAAAGTTCTGCTAATCCTAACTTGAGTACAAGGCCAAGAGTGTGTCTCTGGACTTCCGGCATCCTGGGGGCCTGAATGTATGCAAGGGACCCGGGCATCCTGGCACCAGAGCCTGGGGGAAGAGACTGGGTCTGACTTCTCCAGCCCGAAGCTCCGCCCAGAGAGGTTGTGCCTGGGACTAATTGGCTTGCCCTCCTTCCGCTGCCAGAGAAAAGTCTTGGCTAATTTGCCGGAACGCTCTAGTTAAATGCCAATTAAGACGTTCTGTCCACTGTTCTCTTCCAATATATTAATAATGTAATTAAGCATTTATTGCCTGCGCAAATTAAAAATTAACTTAAACGGACAGCCTAGAAAACTGAGGAAGTGACCGCTTAAACAACCAATTTGCATCTCATTCGAATACCAGCATCTCAACACAGTCCCTTCTAGGGTGCTGGGTTTGGCCTTCCAGGAATGGGCTCAGGCAGCTGCTGGCTTCTGCTTCTCCATGCCTCATTCTGTCCCCGCTGCCCCAGTCCTAGGTGTGAAGGACACAGCCTTGGCCCCAGTGGGCAGGAGGGCTTTTTGCTAAGCAGCCACCTCGGCTTCTATTGTCCCCACCCCCTTTCCCAGGGGTCTGTGGTGTGGATTTCAGTAAAAGGAGATGCTGGGGTAGTGGTATGGTGGGGGCGGGGGTAGTCCCTGAAGCCCCTGCCACTTCCACCCCCAGGATCGATTTGTCCTGCATTCCAGCCCAGGAGATGGGAAGCAGATGGTGCTGGAGAGGGGAGGGGGAAGTAACCAAGGGACAAGGAGACTTTCCCTCCCACCAGCCCCTTGGAGAGAAGGTAGGGGAGGACAGGTCTCAGGGAGAGCTTGCAGGGAATGGGGCCCGGGCAGTATCTTCGAGATGGAAGATGAAAGGATAAAGCTTCCATGTTTTCTCTATCCCTAGGGATCTGTCTAACACAGCAGGTGTGACACTGCTGGTGTTCTTCGCCAAACAGCCACAGGAGGAGACTTGGCAGGAAGGAGCGGGACAGCAGGGAGTGGGGTGGTAAGGGGAGCTGGAGCCCTGCGGCTTTGGTGCAGGGGCCCAGAACAGCTCCAGACACATGGGCCTTCCAGCTTCCTAACTCTCTCTGGCCTTACTTCCTTGAAGGGCTCCCTCCATGCCTGCAGATGCCAGCCCCTCCCTGCGCAGTGCTGTCGCTCATGTGGAAGATGGCTCCCAGCGGCCTGTGCACACGCTCCCCCAGGGCCCTGGAGGCGCCAGGACAGAGCTCTCTTCCCCTCTGTCCTCCCATGCCCCCTCTCCACCATTGCCCCCATTGCCATGGAGAAGGGCCGCCACAGGGAGCCTGGAGTCACCTGAGGCAAACGGGTTTGTTTTAAACACTTTATTTATAAAAAAGTACATTTTTTTTCCTCAGTACATTTTTCAACCCATCATTTTTTTTTAATACAAGTAAAAGGGGGTGATGCAAACACCCCCTAGGTCAGAACTAGAAGAATCCGCTGGGCCGTCCCCAGTACCAAAGGCGAAAGGGTGACGAAGAAACCGAAGCGTCCACACTCGGAGGCGGGGGTGGCAGCTTCTCCCGGAGTGTTTCCATTTGTACAAAAAGGGAAAATGAATTTTCTTCAGCCAAGAATCCCATTCCTCACAGCCAGGGTCAGAAGAGCAGCAGTACCAGGCTGGGCAGCATGGTGGTGACGGCGGCGGCAGGCCTTGGGATCTTGCACCACTGGGCCATGGTGGGCATCCCTGGCATGGAGTGGCTTTCAAGGTCTCCCTGCGGGTGTAGGGGGTTGGGGGACCCCTCTGCCCTTCACTAGGAAAGGGTTTCTGTTGGCAATCAGGCTTTAGAGGTCTCTAGACCCCTGAGGCCTGGAAGCACTCTCCCAGAAGAGGGGCCACCTGTGTCTGCCGGGCTCGGCCAAGCTGCCCACACCCACCTAACACAATTCCCGATTCCTCTGCCTTGAGGATGGCAGACAAGTTATTGCACCAGTGACCTGAGCGCATGAGGGGCAGCTGGCAGAGGGGGCACACGCTGGGGAAATAGGCCCCCTGTGAGGCCCTTGTATGGTCCGAGTGCTGGGAAACCATCTTTTCTCCTGCTTTCAGCAGGATCACTCCTCTGCCCTGTCTATGCTGAGCACCCATCTGGCCATGCGCACACAGGCCTGTGCTTAGGCCTGTTGGAGGTGTGTGTGCCTACTGTGTGCAGTATGCCAGGCCTGAGGCGCTGTGCTTGCTGGCCTGAGTCCACCTGCTCTGTGCTGCTGCTGTTCAGATCCTTCTGATGGAAGGGGACATGGATGGTTCTCTCACACATTAGAACAATATCAAAATCTGTAAGGAGCTGGGGGAAAGGTGGAGTGGGGACCAGGAACGGGGGCAACAAGAGGCAGGATGACAAATGGGAGGCCTTGGCACAATGAATACCAAGTTTATTTCATTTCCAGCAAAGCAGAAGTTCAGCTCATGCTGGGGGCATGAAGGAGAAGCAGAACATCCTCACCACCCGCTGCGCCAGACCTCCCCTTTGCCAGCTGGCTGTGCCTGTGAGCCCAGCAGCAAGGCCCACCTTCCCACAAACTCGGGGCACAGAAAACCCCACCAGGCCTGCTCTCAGCCCAAGGTAGCAGCTGTCCAGTGGCTATGCTGTGGCTGGGTCTCTGGCAAGGCAGGAGCCTCTTACATGGCCCATGCTACATGGACCCCGTAATTTGTGCTTTGCTTAGGGGGAGGGCGTGGAGGTGTAAAGGGGACTAAGTGCTTTGGCTGGGCCCAGGGTCTTCAAAGTCCATCACAGAGTGAGAAATAGGAGTTGGCAGTGCAGGGTAAGTGAGACACAGGAGGAGAAGAGGGCAGGGAATGCCTCTGTCAGACAGTTCCCTGGGATTGCCTCTTGCCGGGGGGCAAGGGGACCAAGCAGAGGGACCAGAGTGGTGTGAGGTGGGATGGGACCATGATGTAATGTGGAAAAGGTCCCCTGCCCTGGGGGACATTAATACTGCTGGGAGAAGTAGCCCAGCTCTTCCGCCTCCCTCTGCCCTGTGGCTAGAAAGACCCTAGAATTTCCTCCCCTAACTCCACCCAACCCAGTACCCCAATGCCTAGAGGGGAGAGCCGCCCCAGGGCTGGCATGGCTTCAGACTTCTGCTACGTGGCTACTGGGCAGCCTGGGCTGGGGCCAGGGCAGTGAGGGCCAGGCGAGGGTGGCCCTGCTGCTGGGCCCAGGCTTGCCAGGGCAGAGGTGGAGCGACTGAGGGTTCAATAGCAGCACCAGGGAGGGGAGGTGGGGGCAGGGGGGCTCCCTTAGGAAGCCTATGGCAGGGTAGGTCAGTGCCCGTGGGGCACACAGTGGTCTGCTCCCTCCCCCCAACACTTACCATCCTACAGAGCCCCTGACACCCTAATGGACTCCTAACGGGCAGGCCTGAGGGGCCCTGGAGCCTGCCTCTCCCACCTAGGGCCTTTCCCATGGGCATGGCTTTCTAGAGCGCTGGGGAGTCTGGGGGCAGATGGAGGAACTGAGGCACTTTGAGCTGGGGGACAGAGAGGGCTGGGGGGGGTCTTCCGTCACTGCATGCACAGGAAGATCCAGTCCTGGGCGGCTGATAGGAACCCAGTGTCCCATCCAAGGAGAATCTGCACTCAATGGGAGGGCTTCTCCCAGGCCCTTCCCTCATCCCAGAGTGCGGACATGGGGTAGCTGAGCAGGGAGTGGAGAGTGGTGAGCAGAAGGGGTCTGGCCGCCCCGCCCCCTTGCCCCTTCTGCAAGGCCAGAGACTTCCGCAAGAGCCTTGGTGTGGATGGTGTTATCTGGACCCCTCGGCCCCCAGACTGTCTGCTGAGTGTCTCCCACTCAGGCCGCCTTCTCCACTGCCCTCCACAGAGATGCTCCTACAGGGAACCAATTCCCTCCTGGGATCCCAGCCCTGACCATCTAAGAGAATTGAGTGTTGCTGGATAAGGAAACAGCTGAGAAACCTCCAATCTGCAAGCAGTTTGGGGCCAGCCTGAGAGCCTAGGGTGCAGGCACCAGGGGGCCTAGTCTCAGTTGTCAGTGGAAGCTTCTATAGGCTGCCCCCATGCTCAGCTGGGAAGAGGGAAAGGGGGCGTTGGGCAGTGTCCAGCTGGGGTAGGACATGGGCCCAGGAGGAGAACAGGGCAGAGAGGAGCAGTGTGTGTGTGCATGTACGGATGTGCATGTATTGGCAGAGGCATATGGGAAGTGCCGGCCAGAGTCCACCTGGAGCCCCGCTATGTGGGGAGCAGCTCAGGGATCAAGGGGTACACACCAGAGCTGGACCAGCTCCACTCTCTGTAGGCCAATGAGGAAAAAAAATGTAAAACCAATCTCACCAGGAAAACACTGCCCAAGGCCCCGCTTGACACACAAGACTCTCCTGGGTACCTGGGAGAGGCCACACCCCCTCCCCCTACCCCTTGGGTGCACCGGCTATCTAGACCTAGACCGGGGATGCAAACTCTGGCTGCGTCAGCTTTCGGTGGGGGAGGGGGGGTGTTGGGTTTCCTCTCCCTGGGAGGAGGAGCAGCATCTGGGGGTGGGGGTGGGGCTTTTCCTCTTAGAGCCCCCCCCAATGAAGAGAACACAAACAAATTCCAGTGTCGGGGGGCGGGGGAGACGGGCTCCCCCCCTGGAGGGATGCCCAGGTACACAAGACAGAACAGGGCTCCCTACACAGAGGGCAGGCGGGCGGGTCCGTAAACGGGAGATACAGCAACACGAGAGCCACAGTCGAACACAACACCATGGGGAAGGGCTGGGGAGAGGGCGGAAATAAAAAAACGAAGCCGAGTCGTGTCTGCCTCGGGCTCCCCTCACCCCTGGGCGTCGGGGGCTGGCTTTGGGCAGCTGGGCGAGTCTCTGCTGAGCTCCTGGAGGAGTGGGCGGTGGGGGCGGGCAGGGGGCGTGCGGGTCGGGCTGGGGCTGGGGCGGTGGGCACAGACAGAGGCTCCGGAAGCGGGCTACACGTACCACTCCTTCTTGGAAATGAAAGACCCGTCGTTCTGAGAAACCATGTTCTCGGCCAAGTCCAGCTGCTCCGGGTCGTACTGGTAGCCCAGAGTCCGGTCCGCGTAGCCGTCCTGACGGGCTTCTGCCTCATCCACGGTGAAGTAGGGCCGCTTGGCGTCCTCGTCGTATTTGGGGTGGGGGCCGCCCACCTTGCGCTCGCCCCCTCCGCCGCCCTCCTCCTCCTCCTCTTCCTCGTAGCTGCTCCCCCCCAGCGGGCCGGCCTTCTTCTCGTCGTCCGAGTCATCCGGGTACTGCAGGTTCTGCGCCATGGGCGGGTGGTGCTGGGGGATGCCCGCCTTGCTGTAGCCGTTGCCGTACACGTGCTTCTTGGTGCTGTAGTCGCCCTTGAAGGTGTGCCGGCGCCGGCGCAGGGCGACCACGATCCCGCCGACCACAATCAGCACCAGCAGGACGCTCCCCGCCACGCCCCCAATGATGGCCGTGGGCACCGGCCCGGCGCGCCGCCCATGGTCGGGAGGAGACGGGGTGTAGGGGAATTCTGGGTGAGGAAAAGAGATGGAGGGGACAGCGTCAGCATGTGCTCCTGGGGTGTCGGCAGGCGGGGAGGCAGGCAAGGAGGCAGGGGAGGGAGAGGCCGGGAAGGATGGGCTGTCGGCACCCCAGGTTTGAGCGGCTCCGTTCCAGAGGTCCCTGGCACCCACCCCTCCTGGAGCCCCAGAGCCACAGCGCTGGTAGCCGAAGCATGAGACAGGCAGGAGGAGAGGCAGAAGGCTGTACCCGCAGCAGCAGGGCCTTCCACCTTGACTGTCCTGGGTGTGGTGCCAGCCCAACAGGGACCCATTTGAGATGCAGAGAGGCATTGTGTCCACCAGACGACATTTGCTGTCACAAAGTGTGCGACCTTACTCCTTAGTGCACGACCCTAAGAAGTAGGCACGCTATCCATTCCCATTCAATACCTGAGGACATGAGGCTTAAAGAGATTAAATAACTCGCAGTGGTGCAACATTTTTTCTCTTGCATGAAAAGCCTGCACAAATGTCACCACCCCTCTGCCAGACACCTGGTGGTCATTGTGTCCCAACATCATAACCTTGGATTCTAAAACCCAGAGCCTGGGGCAGGTTGGGTGTTCAGTGCCTGATTTTGTCTGCCCCCAGGGCACAGGGAAAACAGGTTCCCAGGTACTGGCCCAGCAGATGCCCCATGAGTGCCAACCAGCCACCAAGGTGCCAGAAACCAGGCCTGTGGTTCTTGTGGTCTGGCCCTGCAGGGCAAGATGAGGGTTTGGTAACAGGGCCAGCCTAGGCTATAAGCATAAGATACCAAGGCTGAGTGTGGTGGCTCATACCTGTCATCCTAGCACTTTGGAAGGCCGAGGTGGCGGGATTGCTTGAGCCCAGGAGTTTGAGACCAGCTGTACAACATAGTGAGACCTCATCTCTACAGAAAATTTAAAAATAAGCTGGGCATGGTGGTGCACACCTCTAGTACCAGCTACTCGGGAGGCAAGGTGGAAGGGTCGCCTGAGCCTAGGAAATTGAGTCAGTAGTGAGCTGTGACTGTGCCACTGTGCTCCAGCCTGGGCAACAGAGTGAGATTCTGACTCAAAAAAAAAAAAAAAAGGAAAAGCATATGACACCAGCATGGCAAGGTACAGGTACAGAGCAGAGATGGGTAAAAATGGGAAGTAAAAGTGCAAACATATGTAACAAAGACGTGAGTTCATGTGTACACCTTTGGCATAATGGGCGAGCACACCACTTAGGGAGCACAGATCTGATGGAAGTCCCACATACTTGTGCTGTTGTGACGAATGCATGTGTACACATCTGTGCAGGCTGAGGATACTGGACATGCAAAGGCAAGAAGGACAAAAGGAGGGAAAGGAAGCGGCTGGGATGGAAGAGAAGCCCAAGTGGGTGAAGCCAGGGCCATGCCAGAGGCCAAAGAAGTCCCAAGGTGAGGCTAAGGGAGGCGGTTCCCAGCACTACCACAGGGTGGCACCGGAGACCACGGCTGGCCTTGGTCAGGCAGTACCGGGCTGGGGACCCAGGGCAAGCCCAGAGGGCTGACCTTGGCTGCTTTGGCCCTCTTCTCTTCCCCAAGGCAGGGGGTCGGTTTGGGCATTTACGTGGCCGCCTTTGGGAGTGTGGTGTTCCCAGCTCACTTCCTGACTCAGCATCACTCCATCGGAATTGTGATTCCTCCTCCCTCCTGGGGTGTGTGAGTGTGTGGGATACTGTCCCACCCAGCAGGCTGGAGCAGGGCGGAGATTCTGGGAAAGAGGAAAGGCCTTCCCGGAGTTCAGGCTGGAAGGGCTGATGAAAACACGGGGCCCACAGAAGGGGAGGTCACTTGCCCAAGGTCACGTGGCTGGGTTAGGACCACTCAGATGCTCCTGTGCTGCTCTCCCAGTGCAGGAGTTGGCTGAGAGACACACAGCCGCTGAGGACTCAGCTGCCCACTGGTCACCACTGTATCCTCAGTAAAGGTCATCAAGTAGTTGCATATTTGCTGAATATCTGTCCTGACTGCCCATCTCCAGAACAGTCTCCCTCAAGCCTCTGGCTTCCCAGATCCCACCTGTTCCTGCCCTTAAAAGGGCTCCCAGGCCAGGTGCAGTGGCTCATGCCTATAATCCTAGCACTTTGGAAGACCGAGGTGAGAGGATTGCCTGAGCTCATGGGTTCGAGACCAGAGACCTCATCTCTATAATAAATCCAAAAATAAGCTGGGTGTGGTGGTGCATGCCTGTAGTTCCAGCTACTTGGAAGGCTGAGGCGGAAGGATCACCTGAGCCCAGCAGGTTGAGGCTGCAGTGGCTGTGAGCATGCCACTGCACTCCAGCCTGGGCAACAGAATGAGACTCCAACTAAAACAACAACAACAACAACAACAACAAAAGGGGCTCCCATACCTGCTCACAATGTGGTGGGGTCTGCCTCCCCAGGGGTACCCCAAAGGCAGCCAGGAGGGGCCCAGTCTCTCCTGTGCTTTCAGCCCGCCTGCTACCTGTTCCCACCCAGACCTGAATGTGCTCCTCTCTACACCAGGCTTCATCTCCTCATCCCTCCATCCAATCAGACACGTACTGAGCATCTATCTTGCCAGTCACAGGATACGAGAAACAGCCTCGCTGGGGAAGCAAATGACACTCTTAGAGACAGCAGCATGGAAATATCAAGGGAAATGGCAGCAAAGTGCTCAGGAGTGTAAGGGAACCACAGCAGTGTGACTTGGCATCAGAGAAAGCTTCGTGGAGGAGACTGGACTTGGAGAGATAAAGAGAATAAGGAAGGCATCCAGATGGAAGGGCCTGCCTTTTTTTCTGAAAGGTTTCCCCTGCCTTCCAATACAAGAATTTCTTGGACCTTGGCTTTCCCGAGTGCTGTCTCTGGCTGCATTGCTGGGCCTTCTGTCTCACTGGATGCTTTATTCTTGGACCTTCAGCCCTTACCCTCTGCTTTCTTTCCTAGTGACAGACTGGTCTTATCATGAGCTACTCTTACCCTACTGGCTCTCCAAACTATTTCAGGTGCGCAGCTCTCATCCAACTCTGGAACATTATCTCTGCAGCATTTCCCAAACAGTAGCCCATGGAACCTCAAACTGTTGGCTCAGAGGGTCAGCAAAAATACTGGAGTCCAACACTTTGGGAAATGTCAATGTAGACACAGCATCAGAACCCTTCACCTTCTCATGCACACTGTGAACTGCGAGTGGGGCATGTTGGATGCAGTGTTCCCAACATACTGGAGCATAAGCCCCGCCCCTCCTGCCCCCGAGGACCATCTCACAGAACATGTAGGGGTATACACGTGAAAAGCTGTCTCTAAGCACATCTTCATTTGGATTTCTGGCCATCACCACCAAGCCCATCTGTCCTTCCCTGGTTGGCCATCTTTGCTCCATACCCTCTCCGTTCAACATAACTCCTCCAGCTCTACCACCACCACCACCACCACCACCACCACCACCACCACCACCACCACCACCACCACCATTCATCCTCTCTTCCACCTCAGCATCTTATTGGTCTTTGGCTCTTCCTTCTTCACCTCCTGGGCCAAGGTCTACCCAGGAGACTCTTCCTACTCACCACCTGATCACATGATGCCAGCTTTTACTGTTGTGATAGACTCTTCCACCTTCCACCTTCATGTGGTCTTTGCCCCCTTGAGCTACCCCATCCACAGTCACCAGGCTAATTTCCACTGTGTAGACATAGCCACTCCCTTTTTCAAAGACCAGCAATGATGTCCCTACTGCCTTTGAGCTGTTCAGTCTGACCTTCAAAACTTCCAACATGAGACTGGGTGTTGTAGCCCACACCTGTAATCCCAGTACTTTGGGAGACGGAGACAAGAGTATTGCTTGAGCTTGAGCCCAGGAGTTCAAGACCAGCCTGGTGAGACCTTATCTCGACCAAAAAAAAAATTAAAATTAAAAATGAACTGGGTGTGGTGGTATGTGCCTATAGTCCAGGATACTTTGGAGGCTGAGGTGGAAGGATTGCCTGAGTCCAGGAGGTTGAGGCTGTGGTGAGACATGATCATGCCACTGCACTCCATCCTGGGCAAGAGTGAGACCCCAATTAAAAAAAAAAGTTTCCAATTTGCAACTTGATCTTGGGCTTGGCCAGCTCCTCCCCTTGGTGTCCTTGGTATCCAGGACAGTTCCTTCCTGCAAGCCTCTGCTCATGCTGTCTATGCTGTCAGGAACCCTTTCCACAACCCGGCACCCCTCCTGCAGATCTCCAGTTCCTCTTCAGGCAGCCTCCTCTTTTCTGGCCACTCACTCTGATGTGTTCTCTCTTTAGAATCTTTATGTACCAATGGTCTGCACCTCTCATTCTGTCTCCAACAATTGCTAACGCCATGTCATTAATCACATACTGACGTAGATATTCAAGCCGGGACAAATTACAAATAAATGTGAATTAGGATGTACCACGGTTGGCTCTGGTCCTTTTGCCAGTTTTCAAATAGCTAACATTCTTCTCTTGAGCAGGAATGAGGACAGGGGTTGAGGAAGCGGCAGCCCTCATCATAATTTGGGACTGACTCATTCCAGTGCACCGCAGTTGTGTGTGATGTAAGTCCTGCTATCATTTCTTTTTTTTTTTTTGAGTTGGAGTCTCACTCTGTCGCCCAGACTGGAGTGCAGTGGCCGCTCCCGGCCACCGCAGCCTCGACTGGAGAGGTCTCCAGGATCCTTCCGCCTCAGCCTTCCAAGTAGCCGGAATTACAGGCATGCGCTACCACACCCGGCTGATTTTTTGATTTATTGTAGAGATGAGGTCTCGCTGCCCAGGCAGGTCTCGAACCCGTGGGCTCAGGCAATCCACTCACCTCAGCCTCCCAAAGGCGCGGGATTACAGGCTGAGCCACCGAGCCCAGCCCGCTATCATTTCTTTTGGGCTATCTTCAGAAACCCAATGAGAAATAAAGCTCTCCTACATTTTCTTGAACTATGTTGAATTTTTTGGTCCCCATTAACCACAGTAAGGCCGAGTTTATGGTATTATCTGTTTCACAAGAATGGCTGGTGTTCCAGACTAGTGTGTAAGTTATAATTAGAAATTCGTCTAGATCCCGGCTATTTTTTAGCATCTCCAGGCTACCGCCCTGAGCCAAGACACCACGTCTCTCACCTGGATATTTATTGCATGAACTGCCTGGCTGCTTTCCTGGGTCCACCCCTTCCCGCTGTGGAACTACCTTCAACACAATATCCAGCAACTCCTGTTAAAGTGTAGGTCACATCTGCTCAGAGCCCTTCAGTGGTTCTGCTCAGAGCCCTTCAGTGGTTCTCCCCAGAGCCTCAGCATGCTTTGTGCGCCTGGTGTCCTGCCTCGCCTATGATGTCATCTGCTTTCCAGACGGCTTGACCCCCTTCTGAGCACCCGTTGCAGTGGCTGCTCAGCACCCTGGAAGATTCTTCCCCAGGGGGCCCATGGTTCACTCCTTTGGGACCTGGCTCACATGTTGCTTTCTCGAGACCTTCCCTGACAACCCTGTTTAAAACCCCCATCCCCAGCACTTGGGATCCCCTTACCCTGTGCTTTTCTCCATTTCACCTTTAAAACCACTACGTAAGTTTTAAAATGTATCTTATCGGTTGCCTGTCTCCCTGTGCTAAAATGTAAGCTCCCCAAGGACAGGGACCTTGTTTTGTCCATGGATGTATCCAAAGCACCTAGTTAACCTCCCGAGCCTGTGGTCAGAGTTCAAGAAATACTTGTTGGGCTGGGCATGGTGGCTCATACCTGTAATCCCAGCACTTGGGAAGTGAGAGGATTGCCTGAGCCCATGGAGTTCAAGACCAGCCGGGGCAACATGGCGAGACCTCGTCTCTACAATGAAAAAGAAAAATTAGCCAGGCATGGTGGTGCATGCCTGAGGTTCCAGCTACTTGGAAAGCAGAGGCGGAAGGATCGCCTGAGCCCAGCAGGTAGAGGCTGTGGTGGCTGTGAGTGTGCCACTGCACTCCAATCTGGGTGACAGAGTGAGACTCCAACTCAAAAAAAAAAAAGAAAGAAAGAAAAAAAAAGAAAACTAAACTAAAAACAAAAATACAAACAAAAAAAGAAATACTTGTTGAGTGGAAGAATAAATTCCTGTCAACAAGGCTATGTCTTATAGGTAGGCAGAGCAAGTATTTAGGGGAGACTCAAACTGACCTGCATGGGCACACTCTGTCCCCAGGAGTCTTACCCTAATAGGCCAGGCTGGAGTGCAGTGGCATGATTATGGCTTACCACGGCCTCAAATTCCTGGCCTCAAGTATCCCTTCTGCCTTAGTCTCCTGAGTAGCTGGGACTACCATGCCCGGCTCATTTTATGTTTTTTTTTTTTGTAGAGACGAGGTCTTACTGTGTTGCCCAAGCCAGTCTCGAACTCCTGAGCTCAAGTAATTCTCCTGCCTTGGGCTCCCAAAGTCCTGGAATTACAGGTGGGAGCCACTGTGCCCAGCCCTCTTTACTTTTCATTTTCTAAGTCTCAAGGAGGTTTACTTTTCCCTGGAGATTTTTTTGGGCCCAGAGGAAACCCTGATTTTGGCTACTTAAGGGCCAGGCCTGTATAGTAGTAGGAGCAGAATGGCTGCGATGACCTTCCAGCATTGCAGACCTGAGAGTGAGGATGCCATAGAAGGGGGCGGAAGAAAGGAGGAGGGTTGGGGACCCAGCTCATTTGTAAGCAGAGGGGGCTGTCTGGTGTGGAGTGGAGCAAGTTCCCCACCCCTCCACCCCTCCAGCTGTTACATTCAGCCAGTAGCTCCTGTCTCTGTGCCAGAGCAGAGCTGTAAGGGCCACAGCTGGGGGGAGTGGGGTCATCTGCACTTGCTGGCAGGGGTCCAGCGGCTCCCTCACATCCTCTTACAAAGGGGGCAGCTTGGCCCCATTCCTGAAGAGTTGCAGTCTCCCCTCTGGGGTCCCAGGCTGGCCAGGACAGTGGGGGAGTGGGGGCTGGCTCTGCATTCCTACCGGGCCCTGGTTCCCTGATTGAGGTGGCAGATTCATCCAAAGCAGGAGGCTTTGGTTGAATCTGAGGTGGAGTGAAGGGTTAGGGTTTTCAGTCTGGATCTAGGATGGGAGGTTTGAGGTCAAAGGGAGTGTTCGGACTTGATTCTAAAACCAATGCCTGGAGCTTCCTCAGGCGGGAAACCTCCGGCATCCGATCAGGCCGGGAAGCTGCAAGAACTACACCTCCCAGCATGCAGTGCAGCCAGCCACAGGGACAGTGAGGAGGCCTGAGGTCAAACTCGGGGAAGCCCTTATGTCTTCCTGCAGCTGCAGCAGCTGTGCTTTGTGTCAGACCATGAGGCAGGACCTCAGCAAGCTGCTGGAGAAGCGGATCTTCCCAGAGGCACGGACGCAGCTGTGCTCAAAGACTCCTGGACACGCTGCCATTTGCCAGCACGGAGAAAGTATGTTTGCCCAGAGCACAGCCACGGGCTCCCATGTGCACAGGCAGCCTGCAGAGAGTTGCCTGCCGGCTCATGCTGGTTCCATTTACACGCTCACAGAGGCTCACCCATGCACATACGTAGGCTCACACACCCCATCCCTTACAGGTCCACAGCCCTTGATCTGAAGAACCCTATGAGCAGACCTTGCTACCTTCATCCACATGGGATGAGCCTGAACTTCACCAGAAGTGAGAGTTGGGGCAGACGTCCTACAGCCTGGTACCCTCCCTGCCCTGTTCTTGGGAGTGACCAGAGGTGGTGTCCCCTCCAGAGAGGCCCGGTCACTCTCCTTCTGACTGGGGACAGATGTGGCCTCATTTGGTCTCTTTAGTCTGGATTCACACCCTGGATCCCCTGCCCACCCTTAGTATGACCCCTGAATGGACCAGGAAGGACAGCTCCAATGGTGTGTTTTGTGACTACTAGTCCAACCCCATGAAATTGATCCTCAGTATGAGGACCTCTGAAATGGGCTTCTCTAAGGGCCCCAGACCCATGGAAATACACATGTAGATTCTGCTGGGTTCATGCTCCGTCCAACCCACACGCCCCACCAAGCCACCTTCATGCTGAAAGTCCTCCAGAGGCTCCATGGCCTGCAGAGAGGAGGCCTTGCTCCTTCTGTCCCTGCCCACTCGGCTCCAGTCATTTCCCCTCCCGACGCATCTCCTGCCTGGGCCCCTACCCTTCATCACTGCCCCTCTCTTATCTCTGCAGCAGCCACTCAGTGCTCCCTCCTCTGGGATCTGGGGTGACACCCGTGTCAAAGCATGTCTGCAGAGGTGTTCAGCGGCCTGGCACGTGCATGCCCTGTATGCGCGTGTCTCTTGGCACATCCCCTGCTGCCCACCGCCTCCTGCCCTGCCCCAGTCGCTCTGCATTTCCTTCTCCAGATGCGCCCAGGGCAAAGCTATTACCCGAACGAATGGCCAGAATAAAAAATTAAATTTCCACTTATCCCTCTCACTCATGCATTCCCTCCAGACCAGTGAGGCTTGGAGCACACCCACATCCACCCAGGATGTGCTCCTGGGTGGGCCCCCCCAGAGAATGTGGCAGACACTGGCCGATGTGGAATGAAGGGTGGTGAAACTGCTGCTGG
Source organism: Cephalopachus bancanus (assembly GCA_027257055.1). Lineage (NCBI taxonomy): Eukaryota > Metazoa > Chordata > Mammalia > Primates > Tarsiidae > Cephalopachus > Cephalopachus bancanus. The sequence goes on from JAPVLO010000276.1 coordinate 632,913, forward strand.
GAAGTTGCCCAAAAGCACAGGAACAAACCGCCCTGGAAAGGCTTGGGCCACCTGGCTGAGTCCTCCGGAGGGGGCTGGGAGACCCTCCCGAGGGAGCTTCTAGGCCTATCAATGATTCAGTCGGTGTCATGCTTCCTAGCTTCTGCCTAACTGGGCTGTCAGCAAAAGCCAAGCTGTGTCCCCCTTCCAGCTGAAACCCTGGGTGGCCCGGCCCCCATCCCCTCCAGCCCATGTCACTAATGTGTTGGTGTCGCTTTCCAGGGAGCACCTCTTGATCATAAGAGGCCTGAGATGAGTGTGATTATCTCTGTATTATAGATTAGAAAGCCGAGGCCCAGGGGGTGAAGAACTTAAGGCTACACAGTTAGGAAAAGCCACCATGTGAACACACTCAGGCCACGTCTGTGCTGTCTTTCCTATGACACTGCCTCCCTGAGAGTCCTACTTCCTCTCACCTGCCCTCACCACCCCAGGGCTGAGGCTCGGGCACCCAGGAGGCTCTTACTGAGCTTTGTTCAGACTTTCTCCAGGATGTGGGAAGGGGAGGAAGTATGTGCCTCTGGCCCTCCCTTCTGCTTGTCAACATGTGGGCACCTCCAACCCTAGCCTGAGGGAGGGCTGCCTTGGCTTTTCTAGGCTCCAACCCTGATACTCCTACTCCTGTAGCCAGTTAGAGCTAAGGTCAGGGAATTGCAGAAGACAGCAAGTGCCTCCAGTCTCTTACCCCTGGGTGAGAGAGGTGAAAGAATGGCCCTGAGGATAGGCAAGTGCAGCTCCTGGACAGTTTCAGGCTGCTCTTTCTGCAGCTGGGCCTTGAATAGACTCCCAGATGAGGGGTCCCAGTCCTTAGAAACAGGCTCAGCGTTCAAGAATCCTCAGGGCCTGCCCAATGCCTAAGGCAGGAGCTCAATTCCTGTCTATCTTGGCAGCAGTGCGGCACCACTTCCTCTTCTAGAAGGTTCTCTCCGTCGCTTTCTCATCCTGCAATTAGCTCAGGTACACTGCTAAAGACATCATCTTGTGTGGAGTTGTGATGACAATTGACCCCTCTACTGACTTGTTTTGATGCTTCCATTAATAATGATGATGAAGGTGGAACTCAGGGTAGTAATCACAGAGCACTGGCCATTTACTGACAGACTGGTCTGTGCTGGGTACTTGACCTATATGATGCATAATTCTGACAACCACCCTTCAAGGCAGGTCACATTATCCCCATTTTGCAGAAGAGGGCTTGTCCAGGGTCACAGTTGTCTGACATCAAGCCCATGCGCCTTCCATGTCCCACGTGAAGTTCTCCCCAGAATATCCTAGTCCTTGTTGTCCCTTTGCCCTGAGAGGTAGGGTGGCTGGGTGCCTTGCCCGAGTCGCCAGGAAGGTGTAGAGAAAACAGCAATTCAGTTGCAGGGCACACAAATCCCATCACTTGGGGCTACATCCTTGCTTTCTCTCCAGCCTCCTGACTTGTGGTGAGCCTTACCCTCTCTCCCGTGTGGGTCCCTCAACTGCAGGTGTAGGGTTTGGAGGAGATGAGCCCCACATGCAAGTCCACGCCCACCACGCCAGCATCCCCTGGTGTGTTTTGCTGGCGGATCCATGGGCAGGCTCCTCCTCTCCCAGAGCAGGGCTGCTGTAGACAGCACTTCCCCCTTTCCTCCCGGGACCTCCCTCCTGCTCCTCTTGGACTGGCAGTCACCCTGACTGTCTCACATGCAGCCTCAGGTGAAGGAAAGAGAAAAGCAAAGCGAGGCCCATGACCAGAGCTCAAGGGAGAACCAGAGAAGCAGGAAGAGGATACACACTTCCTTTAACGACACAACCCAAAGGTGAGGGACGCAGGTAGTGAGGAGCCCGTGGGTGGGGAGAGGCTGGGGAGGAGGTAGCTTCCTACCTGTGATGTTGACCTCCACCTGGCCCGAGCGGGTGCCGATGGGGTTGGTGGCCTCACAGATGTAGGTTCCTGCCAGGCTGTAGTTGATGGGTCCCTTGAAGAAGAGGGTTCTGTTCTGGGCCTCCACGCCCTTGGGGAGAGAACCATTCAGCCTGTGGGAATTAGGAGAGAGGCATAGGGTTATTATTCTTCAGCCCCCAAGAAGCTGTCCCCATGTCACTCATTTGTCTCCAGGCCCACTGGTCGTTCTGCTGAGTTCATGTGAGGTCTGTCTTGGAAGGAGGACAAAAAAAAAAAAATAATAATCTTTTGCATCTGGCAGGGTTTTTTTTCTTTTTATCTATTTATTTATTTTTGAGTTGGTGTCTCATTCTGTCACCCAGGCTTGAGTGCAGTAGCATGCTCATGGCCACCGCAGCCTCAACCTACTGAGCTCAGGTGATCCTTCCACCTCAGTCTTCCAAGTAGCTGGAACTATAGGCATGTGCCACCACACCGGGCTAGGTTTTTTTTCTTTTTTAGAGATGAGGTCATCCTATGTTGTCCTGGCTGGTCCTGAACTCCTGGACTCAATCAGCAATTCTCCCTCCTCGGTCTCCCAAAGTGCTGGAATTACAGGTTCAAGCCACCATGTTTGGCCTTGGCAGTTTTATATAATCTGGCTTTTCAAATTTGATCATCATAACAATGAAATATAGGCATGTCAGGTAGGTACTGGTCCCACTTAAAAAATGGAACCAGAGGTTCAAGGCCAGGAAACCTAGCTGGCAAAGCAGCAGTATGGGAGCTTGAGCCAGATCTCTGGACTCCTGGTGCAGTGTTCTTCCTACTTACTACTCATGGCCCTGGCTGTTGTCTGGTCTCCTGGGTAGCTGGGTAACAATACAGATGCCTGGGTTCCCACCTCAGATCTCCTAAAGCAGAACACTGGAGCAAAGATCTGGGGATCTGTATTATATTTTATTCTATTATATTTTTTGAGTCAAAGTCTTACTTAGTCACCCAGGCTGGAGTGCAGTGGCACACTCACAGCCACCGCAGCCTCGACCTACTGGGCTCAGGAGATCCTTCCGCCTCAGTCTTCTAAGTAGCTGGAACTACAGGCAGATGCTACTGTGCCCAGCTAATTTTTTTGATTTATTGTAGAGATAATCTCGCCAAGTTGCCCAGACTGGTCTCGAACCCGTGGGCTCAGGCAATCCTCTTGCCTTGGCGTCCTAAAGTGTTGGGATTACAGGCATGAGCCACTGTGCCAGGCCTGGGGATCTGTATTTTAAAAACCACCCAGGTTAATGAGATAGAAACTGTTGTGTTCCATCTCACTATTTCAAGCATGTCCTTGCTGGGAATATCACAGCATGTTTTCATGTGGGGAGTATCCTGGGAGTTTGATGAGGACAGGGGACCTTCTTTTTTCCTCCTGATCGGGATCCCTGATGCCACAAAGCTATTATTTTGTTGAACCCAGCAGCTCCTTGATCCACAGAGCTGACCTGGCAGGCAGGTTCCGTCCACTTGCACTTTTAGAAGCATTTTTTGTTCCAGGAAGTGGAGGATCATAGGCAGGAGATACCAGTGCCCTCTGCTTCCTGGAAAAAAGGGACAGACTCCTTCTGGGCGGCTGTCTTTTGGCCACCTCTAGAAGCCCCCATGCCCCTGTCTTTTTTGTGTTCTAGCTCCTCTGTGGAAAAAACCTTGGCTTTGGCCATAGGGCTGCTAGGGGGGAGACAGAACCCTCTGAGGACCAGGCCCGAAGATTGTGAGGCCAAGAGTGGAATGCTGGCTGCAGGGCGGTTCTCCATGAGCACAGGCATTCTGGGCTGATGGCTGCCTCCTCCCCAAGAATCTGGGGTTGCTGGAGGAAAGAAATGGGAGCAAAGAAAGATCTGGGATGCTCCAGAATACTGGCTTCCCTGGGGACACCTTGATAAAAATAAATACTGGGGGTTGGGATGGGAGTGACTCAGGCTGAATCCCCAAAGGAAAATGACAAAAATGTTAGGGAAAGGAAAGGAAGCAGATCACAGGGGAAGCTCCTCTGGCAGAAACGTTTGTCCCACTGACCCTGTCACTGTCAAATATGGAGGTGTGTGGGCGGGTGGGTTCTCTCTTGTCCCCCCTTCCCACTGAGAAGCCAGAGCCCAGATCCTAATTTCTTCCCCACCTAAGGCTCCTGTGGTCCAACCAGGCATCTTCCGAGGCTATCAGCCAGCCCCACGGCACTTACGTGGTCCAGTGGTACTCGGTGGCTGGGGGGTTAGCGTCGGCTTTGCACGTGAGCTTCACATCTGTCCGCTGCAGGTACCAGTTGCCATCAAACCCTTCGATGGTCACCTCGGGCTCATCTGTGGGGCCAGGGATGTTTGAAGAGGGTGAGGTCAGGAGAGCAGGGCTTCGGGCGAGGGGGTCTCAGCAGGAAGAGGTGGGAGGAGACGGGATACAGAAGCAGCAGGAAGAGCAGGAAGTGTGAGGAAGGGTGGAGATCATAGAGCCTGGAGCAGAAGCAGGAGGGGGCCGGGGAGGGAGAAGAGAGAGAACGAGCAAAGGGGGAGATCTGGAGAGAGGCAGGAGGACCAAGCACCCCAGAAAGAGAAAGGAAAGAGGAAGGAAGGCGGGGAGAGGGATGGGTCGCCCACCCCAGGAAGCCCCCGGACACCCGGGCTCACACTGCACGTTGAGCGTGAGGCTTTCTTTGAAGCGATCCATGTGATAGTTGACGATGCAGGCCAGGGACTGCTGGTGGGCTTCTCTGCTGGGCACCAGGCGGTAGCGGCTGATGACCGTCACCGTGCCATTGGGGTTCCGGATCTCCTGGTACTCCGCCTCGCCCTTTAGCCGCGTTTCCCAGGACACCACACTGGGAGGCTTTCCATTGGCTGAGGTGCAGGTGGCCACCAGGACCTTGTCGTCCTGCCCCTTCTTGGCTCGAAGCACTGCCTGGGTGCCCTCTATCCAGTTGGTGGGTTTGGCTGTGAGGAACCAGAGAGAGCCATGAGACCAGCTCTGCCGTCAAAGACACATGGCCTGGGAGGGTGTGGCATTCATAGGCCTTGTCTCAGGTGACCTTGGCCATCCCCATACTTCACCAAAGCCCCTGCCAGAATGTCTGGCAGGAAGTTCTAATATGCATTCTCCCTGCCCTACCAGTTATCTCCCTCTTCATTAAGCCCCAGCCTTCCTGGAATCTTGGCATGTTCAAGCCGGTGGCTTAAGCAGCTCCCTTGCTTACCATGATGTCTGGTGCTCCTATCTGCATCCTGGCCACACATAAGTGCTGGTGGTGGAGCTCCAGTCTGAACACTGACCCTCTGCTCTGTCCAGAGCTAAGGTCCCCACCCCAATCCCTAGAGAACTGCCCTGGCTAGGAGGAACTGGAAGCTCCATGCCTGGAGCTATGGGAACATGCCCACCCAAGAAAGCTGTCTGGGGTCATTATGGCACACTGAGGATGGACAAGTACCCAGGTCACAGGCATGTGGATGAGCAGAGAGAGGGCCAGGCCAGCTTACCCATCACTGTGAGATTGAGCTGGCTCTCACGATTGCCCGTCGGGAAGGTGGCAAACTCGCAGATATAGACACCCTCATCCTCCAGCTCCAGGCGGGAGAGGCGGATGGTGCCATCGGTGAAGGAGGGCCGCAGGAATTCTACCCGCTCACGGTAAGGAGCCAGCACGGACACGCCCATGGCGGGGTTGTAGATGGCTACGTTCTGCTTTGAGCCATTGGTGGCCTTCTGCCACGTGACCTGGGTGATCTTCACACTTGGCAGTGGGTTGGCAAAGCTGCAGTGCAGGACCACGTCGGTGCCGATGAAGCCATACATGGAGTCGTTCACCTGGACTACCTGGCCGGGGGTGCCTGGCCGGGAGATGGCAGGAGGTGGTCAGTGCCAGGCATGGCTTCCCCACCCACCCACCCACACGATTCCCTGTGGTCTGGTCTTTTCTTTCATAGCATTCATTATTCTTTTTATTTGGATTGTAAAAATATTAATTACTTGTTATAAAAACACTTTGGACAACACTGGAAAAAATTGAGAAGAAAACGACAACATCCTATGATCCTGCTGCTCAGAAATATCACCCATCTTGTAGGATCTATCTTCTTTTACTTTTTTCTCTATATCTATCTATAGCCACAGAATCATCTTTTTTTTTTTAAACGAAATCAGAATCATACAGTACATATTGTTCCATAAGCTGCTTTTTCATTTAGTGATAAGTTATTAACATTGCCCCACGTTAGTAAGTATACATCCATGCCTTCATTTGTTGAGGGTCGAAGACACATTCAAGGAGAGTCCCAGACTGGGAGCCATGGACAACTTTATCTTCCCAGGCCTCAGTTCCCTCATCTGGTAAATGGGGCGAATAATCCACTCCCCTCTACCTCAAAAGGTTGCCAGGAGAACCAAATGGCATAATGCATAGAAAGTGCGTCAGAGGCAAGAAGCACTGGGTGAGCATAAAGGCCTGCAGTGACTGTCATCCTGGCCACCCCTCACTGTCTTCTTTCTCTCAGCTCAGTCCCCTGGGGTGCTCTAGCTGGGCCCCTCTTACCCTGCTAGGCAGAGGCAAGTAGATGCCGCACAAGGCTGGGCCTGCGTTCACTCCTTGTTACCTTCACAGTTAAGTCTAAATGCCTTAACCTGGCATCCTTGCACCTGCCTTTTGCTCACATCTCTCCATCAGCTGGGCTTTCCAACCATATCAGACTGGGCCCATCCTCAGAACATGCCGCATTTCTACGATTCCCTCCCCGCTTCTCCCATGTACTCAGCCACGATTTGTTGAGTGACTATATTCCAGGATCTGTTAACAGAACTCACGTCATATCAATGAGCAACTCAGTCCTGGCCTCCATGGGGCACAGAGCCTACCCATGCAACACTTTTAGACGCTTGCTCAGGCAGTTCCCTTGACCTAGCTGGCCCTTCCCCTTCTCCACCTGTGGACAGACAACCCACTGAGGCCACCTCTACTGGGGAGCTGCCTGATCCTCCCAGCCAGGGCTAACTCAGTGGCTACCTCTGCAGCCACACAGCAGTTTCCTGCCTGGGAATGTGGCAGTTTATAACCACCAGACTGTGAACTCCCCCAAGGTAGGGTCTGTGTCTCTTCCATCTCTGTGTCCCCAGTGCCCAACCCAGTATCTGGCACACAGTGGCACTAGTAGGTATTTGTTGCCAGACAAATTGCAATGGAAGACAAGAGAGTAGAGATTTGCAAGAAGGAGGGAGTGGCTGATGGTATTGAATACATGAAGAAATTCCCTCCAGTCTCCCCACAGATTGCTTTATCGCATCTGAATGTCTCTTTCTTGAATTTCCTTACCCCTGGACTTGGCTCAGCTCCCTCAACTTGGGGCAGTCATCCCATCACTAGGCTGTGCCCTTCGTCTCTCTCCTGAGCCCTGCTGACTGCCCACCAGCTGTGTCTTTCCTGCAATGTGTACACTTCGTGTCCTTGCATCCTTACTTCACTGGATGCATTGAGTACCATCAACAGTGTCAACAACGTCAGGCTCTGTCCTGACCCAAGGCAGGGGGATGGCCTAAATGGCCCCCCAAGGGAGTCTGAGATCTAAGACTCAGACTTAGTGAGTCTCAGTGAATTTAGTTAAGACTCAGTGAATTTGGGGCTTTACACTTGCCTCTCCTACATGATGGAGGCATGGGAGCAGCACAGGCTCCTCTAGGGCCCCAAAGCCCATGGTCATCAAAGTAAGCTGTTCCCCAACTCCTCCCCTGGAGATGGCACGGGCCAAGTCTCTTGGTCACTGTAATATCCCCCAGTGCTTAGCATATGGTAGGTACTCAAGAAGTGCTTGCTGAATAAATGTCTTTGGCCCCACCAAGCCAGGCCCTGACATGCCCTGAATGTATCCCTGACACCCCCACTTTTCTATTCCTATTCACATTCACACAGCCCTTCAAGACCCTATGGGGTTATCTTTATTGCCATCCCTCAGCCAGTCTGTGGGGTGCTTCAGAGCTGCTGTTATCTAAGCAGAGGTCCTGTGGGTTTGTGGGACCACAATGGCAGAAGTACCCAGCCAGCAGCCAGGAGGGCTGAGCTTCAGCCTCTGCCTTTAGTTGGCTGTGGGATCTTGGCCAGTCACTTCCCCTTTCTGTAAAGGAGCAGGCCGGACCCCTCAATCTCAATAGTCCCTCCTGGCTCTGTCTGATGGCAGCCCAGCCCAACTGTGGCCCCACCCCAGAAACAGTCCCATGGTGAGGTCAGTGGGCCAGACAGCCCAGCACTCTTGCTGATGGGCTAGCTGGCAAGCAGCTAAGCCCGGGCCCTCCCCAGCAGGATAATTGGGTGCTCCCTGCCCCTCCCCCAACCTGCTGGAGGCTGCCCAGCAGCTGAGATAATGTGGGCATAATTGGGGAGCTTGCGCCACACAAAGCCAGGAACAGGAAAAGCCAGTTGGGAGGGCTTGGGCCACAGGTGAGAGAGGGAGGAAGGGGTGTGGGCACCCGGAGCCATCTTGGGATTGGCGCCAGGCATGGCAGGTCTGCAGAGGGACACAGTCTACCAAGCCCCTTCAACTGTCTCCTTGCATCCCCCCCTGCATGTGTGGGGCAGGCAGGGTTCAGTCCCTGACACACGCTTTCTGATACCCACTTGCTGTACCTTCAGTGGTGACATCACCCTTCAGAGCTGTGTCAATGCCAGGAGGGGAGACTGCTGATAGCGGTCTGGGCATGGGGTGGGGAGGGACCTCAGGGGGCCCAAGCACCAAGAGGCCCCCTCACACCCATCAAGCACTCATCAGCAGGGGCTCACCCTCCCCCACTCCATGTCTATTCTGGGGTCCACTGTGGCTCTTCCAGGAGCAACTTTACAGTGGGGGAAATGACAGAAGTTCCTGGTGTTCCCGCTTGCTGGGCACCAAGTGGGTGCTTCTGGTCCTTGCCTTTTTGTACCAGTGATGGGCAGGGTGGGGCGGGGCAGGAAGGATCTTTAAGGACCAGGTGCTGACTCACTTTTGCTCTCTGCCTCTCTGAGGTTGGCTCTGGGGGTAGGCATAAGGGATCACTCAGGTATGGGATCACTGAAGGTGGGAATCCCAGAGTTCTGGAGTTGTGAGGGGCTAGAAGACTGGCAAGGACTAAAGACGACCCCCTTGTCCCCACTCCAGACCTAGAGACCTAGAACCCAAGCTTCCGGCAGGGGGCTGCCTGTCTTGGTCCAAGGATGCAGGGTGGGGGAGAATGTTCCTCGCTCTTTAGACTGGGAGGTTTTTGGGGAGATGGGAACTCCAGGCGACTCTGACAGGCAGGGTCAGAATGCTGGAGTCAATAGGGGAGCAGGGCTTATCACTGAAAAGGGAGAGGAGGGGCTGGATGGGAGTAGGAACCCAGGAACAGGCAGGCCATAAGCCTCACCCGGAAGGCCTGAGAGATGGGGCTGGGACTGGGGAAAGCCTACTCCAAGGGCAGGTAGCAGGGAGGGACTCGGAGACTGTATAGCCCTTCTCCTCGCCTGTCCAAGCTTCTCCGCCAAACACCACAGCCATGACAACCTGAAAACTGATCATCACCGCATCTTTCAGGCAGTATAGTGGGGTTGTTAAGAGCTGGGCAGTGTGGGTTTGCATCCCACCTCTGCCACGGATGAGCTGTGTGATGTTGGGCAAATTACTTAATCTCTCTGTGGCTCAGTTTGCACTGAGCTTGCACATCTGCAAAATGGGGATTGTTGTAGTTATTTTTTGCTCCATAAAACTGTTGTAAGGATTAAAAGAGGGAGTACATGGGAAACAGAAAGCAGCACTTGCACAAATTAAATGCTCCATAAATGTTAGCTGCCCTCACCACCACCACCACCACCACCACCACCACCACCACCACCACCACCACCACCATCTTTCACATGTGAAACAGTAGGCCTTCTTCCCTGGAACTTCATTTAACAGTTACTAAGCATCTACCCCATACTGAGCAGCACTGACTGCTACTAGGTTCCCCTCTTCCAGGTTGCCATTGGACTCTCATCTTTCCTACTCGGCTGACAGATCTATTCATACCCCAGCAGCATACAGCATTCATCTGCACCCCTTTGTTTTCTGCTTTCTGGCATATGTGTCTAGTCTGTCTCCGGTCTCCCAACAGATTATAAGCCCCTGGAGGAGAGGGAAGGAGCAGGTGTAGCCTTGGGTCTTTGTCCCTCCTGGAGCTGGCAAGGTCCAGGGCTTGGAGAGAGTTCCCTGCTGATTCTCTCTGGTTCCCCAGCATAAGGGCTGGTCCATAGAACTCACCCTTTCCTTTCCTGCAGGTTCTCTCTTACACAGAAAGCAGAGCCTGACCTAGATGTGGAAACCAGGACCACTAAATGGTAGCATATTGGAGTTCAATGGACCATGCAATCCATCATTGACAAAGTCTGGAGGGGCTGGGTCACTTGCCCAGACACAGACGCAGCATCCAGCTCAGTGCTCTTCCCATTCTGCCACAAAACCAGACTCTGGCTTAGTCCAACTCCCTGGGGCCTCATTATGGGTGGTGTCTTTCTCAGAACATAACCTCAGTGCCTCCATCACCCCTTGTGAGAAATGGTGCAAGTACTGGTTTCCATGCTGGTGTGGCCACCATGCCTGCAGGCCACCTTGCACAGGAGCCCAGTGACTGGGTGTCAGGGATGGGTCAGGGGTTTTGGAGAGCCCTGGTAGGGGCACCGGCAGGAGGCTGTTATGTGCAGAGCAGGAAGAGCCCGAGAGGTGGGGAATGAAGGTAGAAGTTGCCATGGGAAGCTGTGCCCTCTGCAGAGGGGCTCTTGCATCCCAGGATAGCAAAAGAATGAGACCTTTTTTTCTGACCTCAAGCACTGCCTATTTTCTCCATGGCTACTCTATGAGCTCCAGGACCTGGGGCTCATGCCCCTGGGAATTGTGCTCAAGTGCCTCAGTTTCCCCATGAGAGCGCAAGTTGGGGAGTTCAGGCTGCCTGGCTTCCCAGAAGTGCTGAGCCAGCATGGCAGGCATTGGGCCGGCCCCCCGAGACGTCACAGAGCTGCAAAAGCCCAAGCTCAGCAACAAAACACAAAGGATCCTCAGTTGTGGCAGACAAACCTGCTCCCCAAGGCCCTGCCCTCCACGGAGCTAATCTGCAGGCCAGGCCACAAGTTCCCACGCAGTGGGGTGCGGCACACTCCACTCTCCTTATGCCCACTTGAAGCAGTTTATCTTCTGCTCTTTTAAACCCAGGACCCCTCTCCTCCTAGCCAAGCAGGCTGGAGCGGGGTGCAGGTGGGTGGGTGAAAGAAATACCTGGGCGAGGCAAGGAGGATTTGGTGCTCCCTGGCATGGACCACCTCCTCCTCTGTTCCAGCCCTTCCCAGCTCCTCCTTTCCTGAGACTGTCTAGGTTCCCTCAAGCTGGTGGGCAGAGGTGGCAGGCTTGGCCTGGAGGAGGGGGAGTGAGTCTGTGTGTGTGCATTGGTGGAGGGAGGAGGCGCTGGGTTCTCCCATAGGAGTCTCTGTGAAATCAATATCCTTTGGGATCCACCTCTAAAACTTTCCAGTGATGTCTACCCCCCTCCCAAACTCAGAACTTGCAGGAAGAAACAGGATTTCCGGTGAGAAACCAGCTAAGTGGTGAGTGGGAATGATTCATCCCGGGGAGGGGGCAGGGCCTCCAGCTGAAACTCGCTGAGTCAGCACAGTGACCTAAAGGTGACAGGCCCCCTCCTCCCAGTGCAGCCACTTTCCCCAGTGTCAACTTCCGGGGCTGGCCAGTGCCATCTGGGAGAGAGTCTGGTGAGGAGGTGTGGGCAATCACGAGGGGATCCCCTTTCTGGGGTCCCCTATAATCTCAGAACTCTGGGAGGCCAAGGGGGGAGGATTGCTTGAGCTCAGGAGTTTGAGACCAGCCTAGGCAACACAGCAAAACCTTATCTCTGCAAAAAAAATTTAAAAATTAGCTGGGCGTGGTGGCACGCGCTTATAGTTCCATCAGGTACTTGGGAGGCTGAGGTGGAAGGATTACCTAAGCCCAGGAGGTCAAGACCGTGGTAAGCTGTGATCATGCCACTGCACTCCAACTAGGTGACAGAGTGAGACCCGGGACTCAAAAAAAAAAAAGTTTTTTGCCGATCGGTGTCACCTGGTCTTGATCATTCCACCAGCAAAATCCTACATGGGCAGGGCTCGCACTAAAGTACTTGGGCAGGGCTTGCACTAAAGTCCTTTGAACTTGTCATGTCTTGTGTCTATGCCCCGGGCACATTTCCCCATTAGTCCAGGTGCCTCTCCTGCCTTCAGACTCCCCTCCATACCCAGGATGGGTCCAGAGTGTCCAGGTCGGAGGGCTCAGTGAGGAAGCAGATGCAGACCAGCTGACCCAGTTCTCATCCCAGCACCCAGCCACCCCTCCCTGGGACTTGGTGCAGCTGGAGGCACTAGGGCCGGGTCTGGACTTGAACATGGCCCAGCTCTGTGCCGCTATGTTAGCCCAGCATCTCTGCATCCCTTGGTGTAGTTTTTGGCGAATGGGAGGTGAGCCTGGGGAGATCTCCTCGGGGGAGTGCAGGCTGGGATGGCTCCAGGTGTCCTGGGGCCTTGGAGCATCTCAGCACCACCTTGCCAGCAGTGGTGATAACATCCCATGATCCCACAGTCGGGGGCTAATTGCTACCGTCCAGGCCCGGCGCCTCTGCCCCTCCTTTGGGGTCATAGAAACTGCCGATGTTTTCCTCTTGCCTGATGCCATCCCCAACTCCCCACATGGAGCTGGTTAATGATGGGCTATGGGGCTGGCGCCCGGCGCCTTGGGCGGGTGAGCATGGTGCGTGGGAGAGGAGGGGACGCGGCAGCCTGGGAAAAGCCCCGGGAAGGAGCTGGAGCAGGAGCCCAGGATCTTCCAGACAGGCCAGGCTGGCCCTGCTCTTCGATCCTGGCAGAGCAGAAGCCCTGGGGTGGCAGTAGCAATGGGGATGCTCTGGCATGTCCCATCTCTCTCTCTCTGAAACTTACAGGACAGGTTGGGGGACAGGGATGAATCAGGGAGGTGGGTTTTGCCTTCTCCAACTGAGGAACAGGTGGCCAAGGACACCTGACTGTGCTCCTGCAGGCCTTTTTCATGCTGGGTGTCTCATCCCCAGGGCCCCAGGAACATGGCACCTCTCTCTTGGCCTTGACCTTCTCCATCTCTAGCCTTCAAGGCGTCACTTCTTGGTCCACTCTGTACTGCTCATTCTATACCTACCACCCTAGCTCTGGTCAGGAGGTGGAGAGGAAGGGTATCTCCTGGAAGCTGAGAGGGGCAGGCTGTGGTCCCCATTATGTGGTCATTATTTAATTGTATGGCCTTGGGTAGGGCTAGTTTCCTTTTCTGTGAAATGGAAGTATTGGCCCTGACAGGATCCTGGAGGACCGTACTTTGGACATGACCCGTCCAGCTCTCTCTGACCCAGCTCGGCCTCTTTCCTGGATCAGCCGCTGGGAACTTATCTACCAAGTGGCTGCTCTGCCTTTGTATGCTGCCCAGCTCCTCCAGGCCATACTATGACAGACCTGGGGCACCTGGGGGTTGTCCTACAGCTAAGCAATCACCAAGCCCAGCCTATGCTAGCTGATAAACAGCTTTTGAATTCATCTTGGTTCTCTAACCCCACCGGCCCCATTTGAACTTCCTAAGCCCCTCCCACAAGGGCACACCCCACCTCCCCACTCCCTCACCTCCAGCTTCTTATTTTCCCAACACTCGGGGGCTGGGGCTCTACACTAAACCCTTTCCTCTGAACCTCAGCATCCACCATCTCTCACGCCTTCCTCCACCTGCCCAAGCCTTGGCCCTTGTGCAGATCCACAGCATCCCTTCCCTCGTCTGCTGTAGTAACATGCTCAGTCTACAGTCTCCTGCCTCCAGCTCCCCCCAGCCCTTCTCCACTCAGCAGCCAGAGCGGTTTCTCCAAAATGTAAATCACTTGCTACCTCAAGTCCTCGCATGGCTTCCTGCGCCCCTCAGGACCGAGTCCTTCTGGGCTCCAGACCTTACCTTGGGGATCTCCAGCCTCCAGCCAACTCCTCCCTCTACTTTCTCTTTCTTACCATTCTAAACAATATTATCATCAATTTAACACCTCTGCTAAAGACACACTACCTGCTACCTGCCCAAGTCTTCTTCATCCTTCTTGAATCACCTTAGACTTGACTTTTGAGGGGAAGGCTTCCTGGAGTCCTCCCTCTCTCTCCATCATGGGTTGGGTGTCCCTGCACCCCTAGGACCCTGGTACCTGAGGATCTATCTTCCACTGAATTCTCCCTACTGGGGGGGTGGGGGTGGAGGTTGGGGGGTGAGGGGACCGAGACTTCAATCAGCCCAGTGTGGGGCATACTGCAAACACAAGGGGGTCCCCAGTGGTTGGTGGAGAGGGCTGTGAGCCAGGTGGGGGCCTGGTCCAGGGTTAACCATTTCTCAGGTCTGACTGCAGCTCCCTGAACATCGCATATGAGCCCAGGGCAGAGATGGAAGGAGAGGCCTCACACGTGCCTGGAGGGGGAGCCGCTCAGGGTCTGAATCTCCTTCCTTGACAGAAAGCAGGAAGCTACACCTAGCAAGGTGCAGGTGGGTCCACACCTTACCCACCTCCAGTACCATATCCTCTGCTTGCTCCTCTTGCCACTTCTCCATTTCTTCCCTTTCTTCTCTGCCCCGGTTCCTAGCATTCAGCCTCTCTTCCCTCCTCATGCCAGACCATAGGGTGACACTTTCCTCATGGAGCTCTTGGCCCTGTTTGTGTCTGCATGCTCCCCAGCACCCGCCCCCTCAGCCAGGATTCTGCTGTCCTGGCCTTTCAAAGTGTTCTGGCAGACCTGGAACCACCTGGCTCAGAGGCCAGGATTCGGGTAGGCCCCAATGTCTGCTGCTGATGCCAACCCTCTCCACCCCAGCTGCAGCAAGTGACACTGTCTTGTAGCAGACACTGCATGCAGCCTTAATTTCCCTCGGCAAGCGTGCATTTTTAATGACACATTTCGGGGAGTGTAGGCAGCAGCCTCTTCAGAAGGCTAGTGTGGGGGTGGGAGGCTGGGGGCTGCTGAGAATGCAGAGGGAGAATTCCCAGGCTTCCCCAGAGAACCCTTTAAAAGCTCAGTATTGACGCAGGCATTGTCTCAGCCCTGTGGGTTCCATGCTGATGTTCAACACCTGCTGGGAGGTGGCAGGTTCTCTATCTGCCTTGTACCAGGAGGGGCCTGTTGGACCACCCAGTGCCCAGCCCTGCAGACGCCCCATTCAGCTAGGGGCAGCTTCCTGCACTGGTGGGTCCTGGGAGAGGGAGGGCCATCAGGGAGTATACAGTGCCTGCCTGCAGGGAAGGCTCATTCTAAGAGGGATGGGATAAGGAGAGCTCAAGGGGTTGGGTGGAAGTCACGATATGGGAGAGACTAAGAGGAATACAGGAAGAGGGCATAGAATGTAATTAATCCACGAGCAATGACTGAATTCACACAGACCTGGGTTTGTATCTGCTGCTTATTGGTGGGATGGCTTTGAGCAAGATGCATTGGCCTTTCTGTGCTTCGGTTTTCTCATGTATAAAATGGGGTCAATGCTAGTACTATCTCTTGGGGCTGATTTGAGGATTAAATGAGATAATTAATGTATGCTCTTATCACATAGTCACACTATATACATGGCTGTATTATTCACGCAGGAGAAAGAACCCGCTGAGAAATCAGGCGAGCAGCTTTCCATCCCGGCCCTAGAACCCGCCACGTGAGCTGAGGAAGTCCCTGCTGTGACAAGGCTACTTCCTAGAGCACTACTGACCTCGGCATGATTGACATTTTGGGCTGGATAATTCTTTGTTGTGGGGGCTGGCCTGTGTATTGAGAAGTCTAGCAACATCCCTGGCCTCTACCCACTAGATGCCAAGAGCACCACCTCCACTTGTGACAACCAAAAATATCCCCAGACATTGCCACATGTCCTATGGAGGGCAAAAACACCTGATGATGGCCACTGGCCTGGAGGAAGGTGTGTTAAGCTCAGGCGGGGTGGTGGAGTTCATGGGTGTGCAGGTTCGACTGTAGCATGGAGAGGAGAGGGGCGTGGGGAACACAGCCAGGAGCACTCTGTGGGGAAACTGTCCTTGTTTGTCCTGGGACAGAGGGCCCAGAGGTGGGCGAGAACAGGGGTGCAGGCCTTCCTGTCTGGAGAGTCTGCTCCTGGGATCTGGAGGAAGGTAGTGAGTTGTGTTTGGGGGAGACTGGTGGAGAGAACAGGGCCCTCTGGGGAGCTGGCTATGAGGACATGGGTTCTGGAGGACCCACATGTCTTCAGAGGTTGCAAGAGGGTGAGTATGGGCAGGGAAGGGAGGAGACACAGACAGGGACACACGACGGGTGTTGCCAGTACCCTTAGCCAGGGAGGCTGCCAAGCTGAGGGGGGAGTGTGTGGTGTTGAGGGCACTGTGTTTCTAAGCACAGAAACCAGGTCAGGCAGAGTCTTCCTTCAGCTGGTAAACTGCTATCATTTCAGAAGGATTTTCACCTCATTTGGTTCCTGCTTAAGTGAAATCCACAACATGTGTTCTCTGCATTAGTGGAGTGTTTGTGCTTAATTAGTGGCAAATTCTTTCATATTAAAGTCATTAAATTTTGCCGTTTGCTTTCCTCACCCTGGGCCTGGCTCTCCTGTCTTTCCTTTGAATGCAGGAAGGCCTGATGGCAGACAACCTGCGTGCTCTTAGGTGGTGCACACGCGTGCGCACTCACACCCTCCCTGTGGCATTTGGACCCTACAGCATCAGCTTTTGAGCCCATGCCACCCAAGGTTGGCATAAGTTGCTCCTGGTACCTCCATCCATGCCCCAGTGCCGCCTCCTGCCCCACCACCTCCTCCTCTGGGGGCTTCCTTCCAGGCAAAACTTGAGGCTCAGAATTCTGCTGCCCATGACTTTGCAGTGGGAGGAGGCTGCCAAGGAAAGTGCCGTTGTTTGGGCTTCAGGGTGTGGGCTGGGGCTTTGCTGCTGAAGAGACTACAGAGGAGCAGCCTGACTACTCAGGAGGTTGGACCTACATAGTCCAACAGGCAGCAGGACTAGGAGCTCAGTCCTGCTGGAACTGCTGGAACAGCACTGAGGGCCCCTGGAGGGATACTGAGTGGGGGAGGGTCTTGACCCCACCCCCCCAGGAAGGCCTTGGCCTCATCAGTCCCTACTGGTAAAATGCAGCAACATCTGAGATGATGCTTTGTAGCCACAGCACACGACCCTAAACTCTTGGACAGAGAGTGGGGATCAGTGACTAGGGACATAGAGCAATCTCTTCCCCTCCACTTGCTTCTGAAGCAGCTTAAGAGGGAGGAGGTGTCTGCTGCAGGCATCAAACCTGCTAGTTCATTTATGGGCAGGACTCCTGGTCTGGAACCAGTGAGCGATACTATTCTCAAAGTGCAGTACAAGGTTTAGGTTAGACATAACATTCCCAGGCAGGGCTGGGTCTTCTGCTGGGTCACTGTGTAAAGGATACAAGGACTGCACCAGGCCCTGGCACAGGGTGCATGGGGCCTCCTCTGCATCTGGACTTAGTGGTGCTGGGAAAGAGAGCAGTAATGTTAGAGACCGAGGGAGTTCCTCTCACCTAGCCCCTCCTCGGTGAAGCCCCACCTTGCAGTGTCTCAGTTGGCACAACCCAGACTCAGATCCCAGCAGGGCAGCCTCCCTTTCCATGCCTCCAGGTTCAGGGTTATCTCAAAAAAACAAAACAAAACAAAACAAACAAACAAAGCCTTCCTTGCCACCCTGTGAGTTCTGTTCCTGGATGGACCAGGCTCTTCAGGCCAGAAGCTAGGAGTCTGGTTTGGGAGCAGACAAGAAGAGGAAGCCCAAAAGGGGGAACTGGCAAAGGCCTGGGGTCAAGCTAATATAACCCCAAGACTCCCTCCCCAACAATGGTGTCCAGCAGGGGGATGAAGGTGGACCAGGTCCCCCTTGCGCCAGCAGATCAGGGCCTCAGGACTGCTAGGGTAAGAGGAGGTGGCAAAACTCTTTAGTCCTTGTGTTCCCTTGGCTGATGAGAGAATCCAACACCCTCAGAGGAGACACCTCCCCATGCGCAGAAATTGAAGCTTATGTCTGGGTAGCATCTGAGTGGGACCCAGGGAGTCTGCATCACAGGATTCAACAGAGGCAGTGGCACTCAGGGAAATGGGCAGGTAGCATCTTTTTTTAAGTTGGAGTCTCACTCTGTTGCCCAGGCTGGAGTGCTCATTGCAGCCTCAAACTCCTGGAGTCAAGCAATCCTCCAGTCTCAGTCTCCCAAGTAACTGGGAATACAGGCATGTGTTCCCACATCTGGCTAATTTTAAAATTTTTTTGTAGACAAGGTCTTGCCATGTTGCCCAGGCAGGTCTTGAACTTCTGGACTCCAGCAATCTTCCTAAAGGCCTGTGGGAACATCTTTTAATGGTCTTTCTATCACTTATTTTTCATGCCCCCACACTCAGTCTGCTTTGTGGTTCAGCTACCATGCCCCAACCTCAATTCTCTACCCTAACCAAAGCTCTTCCAAACATAAGCAACGGTCTTTGCTCAACTGGTGCTGGTCTCCCAAACTCACCCACCCTCTCTGAGAATACCAGCCTTAGCTGAAATACATCAACTCACACCTGCCCCACTACCAACCTCAAGAAGCATTCTCCTCAGCCAATCCTGGGAACCCCAACAGTAGCTCCCACACAGGTCTCAATGTCAATACCAACCTAAACCACAACACAAACCTGGGCCACGACCCCAACCGCAATGTTAACCTCTTCCTGCCTTAGCCAACATCACTTCAATACCACTCCTAACATCATTCCTGGGAACTCCAGGTCCCTTGAGGGATAGCGGCCACAGCTTATAGTTTCTTTCTACCTTAGAGACCCCCAACTTGAGGTGAATCAGGAAACTGGGGTCTTCAGAAAATCCTGATGTTGGGCTTTGGGGAGAGGCTCAGCATCCCAAGCTCCATCTTGCTCTCTTCCATCATGGCAGGGCCTGTGGGCATATCCAGGTCCCTGGGCCGTCCCTTTCCCCAGTACCTAGGAGGCTGGAAGGGGCAGGCAATGTGAGGGTTTTTCTGTTTGTCCTGGTGCTAATGCCAGCCTCAGCACTTACTAGCAGTAGGGCTCATGAATAAGTCCCATAACCTTCTAGAATCTCAGCCTTTTCACCCATAGAGGGGCCCTAATATGTCCACCTTGTTCAGCTAGGGTGAGGACACCCACATAAAGTGACCTCCACAGTGTCAGGAGTCTTCTGGGAGACCTTGCCTGGCCTCCTCTGTTCCTGGCAGTAGGCTGTCATCTCCCTTCTCCTCTTTTCTCAGCAGCACTGAAATCATCACTTGGCCAAATGCTGAGAGGAGTACATCCCTGCTGCCGTCCTGGCCTGTCCTCTTCCTGCCCCACCAGGCTGGGGCATGTGGGACTTGGGAACCTGAGAGGCAAGAGGTGCAAACCCCAGCCCGACCACTTGCCCTCAGTCATGCCCGTTCTCTTCCAGTTTCCTCTGTCGCTGGTGGTGTCAGAGTTTCGAGTGTGGGGTCTCTCTCCTCCTCCCCCTTCCCTAACCATCCCTCTCCCAACATGAATCTTTCAGGAGCCTCACCCAGTCCTGCTTCCAGCTCAGACTTGTCAGGGTTTCAGGAGTCACTGGGTAGGGGCTGGCATGCCAGGGCCTGCCCCTCATCCTGCCTTGCAGAGGGAGCCAGCACGTAGGCACAGGGCTCAGCGCCCAGCTGCGAGACGCAGCTCAGCCTCTGTGGCCACCTGCTTCCCTTCTCATCCTTCCCATTCCCATGCCCTCCTGGCCCTGCCCACCACCCTGCCTGGGAGGCCTGAGAGCCCAGAAGCAGCCTGTGGCAGTGAGGTGTGTGTATGTGCGGGGGTGGACCCCGTGTTTACCAAGCTTTGAAAGGGTGCTGCCTGCCACCAGCACCAAGATTAGGCCCATCCCCTTTAGCAGCAGCAGAAGCCAGGGTCTCAAATGCTCTTCCCATCCCTCCTTCCCTGGGAAAGAAAGTACAGAAGAGTCAGGTTCCATCCTAGGTCCCTCTCAAGGGACAGCAAGAACAGTGAACACACGTGCATTACTTATCTGAGCCAGGCCCAGGCCTGAATGTTTACATACTTTAATTCACTTAATCCTTACAACACTCTGGGAACAGGATGCCATTATTGTCCTCATCTTAGAGATTAGGAAACTCAGAGAGGTCAAGTAACTTGCCCAAAGTCAAACAGTCTGTGAGGCTGATTGGGATCACATCAGAGCAGTCCGTCTGCAAAGGCTATGCTCTGCATCAAACCCCCTGCTCCACATGGCCTCTCTCTCTTCCCTTGCTGGAAAACCAGTGGCCCAGACGTGTGGATAGGCGTGCACAGCACACAAGCCCTTGGTGCTGGCAGTCCTGGCCTGCGTCTGCCAATGGGACTGGTGGGCTCTTTGTAGGGAGAGCAGGCACCTTCCATTTCCATCTCTCATCCTTGGCTCTGGGGAGAGGCTGTTTGACACCCGCTCCCCAACACACTCTTTCGAGACCACAGGAGGGGCCAGTAAACCCGCGGGCAGTCCAGCCACAAGAGATACTACTGAGGACTCCAAACTTTAAAGGCCTCCATTCTTTCCTGGTTGCCTTTCCCTCTCCTTTTGGGAGTTCAGAGGCTTGAGTTCCAGTCCCAACTCTGTCACTCTCTGGGGATCTTTGGCTTCTCCACCTGTGAAACTCTGGGGGCCAATTCTGCCCCCATGGCCCCTTGGAGCTGTGGGGCCTGAGGAGAAAGGAACGCTGAGCACTTCGACAGTGGGAACCACAGAGGAAGGGACGCAGGGCACTTACATATAACATCTCATTCAATTGGCACAACCAACCCTTGGTGGGGAGTCCCCTCAGCCTCAGGCCCAGAGAGCTGAGTGTCTGCCAAGCTCTGTCCTTTCCCAAGGCCCAGAAATGGAAGGTGCTGTTATTTTTTTTTCTCATTTTTCATCCCAGTCCCTCCTGAAGCCCAGGAAGGGGCGGCAAGTGCTCCTGACAACTCAGCAGAAGCTCTTCACACTCCTCCCTGAGTGGGCAGCTCGAGGTCCTGAAAAGTGTTGGAGAGCGTGCTGGGAGGCCCCGCTCAGCCCTGAGGCAAGCAGGGGCTACAACACCTCTACTGGCCACCACCAAACGCTGGATGCTGGAGCCAGACTCTTCCCACCAGAGGCTGCTGGGATAGCACGCTAAATTAGCTTAATGAGTGAGGCCCAGTTTTAATTGGGGCCGTCAGTTTTGCAGGCCGTCTCCTGCTTTCATTTTTAATACTGGGAAAGGGTGGGTTTTCCTTTTCTCTCCCTCCCATGCGTTTTCACCCAGGCTAATGGCTCCTCACTCAGAAAGGCCCCTACCACTGCTAATTGGATTTAATTACTGGGGTAATTAATGATTCGATTGGAAAACTGAAATGTTGTGGGTGAATTTTGTGTACAAATAGTTAGGAAAGTCAGAGGGACAGGGAACTCAGGTTGAGACCCGGGGAGAGTCTATCTGGGGGAGGAAGGATATGGCTTGAGATGGGGACTGGCTACTTAAGGCTCCTGATTTACAGAGGGGGAAAAGCAGCTGGTCCAAGGTTGCAAAGAAGTTGCTGGGAGTGAGAGGAAGGGGGAGCTGGCAGAATCCGACCCTGGGAGGAGAGGTGTGACTTGAGTTTGCCAATGGCTCCATAATGGGGTGATGGCCTTGGGAGCACCTGGGCAAGGGTTATCAGCCAGACACAAACCCACAGAGATGTCCTGTGGTTGCTTCTCTTGTTGGTACAAAGGCTCTGCCTCTGGGTCACTAGATAAGCAAATAGTTCATCAAGGCAAGAGACAGCCAGAAAGAGCAGTGGGCAGCAGTCACATGGCCTAGGTCTCCTAGAAGACCAGTGCCTCTCACCACAGATCTTACTCCTCTCTGGAACTCTTCTTCCTACACGAAAGGGCCTGAATGGGGCCATCTCTCAAGGCTCCGGACCTCCTGTCTCTTTCTCTCTTACCTGCTGGGCTTACACCCACCTGCCTCAGTCTGAAGTGAGGGGGGCCAGGGGAGGGTGGGGTGGGCAAGACACTTGAACATTATGGTGACTTACAGATTTTGTACTATTCTGGAGAAGGGGAACTTGGGGGAGGGAATAGGAGATGAGAAAGGGCATGGGTGCTTGGTCCATGGTCCACTCCAGGGTGGGCCCACATGGCCTTGATGATGCCTTCATGATGAGGGCCCAACCCATGTGTCCAGCAGCCCCAGGGCATCTTGCCCTCTGTGCCCGCTGTGAACTCCTCTCTCTAGCTGCTCACTCACCCTACCATATCAGTCCCAGAGTCTACCATATCGGTTACATCGTTGTAGCCACTTGGTTCTACTGAATTTCTAGAATATAGCCTTGAGCTCCCTATGCTTACTGCAACTCAACTGGGGGTTTGGGCTCCCACCATTTTACATCTAAAATCGTGGTACTGATAATGCTGAAAATAGCGAGCCTTTGTTGAGTCGGACAGATACTACGTTAGGCAATAAATCTCATTTCAACCTCACAAAAATGCTGTAAGCTAGGTCCCAGTTATGCTGGGAAACTGAGGCTGGGGCTGGTAAAAAGATCTGTACAGGCCACACTGCTAATAAGAGGATTTGAATTCAAATCAAATTTTGTTACACAAGTACCCAGTCACTCTCCACTGCCTTGGGGTAAATCTAAGCTACTTATCAGGCCTTCACAATCTGTCCCTGCCCATATTCCCAGCTTCTTCTCCTGCTCCTCCCAAGTCCCCACCCTTCCCACCAGCAGCCATGCGCTGCCACCCTCCCTCCCTCCATGCCCCTCACGGAAAACTCCTACCCACCCTCCTCTGTCCCCAAGCTCCCCCGGCATTTAGCTCCAATGGCTCTCCCTGATGCCCGATGTTGGCTGTGCCAGGAACAGAGACATGTTCATCTCTGATGTTTTAGCACTCAGCACCTGGATTCAGGTTTGCTCAATGAACTGCAAGCCAGAGTCCAACTGGGTCCCTGTTGACTTCTCAGGTCACTGAAATCTTTTAATCAGGACTTCTTAGGAAGCCAACTGATCAAAGCAGGACCAGACTCCCTGGTGAGGGCCAAGATTATTTGCAAAAAGGAAAGATTCCCCATGAAAGAAAGGCTGAGAGGCCACATATGGGGGCTGCATTGATTCATGCCCCAAGGGGAAGTGGAAGCACCCCTGTTTGCACCCATCACTCTCCTCCAGTCCTATTTACCCTGATAGTCCTAGATTCTGGAATAATCAAGAAGCAGGTGCTGCCCATTTTGTAGACATTGAAATTGAGACTCAGAAGGGCTAGGTGCCTTACTCGAGGTTATACGAGAAATTAATTTAAATGCCAAAAAGAATTCAAGTCTCTTGACCCCTCTATGTTCCGAGTACCAAAGGAATGAGGAAGTGGGACCAGCCCCTGTGAGCAAAGGCTTCTGGGTAAGAATATTTGAGGGTGGGTGGGTGCCCCATGTGCAGTTCTCAAAGTGAAGATGGGCGCACTCCCTGCTTCCCCAAGCACTAGGCCTCAGCAGCTTGGGGGTGAGGGGCTCTTGTCCAAGCAATCAGGAGGTGCTCTGGAGTTCAGCCCTGCCTGCCCCAATGGGGTGGGGATGGAGGAGGGAGGGAAGCTGAAGAAGCAGGTCAAAGCAAATCCTCCCCACCTGCCCCACCCCCACTGAGAGCGGGCAGAGCCAGGAGCCTGTAGGACCAGAACCAGGTGCCCTGTCCTGACACGTCCCAGAGACACAGCTTGAGTAGGAAGTGAGGGAGTGAGTCAGGGCTGGGAGCTGGGGGTGAGGGAGAGGGCCAGGTAGGGGGAGCAGGAGGTCTGTCCCATCTCAGAGGACATGGGGACCAGGGCTGGCAGGAACAAGGGAAAGGGTGGGTTCCCAGGGTGGGTCTAACGCAGCATTGGCTCAGCGGGTCTTTGCCCCAAGGCCCCCGCCTCCCCGGTTACAGGCTCAGACAGGTCCTGGGAAGCAGAGCTGCTGGCAGCAGATAGGGGCAGATAGGGGCAAGGTGGGAAACAGCATCTTGCCTTCATTGTCTAGAGAAGAGCGGGCGCGGGGCCTGAGAGTAGTGAGATAGCTGTGCCACTTCACCCTGACAACACGCGCCAACCAACAGGAGGCCCGGGGAGGCCTGCAGGCAGGGTAGGGAGGGCAGCCTTTATCTCCTGGCCACCTCCCATCAGGTCTGAGCACTCTGGATGCCGCCCACAGCGGTGGGCAGAAGCTGGTCCCAGGAGCGGCAGTGGCAGTGCCCGTGCCACTCAGAGGAAGGTCCTCTCACCCACAATGGATGTGGGGGGTGGGGAGGTCGTGGTGAGGATTAGGGTGGGGAGACGCTTTGAACCCCAGAAAGACTGGTGGGAACTGGTTCTTGACTCATGGCCGAGAAAGAGGGGGTGGGGAATGGCAAGCGCTTGTGCTTTTTTTTTTTTTCTTTTATGAGATGTGAACTCAAGCAATTAAAAAATATGCATTTTATTTTACACAATCTGCCCTGCTGTCTCTCTTCATCTTTGCTCTAGCCCTGGTCCCATCAGAACGGCTGGCATTTCACAGCAACTTTTCATCTTCAAAGTGATTAGACAGATTATGTGCCTGAGTTTTTATAAGGCTCAATCTCCCTTCTTTGATGGCTCCCTCAACCCTAAAAATAAATACTAGGGGACAGTATTTGTGCTTCCTGCCTTCCAGAGTTCTAGTGGCAAGTTAACTTATTTCTACCAATATTGCCTGGATACCTTCTATTACCAGACACTGGGATGTGCTTTCCTTCCGAGGATCTTATATTTTCACTTCCATTTTCTGGAGTAAGTATTGATGTCCCCATCTTACAGAAAAGGAAACTGAGGCCCAGTGGTTGAGAAATGTGCCAAGTTACAGAGCTAGAGTGGTGAACCCAGAATCTGAACCCGAGTCTTCTGGTTGCTGTGCACTGCGTTCCCATTCAGAATGACATTGTCTTCTGCTTTTCTGTCTCTGCTCCTAAGATTCTAGCTTTCTAGACAGGCAGTGCTTACTTTTTTTTTTTTTAGTTGGAGTCTCACTATGTCACCCAGGCTGGAATGTGGTGGCTTGCTTTCGGCCACTGCTGCCTCGACCTGCTAGGCTTAGGCGATCCTTCCGCCTCAGCCTTCCAAGTAGCTGGAACTACAGGCGTGCGCTACCATGCCGGGCTAATTTTCTGATTTATTGTAGGGAAGTTGCCCAGGTGGGTCTCGAACCCGCGGGCTCAGGCAATCCACTCACCTCGGCCTCCCAAAGCGCGGGATTACAGGCTGAGCCACTGAGCCCCGCAGCAGTGCTTACTTACTGGCTCACATGTCATAAAGTTTTTACAGATTTGCTGAAGTGACCAGAGGATAGACAGGGTGGACTACAGAGGCCGAAGCCCCTACTGACCTGCCCAGCTTGGGTCTCTTCTGAGCTCCTTACCAGGGACAGAAAAGGGAAAAAACGAAACCAGGCATTTCGGAGTGGCATAGCTCTCGGCATGGAGTCACCTGGTGCCTGGACAGGTGGCTGGGGACCACACCTGCCCAGGCTCAGGCCCTGCCCGACATGCGCTCCAGGTACCAGTTGGCAAGGGCTCCCAAGTGGACTTGGGCAAAGTGACACCCATGCCTGGCCCTCTTGGCAAGGAGGCAGGCAATGGAGGCCATGCCTAGCCGGAGGTAAGGCTAAGCCTCTGGCTCTTCCCAACTGAGGGGCCGTCATATACTACTCTCTGCCTCCGTAAGATTTTACCTCAAACAACTCCACCCAGGTGATTAAATGAGCTCGCCTCCTTCTTTCAAGGTCTTCATCATGTGAGTCTATCATTTCCCCTGGGAAACTGCTAAGATGTTCTACACTGTTCACTGGTGGAGAAGTTGTTCCTAATGTCTGCCCTCAACTCCTCTGGCTGCAATGGAACATACTCTGTCCCATGGTGTGCTTGGGCCTGTTGAATCAGGTAAAGAGTCAGAGGTCAGGCTTTAGCAATCCTGAGGGCAAGTTGCATCCCTTAAGAAGAGAACAGTGGGGAGGAGAGAGGGAGCCTGGGTGTCAGACAGACCTGGGGCTGGCCTCTTCCCCTACTCAGCTCCCTCATCTGTAAAATGAACTTGATATTTTATCACAAGATGGCTATAAGGATTCAAGAAAATAACCTACGTACATGAGGAACTAAGTGCCTATCACAGAGAATTGTTCTGAAGGTGGCAGGTGGCGAGACGTTATCCTGGAGTTTTGGACAGACAATCCCACAGCACTAGAGCAGGGCCCTTTCCAGCACCCCAAAGTGGGTTCCAGATCTCCCTAAAGGCCAGACTTACTCCCACTTTGTATGGCTTCTCTAAGTTGTCCTGTACTGGCCTGCAGAAAAGTGGGCAGCCTCAAAGCTCCACAAGAGGGCTCAGCCCACTCAACAGTTTTTCTCCCAAATTGGCACCTTACTCTGGCCTGTGGCACCTGGCCTGTTCCTGGGGTCCTACGGCCAGTAGGGTGGGGACCCAGGAGAGCACCACAAAGTGCTGGGGTCATCCTCTCTGCAGAGGGCAAAGGGAAGTGTCGTGTGTCTCTGCCAGCCCCCTGGATGTGACCAGCACAGGCCTGTGTTCACACTGTGGCATCCACAGACCCCAAAGATGCGGAGGAGAGAAGAACCAGGGGTGCTGGAGGCTTGACCCGAGCTGAGGGGGCTTCCCTCAACCTCCTTCCCCAGTTCCCAGAGTCGAGGAAAGTTCTGAGTGTCCTCAAGGGAACTCTGGGACTCTTTCCCCTGTCCAGCCAGCAGATGCCAACCAGTCTGGCTCCTCCCTCTCCCTGTGCCCTTCTCCCTGACACCCAAGGCTGACCACACCCAGCTCGGTCGGTGCCCAGCCCCAGTCCTGGAGAGCAGGGGCCCCCATCCCAACTGCATGCCTCACCCCTGCACTCTGGCATCTCGGGCAGGCAGGCGTGGTCAGGCCTCCGGGCCTGACTGGAGTCACAGGATGGCCGGGAGGGCCCCATTCCATCTCTGTCTGCTCCCTCGTCACCCACAGACATGCGAGGGAGAGTGGCAAGAGCCCGGGGTAGGGCCTTTTGAAAGACACTCGGTGGATCCCTTGGGCACTGGCCTGGAGGTGCCACACGCCTGGCAGTGAAGTCCTCAGCACACTCCTCCAAGGCAGGTGTTATGAGACAGCCCAAGGAAGGAGCCTCGGCGGCACTCAGGACCGCCAAAGGCACGGTTTGTGACAGAGCCAGGATTCAAACCCAGGTCTCCCAACTCCAAATGCAGTGCGATGTCCACCACCTCACCCTTTCCATCCAGGCCTGCAGAGGAAGAGAAGGCTTTCCAGGTCCAGCTCTGTTGGGTCTCCATTCCCCATCTGTCAAGTGGGAATTACAACCACCCCCACCTGCAGGCTTGCTGGGGGCATCACATGAAATGCACTCTCAAGAGGGAACTGTGTCACTGCACAGGAGGTTCTGCAGCTAGAACCATTTTCATGATCTCAGGGCATGGAGCGAGAGTAGGTCAGGGGAGAATGTATATTCTTGCAGCCACTGGAGACAGGGAGGGGGTGGGGTGGTGATCTTGGGATCTGACTTCACTGGCGCATGTTTCACCTCCTCTGGGAGGTTGCCTATTCTTGGCTCTGAGAGTCTCTAATGTGACAGGTTCATTTATTCACAATGTCCTTTATCAAGCACTGACACCTAGTTCATAAAAGGAGCCTGGCCTGGGAGTCAGGAGACCCAGGTTCTAACCTTGATGCTGCAAGAGCCGGTGAGCATGTGGCTTTTGTTTTCTAGGCCTCAGTTCCCTCATTTAAAACACAGGAGGCTGGTCAGTTGGTCCTCCCTTCAGGTTCCCCCGACATGGCCAGTCTGGGAGTCTCTGCTCAGCCTCCATCCAACAGGCTGCAGGTGTGAAAGGCAATGAGCTCTCAGGCCTGGGGGTGGCTCTCAGGCCTGCTCGACTGCTGCCGGGTGGGGGGCATTCACCTCCACATGTTCCCAGGGTCCTTCCAGCTGGCGGAAATGAAGCTTCCAGGATGCTGTCCCAGCATGGTGGGATAGGGAGCAGACTGGATTTTGCAACCCTCCTAAGCGTTGCATGCAAGGTGTGGCCAACTGTCAAGGCTTCCCGTGTGCCTGCCGTGGAGAGGCGGTTCTCAGAGCGGGCGCTTCTCTGCAACAGGACCAGGTCCTCTTCTGAGATGGGGCATGTGAGGGGCACCAACTCTACGAAACAAGGCTGGGCTCTTGTCAAGTGAAGGGGCAGTCCACAGAAGCACCAGCACTTGTCTAGCTTAGGGGTAGATCCTGGGCTGGGAGACCTTGAACTCACACCCAGGAAGTGAGGCGTCTGTTAGTAAGTGAGACTCTCAGCTGTGAGTCAGGTCTCTGCTGTGAGGTGAGATGCGGCTGGAGGTGGGTTCCCAGCAGGCGAGGCCAGGGAGCAGGGTGCTTGCTCAGCTAAGTTCCTATCCTGCCTATACCAGCTATTTGCTGTGCAGCCTCAGGAAGGTTCACAACGGCTCTGGGCTGTGTTCTGTCTTCTGTGAGACAGGAACACCAATGGCTGCTCCTTATGCCTCTTGAGATTACTGATAGGGTCAAACCAAGGTGACCTCGTGAATAAGAAGGAACTTTGAGAACTTTCTAGTTCGGTCTTCCAAACTCACACTGAGAGTCAACTTTGCCTGAGTGGTTCTTATCACTGGCCATCCCTCAGCCACCCTGAATGAGGCAGGCACTCACTCTACTTCACTGATGAAGTGACACGAGCACCAAGAGAGAAAGTCCCAGGGGTCTTCTGGGGGCTTGGCGCCCTAGTAAGTGGACAAGATGGACTATGGGGTCCCTTGCAGCTTGCCGTCCCTAGAAGGAGACCGTAGGCCCCCCCTTTGAGTGACACCTCTTCTGTCCTTCCCCACTCTGGGCTAGATGTTGCTCTGGGCTAGGCCAGGGCTGGGACTCTGAAGCCCAAACCTGGCCTCTCTTCGACTCTTCCCTTCCTCCTGGCTCTGGGGGGCATCTGGAAAGGAGACGAGTCTAGGGGAGATGCTAATTAGTTCTGACAAATTAATAAAGAAAGCCTAATTTATCCTCCCGATCTCATTTCCTTCCCTGTGCTTTATTTTCCTGCCCAACAAGCTGCTGCTAGGGAAATGGAGGGGAAAGGTGGTGGTGGGGGGTCAGTCTGATAGCAGAGGCAGCCCCAATCCACCTGCCGCCTCCTCACCCCACCCCCACCCCTCCACTGCTCCAGGAAGTCAACCCCAGACATGAAGCTGTCAAACCACTCCCAATTATCTCCCTCTATGCCTGCCGGCTCCAGGGGCGACAGTTGTAGCAAGCTGGCGTTGACTCATTCTGTCACCGGCCTGCCCTGCTCTGGGAAAATGCGATTTAATGAAGTCCAATGGCAAGGCTGGGGCAGACAGGGTCCCAGGAAAGGTGGCACCAGCTTGGGGACAGCTGATAGTATGCTTTTCCTGTGGGACAGTGTCTCTAATCTGTGTGATGTGACCTCACCTCCAGACCCAGGAGGGGTCACCCTGGCCCTCTGCCTGCTCCCACTCACCTCTTTGCAGCTCTGAGCAGCAAAGGCATTAACCTTCCCCACCAGGGCCTCCGCCTCCCTCAGCTGCCCATTTTAATAGCGTATGGTCATGACAGCTGGGAAATTCTTCCTGCTGTTTCATCTCGATCCCTCTTGCCGAAGAGCCAGGCCATTTCCCCATGCTTTCTGATATAGAGCCTAGGAGCGGGTCAGCCCTTGCAAGAAGCCACCAGGCTGGTCCTGGGTTGAGGTCAAGGCCACCTGTGCCCTGCCGAGTCAGCTATGGCACTGGAATGAAGCAGGTCTTCCCTTTTGCTTTTGGGTCTTGCCTGTCCCTGCCACTTGTCTTCCTCAGGTCCCACCTCACCAGGGGCATTTGCTGGAGATGCCCGTTCTCTCTAGTTGTATAGCTGAGAAGCCTCTGGCTCTTGGTTTCTTGGTTCAAATCCCAGCTCTGCCACTTGCTACCTCTGTGCCCTTAAACTTTTTGTACCTGTGCCCTCATCTATACAAATGGAGACAGAATAGTCACTCCCTTGAAGGCTGCAGGCAAGATTAAATAAATTTCTCTAAGCTAAGTCCTAAGAGCAGAGCCTGGCATGGCGGGAGTGCTCAGTGGATGGGAGCTTTTGTTGGTATCTGTGCCCTTTGCTGATGCAGGCCTTCACAGGGGCTCTTCCCTTTTTCCCCAGCACCCATTTACTCTTCAGGTCTTGGTTTCAACACCCCTTTCCCTGGGAGGCATCCCCTGTCCCCAGACTGGGTTAAGTCCCTTGTTCTGTGTTCCCACCAGGCTCAGGCTTTTACCACGTTCCAAACAGCACATTCAATGTCTGGTCCCCCACTAGCCTGTAGCTCCATGAGAATGTGGATGGCACCTGCCTCCCTCAAATTTGTTACCCATCACCTGCCAGGGCCTGCACAGAGGAGGCAATCAATAGTTAAGAGTTGACTGGGTCAGATGTAGTGGCTCATGCCTGTAATCCCAGTACTTTGGGAGGCCAACGTGAGAGGATTGCTTGAGCCCAGGAGTTTGAAACCGGTCTGGACAACATAGTAAGACCTTGTCTCTACAAAAAAAAAAAATTAGCTGGTTGTGTTGGCATGTGCCTGTAGTCCCAACTACTAAGGGGGCTGAGGTGGAAGGATCGCCTGAACCAGATGTTGAGGCTGTGGTGAGTGGTGATTGTGCCACTTCACTCCAGCCTGGGCAACAGAGAGAAAAAAAAAAAAGAAGAAGAAAAAAAAGAGTTGACTGATACATGGAATGACCAGGAGGCCAAGGTGCCTCAAAACTTCCTCAGCCCCAGTGGAAAGGGTCTGGGACCCAGGTGGGTTTGAAAAATGCCTCTGGCAGAGGATCTGACCACAAGTCTCTCCTGCCTGGCCCAGTATATATCCCGTGTCCTGGAGTTCCAAAAGTCAAGAAGGGTTTCCCTGCTAGTGCCAAAGGGACAGATAAACGTCATACAGCTAGGGGCAGTCGGACATCTCCAGGGCTCATGGATTGGGCTCGACCCTCAAAGGCTGCAGTGCCAACCCTCTTTTGTACCCTTCTTAGTCTGAGCACCTTGACCTTGACCAAGAGATAGGAATACAGTCTCTAGTCCCACAGTCAGCAAGTGGCTGAGGATGAACTCCCAACTCCGAGACCAACTTGTCCCAGGAAAGCATGCCCCTGGATTTTTGTTAAAGAACCCCACCATGCTGAGATCCCAAAAGGATGCATTATATAAAATGCAAGGTAGTTTATTGCCAGGTTAATGAAGTGTGTGGCTTGGCCCGCTTGGCCTGCCAACTCTATTGGGTCCATGGTGTCTGACTCAGGACAGGCACATGAGTACTCAGGAACTGAGTTCTGAGGGAGTGAATAGTCTTTCTCATGCCTGTCCTTTTACATTGGTGGGGAGTGCACCCTTAGTGTGCCTTCCTGTTGTTTCTTCTCCAAGACAATCGCTCCTCCTTGCAAACCTCCTAGCTCAGGGACCCTGCCTTAGCACTCAGGGACATGGTTCTCAGGGAAAGAAGCTGCCTCTGGTGGCTCACCCAAGGTCACACAGCTAGCCCCCACCCGATCATTTTCCTACACAAGCACCTGAGAGGGCAGGGGCTGTCTCCTTCCTCTCTCTCTCTCTCTCTCTCTCTGTGTGACTGAGTGTTTGTTTTGGGTTTTGGTTTTTGTTTTTTGCCTAGGGTCTACCTCTGTTGACCAGGCTGGAATACAATGGCATGATCATGGATCACCACAGCCTTAACCTTCTGATCTCAAGAGATCCTCCTGCCTCAATCACCCGAGTAACTGAGACTACAGGCGTGCCAACACGCTTGGCTACTTTTTCATTGTTTTGGTAGAGACAAGGTCTCACTATATTGCCCAGGCTGGTCCTGAACTCCTGAGCTCAATGGATCCTCCCACCTCGGTGGTGTTCTGAAGTCCTGGGATTACAGACGTGAGCCACTGCACTTGGCTAACCTCATGTTTTTGAGATGAAGAGAGCCCAGAGCTGGAGAGAAGGGCTTCCAGGAACAGAGGGAGGGATGAGGCTGTGGATTTGAGTCCCTCAGCCTGAGGGTTGGAAGAGGTCCCTTGGACCCTCCCAGCTTCCATCTCCCCATCTAAAACTCAGTTAACTAAGTGTCAGGAGTCTCTCTTCTCTCCTCCTTGGGGTAAGGAGCGAGCCCTGGAGGTGTGAGAAGGCCCTGTGCACCCCCGCAGGTGGAAAGGTGCAGAAAAAGGGCTGGAAGCTCAGCTATGCCTGTGCGCAAGGCAGGGAGGAGGGATCCAGGTATGCTGGGATGCCAGGCAGCAAGAGGCAGCTCCGGAGAAGATCCAACTTGGAGTCCTGGCTCTGCCGCTTACATGTGTGGTATTTTCAAGCAAGTCATTAACCTCTGAATTTCCTTTCTTTACATGTACACCAGGGTGACAGCCCTGACCTCAGAGGGTGCAAGAAGAATGAGGTGACAGCACCCGGTAGATGCCCTAAGGCCCTGCAGGAAGATAAGGCACTCTGGGAGGTCAGCCCACATAACAGGTCAGGAGGGAACGGTGGCTGAGCACGCAGGAATTCTAAGGCGACAACATGTGTCTGCCTGTGAGGGAATGGGCTACGCAGGGGCAGGAAGCAATGGTGTCCACGGGGAAACTCATTTATTAAAACACCATTGATATGGCCGGGCACAGTGGCTCATGCCTGTAATCCTAGCACCTTGGGAGGCTGAAGCGAGAGGATTGCCTGAGTCTAGGGGTTTGAGACCAGTCTGGGCAACTTGGCAAGACTTTGCCTCTACAATAAGTAAAAAAATTAGCCAGACATGGTGGTTCATGCCTGTAGTTCCAGCTACTTGGGAGGCTGAGGAAGAAGAATCGCTTGAATTCAACAGGCTGAGGCTGTGGTGGCTGTGAGTGTGCCACTGCACTCCAGCCTGGGTGACAGAGTGAGACTCTGACTCAAAAAAATAAAATAAAATAAAAAATAAATAAATAATAAAACACGACTGATGTCACTGAGTTCCTGTTAGGTGCCCTGGGCATATACCATTGAACAAAACAAAAAATGCTCTGTTCTGGTGGAGCTTACATTCTAGTAATGGCAAATAGACAATGAATAAGATAAAGTGTGTGCAGGGTTACTTAATTTTAGATCAAAGACAGCCAGAGAAAGCTTCACTGAGAAAGAGGACATTTGAGCAAAGAATCAAGGAGGTGAGCAAGCCAACCACGTGGCTACCTGAGAGGAGGAGGATATTCCAGATAGAGGGAGCAGAAGGTGCAAAGGCCCCAGGGCTGAGTGTGTCTGGTAAGTTTGGAGGGTGTAGCTAGAGGGGAGGGCAGGAGGGTCAGGATGTAGGACCTAGGTCTCTGCTCAGAGCAAGATGGGAGTGCTGGAGGGTGTGAGCAGAGGGAGGTGCCGTGACCTGGCTTCATTTTAATAAGATCACTGACAGCTGCTGAGAATAATCAGTAGGGAGTGGAGGCAGGGAGACTGGTAAGGACGCAACTGCAATCATCAGGGCATCTCAGCAGCCTCTGCAGAACTGGGGAGGGTCAGCCAAGCCACAGGCAGGGCAGGGACAGGGGCTGTATCCAGTTCTGCGGAGCCCACCTCTCCCCCCTCCAGGTGAGACAGCTGGCAGCCTACCTGCTCTCCCAGCCTACAAGCTGTCTTCCCATCCTGGGCTGAGAGGGAGGAGGGAGGGGCAGGGGTGAGAAGGAAGCCCTGCACAAAACAGTGGCCTTGAGCCAAGACAAGAGAGATGCTTGTTCCCCTTTATTTACGATTGTTATGGGGAGAAATAAAGCCCTCAGCAGCGGCCTCCCTCCACTCGGCTGCCAGCCAGGCCCTTGCTTCTCTCTCTTTCCTTCCACCATCCCCTTCCGTCCCCACCTCTTCCCTGGGCACAGGCTTTCCTCTGACACACAGAGATCAAATAACTTTTCACTCAAAGGGAAAGATATTATCTCCTTTCACTATTCAGCACCAACACCAGTGGACCGACAGCCCCAGATTAAAGGCAATTAAACAGGTTTGTTTTTGTAGGGGCAGAAGGTCTGTTTGGCACCCTCCTTGGGAACTGGATCCTGTGTGTGGGGGGTGGCTCCTGTGACTCCCAATGGAGAAGGCTTCAGCCTTGCCCTTGGCCCACCCCATCTCACCCCCCAGCAGCAGAAAGTGCCGACTTTCCTTTGCTCTGTGAAATGCAGGGTGCCCAGGAAAAGGGAGGGACCCCCAAACCAGGTACCACTGTATCTTCTCTCTGTACACCTGCACCCTCAGAGAAAGGTGGAAGCTAAATTTGTTTCCCCCCCCAACATAGTATTGACTCTTTCAAGTCTATTTCTAATAAACAGCATGGTATTGCCCCACCAGGGCTCCTAATCCCTTGGAAGTGTCGTAAAAGATGATGACATAAAAGGAGGGAAGGCTCAGCCTGTAATCCCGCACTTTGGGAGGCTGAGGTGAGTGGATTGCCTGAGCCCGCAGGTTCGAGACCCGCCTGGGCAACTTGGCGAGACCTCATCTCTACAATAAATAAAAAAAATCAGCCAGGCATGGTAGCCCATGCCTGTAATTCCGGCTACTCGGGAGGCTGAGGTGGAAGGATCGCCGGGGCCCAGCAGGTCGAGGCTGCGGTGGCCAGGAGCGGCCACTGCACTCCAGTCTGGGCGACAATGAGACTCCAAAAGGAGGGAAGGGACTCCTTTCAACGAGAGATCCTGGGCCCCTACTTCCTTCCCCCCATCACCTTGTGCTGACAGCACACATGAGGAGAATAACACTGGCATGGCCCTTGAGAATCTGTGTATGCTATGTCATTAATCCTCATGAAAACACTCTGAGTTGGCATCACTTTATCCCTTTTATTCTCAGTGGTCATAGGGGAAGGAACCGAGGGCCCAAGAGCTGGTGTAGTCAAGGGCACAAAGTTTTTTTGTGGCAGGGACCCCAAATCCACCCCATCTCTCAATTCTTACCCAGGGCTGAGTGAGGAAGGAGACGAATTAGAATCCACTGCTCACCTTCCAGCAGTTTCCACCTGGCAAGAGCAGGAATTCCACTGCCACCCCTGCTGGCGGGGGTGGGCAGGGAAAGGCCATTCATCCTTGGGCGACCCCTGAAGGTTGGGGAGGTTTTCAGTCAGGCACAGGTATGTAAAGGCTCCACCCTCCCCCTGTTATAAGCTCACGGAATAATTGCCTCTGCTCAGTCCACCAGCCCAGCCTCACGGCTGCCCTCTCCCTATCCTGTCCGGGCCTCTACCCCAGATCTTTTAGGCAGTGGCTCTCGCTTCCCTTGGGGTCTTTGTGCAAGCTGTTGTGTATGTTGGGACCACCCTCCCCTGTACCTACCTTTTCTGACTAAAGGTCACCTCCCACCTTCTCTTTTATGGCTTCCCATTCTGCCAAACCTTCCACCACATCTCTCTGGCTGTCTTTGATCCAAAATTAAATAACCCTACACACTTTATCTTATTTATTGTTTGTTTGCCATTACTAGAATGCAAGCTCCGCTGGGACAGAGAATTTTTTTGGTTTTTTTTTCAATGGTGTACATTGGTACCCATTGGGCAGTTCTCAGACCCAGTCAGACCCCACCTTGTCTCTGCTCCACCAAGTTGCCAAACCTTCTCCTCTTTCCAGACTCTTCCATAGGGTTGCCACTCTCAGATTAAATCTACTGGCTCTGGTTCTTTCCTTGCTTTAATTTTTAATTTTAACTTTTAAACATTTTTATTATATATATTTTTATCATATATATTTGGGGGTACACGTGATATTTTGATACATGTGTACAATGTGTAATGATCAAATCAGACACCTCAAGCATCTATTTCTCCTTACTTTTTTTTTTTTTTTTTTGGATCAGTGGCAGTGGCATGATCATGGCTCACTGCAGCCTTCATCTCCTGAGCTCAGACCATCCTTTTAACTCAGCTTCCCGAGTGGCTGGGACTATAGGCACATGCCATGACACCTGGCTAATTTTTTTTATTTTGTAGAGATGAGGTCTCTCTACGGTCCTAGGCTGGTCTTGAATTTCTGGGTTCAAGCAATCCTCCTGCCTCAGTCTTCCAAAGTGCTAGGACTACAGGTATGAGCCACTGTACCCAGCCTCCCCCTGCTTTTTGTCCGTGAAGCATTACCATGTGCTAAGTACAGTGCTAGCATCGTTTTTGGGTGAAGGTGACGGTGGTAGTGGCAAGAGGTAGGAAGGTAGATAGATAAGAAAAATGAAGACATTTTCTTTTTCTTTAGAAGCCCAATCTATCAGGGGTAGATTGGGCATAAACAGACATAAACACAAATAATAACCAAGTGATTCTGTCTCAGAGTGATGGAGGTATCCCAGAAGAGGTGAGATTTTTAGCTGGGTCTCGCAGAATAAGCAGAAGCTCCCCCAGAGAGAAAGAAGAGAGACGAGGGGGAATAAGAAAAGGAAAGAGTGTCTTTAGAAGCATGGATATAGCTAAAGCATTGGATATTTGGGGCAGAGGACAGGAGAATAGAAAGTGAATGGAAAGCAAGGTAGGAGCCAATTGTAAAAGGACTTTGTATTAGACAAGGGTCTGAACTTCACCTTGTAGGCAACTGGGAGCCACTAACGCCTTTTAAGCAAAGTGGTGACACGGTCACATCTGTGCTTTAGAAAGAGGCACACGGAATGCTAAGTGGAAGATGTCAGTCACAAAAGGCCACATACTGTAAGATTCCATTTATATGAAATGTCCAGAACAGGCAGATCCACAGACAGAGAAAGTAGATGAGTGGCTGCCAGGGGCTGGGGGAGGGAAATGGGAGTGACTGCTAATGAGTACAGTTGCTTTTTGAGGTGATGAAAGTGTTCCGGATTAGGTGGTGGTGACGGCTGCACACTCCGTGAATATACTGAAACCACTGAATGGTACACTCTAGGAGGTATGTGAATTACATCTCAATAAAAAAAGCAGGATGGATGCAGGCAAGCCACCAGGTGACCCCTGCGAGCCTGTAGCACCCCCGAACGTGGGGGGGGATCCCCAGCTCTGCGCAGCTGCTACGAGCAACTACTTCTGAAGCGTGCACCTCCTCTTCCTTCCTCCCCTGCCCAGGACTGACTCTGCTGGAGGGAGGGGGAACCAGAGAGATCCTGGGACTTCCCCCCACCCCTCGCAGAGCCAACATATCGTGCACAGCCCACACGTGATGGCTGGGACGGGAGTGACAGTGTCACCTGACAAGCCACACCACCTATTTTTGAAGACAGGAGGGTCCCCTGGTAATAAAGCAGGCACGAAGAGGCTTTGCCAGAGACAGGGAAACTAGGGCAGAAAATAACACCATGAAAACAGGACTGTCTTCTCAGAAATAAGAGAGAGACACCCTCGCTCACATCTCAGTGTGTCAGGGCCCATCTGAGCCCCTGGGAATCCGGGGATCACCGGCTACAGAGGCGGGCCCAGAGCTCCTGGGTGCCATGTACTTGCTGGGCCACTCTGCTGACTGGGCGTGGGACAGAGCCCATAGGGAGGGGTCAGAGGAAGCCATGACAACCCTCTAAAGGTGAGTCCTTTCTGGGGTCCCTGAGCATCTGTACCAGGGCTGTGAGAAAGCACTTGTTTCCCAGGGAGAGAAGCCAAAGGTGTGAGGAGAAGAAGGGCAGGGTTAGCTCTCCAGTCTGCGAGGGTGGAAGGGACTCATGAATGGAAGTGGGGAGGGGGGGCGGGAGAGCCCGTGTGCCCAAAAGGAACCTGGAAAGAGCAGGTCTGGGGGCTGAGAGTGAGAGTGACGCAAGGGAACTCCCCACTCCCAGGCAGGGAACAGCTTTTCTTTTAACTCTGGGTTTGAGGGGTGAGGGCAGAGTGAGGCAGAGCGGGTTTGAGGGGGAGGACCTAGCTGCTTTTTTCCCAGCATCCCCCAGGCCACTTCTCTCACCACAAACCTCAGTCTCAAGCCACTTGGTTGTCATGGAAACAGGCCGGAATAGAACAGATGGTCTCCACTAGCCAAATTCCAATTAAACAGGGCAGAGATAGATAGGGAAGGGGGTGTGATGTGACTAGGCCACAGAGGGCTCAGTCCCCAGGATGGACAGGAATCCCCGGACACTATTCTCAGAGGGGGACCTCAGGTTGGTGGAGAGAGCTTCCCGGGGGAGGTCACCACCCAGTTGCCCCTTTAATCCTCAAAGATGGGAGGCAAGGAGGTTAAGGGAATGCCAGACTGGGGAGGGGTTAGCTGTGGGGGACACACAACTCTAAATTTACAGAAGCAGGGTAACAGAGACACTCGCATGCACACATGTAAACCAAAGCACACATGTGTAACTAAACACTGCCATATGTACACTCATTTACACGCACAGGAATGCACAGGAGCAGTGCAGAAAGGTTAAGCAAAGTCATTACACAGAGATACACATTTAACACAGTACAAAAACAAAATGCTTCAGAACACAAAATTAGCAATTTATTCCCATTTATCTAATAAGCATGTGTTAAGAATCTAGCAAATGCCTGCAAGTAGGGATATAAATACATGCACTGACACACAAAACATGTGCATACGTGCATGTGAAGGGTAAGGTTTCTGGCTTCAAGGACAAAGGAGAAATGAACCAATAACACAATCACTGCTATGGTAGGATTGTTCACAAAATACCATGACAAAATGGGGAAGAAATGATGAATTTGGGGAGAGGAATTAGGGAAGGAAAGACATGTCCCCAAGGAAGTAAGATTTTGCTGGGCTTTGAAGAATGACTAGGAGTTTGTCAGCCAGTGACGTAGGACCCTCCAAGCAGAGAGGACATCATAAACAAAGGCATGGCGGGCTGCAAGGTCAGAGCTGGTAGAGGGAATAATTCCAGAGTGAGGGGAGTCTGGAGCATAGAGCAGTTAGTGGAAGAGAAGACCCAGAATAAGCCCTGGTGTGGATGGTGTGACTCCCGACTCAAACATGTATACCCCCCGCCCCCCACAGAAACCCACCATCATAGTACCCACCTGGGAAACCACACATCTACGCACAACCTAACACACATACAACCACAGAGCCTCCTGTGCTTATAAACGTTAAACGCACGGGAACAGATGATTTTGTTTGCTGCAAACAAAATGAGGTGGGTATGGAGGTGTCAAGAGAAAGGGAAGCATCAGAAGTTTTCCTATCTTGGCTATGGAGGTTAAACAGGGACACACACACACACACCACACACACACACACACACGGAAGAAGGAAACCTCATAGCATACTGGGGTTGAGAAGCCAGCCAGCTCCCATCAGTTTGCTGTGTATTTATGGGACACCTACTGTGTACAAGGTGTTGAGCCAGGGCCTGTGGAGATTTTAGGGCTGGGTCCTCTCATTCACAGAGCTCAAGTTTAGGAGAGAAATAAAATACTAAACAACACACAGAAGAGGAAGAGATGTCACGGATGGGACCATCTAGGAACCAGGTAGCTCACCGTTGGCTGTGTTGGAACTCAGGCTCGGCCACCAGTACGAGTCAAGGCCCAGGGACAGGAGAACCCTGGAGAAGCTGGGAGCAGTTAATTTTGGCTAGGACCTAGAATATATCCACATAAAGTTGTGGGTGGTATCTTTGGAAAAGTAAGCTGGCCGAAGGTCAGCCTAGACCAATGGCTCTCTATTGGGGTGCCTTTGTCCTCCAGGGGACATTCAGCAACATCTGAAGATATTTTTTATTGTCACACTGCACAGAAATGGGGGACGGGGCAGTGGAGGAGGACACAACTGGCACCTGGGAGTAGAGGCCAGGTATGCTGTTAAACATCCTGCAGTGCATAGGCCAACCCTACAACAGAATCATCTGGCCGCAGACATCGTAGTAGTGCTGGCCTAGATCATAGTGTCTGCACTTAAAGTCAGGAGCACGGGAGCCCATGAGGGCTCTGGAGCAGGAGAGTGGCATGCTCAAAATTTCTCTCTGCTCTGCCAGTGGTGTGCACCCAGGAATGACAAGAGACATCCAGGAAAGCTAACAGTCCCAGAGCTCAGAGGGTGGCAGAGGAGGGGTCCTGCAGATGTTGAAGGATAAAAAGGACAACAAATCAGAGGCAGGGGATGAGGGAGGAAGAGCCACAGCTTAGGTGAAGAGCAGAACTGGAGTTTCATCACAGAAATAGGAAGAACCCGGGGAAGGAGGAAGAGTGAGAGGCCTGGCACGAGTTGGGCTTGGACTATACACGGGTCAGGCTGAAATCAGAGAGAACAGGTTGGGGAACTGATCCTGTTAAATCCCAAATCCTCCCCATGGCCTCCCTTGAACTGTCTCAGTCATTCTCCAACCCACTCCTCCTCAGCCTCCAGGTCTCAGAATCAAGGTCACTGCCCCAGGGACACCCCCAGGTCAGGCCTCTGTGTCTCTAATACAGCCCCATGCATGCTTTAATCACCACCTCATTCCCTGGAGGCTTTGTGTGAAGCGGGTGTGGGGGGGCACACACCATACCTGTTTCGAGGCAGCCCCTCACTACCGTGCCCTTAGCCCCAGCTCTTATGCAAAGAATTAGAACAGACAAGAGGGACCCCCAATGCCCTTGCTCAGCCCTTCCCTCCTTCCCCCCTCCCTCTTCCCTGCTCACAAGTTCAATGCAAACAGCTCTGGAAAGAACTGTCCTGACAGCCATCAGGACGGGATTGTACAGGGATCCGAGCAACAGGCTCAGAAACCGGGATGATTCCCATAGAAATGCCAGACCTCAAGAACACAGGCCCCCTTTCTCCTCACCCTAAACTGCCAGTCCTGGAGTTACCTGATCTTCTGGCGCCCCTTCAGACGCATCAGACTTTAGTCTCAATTTGAATTACCTGAAACACTTTTTTAGGACACAGTACCTGGCACATAGTAGATGCCCAAAGAATAGCTGTTGGCTGACCGACCTCACCTAAAGCATTACCCACAGAGTCACCCCATGACACTTTCTGGCTTGCCAAAAGGGCTGGTGGCCAAGTGGGTCAATGGGGGCAGGGCCCTGCCAAGGAGGGGGCCTGGAGCCGCTCTCTGGGTGGCCATAGGGGGCTGCCCTTCCAGCAGGGAATATCTAGGGGCATCCAGACAGCCTGTGGGGGCAGGCTGAGAAAGCAGGTCACTAATCCCTCTCGGAGATTAAACACCATGCTGGCTCTGGAGACCAGAACACAGCTGGGGGAGGGGAGAGACCCAGGAGGAGGGGAGGAGAGCGAGAGTGAGTCTTGCCTGGGAAGTGACAGCCTGGGGGGCAGGAGTGGGGGTAGGGGCTTCTTTTCTGAGGCCTGAGCAGAACCTAGAAAGAGCGCCAGGGTTGTGGGGGATGGGTGGGGGTAAAGCTGAAAAAAAATTAATGATTTATTAACCAGAGTTACTAATTATTAACCAGCTAGACTCCTGGACTTGAGTGCCCAATTTCTGGCTTCCCCTCTTCATCAGTGGTGAACTCTCCACAGCA
Organism: Cephalopachus bancanus; assembly: GCA_027257055.1. Classification (NCBI taxonomy): domain Eukaryota; kingdom Metazoa; phylum Chordata; class Mammalia; order Primates; family Tarsiidae; genus Cephalopachus; species Cephalopachus bancanus. The sequence continues at coordinate 674,307 of JAPVLO010000276.1, forward strand.
CCCTGTGTCCCCTCCTCCTCCCCCAGACTGTCTCCACCAGGCCCTGCTCTTATCGCCCAGGGCCCCGGTGGCCACTGCCAGCTCCTACTTCCAGCCCTGGAGTGTCAGGGAAAAGCAGGAAGACAGTGATTGAAATTGTTATTTGGGGCAAGTCTGGGGCTGAGCTCAATGTGGGAGGCAGCCGTGTCCCCAGGACCCACCCCTCTTCACTTTTAACCTCCCCATCCCCCATCTCTGGAGGGCAGCTCCTTATCTCTCCCCGCTCAGCCTCAGAATTTGACATGAATAGGTACTGTTAGGCACCTTCCCATGCCACATCCCCAGACCCAGCACTCCCTGCTACGGAGGGGTCTTATGCCAGGAGGGGGCAAGGCGCACCAAGGGTGGGGGAGGACTCAGGGAAGAGGCTCCTCCTGGACTCTGGGGGAAGCTGGAGTCAGATGGGAAGGAGGCATGTGGGGGGCAGATCCTGAGTAAGCCCTGTCCAGGAAGGAGGCTTCAGAGTTATCCTTTGGATAAATCAAAGTTCAGACTCTCCGGGGTGAAAAACTCTTCCACTCTGTGGCCACGGAGTCTAGGTCAGTCCCACCAAGAAGCAGAGTAGAACAGGCATCCTTTGGTGAGGGCCCCTTCTGAGGGGGTTTAGTGGTCAGAGGGCACTCGTGAATGGCCTGTGGGGTGGTGGCTCCTGGAATTTCAAATGCAGAATTTGCCTCTGAATCCTAATGCCAAAATGTGGGATGCCCCACCCTGCCACATGCCATGGCTCGCCCTCCCAGGACCATGACATGCCACAGAGCCACTGCACCATGTCAGGAAGCACCAACAGGCCACAGGAGAGGCTACCAGGAGATCACCTCACCTGCGGGACCCTGGGATGCACCTCCTTGGATGAGTCACCACACCCATTCCAAACCAGCCCGAATCCGAACCGCTTCCCCATGACGGCCCAGATAGGTTGGGAGCAAAGCCCAGAGCACTTCTGGGATGAGCTGATGCAGCAGAGCGGCTGGTCCCACAGCTGCGGTCCCCTGCCCTCCCTGCAGTCCCCTCTGTGGCCTGACCCTCGGCAATACGCTCCCTCTCCCTGTACCCTTGCTCCCTATTGCCAACATAATTCCTTAATTCCCACTGGAGATTTGTGGATCTTTCATTGAAATTTATCATCAATCCAAAGGAAAACAGGGGCAGAAAGGGTGAGGGCTGGGGAAGGTTGAGATGGGGAACCCTGGAGTTGGCCAACCCAGGCTGCCTCCTCCTAGATCTGGGACAGCTGTGGTGACTGGGGATCTGAAGGGAGCCTCTGAGATGGCATGGTGCGTGTGACTTGGGGGAGAAGACACTCCAGGGTCGAGGCTGTCTATAACTGCCTATAACTGTGCAGGATCAGATGCACTCCAAGCAATTCCAACCGTTAGAAAGAGGACAGACCAGAGGGAGCTTCAGGGATACAATCTCAGCTCTGTGCAGGGGGCATGTGGGGCAGTCAGGTTATCCAGGCTTCCATGGTGAGGGGTGAGTTCCCGGTCACTGGAGGTATTCATGTGGCAGCGGGATGATGACCAGTTAGTTGGTAAGGATGTCATTTGGGGCAGGTCTGGGGCTGAGCTCTATCTGGGCCATATGGGAGGTAGCCATATCCCCAGGACCCACACCCTCTTCCCTTCCAACCTCTCCTTCCCCACTCTCTGGAGGGCAGCTCCTTATCTCTCCCTGTTCAGCCTCAGAGTTTGGCAAGGGCAGGCACTGCCAGGGGTTCTGTTCAGTGAACGGGGTGTTACATTATTTGATTTCCCTACCAATGCTGAGACTCTAGGATTTTCTGACTGACCCTCTCTGCCTTCCCCTGCAGGGCAGGGAAGTATCTTCAGCTCTGGACCCAGCCAAGAAGGCTCTTTCCAGACCTGGGTCTGAGAGAGGAACAAGTGGGCTCAGGAGTTTTATAGATCTTTGGAGGGTGAAGGAGAATGCAGTCCCCTGCCTAGTGTCACCTATCCCTTCAGTCTAAGCAGAGATGGCTTAGGGAGAGCAAGGGGCTCACAAGGTCCCACCTCTGTCTCTCTACCACTCAGCCAGGCCTCTGTCCGACTGGCATGCACTTCTGCCTAGAAGAGCTGGGACCCTCAGGGGTAATCTGCTGTGTGTGAGGTCAGGGTTCAGGGGTGGATGCTATCCAATGCTAGACGTTAGACTGGACCATATATTTGCTGCTATGTCCCCAGCTCCTACCTCTGTGTCTGCATATAGGAGGCACACAGGGCACACATGGTTGAGTGAATGCAGGAATGAACCCACCCACCTTTCCCGCAACATGCCCAGGGCAGTGGGATTCCCACAAAGGCTGGCACAAGGCACTTGGGCAGTTGAAACCCTGTACCTCGAGTGGAATTCACTTCAAACTACCCTTTAAGAAGGGAGCACAGGATGGCTCCAGGTTCCTTCCCAGGTGACTATCTGGGGGTGGGGGTGGACCTCCAAGATCCTGAGCCCCTGATGTACCCTGCCCATATTGACCACCCTGGAAAAGTTCCAGTGACCCAGTGGAGGGTTTCCCCACAGTGTTCTGGGGTAGACACTACCAGGAGGGCTTTTGGGCCTTCCCCAGCCTCAGGGAATGGACCCTCTTCCTCTAGATTTGGGGTCCCTGGGGGAGCAGTGGCTCATAACAGCTCAGTGCTGCAAAGACTTGCTCTGTTAAGCACACCACTGTGTTATCTCTTCCAACTTCCAATTAGCTCACCACCCTCCTACAGCTAAGGGAACTCAAGTTTAGAGAAGACACAGATATACACACGGACACAGGTAAGTCATAAAAGGCTAAGACTACTTGACTCCAAAATAACCAGTGGGCTCAGTCAATTTAATGGGGAAAAACAGGTAAACCAGTTGTTGGTGACCCTGTAGACAAAACAATTGTCTAAAACTGACCTTCGCTTGTTCTCTGACTGGAGGCTGGGGGCAGTGTAGACAGTCATCATCTTTGATCGTCTCCCTCTCCTTCTCCCCCAAGCCTCAGTATCCAGGCTCTGTCCCCACCCCCAAGAGCTGGGTGAGAGCCCTCACCTCTGTGGGGGAAAAGATGGCGATCAGATTCTAATCAGGAAGCAGGCATGCGCGCACACACACACACACACACACACACACACACACACACACACACACGCCACGTGACCTCATACGTGCGTGCGCACACACACACCATAAACCTCTCTCATACACACACAGAGGACATAAAAACACTTGTAAAGAAACACATAAACCAGTACAGATTATCATTACAGCGCAAACTGTGTACACAGTGCCAAGGGGACAGGAGTAATGGAGACATGGGAGACAGGCAGGTAATGGGAATATTTCTCAGGGATGGTGTTTCCTGGCAGAACTGGAGGCCACAGTTCTGAGGGAGGCCACAGAGACCCTGCAGCAGCATGGACTGGGGTGCCAAGGACTGTCACTGCTGCTCCTCCCCCATCATCACCATCCCCCTTCAGTACTGACCCTGGGGCCCATCATCTGACTCCGGTGACATGAGGGTTGGGAAGGATGCTGTGGCCCAGGCAGAGACAGGCGCAGGGAGCAGGGGGCTGTCGCACAAGTTCCCCTAAAGGCCCATCCATCAAGCCAGCGGAGATAATCAGAGTGCTCAGTCGGCCCAGGACACTGATTACTCTCCAGGCACCATAAACACGAAATAAATCTGGGAAAGGGCTGGGTAGGAGGGTATCTGGGTAGCAGGGCTAGCCACCCTGCCCGGCAAGGGAGAGGCAGCCCTTCCATCATTGTGAGAGATGCAGCAATCTAGGCCAATGAGATCAGAACAGTTTGGGGGGCTGGGGAGGTGGGCAATCATAATAAAATAATCCAGCGCAGTGTGGCTGCTCTGCTCCAATCTTATTTACACTAGGAGAGATGCCTGTCCCTGCCTCTGCTCCAATGTATACCTGGGAGCTGCTGCAGAAGCCTCTGCCATTGACTCAAAACCCTCAAAGGCGTCTCGGCCCCAAGGGGTAGAAGAGAGGGGTATTCAAGTGGTCAAGCTCTGGAGCCCCGGCCAGGCATCCACAGGCCCTGGGGCAGGAGGGCATTGGCAACGTTGGCCCCTTTGTGCTCCCTGGGCCATCCTTGGGTTTGGATGGGAGTCGGTGGGTCCCAACCCCTCCTTCCTCCCGTTGCTCCAAGTACTTCCTGGGTGTGGGGCAGATTCAGCCCCAGGAGCCGATCACATAGCTCTGGCTTGTGTCTGGGCCACAGAGGCAGTGCGGTAATTCAAGCTAACAGAGCATGGATAATCTAGAACAGCAGAGGGTCTAGGAGGAATTTCTCTTTGGCGTGGAGACAGATCAGATGACTGTTTGCAGCCGAATTACCTTCCTAATTAAGCAAGGGAATCTGTGAGGCCTGAGCCACATGGCGACCTGCAGGGTCAGGGTGTGCTGGGAGGAGTATCAGCTTCGGATGACCCTCGAGAGGACTATATGCACGTGGATGATCTGGAGTCGACTCTTAGTCCTTAGCCACAACACTGGGAAAGGGCTTTGATGTTTCTGCTCCCATGATCTTCTCTCCTGGGATAGTTCTCTATCCTGCTTGTGAGGCTGAGGATGCCTGGACCCAGGATCAACCGCCCCTGTCCCCAGCTTGCTGTTCTGAGCCTGCCTGGGGCAGAGGAAGCATCAGTCTTTCATCCCAGGAGATCAAAGCAGCCAGTGCAGGTGAACACCCTAAATCCTTTCCCCATCCCCACTCCCCAGGAGGGGCCCCTCCCTTCCCATCTTTTGGGATCTCTGGGTGAGTGCAAGAGACACCGAAACCTTCCAGAAGCTTAGGACAGGCTCTGGCATAGAATCAGCTTGCTGAGCGCTGGATCCACCCAGGATGGGGGCCAGCCTGGGAATACCCGCTGGGAGAGTTCTAGGCAAATCCTCTCGGAGAAGCGGTACACCTGCCTCTGGTTTCACCGTGAAACATGGCAGGAGGCCCTCCAAATGGCATCAGTGATGCCCAAAGACTCAGGGGATCAAAGAGTGATAACATCAAGACATTCTGCTCTAGCACAGCTACACAGATACTCCCAAGACACAACAGTGTCTGTGGCAGGACATACCAGTAATACAGGCTGAGTATCTCTTATCCAAAATGCTTGAACCAAAGGTATATTGGATTTCAGAATTTTTTTTTCTCAAATTTTGTAACATTTGTATACACACAATGAGGTATCTTGGGGACGGGACCCAAGTTTAAACAAGAAATTCATTTATATTTCATATACACCTTATACACATAGCCTGAAGGTAATTTAATACAATATCATTAATGATTTTGTGTATGAAACAATGTTTTGACTGCAACCCTTTCCAAGGATAGGTGTGGAATTTTCCACTTGTGGCATCATGTCAGAACTCAAAAAGCATAGGATTTCAGATTAGGGATGTCCAACTTGTACCACCAAGACTCTTGGGAGATCCAGCACTAATACCCAAATGCTCAGGATGTACAAGTACAACACCAATTATTTCTGCACCATCAAAGGGACAGGAGTGTAAGTGATAAGGTACCATGCAGGGTAGTAGGCAATTCTAGAAGCAAGATGTTGTGAGCATCCAGGCTTAGAAAACTGTCTCCTCCACCACCTCCTCGCCAGTTTCCAGGAAGAGGGGCAGCTTAGCTAAGTGCTATGATCGTAGACACGGCACTTGACCTCCTGAGTTTGAATCATGGCTCTGCCACTTACTAGCTGTGTGACCACAAGCAAGTTTCCTAACCTCTGTCTAGGCCTCATTTTTCCATACATAAAATGGGAAGGCCGGGTGCAGTGGCTACATCTGTAATTCTAGTACTTTGGGATGACAAGGGGGAGGACTGTTTGAGCCCAGGAGTTCGAGACAAGCCAGGGCAACGTCGTAAGACCTCGCTCATGTGACTTGTTAGGAAGATTAAATAAGTTATTGTGTGTAAGATGTTTACAACAGTGCCTGGCACCCAAGAACTCTCCATACAAGTTTGCTATTATTACATTGTTAATAGCTGAAACAAGCAGCCATCTATCCATCCAGTATGTACTAGTGGCCCGGTATGTGGCTGCTCCTATGCCAGGCACTGGGGAAACCAAGCCCATGAGCAATGGAGCTTTCAGCCTTGTGGTGAAGATAAATTCCAGGGCCAATCCAGCAAGATGGAGAGCAACGAGTGGCAGGGGTGGCATGGATAAGGCACTAGAAGGCTTTGAGATGAGAGAGGTTATCCTCAGCTGGTGTGGGAGGGGTCATAAAAGCTTCATGTCAGAAGTGGCTTTTTAAAAAATGTTTTAATTTCATTATTATTATTTTGAGTCAAGGTCTCATTCTGTTGCCCAGGCTGGAGTGCAGTGGCATGATTACGGCTCACTGTAGCCTCAACCTTCTGGCCCAGGCGATCCTTCCACCTCAGCCTGAGTAGCTGGGAATACGGGTGTGTCTCAACACCCAATTCATTTTTAAAAAATTTTTTCTAGAGACACGTTCTTGCTTTGCTGCACAGGCTGGTCACGGATTCCTGAGCTCAAGCAACCCTCCCACCTTGGCCTCCCTAAGTGCTGGGATTACAAGTGGGAGCCACCACACCTAGCAGAAGTAGTTCTTGATGTCAGTATTTAGATTTAGTATTTGTGGGAGATAAGAGGGACTGTGGGGGAACAGCATGTGCAAAGGCACTAAGGTGAGGGCTGGGCAGGGAGGGCAGCGGAAGATGAGCCAGGGAGGGGACAGCCATCAAATGCTCCCAGATCTAGTGTCCCCCTTAGATATGCTGTAGTGGTGTTTACCCAAGAAGCAGTGTGGGCACTCTGGAGCCAGGGTCAGGGAGGGAAGTAGGCCCAGGGCTGTGGCTTACAATGAGGATGTGGCCACCAGCGTCCCCTGCAGTGGAACCTCCATGATGTGGTGGCCGGACTGACTTGGCACCCTCCCCACATCCTTGTCCTAGCAGCATTTGCCCACAAGACACCAGGACTAAGGGAGAGCCCTGAGGCACAGCGGGCAGCCACAGCAGCTGCCTCCCAGACCCACCAGCTATTTGGACCTGGCACTCATTCTCCTCCGCAAGCCTGGGTCACAGAGACGGGGCACACTTGCCTTTGCTCTTGTCTGGTTTTTCTTTTGTGTTTTTTGAGTCAGGTCTCACTCTGTCACCTAGGCTGGAGTGCAGTGGCATAATCACGGCTCACTGCAGCCTCGATTTCCTGGGCTCAGGTGATCCTTCTACCTCAGCTTCCCCAGTAGCTGGGACTGCAGGAGCATGCTACCATTTCTGACTCATTTTTCTGAATTTTTGGAGAGACAAGGACTCACTATGTTGCCCAGGCTGGTCTCAAACTCCTGGACTTAAGCAATATTCCACCTCAGCCTCCAAAAGTGCTGGGATTACAGGCAGGAGCCACTGTGCCTGGCCTTGCCTGGTTTTTCATGGCTACATTCTTTGAGTTGTGGTGGTATTCTGGTGACCATCAGGTATTCGAGATGGCAAGGGAGGAAACACAAGGCAGAGAGGAAAGACTGGCTGCCAACAGGCACTAGAACCTGCTAAGAAATAAATCATCTCATCTTTGGTGGGAAGAACCCCAAGATGGAATCCAAGGCCTTACCATAGCGACTGGAGACAAGGAACTCAACCTTGGGGAGGGGCTGGGACCAGGAAGCCAGGCCAAGGTTACCAGCTGGCTCTTTCAGTCCTGTGTGAAACTCCATCTACAGATGAGGAAAAATGCTTCCACCGTGGGGTCCCCAAGTCCCTACCCCCATCTTTGAGAGGGAAAGACAGGTCAAGATTCAGGCCAAGACCGTGCGAGGACTCCAGACTCCACTTCTGCTGCTAGGACACATTGAGTACTTCCAGACACAGGGGTGTGGGGGTGTGTGCGGTCCCTGACCCCAAGGACTGTCCTCCATGGAATGATGACTTGCCAAGCTTCACAGCCAGCTCCTCCCAGAGAAGGCAGACTCTGAACAGCCCTGGAGGGAGCTGTGTCCTTCCCTTCAGGCAGGAGGCCGAACTTGGACCAAATGGGCAGCAGGGACCTTGAGTTTCCAGCTTTGAGGAACATGCATTCCGGGACTTAGGAGGGAGGGACTCCATTTCCCATAGATCAAACTCAGACCCCTAATGGGACATTCTTGTGCCCATGGCCACTGGCCTGTTTTGCTGCCTGGGCCACGCCTGCAGCTGTATCCCAGCGGAGCCACCAGCCAGCGGAACTAATGTCCTCTAATGAGATCCGGGCCAGAGTAGCCAGGGGGGTTTTATTGTCTGTGGCTTGGTAATGAGACTCCTCATAAACTGGGAATGAAATTGGGGTCTGCATAGACCCATGGGGTGGGGGAGGGAGATAGTCCCAGAGAGTTACCGTTGCTCTGTCTAGTCCGTGACAATTTCTGGGCACCTGCTCTTTGGCCCTGTGCCCCAAGGCTCCATGTTCACACCTCCAGGCCCTGCCCAAGTCTCAGCCCAGATTCCCCAGGGAGAGAGCTCCAGTGTCCATAAGGACACCACTCCTCCCGACTTCCCCAGCTGTTCTGGTGTTAGGCATCCCATCATCCTCTGTGCCAACCCGGCCTCTGTGGTCAGCCCTGGCTAGGCCACCTTCTAATCTATATCCTCAACATATCCCTCACTTCCCCAGGGAGCTGCCATGCTCTGGCTTATTGTGGGTGGAAAAGTGTAACCTGGTCATGGCTGGCAATGCCAATGACCACCTCATAGACACATTCCACTGTGGCCCAGCTCAACCTTTTCTCTGTCTGTCCACCCCAGATAATTTTATCTTCCTGATCTACTGGATTGGCAGTCAGAAGCCTAAGTTTCACTTTCCTCATCTCTAAAGAGGAAGTGATAATAACACCATCTACTTGGAGTTATGGAGAGGCTCAGCTGAAACTATGAGCTGTAAAGAGTGCCACAGATAGAGTTGTTATAATATTACAAAAGGCTTCAGTCTGTGATAGGAGAAACTGAAAGGACTTTCTGCCAGCGAGAAGGAGGTGACCCCAGGAGGAATTTTCTTCTGACCAAGTCGAGTCCTGGAGGGAGGGTCCCGTTGCTCGCTTTCCCCTCAAATGTGGAATTTTGAAGGAAGGCGGGGGCTGAGTCCCAGGCCCTCCCTGCCTGCCAGACATGAGTGCTGCCACAGCAAGCCTTGCCTCCAGATGGGCAACGGCGCCCCAGATGGGTTGTAGCCGGGGGCCAGGAGGGTGCTGGGAGAGCCCTCAGATACATCATGTCGAACAAAGGCTGCATGGCACCTGCTGCCTGTGTAGCACTCGACCGTGGCAGCTGGGCCTGTGCCCTGCAGCCAGCCACCTGAGACCCCCAAATAAGCCACCCCAAGTGGCAAGGGCAGGACTCACTCCCAGATGGAGACACAGGAAGTGAGGTCAGCAGTAGGCAGGCAGCTGAGTGGCTCTTTCTCAAGAGACAGCAAAGTTGGCACTGCCCAATGAACAGACTCAGAGGGGGCCAGGACCATTCAGAGGAAAGGCACAGGGCATGGGAGAAATTAGCCTTCCCTGCATGCTCTCACACGCTGGCAATGTGCTAAGTACTTTTCATACACCAATATCAATCTCACCTTCACATACCTCTCTGGAATTCTGTATCAACCAAAACCCAATTTACAGGTGAGCACACTGAGGCCTAAGAAGTGACTTAAGGTCACTCAGCTAGTAATTGGTAGAGCTAGGATTCCAACCCAGTCCAGCTAACCCCACCTTGCTATCTCACTATGCTGGGCTGCCAAGCTAGGGTAACTACCAGGTTGTAGGGGAGGAACTGACCTGTCTGCTGCTCCCTCCTGACTAGGGCCTGGGCCCACTGCTGCTCTGCCCTCTCCTGTGAAACTGTGAAAGGTGCAGATCTCATCAGCCTTCGAGAACATATACCTATCGCCTCCCCTGGCCCTGCCCACTATAAACCTGGGATTACCCATTGCCCTCACGATCCTACAGCCTGCTGTCAGAAAGTCATTTTCTGTGTCTTTCTTAGATCTCTCCTGTTGCACTGAGTTCATCCTTCCTTGTGGAGTGGGGCAGGGTTTGGATATTATGTTCAATGTGTTTTCTCCTATCTCTTCCCTTTCTCCAACTCCCAGCCCCAAGCACAAGAGAATCCAGAGTTTAGAGGGTTAACTGGACTGAAGGGTGTTATCTCCAGCTCAGGGCATTCCCTCTGCAAGGTGATCCCTGCTCAGATCTTAAGTTACCTCTTGCCCAAGCCAGCACATCTGCTGCTGGCTCTGCAGACCTGGTCTCCATGGAGGGGCGGGCATCATGGGGAAACATTTTCCAGCTGGGCTTTGGCACAGGGTGCTAGACTCCTGGGACTACCCGCTTCCCTAGTCCTTGCCCCTTATTTCCACCTCCTTTTCCAATAAGGGGACTCCTGCTTTCTCCTATGTGAATCTAGGATGCCTCAGCCTGTGGTGACACCAGGTTCCAGCATTGCTTTCTTTGCCAGGGAGGCCACAGAGGGCTGACAAGACAGGAAGGTCTCTCTAGGTGCTGTCAAGGTCTTTGGCATCTCCCTAAGAGGATGCAGAGACCCAGTAGAAAGCCAATGGTAGAATAGAACGAGGAAGCAGCACTGAGGTGTCCCATTCCCCAAAGGACCTGGCAGCTAAGGGCAAATACATGGTCTCCTCCCAAAGTCACACTGATACGTGGACATAGCTAGGCATTATCACAGTTCAGGACCACTCACAAAATCCTCCTAGTCAGAAAGCTATAAGAGGTCAGTTATGTGTGGATACACATTTGATATTATACATTTACAGCCCCAGTTCCACAGTACACACACCTGCTAGTCCTAGTCCCCACAGCTCTGCACATGCACAATGAATTGCGGATCACCCACACCAACCCACAAAGCCCTGCACACACGTGTGCATGCACCCACCCTATGCTAAAGGTGAGATCACATGCCAACCTTCAGAAATATTGGCTCAAGCCGAGCTCGGTGGCTCAGCCTGTAATCCCACACTTTGGGAGGCCGAGGTGAGTGAAATGCCTGAGCCCGCAGGTTCGAGGCCTGCCCGGACAACTTGGGAGACCTCATCTCTACAATAAATCAAAAAAATTAGCCTGGCGAGGTAGCGCGCGCCTGTAGTTCCAGCTACTTGGAAGGCTGAGGCGGAAGGATCGCGGGAGCCCAGCAGGTCGAGGCTGCGGTGGCCGGGAGCATGCCACTGCACTCCAGTCTGAGTGACGGAGTGAGACTCCAATCAAAAAAAAAAAAAGAAAAGAAAAAAGAAATATTGGTTCATGACTAGTCTAGCCTGGCACACTGGCTAATGTTTAAAGTAAAAAAAAAAGAAAAAAAAATCAGCCAAACAGGTGAGCATGCAGACACCTCTCTGCCTACCCCTCCCCCAGGAAGGAGGCATTCACTTTACCAGGTTAACCAAGAAAGATACAATCAGAAAAATCGAAGATACATTCACACCTCCCTTGGGTGTTTTCTGTTTGTGCTGAACAATGAACATTAGTCAGCTGCTACACAATGGCAGTATCAGAGACACAGCAACTGGGGCGACCCTCTGCCCCTCCAGCCTGGCCTACTTGCTCAGTCGTCAGCATGAGGCTTCTGACTGGCGCAACCATCCTGGCGGCACACAACTGAGCCCGGGGACCAGGCATGGCCAAGGTGGACCCACTGTGCACAGCTGAGTGGCTGACAAGGGAACTGATAACTCTCCCGGTCTCAGTCAGCATCGAGCAACAAAGGGCTACCTGTGCCACATGCTCAGAAGTCCAGGTTCGAGAGCTATCTTCCATGTCACTCAGCCAGGGCAGATGGGCCCAAGCTCTGCAGTATCTCTTCTTCCCCTCAGCCTTGACTAGGAGGCCTAGAATCTGGCTCTGAGACATTCCACAGCACTGCCTTAGCGACCGGCAAGGAGGTTCTCATTCTCACATATTGCAAATCCCTGGCCAGCAGAATTGGTTTTGTCCTAATGCCCTGTCCAGCAAGCCTGGACACACTACTGTTGGTGAGGAATGGGGAGAGAACCTGACAAGCCCAACATTAGTAGTTTCAAAGGGAAGCACCATGACAGCGAGCTCTGCACAGGCTGCAGAGAGGGGTGTGTGGTGACCTGACAGGTCCTCAGAGGGTGTGCATGACACCTGGGGTGTGTGTTCTCTTTCCAGACAAAAGGTGTGGGGAAGCCAATTAGGGAGGGTGTGGTGTAGGTGGGACACTGGCTCAGTGCACCTGCTTCTCAGGCAAGTTCTCTGCCTCCTCCTCTGGCTCCCAGTCCCTCTTTGGAATACAGCCCCACAGGCCCCACTGACCCTCTCCTCTAAATCAGCAGGAAGGAATCACAGACTGTCATCTCAGGAAATACAGGCTTGTAGGGCTTCCCCACCCTGCCTGGTAAAGTCTGTGTTGTTGAAAACACACTTCTGTGTTTACACTTCAATAGCCAGATTGGGAGTGTTTTGAAGTTAGGGGCCATCACACACCAGGGGCTCCTCCCTCTTCCTCTCCTCAACCCCAACCCCCATGCTCCCTGCTACAGCCCAGGAGAACCCAGAAAAGAGCATCTGATTGGCAAGTCTCTAGAGAGAAGCAGTAGCGGGCAATCAGGAGGGAGCTGGCGGGTGATGCAAAGTGGGGTGTAGGCTGGCAACTCCTGGGCCTACCAGCCTCCATCCAAGTGTCAGATGCGCCTGCCTTCCTTCACAGTGGACTCCAGAGTAAGCAAGCAGAGGAGGCAAGCCAAGCCCAGGTGCTAGGTCGAGCAGCTTGGCAGGTCCGGGAACTTTGGCATCCGTGGATGCTACCCATCCATCAATTACAATCAATGGGAGAGCGCTTATTAAGTGCCTGTCTCAGCTGCGGTTCCCTGCTCTGCATCCCACCCTCTCATCTGGATTTTTGGCAGAGGGAGTGTCCAGTTGAGCCAGGTGAGTTCACCTCCCTGCCCCCACCCTCTGAGTGGGCGGAACACAGTCAGCCTCCAGCCCCCAGTGAAAGCATTAACCACCGCACAGCCATAAAGCTGGGGAAAGAGAATAACAAAAGCAGGGGAGAAAGGGGTGAGCTCCTTCCCCTCCCAAACCTTCCCGCCCTTTGTCCATCCCAGGATTAGGTTAACCCCTAGTGTGCCAGGCCAGCCAGGGCTCGAGAAAGCTCTCCTTTCTCTAGGTTCTGGATGTGACATATGGAATTGAAGGGTTCCTAGAAGCCCACACCCCGGGTGTCAGGCGCATCACACCCCAGTGTCAGGCACGTCCTAGAGTCCGAGCTTCTGTATCTCTGGCTGGCTTCCCAGGCACGAGATGAGGACTTCTCATTCTCACCAAGACCACTGTCTTGGGAGGGAGGCAATGACACCTGTGAGCCCTGGGATTCCCCTGACCCCATCCGCAGCAGGGGAGCACCCCAGGCTGTAGGGGTGCGGGCGCCCCAGTATGGGCTTTCATAAACTGCTTCCCACACCATCCACCACTCAGCGAGCTTCACGCAGTCCCCGAAGTGAGCTGGTTGGCACAGGAGGGGCAGCGAAGTGCATGAGGCCGGGCTGCTGCCTTCCAGGAGCGCACCCAAGCCCGGAACCGGCATCCAGGTGGGCCCCTGGCTCACACACTGCCCGGCCAGTTCAGCGGCATCGCAGGCTCCGGGGATCTAGTATTCTTGCCCTACACGAGCCTGTCTCTGTACTCAGAGCACCTCTTCAGCCACCCCAAGGCAAGGACCACGTGCTCCAGTCTATCCCCCCCTCCCAAACCCCCGCGGAGGGGGGGGAAACTACCTCACTAGGGCCGCAGGTCGTCTCAGGATTCCTCCCAGAGAGCTAGAGGGAAAGAGCTCTCCCCACCCCCCTTGACCCGCGCTGGGGGTCTCCAGCCAAGGCGGGAGCCCGGCAGCCTCCCCAGGGACATTAAGGGTTAACTCCAGGCGAGGGGACTCGGTCGGATTTGCCTCCTAAACGCATTTTCCAGTTCATTCCCCAGCACAATATGCCTGGGCCGGTCCCAGCCTCCGCCCCCACCCCATCCGTCAGAATGGGCCACCGCGGGCCACCCGGGGGTCGGGCGCGGGGTTAACCCCTCGGCTGCCGGCAGCCCGCACTTCGAGGAAGGACGCGCGGGGCACCCTGGGGAAAGTGGGTCATGCAGCCACCTGGCTGGCACGAAGCCCGCGACGCCTCCTCCAGGGAGAGCCCCCGAACTGGGAGCGGAGTCCCGAGGCAGAGCGCAGCCTCGCGCCAGGCTGGGGGGCGCGATCCCCCGCCTCTCCCTCCAGGAAGGGAACCGCAGGTGAGCAGAAACCGCCGCTGCCGCAGGAGCCGGCTCTCCGCGCCCGCTGCGGGGCGGTGTGGGGCGGGAGGGGGCCGAGTGCCCGAGCCCGTCTGGCGAAGGGGCCCGCGAAAGAAACGAAGCCCTCCGCCGACCCCAAGCCCACAGTCCCCCGGCTCCGAGGCTGACGCCCTCCCCCTGGGGCCGTTGTCTCGCACCCCGAGACGGCGATTACCGTGATTATTTTGCATTTATGTAACACGCAGTGTTTCCAAACTGCTTCCCGAGCTGAGAGCTGGTTATTAAATAAATAGAACGCTATTACATATTATTATTTTTGTGAAGAACGGAGCGGAGAAAGTGCTTTCCTGCCACACAGAGACGTGCATCCGACTGCTTCCCTGCAGGGCAGGCTGCTCGGCTTCTCGAGCTCTTCCTCCGCGGCGCCACCTCCCACCCCCTTCCCCAAGCCGTGACCCAACTTTTCGGGCTCCTTTCCTCCCTGCAGCCCCGTCGTCCCGCCACCCAGCTCCCAGCCCCGGGGAGGCGCCGGGTGGGGCGCGGAGGGGGGCAGAGGTGAGTCGCTTACCTGGGAGGAAGAACGCGGTCAAGCCGAGCGCGAGTCCCCACCAGCGTCCGGCGGCGCCCGCAAGCCCCATCCGCGCCATCGGGGGCCGGGGGTCCGGCGAGAGGGGCGGCGAGGAGGGCGCTCCCCGCGCTCCAGAAACCAGCCCGGAAGACGAGGGCGGGTCGCTGGCGGCCGGCGGGCGCTCGAGGATCCAGGTCAGCCGCAGCCGCGGGCCGGGGCGGGGCGGGCCGGGTGGGATCCGCGCGCCGCAGTCCGGGCCCGGGCCGCCGGCTCAGAGGCTCGGCAGATGCCCGCCGCGAGTTGCACGAGTCATGCCCCGCGCCTCCGCCGCTCTCCTCCCCGCGCCGGTCCCCGCCCTCTTCCTCCTCGCAGAGCCGGGATGGGGAGAGGGACCCACCCCCGGCGCGCGCGGCTGCCCGTCTGCGCGGGCTCCGGCCCCGGCGCGCTCACACCCGCCCGCTCGGCTCCAACTTGCAGGCGTCCATGGCCGGCCGGCCTCCGGGGGCGGCGCGGGGGGCTCGCGGCTCGCCGGCTGCCGGCGGCTCTGGCTGCGCGGCCGCGCGCGAGGAGAGCGGGGCGCCGCGCGTCCCTGTCGCCGCCGCTCCGCCGGGGCCGGCGACCCGCAACAACGTGGAGCCGCCCGGGCGCCGAGTCCAGCCGCTCGCCGCGCTCCCTCTCTTTCTCTCACTCGCCGAGCTCCAGCCTCTCGCCCGCTCTCCCGTGATGTCAGCCCGAGGGGAGGGGTTAGCGTTAACCCCCTCCTGGCTCCGGCGCGCCCGGCCCGGCCCGGCCTCCGCCCGATCGCTCGCACCTTCCGGCCCCCGGCAGAGGCGGGTCCCCGGCGCGGGCCGCGGGGTCCCGGTCCGGCCCCCGCGCTCGGGAAAGGCCCCTTCGGCCGCCTTTCTGCGCGCGAGAGGGCGGGAGGGCCGGCCGGCCGCCTCCTTCGCTGACAAAGGGAGCCAGTGACCCCTAGCGGCCGGCGTCGGGGAGACCCTCGGTGTGGGTGGAGTCAGGACCGGGCGGGGGCGGCCGCGGAGGAGCGTGCTGTGCGGAGAATCCCGGGTCTAGCCGTGTCGACTCCAACCCTGGCCCCATTTCACCGACGAGGAAACAAAGGCCCAACGAAGGGTGAGGCGATTCGCCCGTGCCAGGAAATGGCAGAGCTCGGAGTAGAACCCGTAGCCAGAGATCCCTCTCGTGCTTCGCTTGGACCCGAATGGAGAGGGAGCTATGCGCCAGTCCTCCGCGAGGGGCTGGAGAAGTCGGTGATGGGCATCAGTGCCTGGGATGGGGCCACTGAGGTTTCTGGTAGAGTTTCTTTTCTAATCCCCGTTCCCTTCAGGGGTTCCTTTACCGAAAATTAAAGTCCCCCCTCCCCCAATAGAGCCTGAAACCGAGCTCTGCTCCGTCTGTCAGCACCTTGGTTTTAAGTGATTTGGAGGATTCCCGCGAAAGTGGCCCCTCCAGTCAGTGTCCCCGACAGGGCAGGGACTCTCCGCCCCATCCCGTTCACCACCCACCACATCCGGGTGTGGTAGGATTCCTGCCAAGCAACTACTCCCTCTGGGCCCTTGGCAGCCCAACCCCCACTCCCGCTCGGTCGCCCAAGCCTGCCCCCCGCCCCTTGGCCCTCCTGCGTTCATCCCCTCACCCTGGGGGAGGCGGCCAGACTGGGTTTCCACTAAAGAGAGCCCAGTTCCCAGATGCCCGACCACACAATGCTCTCTTTGCCCTTTGCCCAGTCCTCCTGGCAGGCAGGAGTAGAGAAGTGGCCTGTTTCTGATAACATGTAAATTCCGGTTCCTGAGAGTGGGAGGAGCAGATGGGAGAGGGACAAGGACAGCACCACCTTCCCACTGTTTGGGATCTGGCCCTGGAGTGCCTCTTCTCGCTGAAGGAGTCCCCTTCGGCACTCACATGAACACTCACCCACTCAGTGTATGGTCTTTTACATTTAGCAAATGTAACCTAGGCTGTCTTTGTACCAAAACACTGTGCCAGGCTTGAGGACACAGAGACATCGTCATCGCCCTGAAGGAACTCAATCTAGTTAGGGGGTGGATGGGGAGACAGACATAGAAGTGGATGTCGTAAACAAACATTTACTACTGTGTGAGTGGGTTTGGTGGATTTAGCCTTGGGTGGGCTGGGTATCAGGAGAGGCTTCAGGGCAGGGAACACAGGGTCTCAGTGAGTCATCTATGAAGAAAGAGATAAGTGCTGGAAGAGGAGGCTGGGTTTAAGGTAGAGCGTCAGCATGGAGAGTGTCATGAAGCTGAGCAATGGCTGAATGAGTCGGGGCCAGCCAACAGTGGGTTGATCATGGCCTGAGCATGAGACTTGAGGGAAGGAGAGGCCTGCAGATGCATGAGCCATGCCAGATAGCCACTAGGAGAGTTTTAGACTAGGGAATGCCCTATCAAATTGAGTCTTGTGGCAGCCAGTTCAGCAGCTGGGAACCTCCCATCTGGCTGCTAAGTGCTTTAAGGGCTAGGACTGAGTTGGGTTCATTGCTATGGCCTCTACCTCTGTGTCTGGCACACGGTAGGAGCTGAATGGATGGGCCTGAAAGGGCAATTTCAGATGCAGCAATGCCTGCTAGTTCCTGCTCTTGGTCTCCCATTCTCTCCATTCCTGGATAAGGCTTCTTTGATCATCTGATCTAAATGGGCTTCCAGTGGGGAGGGTGTGGTTGCCTGGGGATGGGTTGGGTGGAGAAGATGAAAGCAAACAAATGAGATAAGTAAATGAGATGGAATGGTTGTTCATTCATTATCTTCATTTTATTTATTTATTTTTATTTTTTTGAGTTGAAGTCTCACTCCATCACCCAGGCTAGAGTGCAGTGGCAGGCTCACAGCCACCCCAGCATTGACCTGCTGGGCTCTAGCAATCCTTCCACCTCAGCCTTCCAAGTAGTCGGAACTGCAGGCGTGTGCTACCATGCCTGGTTAATTTTTTGACTTATTGTAGAGACAAGGTCTCGCCAAGTTGCCCGGGCTGGTCTCGAACCCGTGGGCTCAGGAAATCTACTTGCCTCGGCCTTCCAAAGTGTTGGGATTACAGGCTAAGCCACCGAGCCTGGCCTATTTTATTTATTTTTTGAGTTGGAGTCTCACTCTGTCACCTAGACTGGAGTGCAGTGGCATGTTCACAGCCACCGCACCCTTGATCTGCTGGGCTCAGGTGAGCCTTCTGCCTTAGCCTTCCAAGTAGCTGGAATCACAGGTATGTGCCACCATCCCCAGGAAGTTTTTTGATGTATTGTAGAGACAAAGTCTCACCAAGTTGCCTAGACTGGTCTCAAACCTCTGGGTTCTGGCAGTCCTCTCAGCTCCAACTCCCAAAATGGTGGGATTACAGGCATGAGCCACCACACCCGGTTCACTCATTATCTTTAAATAAGCAGGGAAAGCTGCTGGAGGAGGTGATATTTGAGTAAGTCTCTAAAGGATAGATCAGATTTGGACCAAAGGAGGAGGAAGACAGAATCTGAGGTGGAAGGTACAGCTTGTACAGGACATAGAGGTGCAGGGAAGAGGGAGAATGCATTCCAGTTTGTTTTGCATTCTGGGTATGTGTAAGAAAAAGGAACATGCCGGGCTCAGCCTATAATCCCAGTACTTTAGGAGGCTGAGGTGAATGGATTGCCTGAGCCCGTGGGTTCGAGACCTGTCTGGGCAACTTGGCGAGACCCCATCTCTACAATAAATCAAAAATTAGCCGGACGTGGTAGTGCGCACCTGTAGTCCCAGCTACTTGGAAGGTTGAAGCGGAAGGATCTCCGGACCCCAGCAGGTCGAGGCTGCGGTGACTGGGAGAAACCACTGCACTCCAGTCTGGTTGACAGAGTGAGACTCCAACTCAAAAAAAAAAAAAAGAAAGAAAAGAAAAGAAAAAGGAACATGTCAGTGTAGCCAGAATGAAAAGCTCTGGAAGGTTTCCTTCAGTGGTGGAAAGAAACATAGGACCAAGCATCAGGAGTGTAGGCCTGGCCCTGACTCTTCAGCTAGAAACCTAGGAGTCATTCTTGCCTCTTCTCTCTTCTTCAACCACCATGTTCCAATTCAAAAGCAAACCTTGTAGATTCTTCCTCCAATGTACACCTTAAGTCTAATGACATTGCTCCATTTCTGCTACCACCCTAATCCATGCACTTATGATGTTTGCCTTGTCCTTACAATATCCTCTGGCAAAACCAGTGCATACTGAGAGAAAGAAGTAAAAGGTAATTGTCGAGTATGTGGGACTCTGGAGCTAGACTGCCCAGGTAGAAATTTTTAAACTCCAGCTCTGCCACTCAGTAGATGTGTGTCATTGGGCAAGTGACAACTTTTCTGTGCTTGGGTTCTTTGTCTGTAAAATAGTGGAAATACTACTTACTCCATTTAGTTCCCATGTGTGAGAACTAAATGAGTTTAAAATGTTAAATATTTGGAACAATACCTGGTGTATAGAAAAAACTGTTCAAGTGCTAGTCATCATTACCAGTGTCACCTGTCTCCTCATGTCCAATTTTGCTCCTCTCTGCCAGAGGGATATGTGTATTTTGCAAACTTTTTATGAAATAATTTTGGATTTACAATAGAGTTGCAAAGATGGTACAGAGTTTCCCTGTGCTCCTCATCCAGCTTCCCCAAATGTTGGAGTCTTACATAGCTTTGGTACATTTATCAAAACTGTGAAATTAGCATTGATATAATACAATTAACTGAACTACAGAATTTATTTGGGTTTCCTGAAGTTTTTTCTACTAAGGTCTATTTTCTGTTCTAGGATCCAGTCCAGTATACTACATTACAGTGTAGTATCCTGGAGTGGATTATCTTCTAATGCAGATTATCAGGTTCCAATACAACCCCTCCTTGGCCTGCCAGACTCTGAGGCCAGTGTCCAGCCTTCAGCAATGCCTATGGAGTCCCTGCTTTCTTTTGAATCCTCATTTTGCCAGGGCTTTGAGTCGGAGCCACTAGGCTTTCCTGAGGTTCCAGCCACCAAACTCACCTCCTCTGCCTTCCCACAAGCTGTTCCATCTGCACCAACACTCTTCCCTTGTTTTTGGCCAACTACTTATCCTTTAGGGCTCAGTTTGAATGTGTCACTTCCTCGTGGTGGCCCATACAGCCCTTAGACTGGACGGGCAAGTCCCCTGCTATGTCCTTTCACAGTTTCCTTTGTGTACTTGTAACCACGTTAGTAATTATTTGTAGTGCTTGATTCACTTTCCACTAGGCTGTTGGCTCCTCCAGACAGGGTCCACATCATTCTAGTTCTCTACTGTATCTCTCTCTCTCTCTTTTAAATTGAAATCTTACTTTGTCACCCAGGTTGGAGTGCACTGGCACAATCACAGCTCGCCATAACCTCAAATTCCTGGGCTCAAGTGATCCTTCCACCTCAGCCTCCTGAGTAGCTGGGACTATAGGTGCATGCTACCACACTCAACTCATGTTTTTGATTTTTTTTTGGAGACAAGGTCTCACTATATTGCCTAGGCTGCTCTCAAACTCCTGGGCTCAAGCAATCCTCTCATCTCAGCCTCCCAAAGTGCTGGGACTGCAGATGTGAACCACTGCACTGGCTTTTTGCTGCATCTCTAGCATCTACAATGTGGTTGGTACCTGGGAAGCACTCAATGAAAATGTGTTGATTGATTAACTCACATCCTGTGCCACTTTCTGCCAATCAGTTCCCTTCTCTGGGCCCCAGATTTGTCATCTGCAGACCGAGGAATTTACTTTGTTCACTGGTTTTCAAATTGTGTTTTGGAAGCCCCAGAATTTCCTGGGCTCCCCACATTCTGCCTCAATAGAAGCCATGTTTAAAGAGTATGTGTTTTCATGCACTTTAAACATTGGGCTTTTGAGAAATATTTTTCTTAATAGATTTTGAAAATTCTACTGCTAAAAAGGATTTGAAAACCCTTGACAGATTATTGCATTATGTATTATGTATAACATATAGTTGCTTGATTTTACAACTCCATGTTTTTTTTTTTTTTTTTTTTTTGTAGGCAGTGGTGAGCCATTGAAAGTTTCTGAACAGAGAAGTGCTTATTGGAAGCTGTCAGAGCTGTGCTTTCAGGAGATGAATCTGGCAACAATGTGGGTAGGACGGACAGATGACGATTGGTCAGTGAAGGAGGAGGGGAGCGAGGCAAGAGGGTTGTCATGGAAGCCAAGTGAGAAGAGGAATTAATAGAGGAGGAGGAGGTTGCTAACGGTGTCTGATACTGCAGAAGGCAGGTGAGAATCAGAAAGAGTCTTTGGAAGCAGTGGCAAAACCACCAGTGACCTTTGAGAGAGTGATGTCAGTTGCCAAGCAGGGGCCGAACCCAGATCAAAGGGGGAGGAGGAGCAACTCGAAGGTGTCAGAGCAGAGGCAGCAGGTGTCCTCTCTGCTTTCCAGAAGTTTGGTGGTGGACAGAATGAGCGAGATGGATCAGAAGCTTGGAGAGGGTTGGCAAGACAGGCCAAGAGGCTTATTTTCTCCTTTTTCATGGGAAATCAAAAGCTACTGAGCATCTTGTAGTCAGGGGGAAAAGAGCTGGTAGAGAGCGGGGAATAGGAGAAGCAAGTGCGAGAAGTGAGAGGGTGTAACTGATGGAGCGATCCTGGAGAGGGGTGGGCGATGGGACCTAGGGTGGAGGAGGGGTCAGCCTTGGAAAGGAGAAGACTCATCTTTCTCTGAGCCTGGAGGGCCGGTGAAGAGAGCAGCGAAGGTGGAAGTTTCGGGGTTGAAAGCAGGGAAGTTAATAATAAGGTCATTGCAGTGAAGTGGGAGTTGAAGTTACCTGCAGGGAGAGGTTGGAAAGTGGCTTCAGATTTCACAACTGAGAAGGCCAAAGGGGGTGTAAGGAAGGTGTGATTAGCAATCTTCCAAAGCTTACAGGGAGAAAGGAGTAATTGTGGTCTGTGTGTCTTCACAGGGTAGAGTCAGGACCAGTGGGCTTATGTTTTGAGGAGGTATTTATTTATTTATGTATTTATTTTTGAGCCAGATTCTCACTCTATTGCCCAGGCTGGAGGGCAGTGGCATGCTCACGGCTCACTGCAGCCTCAGCCTTCTGCGCCCAGCCTCCCAAGTAGCTGTGACTAGAGGTGTATGCTACCACGCCCAGCTTGCTTTTTATTTGGCATAGAAACTAGGCCTCTGTATGTTGTCTAGGCTGGTCTTGAACTCCTGGGCTCAAGTGATCCTCCCACCTCAGACTCCCAAAGTGCTGGGATTACAGGCATGAGCCACCATGCCTGGTGATTTCAGTTTAGTCTAGAGAAGGCTGTTGAGAGATCTGAGTTGAGCAACAGTAGAATGAACTTCTGGTCACTCTTCAGGGTGAGGTTGCAGGCCCATTTTTTTTTTTTTTTGAGTTGGAGTCTCACTCTGTCATCCAGACTGGAGTGCAGTGGCCGCTCCTGGCCACCACAGCCTTGACTTGCTGGGCTCTGGCGATCCTTCCGCCTCAGCCTTCCAAGTAGCTGGAACTACAGGCGCGCGCTACCATGCCCGACTAATTTTTGATTTATTGTAGAGATGAGGTCTCGCCAAGTTGCCCAGGTGGGTCTCGAACCCGTGGGCTCAGGCAATCCACTCACCTCAGCCTCCCAAAGGCATGGGATTACAGGCTGAGCCACCGAGCCCGGCTTGCAGGCCCATTTATCGGCGATGCTATGGATGGGCTTCTTGCCCTAGTGTGAAGAGTCGATGCGATGTGTTCCATGTTCCCCCCTGGCTCTGAGACCTGGTGACTGCAGGTATGACAGCCCACCCAACAACAGGCAGTTGGGCTCACCTTTTCACCTATCCCAGGCTTGGAGGCAGCGAGGGGGAGATCAGCCCTGAGGAACATGCCATTGTTAGGAAACTCTCCCCAAAGCCTCCCTCAGCTTCCACAGGCTCTTTCAGAGAGGCAGCTGTTGGCCTTGGAAAAGGCCCAAAGTCAATACAGTAATGACTTCCCCTCCCGGCCATATCCCAGGCCCCTCCATGTCATTCAGAAATTGGCTAATAAAGCTTACTTTGATGTGAGGAGAGCCCTAGTAAGAAGTCCCCAAGGGTTCCCAATGCCCTGGACTCTGTTGATAGAAGATATGTTGGAGTAGTATGCTGGGTGGGGTCACTCCCTCTTGTGTCCCAGTCCTCAATCTGGGGTCAGTTGAGACTGAGAGCAAGGGGAGAGGAGAGGAGGAGGAATCCTATGGAAGAAGTATGGCTAAAGCCCTAGCCAACCCCAGAGAGGACCCACCTGGCATGGGTACCTCTTTCCCTAACCTGACAAGCCAACCTCACCCCAGGCTGTGCTCCCAGGAGGTAGCTGGAAAACCACATCGCCTAATTACTGTTATCATCACCCTGGTGGCTGTGGTGATTATGATGGTGCCTCTGTATCCCACAGTGCTTAGCAACATTTAATTACTATTATTCCTATAGAGATCACTGCACACCCCCCCCATCACCTCGGCTGCCATTGCTCTTGGGTTGGATCAGACACACACAGCTGCACCCACTCCTGGGTCCCAGGATCCACCATGTCAGAGTATACCAAGATGACTAACAGGTACCAGCCTCTCCCTTGGGGAACATGGTATCCAGGGGTCTGCATGGCTTTGGGGGCTAGAGCTCTGAGCAGTGATAGAAAGTCCCCAGTCCCATCTTAAGCCACTGAACTCTCCAGAAGGAGGGACATTAGAAGCTAAGTTAGTCTATGCCCTGACTCTTGTCAGAAAGCCCTCAATACATACCTGTAAATCACCACATCCCAAATCCTAAAGAATTCTAGATGTGAGAAGACGGAGCATTCCTGATTTGGGGTGGGAATACTTAAAACTCAACAATGGTACTTTAAAAAATATTTTTTCTAAAAATGGGATCTCACTATGCTGCCCAGGCTGATCTCAAACCCTTGGCCTCAAGCAATCCTCCCGCTTTGGCCTCCCAAAGCACTGGGATTATAGGCATGAACCACCGTGCCTGGCCATAACAGTGGAACTGAGAAGAGTTTTCCTTGAGGTTCTGCCTGGACCAAGGAGCTTAGATCATGAGGGCTGGAAGGGACTGAGGAAAGCTTCAGCATGGAGCATGGCTTATGGAGAAAGACAAGAGGGAACAGGACTTTGAGAAAGGAAGAAAGCTCTCAGTCTCCCACCTACACTCTCTTCCCTTTGATAGTGCCCTTCTATCCAGGGGTGGGTGTTGTGGTCAGGATAATTATCAGGATGGACTCCTTGTCCAGCGGAACCAGATTTTTTGGAGAGCCACCTGGAAGTCAAGACATGGAATTTATTGCAAGGGAAGAGCGGAGTTCCTGGGTTCCTGGGTCCAGCCGAGAAGCGCGTGGTGGATGCCTGCCTGGGAAGGTGGAGACGAGGCTCTGACTGCGGACCTGTGGTCTGGCCTCAGACCTTTTCAGGATCGGCTGAATGCCAGGTCTCTGCCCTGAAAACCTCCTGTGTGCACAGACTGTGTTCACATGGCAACATGCTGGCGCCCAACTGGGCTCTGAGGTAGGAATCCCTGGTGAAGATGCAGGCCCCTGGGAAAGAGGCAGCCTTGAGCACAGACTCCCTGTGATCTAGGGTAACGAGGGATGATTGTGACATGGAGAATCCCAAATGAGGCAAATCCAAGCCAGATTTCTATAATGTGAAGTGAAAAGAACAAGTGTGATACATACGCTGCATTGCAATTCTGTAAAAATATGCACCTATGAAGAGAAGAACGTGAAGGTGACATGGAGAAATGGAAATCATTTGTGGGTGTAGATTTTTTATTTTAATTTTATTTTAAAATTTACTTTAACATCATTATGAGGTTACTTTAATAATAGGCTTAATTTTTTTCTATATTGTGTAAAGTGCTTTTCCTGAAGAAATGAGTTTCTGAATTATATTTGATTTAGGTTAATATTCATGCCCTGCTCTTCTTGAGCATGTGTGCCTGAGGAGAGGCACTTTTGGAGGCTGCCAGGTGACCTAGAGGTGACATCCAAAGAGTGGACAGTGCCTGTGTGGGTCACTGAATTTTGAGGAACTTGAGTCTATGTGTTGCTCAGGAGGCAGCTGAGCAGGGAGAGGGTATTGTGATCTGGAGTTAAGAGTACTGGGTTTGAGTCCAGGATCTGCCCTTCATTAACTGGGAGGCCTGGGGAAAGAAGAGTGACCAACCAGTGACTGGCTGCTCTTGCCCTCACATCTTCAGAAAACAGCAGTAGCACTCCAAAGGGTTGTGGGGACTTGGTGAAAAACCCAAGAAGAAGAAAAAGCAAAAGCCCCAGGAGACCCCTCAGGAGAATGGAATGGAAGATCCACCTATCTCTGTCTCCAAACCCAAGAAAAATAAATCTTTTTCCAGGGAGGAATTTTAATCATGATCTTGAAGACACCACTGGCAGCACAAGTTTTCCCAAGAGGAAGAACTCCTCTCCCAAGGAGGAGTTGGTAATCCCGAGGAGGCAGGTAACAGGAGTGTGTCTCTAAGGGAAATGATAATTTGCTTCCAAGGAAGAGTCAGTCAGCAGTGCCTGGGAAGAGGTGCTAGTGGCAAGAGCAGCTCCAAGAAGAAGAAAGTTCCACAAACCACCCCGGGAAGATTAGAATGGACATTTCCTGGGACGGGGGCATACCATAACACAAGGCAACATTTCCCATCCCATGTCCTGTACCCCAATAAGAATAAGTTTTTAAAAAAAGAGCTGGGATCGGTGGCTCAACCTGTAATCCCGCGCTTTGGGAGGCTGAGGTGAGTGGATTGCCTGAGCCCGCGGGTTTGAGACCCACCTGGGCAACTTGGCGAGACCTCCTCTCTACAATAAATCAAAAAATTAGCCGGGCGTGGTAGCGCGCGCCTGTAGTTCCAGCTACTTGGAAGGCTGAGGCGGAAGGATCGCCGGAGCCCAGCAGGTCAAGGCTGCGGTGGCCGGGAGCGGCCACTGCACTCCAGTCTGGGCGACAGAGTGAGACTCCAACTCAAAAAAAAAAAAAAAAAAAAAGTGACCAGCCATCCTGGTTGTCCTGGGAATAAGGAGAGGGTAGTTCCCAAGGTATAGAGCTTTCAGTGTGAAAACTGGGAAGGTCCTGGGCAGAATGGGACAAGGTGGTCACCTTTTAACCTCATGGGTCACCCTCTTCATGAGCTATTGTACCTCTCTGAGCCTCAGTCTCCTCATTCGTAAGATGGTGATGTGACTCCCAAGACATTTGTAAAAGCACTTTTAAATCTACCATCCTCACACCTGTTGGGGATATTGATTATTATTGGGGGGTGGAGAGGGGGAGTGGGGGAAGGGACAGTTCTCTGAAACCTTGAGATCTGAGAGCCTAAGAACCTGTCTTGAACACTATGACTGGTATATGGAGAGCTTAAGACAACTGGTCTCTCATGGCGGGCATCTAAGAATAATTCATTCAAGAATAGTATGGACCACCTGCAACCTGTTCTGTGTTAGGTACCAGGATAAGGCTGTGAACAGCTGAGACATGCTCCCTTCCTTCCTGGGACCAGAATCTGATGGGGGAGGCAAGAGTCCATGAGGAAGTGGGATGACAGGGATACCTAGGGGCATTGGGGATGCCATATGTGCAGGTCTCTTCCCTAGTTTTGGCCAGGAAGTGTTCCTGCACAGGTGAGCAGAATCCAAGGGTGAGGACTGGCTACCCAGGGGTAAGGAAGTCAGGCTCAGGTAAGGGCAGCAAGGTAGCCCAGAGGTGGGTGCATTGAGGGACTGGGAGAGGCTCCTTCAGTCTGGCTGACACGGTACGAGAGGAGAGTGGGAGAGGGGCTGGGGACATGCGTGCTCACATCGTGTGGGCCTTCCCATGCATTGTGGAGTCTGGACTTCATCCTAAGGATGCGAGGAGCTGTGGTAGGGCTGTAGCAGGGCAAGAATGTTTCACACATGGACCCTCAGCAACCACAACCCATATTGTGCTCAGATGGCATTGCTGGGCCAGGCACCAGTCTGGCCTGTTAGGCCCGGGCCTCTGGACCCAAAAGTGCCGGCTCTGCCTGTTCTGCTCCAAAGGCTCTGAGCCTCGCCTGTCTCCAGAGCACGCTGCAGCTCCAAACCTGATATCGTAACCTGTATGTTCCCCTGGCGGGGACCTGCCGCCTACCACAAACGGCGGCTCCAGGGAGCAGAGTGGCGTCCCCTCCCAAGCATGCTGCTGTCACCACTATGTGTCTGTGTGGGTTTGATGGCTGTGTGGCAGTGGTGCTCAGGGAATGCCAGGGGCTCATGCAGCCCAGGCAGCTGATAAATAACAAACAATTATACTAAGCAGCTGAGGAGTGGAGACGTAGGTGTGCACCCATATGCATGTGTGAGCACATACATGTGTGCACACACACATTCAGATTCATGGGCACTTATGCCCATACTGTCACTGAAACTCTGCAAGCACTCAGAGAAATGCCCTGCTACAAGGATGAATGGATGGGCACTGTGTTCCGTTACGTTCCATCATATTCATCTGAGACATCCTCTCCAACCCTGACAACACAGATGTTGCCAGTGCTCTAGACACAGCCTCACAGATGTCTGCACACCCACGCTAGCCCACACCCTCTCTTATGTCCTTACAAACATGCCACAGGGATAAAAAGAAGCATCCATACCCAGTGTTCAGCACAGTGCCCGGCACATAGGACTACTGTATTGTACTTTAATATAATATTACACTAAGACACTTTAATGCGTGCACATCTGCTGAAACACTCATGGACACACACACATTGTCCCATACACTCCTTAAAAGCAGGTACAAACACAAGGTCTCTACCCTTCCACAACACTGGCACATACCCCCCTATGTACACAAACAAGCTCACTCTCAAAGACATGCAGGTTGCCATCATTTGCTCTCCCAGCTGCACCTACACACAATCACAACGACAATAATAATAATAGCAAAACCGGGCTGGGTGATTGCTTTGTATTTTTCAAGGGCTTTCAGGTCTGTAATCTCATTTGGTCCTCACAGCAGCCCAATGAGGTGGGTGGGTGGAACAGGTATTATTACCCAGGTTTATGGCGAGAGCAGCAGAAGCTGTAAAGGGGTGACGTTCTCCATCTGGGAGGCGGCCTGAAACTCAGAGCTGACTTCTCAGTAGTGAGCTGCCCAGGGCCCTCGGATGCCTGTCTGACAACTTCCAGCTCTCCTACAGAAAGTAGCCGCCAGGGCAAGGGTCTGCTAGATTCTTGATTCCTGGTCAAAACATTTCCCGTAGTCAACCCCAGCAGAGAAGTGAGAATTGGAGGCTGATAAAGGGAAACTGCCATCATTAGAAATCCCATAAAGTCTCATTTACAACTCCCAGTCAGATGAAAGGAGCAATTGACTGCGTTGGAGGGAAAAGCAAATACCGATTTCCTTTAGGACTGCCTGGCCTCAGATAGCTGGTCCTAGGAGGGTGTGAGGGCCCTGGTGGAGAGAGGGGGGTTCTGTCCCATCTGTGTACTTCCACTCCCCTCTGTCTGACCTGGCCTGTGGGTCCTTGTGCTCTAATTTGAGGAGAACAGGGGAAAAGGACAAAGAATGGGGATCTCCCCCTCCCTCAGAGCCCCTCTTGCCTCCCACATCCAGAGTGGAGCCTCCTTCTGCTACGTCCTGAGCCCTTAGAATGTGTTTGGCACCCCACTTCCTACCTGGCAGAGGCAGAAGTGGGGAACAGGCTGCAAGTGCTCTTCTAACAGCCTGCTGAGTCCACGGAGGCCAGGCCCTTAGATCCAATGACTTTGAAAGGGGACAGGGGCTTTTCCCTTCCAAGGCCCATGCTCAGTAGGGAGGTGGTCTGATGGTGAAGGGACAGGTAGAGTGGTTGTCCCTTTTTTTTTTTTAACCTCTGATGCCACTGCTGCTTCACTCTGGCTTCATCATCATCATCGTGTGCCTTAGTTTCTGCATCTGCAAAATGGGGAGAGTGACATCAAACTCACAGTGCTGCTGTGAGGCTGAGATGCAATGAGGTGTGTGAAGCCCACAGCACAGTGCCTGGCACACTGCCACCCCACAGTATCAGGCCCTGTTCCCTGGCCTGGGCAGCTTCCGGAGGAATGCCTCTACTGCCAGAACTGGAGAGGAGGCTAGGCAAGAGGCACTTTCCCCAGCCTCCTGGGTGTGCCGGCTCTGACCGGGAGGGAGGGGCTGGGAGGGGACATCTGTTTGACACTCTTGTCAGCATCCGTTACCTGGTGTGTATTTTCCCAGGAGCTGATTACATTACAGCATGTGTTGATAAACATTTGGAGTCGGAGCCGAGAGGAAACTGAGCAGAATGTTAAGCGGGTGTTGGTTTGGTCAGGAGATGCTGAGAAAGGGCTGGCTGTGATGAGCTGGAGCGGGGACGAGGCTTCCAATCGGGAGGCTTCTGAGCCTGCCCAGCCCCTTTTTCTTCCAGATCTCTCTCCTCCCTGCTGCTCTGGTCCCCCAGCAGGGCATCCAGACACGACCCCAGGGGAAGCCTGGCATAGCAGAAGAGATGTCGGATTTGGACTTGGGCAGTTAGGGTTCCAGTCCCAGCTCTGCTGTAGACGGGCTCTTGGTACTCTCGACAGTCCCTTGCCTCCCTGAGCTGTGGTCTCCTCCTTTGTAAAGTGGGTTTAGCATCCATTCCACAGAGGAGCAAAGGTGAGATGAGGAGACATTCACCATGCCTCGCTTGTGGAATTAAGTACTCAGTTGGTTCTGCCTGTTTACCTGGAGGAAAAAAATCACCCTAGCCGTGACTGTGCTTCAGATCTTAGGCAACCTAACTGTTCTTACTTCTGCTCTGAACTAAGAGGAAGGCAAACACCCCTACTTCTAGTCATGGTTAGGGCTGGACAGGTAACCCGGGGTGGGTGTTGACTCTTCTCCCCCAGTCTTTATAAACCTGTGCACTGATTTGACAACTGTAGCTGATAATTATGTGTATAGTTAGTTATCTGCTTAACATCTCTCTCCCTCACTAGTCCACAAAATCCCCGAGGACAAGGACTGTGGACAGTGTCTGCCTGGTCACAGTTGAATGCCCACAGTCTAGCCCAGAGCCTGGCACTGGCAGAGATAATGGCTGTCACCCATCTGATGGTCTGGAGCAGAATGGTCAAGATAGCCCGTCCTGGAGTTCTGTGTTGTCTTACTCCCCCTTTTTCCCCTGAACTCAGAGAACTTGCTACACTTCTCGCTTGGCCTTTGGGATCGATGACCTTGGATGAACTCTTCCTTGCCTATCTCTAGTTTTTGAGGTTGTGGGCATTTAGACCTTCAACTGTTCATCTGTCCAACTGTCCGACTCACTGGACATGGATAAGTGAACGAATGAATGAATGAGCGATTGTGGGACTGGTGTCCTTCTCCGCCCTCGATGCGTCCTTGAGTAGGCACCTGCCATCCCAGCCCACCTCCAGGTGCGCTGGGCGCCTCGCCCGGCGGGACGAGCACAACGGGGCCCTGCGCCACCTAGCGAGCGTGAGGTCCGGGGAGAGCGCGCCCCCGTCGTTCCCGGTCTGGGGACCCACCACTGGCCCACAGCGCAGAGTCGGGGAAGCTCCAGCCACTGCCTCTGTCGGCCTCATTCTCCATGTCCAGTGAGTGTGGAGACCCTCCAGGGGAGCGTGCCTCTCCTGGGCTCCAGGGAGACCTGCCTCGACGGCAGTAAGCCCAGAAGGCGGCCTCCCCCCCCCCCCCCGCACACGGCGTCGTTCCCGTTCCTCTCTGCCACAAAGAGGCCATTGATTGGGAAGAGTAGCTGGGTTGTGGTAGGGAGGCTGGAGGCTGAGAGGACGCGCGCGGGGACACACACACACACACACACACACACACACACACACACACACACACACACACACACACACTCCGCCTCCTGCAGCGCACGGCGGTGCGGAGGGAGTGCGAGGAGCTTGGGGCTGTGCGTGCTGGTCCCGGGGAAAGCGCCGCCTCCCGAATGCCCCCTCCACGCTCTCCGTCCCCTTCCCAATCCCCCACCCCCTGCCTATTTCTTGAGAGCAGCTCATCTGCCTTTGGATGAATCCTCAGCAAATGGTTCATTCCGGACTGGCCTGTCTCCCCCCCCCAGGTTGTGGTCGTCTCTCCCTGGCGGAGCTCTTCCGTGGCACTTAGGGGCCCTTTTTAATAGCGGGTGAAGCCAATATTGTTAGGAAGGAAGAACTGTCGTGGCAGCTGCTGCAAAGACAAATAATATGCAGTAATGCATCCCTGGCTGGCAGGAGGGCTCGAATGTGCGGCTGCTTGAGTCATCCGCGCTAGGCTCTCCCCACGGAAGGGCTGAGAGGGGCACGTGGCTCCCAGAGGAAGACATGTCAGGGGCTGTATGAGACTTGCTGGGGTAGGGCAACAAAGATGCCCTGAATTTCTCTTCCTATCCCCTAAAAGGAAACCTCAGGGGCCTGCAGGTGGAGCTGGACTTTAAGCCTTTGCTAGAGGTGGGGCTGAGCCTCTGACAAGCTCTTGCTGGACTCCTGCTGTGCTGGGGAAGTCCTCCCTCCATTGCCTCTGAATTCTAGGCACCCTGACCTGTGGAGGCCAGGACTTCCCAGGTTCCCTATCAGTCCGTCTCTGTCACAGGTAGAGCCAATACCCTGCTTCCTAGCCCCATTTCTGGCCCTGCCCCGCACCCCGCCTCAGAGCTGGGTGTGGAGGGTAGCTGGCAGTTGGTGCCCATAAAAAGAGAACTGGGAGTGATAGGAGCAGGATCCTGAAAGGCCTGCTTGGTACTTCCCTCCAAGCTCCTGCTTGCCACCTGGATGCCTGTGTGTACACAGGAATGGATGGGGCAGGGGGAGTCTGGGTGGGGATGTCTTGGCTTATGACACTTCCTGCTCCCCAAGGCCAGGTCAGGGAGTGAGCCCTGTATGTGTGTCTCCATTTGTGGGCAAGGTTTTCCCCTCATGGGGACCTGGAGATGTGGGTTTATTCACATTTTCACAGGCTCTCAGGGTTGGAAGGGACTTTGGAGAGACCTTCTCTCTCCTCCCTTCCCACTTCTACCACACCTATGCCAAATGCTCATCTGGATTCTGCTTGATTACTCCCAGCGATGAGAAGCTCACTTCTTCCCCCAGGAAGCCCAGCTCTGCTGACTGTTGGAATACTGAGCTGTAAATTGTCCCAGGCAACCTGAACAGCACCTGCCCCTCACACACCCCAGCCCCAGCCACAGGAAAACGGGGCCTAGACACAGTGTCAAGAAACAGCACCCTGAGATAGTTACAGCCAGTGGTTCCTGAATGCCTGATATCAGCCAGTCACTGTACTAAGTGTTGCACATATAGTCATGCTCATAATCTTCATAAAACTCTATGAGGTTATGTTTGTTGTTATCCCCATCTTATTGAAGAAGAAACTGAGGCACAGAGAAGTTAAGGGACTTGGAGAGAGAGAGAGAGAGAGAGAGACATAGACAGAGACAGATAAAGGGAGCTTGAGCATACACATGCACATATTTGTGTATATCTTCACTACCATTTCTGGGAAGCGGATTCTGGATATGAAATTAAGACACCAGGACCTACCTTTCTTCTTCTTCTTCCTCCCCTTTTATTTCTCTCCCCCTCCCTCTTCTTTGTAATCACCAATACACGCATCTTCATCTGAATTAAAAGTCCTCCAGCTGGGTGTCTCCAGGCAAGACAGATGCCCTGACCCAGCAGGCATGAGGGGACATACAGTGAGTAGCGTGAGGCCAGTGTGGTGGGTAGATGGGACGTGAATGGGGAAGAGCTGTGTTTACACTCCCCGCCAGCTGGGGCTGGGTGGAACACAGTTCAGAAAGTTTTATGTTCCATTTTATATCTAGACAGAGTTTGAGATGTGGTTATCATTCCTCTTCTAATTAGCACAAGAAGGCTTCCCCAGGCGCTGCTCTCAGGAGCTCTCCTGCTGCCTTGGCTTTGCCGTTTTTTCCCAAGTGAGAGGTGGGTAGAGTGGGGAGAGGGAATGAGCACTGGATCGGGAGTCATGCTACCTGGGTCTTCTGCCTTGGCTCTGCACCACATTGGGTAAATTAGCCTGCTTTCCTGGGTCTCCACTTCCTTGCTTGTAACTCTCTGGAGTCTGTCAAACAGGGCTGCTGTGTGCTTGTGGGTAGGTTGTGCACTGTGCGAGGACACCTGGTCAAAAAGGAGTTGGGGACTGAAATCCAGCCTATGGTCTTCTCACCAGGCCATGTGCCCTGGTGGGACCTGCATTCACCTGGAGAAAGAGGCACTTTTTTTTCATGTAAAGACAAACCACATGGACTAGCAGTGGCCCTATAAGGTCCCCATGCAGACTGGCTACCTGTGGCTGGAGTTGGCCTTAGGGGTGGTGGGAAGAGGGATTTCTTTTTTTTTTTTTTTTGAGTTGGAGTCTCACTCTGTTACCCAGACTGGAGTGCAGTGGCCGCTCACGGCCACCGCAGCCTCGACCTGCTGGGCTCCGGCGATCCTTCCGCCTCAGCCTTCCAAGTAGCCGGAATTACAGGCATGCGCTACCACACCCGGCTGATTTTTTGATTTATTGTAGAGATGAGGTCTCATCAAGTTGCCCAGGCGGGTCTTAAACCTGTGGGCTCAAGCGATCCACTCACCTCAGCCTCCCAAAGGCGCGGGATTACAGGCTGAGCCGCCGAGCCCGGCTTAAGAGGGATTTCTTTATCAGAGAGAGAGAGAGAGACTGCGAATTGGAGGTTAGAGGATAAATCCTATGGATGGAGGATCAGGGCTGAATGGAGCCAGGGCAGAGAGGAGTGGGAATAGGCCAAGGGAGGCTGGGGGGAAGGGAGGCTGGGGGAAGGGAGGCTAGGAGGAAGGGAGGCTGGAGGGAAGAGAGGCAGGTCTGCACTGGCAATGGGCGGCCATGTGGGATGGGTCTTTCGGCTGTGGTCAGATTACCCCTGGGAGTGGTGGTTCTCCTGCCCCCTAGCCTATCTCATTTCTGCCTCCAGTCACCCCAAGGCAGCAGGCCTCTTTGGTGTGGTTCTTTGTGCCCGGTTCTCCTTTGAAGGGAGATGGGAAGGGCTGGATTTTTTTCCAGGCCCCTGTCTGGAAGGGCGGTAGGCTCTTTAGAGGATGTTCCTTCATTCAGCAAGTGGGCTTGGAGGTTCACGCGGGCCTGGCCCTGTGGCGAATAGGCAGGTGTGAACCCTGCCCTCAGGGAACTTGTCCTCTAAGTGTGCTTTTGTGCAGGGGTATCTGACTTGAAGGGCCCTTGTGTCCTGGAGCATGGAGGTTTGTGGACATTGCAGGCAGTTGGGTGTCAGCGTTGGGCTCAGTCTGGTGTCAGGCGAAACTCTTGCCCTAGAACTGAGGACTCTGGAAGGCCACCAATTTGGGCCTCACTGGCACTTGAGAAGTAGAAGATCCATTGGGGACAGATTTCTGAGGTCCCCCAGGAGCCAAGGAGGCTTTGTGGGGGTCGCAGAGGGGGAAAACTGGGGGTGAGCAGCTTCTTTAGAAGAGGAGGGGGAATCAGCAGGTTGGGGCTTCTGTGGGGACAAAGACTCCCTTTTACTGGGGAGGAATGAGAATGAGGGGACTGTGGGAGTGGGCATTGGAAGGGGTTTGTTTGGTGGGGGCGACCCATCACTGATCACAGACTGGGTCTCTGGAGACTCTTTTGTCTCCCTCCTCTGTCCCTGTCTCTGGCACACAGCTGTTCAGAAGTAGCCTTTCCCATTTTTTGGTTCTTCTAAATAAATCCTGCATTATCGGGATTTTGATGCTTCACAAGAGGAAGTCCCTCCTTCGGTCTAACTCAAAGTCTCAGCCTCACAAAGCACAACAGGCACAAGGCTTGGAGTCAAACCATTCGAATGGCCAAGTGTTCCTTGGACTCTGTCTCCTTGGCAGTCCCAGTTGTGTGGGGATGGAGGGGGAGGCACAATTAAGCCCCAGGGCTGCCGTCTCTGAAGTGACAACGATGGGAATGTCATCATGCCTGTGCCAGCAGGCCCACCCCTCTCTCCTGGGGTGTCCACCCCTCCTGTTCTTTGGAAGAAAGGGATCACAGGCAGGGCTGATCATCTGTCTTACACTCACATGGTGGCTGTGCCAAGTGGTGTTTTGTTTCGAAGATGTCCCTACGCCCCACTGCCTGGCATCCAGTCTTTGGTGCCCAGGGAAGTGAGCTATGGGAGTTAAGCAGCTCACGCTGGAGAGGCCTCAACCCTAGAGGAAGCAATAGTGTGTCCTCCACCCTGGATAAGAACAGTTGCTAATAATAATAACAAAGGCCTATTATTTATCAAGCTCTTAACTGTGTAGCAGACTCTGTTTATAGTGCTTACGCATATATATGAGTATCCTATTGCTGCTGTAACAAATTTTCATACGTTTAGTGGCCTAAAGCAACATACATTTATGATCACACAGTTGTGTAGTAGTTGGTGACCTCACCAGACTACAAAGCCAGGTGTTGGAAGGTCTGTAATGCTTTTGGGAGGCTTCAGGACAATTCTACTTCCTTGCCTTTTCCAGCTTCCAGAGGGCACACACCTTCCTTGGCTTGTGGCCCCTCCTCTGTCTTCACAGCTGGCCTATGGTACAGCTCTCAGACTCTGCTGTGACTCTCTTGAACCCAGCCAGGAAAGAGCATCTGCTTGGAAGGGCTCGTGATGAGGTGAGGCCTACCTATGTGATCCAGGATAATCTTGCCATCTCAAGGGCCATACTTTCAGCACGTCTGTGAAGTCCCTTTTGCCATGCAAGGCAACGTATTCACAGGTTCTGGGGATTAGGGCATGGACAGCTTTGGGGGGCTTTTGTTCTGCCTGCCACAACATACTTGAATGTTTTCATACAAAGGTTGTATAAAAGGTAGACAGTGTTGTTACCCTCATTTTAAAGATAAGGGAACTGAGGCACAGAGAATCTAAATGACTTGGCCAAGTTTACTTGGACGGTAACGTATTCAAGATTCCAATGGAGGCAACCTAGCTCCACAGTTCTGCCTTATTCACTGAGACACAAGTACAACCAGAGAGCAGGAGGCAGAAGATGTCCACATTTGACATGGGATAAGGCCACGCCCCCTGTAGATCAGCTGATCTGTGGAGTCATGAGTATTTATTGAGCACCTACTATGTGCCAGGCCTTTGGAGGGGCTCCCAGGGGTACGTGACAGAGCCAACCCGAACCCAGGTACTAATCTCATTCTCTTTCCACATCCTGTTGCTGGTAATGATGCAAGACTCTCCTGCAAAAGAAAAGTGGGAGAAAGGAGTGAGCCCTAATGGGGGCTCCTGCTTAGGGGTCTGGATTGGGCCCAGGTAGAGTAGAAGAGTGCTGGGTTGCCCTGTCCCTTGCAGGTCCTGCTGGGTCACATCAGAGCCTGGGGCCTGGTGCACCAGGTCGACTCTTTCTGCATGTCCATCACAGTGGGGAATGGGCCCTCAGTGAGCCTGGGACCTGCAAATCAAAGGAATTAAGACCAATTAGAGCAGGAACCAGCAGTCCCTGGCAGGGTTTTCGGCCACAGAGGCAGCTCGGGAACTTTATGGGATGTTTCCTCCCATTTTGTGGTCCAGCAGGGAGGCAGAAACGTGCCAGTTCAGCACAAGGCCTTGTCAAGATGCTTCTGGATGGTGGGGCGGGGGAGGGGGCAGCTCCCTAACAGAATCCACAGCCCTCTCCACAACCTGCCACCTGCTCTGCTCTCCTGTCCTCAGGGGCCCCTAAAATCAGCATCTAGTCTGGGGGGTTCCTTTCTCAGGTGTACCCTGTGGGCACCCTTCTCTATATACACGGACTCTGTTTTCACATGAGCCCTCTGGAGAGTTGAGCCTGGGATCTGGAGGAGGGAGTAAAACAAATGGAGTCACCTTGATGGTTCTGGCTGACCATCCTGCCTCTGCTACCGCATCCACCCACTCTGGGCTCCTCATTGTGTGGACCAACTGGCAGATGTCTCCCCTCCCCTGCCAGGGGCAACTCTTGAACATCTCTCATTTTTTTCACTAGAGAAAAGGTAGTTGAGGTCTCAGGAGGTACGTGGACCAGAAGAGCGGAGACCGTGGCTTTCTGGTGATAGTGCTAGGATGGTGTCATCAACTAAAAGACCAATGAATTCTCTGGCTTCTCAAGCCCTTTGCTGTCTTCCATCCTCATCCCCTTGCCCTTGTCTGCCAGCTCATGCCCTTCCCTGTACTGTGGAGAGAAGGACAGAGACGGGCTTGTGTGCTAGGCAGAAGGGTTGGCACTACTGGAGCCCAAGAGGAGCAGAAATGTCTCTGGAATGAGGGGGTGGGCATTTGAAATGGAGGAGAACTGGTTGTCAGCACCCTTCTCTGGGTAGGAGCTAGGACCTGGCAAGGGTCACCCTTGTCCCACTCTGCCTGGGGTCTGGTTTTGTAGGACAGGCCCCTTTACTGTTGAGGTCACATGAGAGAGCCCCGTGGAGGGGAGAGGGTTCTGCGATGCCCTACTGCCACCTGCCAGAGGCCTCCAAGCCAGAGTCAACTGACGCTTTTCCACCACTTCCTCTGTGACTGTGGGTGGAGCAGCCCTGGACTCCCGGCTGTACCTGATTCAGCTGCAGGAGGTCTTGTGATGGGGGGCCAGGTGAAGGGAGGCAGAGCTGGACAAGGCAGTGCCTGTGCCCTTGAGCTATTATGGGGATTAAACGATTTAAGCATATAAAGTGCATAGACTGATATCCGTCACATAGAAAGTGTTATATTGGTACTAGTTAGCATTCTGATTTTTATTATGTTATTTAGAAGATCATAGCTTGAGGTTTTAAGACTGCAGGGTCTGGAGTCAAGCATACCTGGGTGAGAATCCTGGGTGTTCCACTTATAAGCTCTGTGACCTTAAGAAAATGGTTTAACTTTTCTGAGACTGTTTCTTCACCTATAAAATAGGTATATAATAATAATACTGACCTCAGAGTTGTGATGATTAAACGAGACAACTGGAAAAACTTGCGGAACAAAGTGTGAAGTGCCTGGCACAATTCACTGCTTCATATACCTGGGGGGGTCAGACTCAGTCTCTAAGGGAGTCATGACCTTCAGGCTGGTCAGAATGTGCCGGAAAATTCTCCAGGAAGAGAGTCTGCCCTTGACTGAATGATGTGGAGACTTGGAGCAGGAACTCTGCTTCTGTCCCCAGGCCACCTGGGGCTCCTGAGGTGGGGTGGTGGCAGGTGAGGTGATGGGGCCTTGGTCCTGCCTGGGGTATGAAAGACACATGTCTGACTGGGCCTGGGAAGGGCACAGGCCGGGCATGTCCATGCCTGGTGCCTGCTGATGAGGATGGCACACTCAGACTGGTAAGACACGGCAGGGAGGGGTGAGACATGTGCCACTAGCCTCTCCCCTGCAGGTCCGAGGGGTCCCCTGTGGTGGCTCTTGGGGCTCTATCCTTTGCCCTTACAGCTCTCCTCACAAGTTGTTACATTGTAGATGTTTCCATGATTGAAGGTTTGTCTCCCCGACTAATCCATAAGTGCCACGAAGGTAGAGACTGCACATCTTGACAGTTCACCAGGGATCCAGGACCCAGATCTGCCCCAGCACATGTGCTCAGTAATTTCCCGATGACTGAGTATATAATAGTAATGGCTAGTACTTATTTAGCCTTTACTATGTGTCAGCCATTATTCTAAGCATAGGACATATATTAACACATAGCAACCTCACAACACTCTCATGAGGTACCTATTAGTATTATCCCTATTTTACAGATGAGGAAACTGAGGTATAGAGAGATTAAGTAACTTGCCCGAGGTCACACAGCCGTCAGTTGGTGGAGCTGGGGTTCAAGCCAGGCAGCTTAGCTCTGGAGTCCATGCTTTTAGCTGCTATGCTAGGCTTTCTCCTTAGATGAATGAATGAGTGAATGAATGAATGAAGCACAGTGGGTATATACAATACATTACCGCATTTGACATGAGTTTTGGGGGAGAGAGCAAATGGTGTAACACTTCCACCTTAGGCCGCAGGGCACTGAAGGGCAGGACACACCTAGCCCCTGCTTCTCTGGAGAGGGACAGGGAACCCACGAAGGACCCTTTGGAGAAAGCCTTCTTCCCATTCCCAGTTGCCTCTCCAATTAGGTGATGAAGGGCAAGGGGTGACTCTCCATTCAGATGTGTCTCCCTCATTCTAGAATGAAGTACTGTAGACTAGGCATGGGCACACAAACCTCTTCCTGATCTCTGCCTCCTCCCAAGCCTCCTGTGTCTCTTGAAGCCTGCTGACGGACTCCTTGTTTCTGCAGGAGGAGGTTGAGGAAGGTGAGTCTGAACATGCGTCTACTTATCTGGTCCCTAGTTCCTGCCACATTAGCCCCCTTCCTGCCGGATATCTTCCACCCCTCCCCCACAACATTTCTCTTCCTGTCTGCTTGGTTCCTGGACTGTCCTGCTTTCTTTTCCACTCAGACCACCTCTACCATAGTCACCTACCACCCAGGCACTAGCCTCCTCTCCCAGAAGCCTTCCATCTTGGGCATAATGAACAAACACAAGAAGGAACATGACCTGCATCGAACTCTTGGCATCCATCCTTAGCTATTCCCCAGGATTACTGCTGAGGGAGGAGCACATTTCAGCACAGTCCTGCCATCCTTCGCCCTATTGGTGACAGTTTAGGTGAGACAAGGACAAGGCCATATTTCTTCCAAGTGGCAGGTGTGAAGAGGGAACCCAGTTCTGGGCTTTGCTAAGAAGGAATGCAAGTCTAGGGCCAGAGTTGAATTGGGCAGGACTCTGAGAGCGTGTGACTCTATCCTCTTTCTCTGACTTCTGCCCCAGCCCACACCTCCAGGGCTCAGTCTCACCTCCAGACCAATAGGGACCCAACCTTCAAAAAATATCACTCTGGATATTCTCTGACTCTGGCTGAAGACAAAAAGCTGAGGGCTGATGGTGGCAGTGAAGCAGAAGATCTGCATTCTGGACTCAGCTCCATTGTTTTGTTTTGTTTTGTTTTGTTTTGTTTGAGTCGGAGTCTCACTCTGTCACCCAGACTGGAGTGCAGTGGCCGCTCCTGGCCACTGCAGCCTCGACTTGCTGGGCTCCGGCCATCCTTCCGCCTCAGTCTTCCAAGTAGCTGGAGCTACAGGTGCGCGCTACCACGCCCGGCTAATTTTTTTGATTTATTGTAGAGATGAGGTCTCACCAAGTTGGCCAGGCGGATCTCGAATAGTCCACTCACCTCAGTCTCCCAAAATTGCCCAGGCGGGTCTGAGGCAATCCACTCATCTCAGCCTCCCAAAGCGCGGGATTACAGGCTGAGCCACCGAGCCCAGCTAGTTCCATTGTTAATACAAGATCTCTCTCTGTCTCTGAGTTGGGGTCTCTCACTCTGTTGCCCAGACAATCCTTCCACTTCAACCTCCCTAGCAGCTGGGACTATAGGTATACACTACCATGCTCAGCTAATTTTTTTGATTTTTTGTAGAGACGAGGTCTTGCTATGTTGCCTATGCTGGTCTTGAACTCCTGGGCTCAAGTGATCTTCCCACCCCGGCCTCCCAAAATGCTGGGATTACAGGCATGAGCCACCACACCTGGCCATCTGAGAGTCAAGTGTCTTCATTTACACTTGAAGGTTACGTGGGGCTTGAGCCACGTGACTTCTAGGTCACCTCTGGCTTTCAGATTTCAAAAAGATGGTGCTACCTGGGAAGCCCCTGGAACTTTTTTAGCAGAAACTTATTCCCTGTGAGCATAAATAAAAGAGACCAGGAAGGAAAGTTCCTGCTTTGTGGTTGGCACAATGCCAGGGGCTTCACATTTGCTCTTTCATTATCTTATTAATCCTCTCAATAACTAAGTCACTTGCTCAAGGTCACGTGGTATGAGAGGCGGAGATGAAATCTGATGTTGAGGTTGTATGACTTAAGGCCTGTGCTGGGTTCACTGCTTGGAAACAGAATCAGGCGAAGCTGGGGTGGGGTAGGGTTGGAGCTATACCCAGTGGAATGCCATCTGTTGTCCCAGAGCAGAGAAGCTTGTCCCAGGGCTGCGACTGTTGTATTCCAGAGACATTATTCTCTGCAGTGGAAGGAGGAAACTCCTTGGTAGAGGGGCGGGTGGCAAACATGGGAGACAAAGGCAGGAGAGGACCTGAGCAGCAGCTGGAGGAGGGGGGAGAGGAGCCTGTCAGGAGGGGTCCCAGGAAAAAGACAATGGGAGTGCGTGTCCCAGAAGTGTGGGAGCATGTTTGTGGGACATCCGGTCCTGTGAGCTGGTGACTGCAGGGATGCCCATGGCCTACCTGCCCTCCAGGGTGCTGGGCCATGCACCCACACTGCACACACGCACAGACATGTTCTGTCATCCTCTGTCACAGCCTGCTGTCACAGACACAAACAGGCCTGCACCTGGCCCACTCTGACAACACTGTACCTCCTGGCACTCCCCTTGGTTCTCTTATTCCCAGTTCCACCTGCTTCCATCCTCGTGTGTGTGTGTGTGTGTGTGTGTGTGTGTGTGTGTGTGTGTGTGTGTATGACACACAATAGAGAGATTATCAAACTGTGCATATGTTTGTGCAAACCCAAGAGAGGCCAACAGACAGCTGAGAATTATGCAGGCTGAGGAGGCGTGCACACACATACATGCGCGCACACACACGCACACACCCCTCAGTCTGTCCCTCTGCTTCTGGGCTGCTTGTCTGCTGGTCTTTCTTTTTCTCCAATCCATGCACAGCTCTGGGGCCCAGAGAACCCCTCATCTTGAAAGAGTCTGGGCTATTTCTTCTTTTGTTTCTCTCCCCACTGCCTGCTGCCCCCTGCTTTCCTGTGGGCTCTGGCAGTTTAAGGGACTCTATTAGGCCTAATGCTGACCTCCCTGTTTGTGTAGCCTCGTGGGTCCCCTCACCAGGCTCCACGCAAGCTCTCCTAGCCTGACTGCAGAGCTTGCCAAGCCCCTCCTGGAAGTGGCATCCTAGGAGCATCTGGCCAGGCAGTGGCTACGTGGGTGGGGACAGGCAGGGCTGGGAAGGGATTTGTTTGCTTTGGATTCCTTTCTGTGAAAATTGTTGTCTGTTTGCCACGATCCATTGATTTCAGCTTATGTCATTCTGGGACATGGGGGCGGCTTTGACAACCACGGACAGCAGAAGCCAGAGCCCTGACCCAGGAGTCAGAAATCCTGGTCCTTGTTCCACAGAAACGTCAGTTTCCTCATCTGATAAACAAGGAGTTTGGAACTGATGATCTTTAGTTGTGTTCTAAAATGGTGAGAGTCTGATCGTTCCAATTAACATTCCCTCTCTTATTTGCATGTACAGAATCATGTATGCACACATGGAGGCACACATATGCACAGCTAAAGGCAGCTTAGCTACTCTATGTTTTCCAGGAACTTCCCCGACTCAGCTGTGCCCCAGACCCTTCCCAGGGGGTGGTGGCTTTGGGCAGAGGGAGAAGTGTGTGTGCAGATTCCACACCACTGTGTGGTGCGTCTCTGGGTAAAAGTGTGATGGTGACCTGGGAATGCCCCGGCCCCCATCAGTCCCCCCAGGACCCGAATCTTGAAACTTGCTCCAGTCCATCCCCTCCTTGGCTGTGAGGAAGGAAAGGGAAGTAGAAAAAGCCCAGGAAGGGTGTGGAATGATCACAGGACCCGGGAATGTCAGAGCTGGAAGGGACCGCCCTGACAGCTAGTCCAATCAGTGGGTTTCCAGACATTTCACTTCATGCACGAATCTGTTCTGACCAATTCTTTTTTGTTGTTGTTGGATTCTTAGTCTGCTGCTCAGGTTGGAGTGCAATGGCATGCTCACAGCTCCCGCAGTCTTGACCTGCTGGGCTCAGGCAATCCTTCCTCCTCAACCTCCTGAATAGCTAGGACTACAGGTACATGCCACCATACCTGGATAATTTTTTGATTTCCACAGAGATGTGGTCTCGTCAAGGTGCCCAGGCTGGTCTTGAGCCCCTCGGCTCAGGCAATCCTCTCACCTCCACCTCCCAAAGTGCCCGGCTGGTTCTGACTGACTTTTTTTTTTTTTAGAGTGGGAGTCTCACTCTGTCACTCAGGCTGGAGTGCAGTGGCACGCTCACGGCCAATGCAGCCTTGACCTACTGGGCTCAGGCGATCCTTCCACCTCAGCCTTCCAGGTAGCTGGAACTACAGGCATGTGCCACCATGCCCAGTTAGATTTCTGATTTATTGTAGAGATGAAGTCTAACCATGTCGCCCAGGCTGGTCTTGAACCCGTGGGCTCAGGCAATCCTCTCACCACTGCCTCCCAAAGTGCTGGGGTTACAGGCATGAGCCACTGCACCCACTTCTGACTGACTCTTACCTGGACATACAAAAAAACTAAATGCTCTCGTTAAGGTGGGTGGAGCCTTAGTCAGAACCCTCACCGCCATTACCCTTCTTCATGCCCTTGAGAGAGCAAGCTTCCTACAATCCCTTATAACTTTGACAAATACTGCTTAAAACCCCTCCATCCAGCCCCATTTCTCCAGTGTGGTCCCCCAGACCAGAAGCATCAGCATGACCTGGAGATTTATTAGAAATGCAGGTTTGTCTATTTTTTGAGTCGGAGTCTCACTTTGTTGCCGTGGTTGGAGTGCAGCAGCATGCTCATGGCCACTGCAGCCTCGATCTACTGGGCTCAGGTGATCCTTCTGCCTCAGCCTCCTAAGTGACTGAGACTACAGACATGTGCCACCAAGCCCGGCTAATTTTTTGATTTATTGTAGAGATGAAGATCACCAAGTTGCCCAGGCTGCTCTCTAACCCCTGGACTCAGGAAATCCTCTTGCCTTGGCCTCCCAAAGTGCTGGGATTACAGGCTTCAGCTACCATACCCTGCCTGAAATGCATATTCTTAGGCCTCACCCCAGACTAGCTGAATGGGAAATCTAGGGGTGGGCCCAGTGACTCATGTCTAACAAATTTTCCAGGTGATTCTGATGCACGTTCCGGCTTGAGAATGGCTAGTCTAGTACGAGCCCCTTGCTTTCCAGATGAGTAGTCCAAGTCCAGAGAAAAGTGCGCCTTACCCAAGGTCATAGAAAGGGCCCTCATTGTCAGGTTGTGACTCTCGGCCTGATTGCCTGTCTGTGAAAGTCTACATGGTGAAACCATGGATTATCGCGCCCTTCCTCCTTGGCTGATGCAAATACTCCAGGATCGGGGATCCAAAAGCCAGAAGGTTAGGCAGCCTGGGAAATGCACAACAGGGCAGGGAACAGCAGGATATGGATCTGGGAGCCACAGCAGGTGATCAGCACATCATTCATCCTTCTACCCAGTCAACATTTGATGAGCACCTAGGTGCCACATGCATGGTGACAAACAGGAATTCTGGGCCTGTCCTCACCAAGCTTAAAGGCCAGCAGCACCTGAACCATACTCCTACTGCCCAGTTCCAGGCGGCCAGGGGTACCTGCTCACCTAGCCTAGGGGGAGGTGGGGACCTTTTCCCTCAGGGAGGCTGTACTGAATGGTGGCCAGTGAGACCCTCCTTCCCCCTTTCCCCCCGCTGGGGTCTGAACACATGAGGAGAGGTGTGGACGAGAGTTGAGGGCAGACCTAGTGTGGCTGGTCACCACTCATGTGATATGTCTTGGGGTAATCTTGGAAGAGGCAGAATACAGG
This sequence comes from Cephalopachus bancanus, assembly GCA_027257055.1. Taxonomy (NCBI): domain Eukaryota; kingdom Metazoa; phylum Chordata; class Mammalia; order Primates; family Tarsiidae; genus Cephalopachus; species Cephalopachus bancanus. The sequence continues at coordinate 718,709 of JAPVLO010000276.1, forward strand.
AGAAGACAAGAATTAGGAAGCAGAGGGGGTGTTTGAGCACAGGCCCACTTGTAGGGAGGCAAGTTTGGTGTGGAGGGGACCCTAAAGGGGCCACAGCTGGGAGTGCAGCTGGCATGGAGCAGGGCAAGGAGGAGCAGAGCACTCAGTTACCAGGCCTGCTACCAGTTCCCCAGAAGCCTGGGGACTTCTGCGGAATTGGGGAGCGTTTAACATCTCCGGCTAATTAGCTGCCACTGCTGCTGTCGAGGGAGGAGAGGGGTGCTCGGAGCTGGGCATCTTTGAAAGGCAATGCTGCTCCTTGACAAAACCGGCCTGGGGAGGTTTCAAAGGCAGCTTCTGAGCAGGCTGCACGTTTCATGTTCATTAGATCTTCGCTTCCCAGGCTCCAAAGACAAACAGTGGGATTTAAGGGTTTTCTTCCCTTTTTGAACACATTTCGTTCCGAGCTGAGCTTTCAGCTGGGAGGAGGCAGAGCCGGCTGAGCTCCTTGTTCTTCCAGATCCACAACCTCAGCAGAGCCCGGCTCCATCTTCTCTGCATGCTGGAGACTTCCCCGGGACCCTTAGACGTTCGCACTGGCCCTGTTCCCAGGCTAGATGAGCCATGAGTGGTGATGAGCAGTGAGGGCTACGGTACAGGTACTGTTGGCCCTTAAACCATAATTCCTGTTTGCCACCATGTTCCCAGCACCTAGGTGCTCAGTAAATATGACTGAAGGAGTGAGGGAGGGAAAGGGTGAATGCTGTGTCGCTCACTTGCCTGTGGCCCCAGGTCCATTTCTTGCTCCCTGCTTGTTTTGGTGACTGAGAGCTGTAGTTCTCAGACTCAGTACCTTCTGGCTTCTGGATAGGTTCAGCCAGTCGGAGACACTGGAAGAAGGTGGATCGTGGGAGGAGGGGACAAGCCAGGATACTTCTTCCCTTTCTCTGACGCCTGCTGATCCGCCTCTCTCTGCATGGCCCTGCCTCCCTTTGCCCACCCCCCCCCCACCCCCCACAGTGGTTCCAGGTCCTGTCTGGTGGCCTCAGCATCAAGGCTCCTAGGCACAGCCTCCGCCCTCCAGCCCCAGAAAGACGACAAGTTTCCGCTGTTGCCAATTTGAGTTGCCCCACCTCTTTTGTCACCAATAGAACCAAATTCCTCATTTAAATCCCTCTGCTCAAAAGGCCTAGAGTGGCTTCTGTTTTCTCAGTGGACTCAGTGAAATGAAGGAGGAAGTGAGCTGTGTGTTTCCTTGAGAAAGAAGACTGCATGGGCAGCCAGGTGTGAGTGGGTTTGAGCTGCCTGGGACCTGGAGCCCTACAGATGTGGCAGCCTTGTCCTGGGCAGGACATCCCACCCCACAGCCACCAACCTCTGGCTCGTGGGTGCTGCTCTAATCCAAGGCCATCACTTCTGTCCCAGTATTGCTCATTTTTTCTGCGTTTGGCTCTGCCGCATATGGCAAAAGTAGAAGATGTGGCCCACCTCACACCCATGAGAAGGGACACTAGCAAAAAACCTCCAAATGCCAAGTGTTGGTGAGAATGTGGGGGAGTCGGAATACTTGCACACCGTTGGTGGGAATGTAGAATGGTACAGCTGCTGTGGAAAGCAGTATGGCAGTTCCTCAGAAAACTAAACATAGAATTAACCACATGACCCAGCAATTCCACATCTGGGCATATGCCCAAAAGAATTGAAAGCCGGGTCTTGAAGAGATATTTGCACACCCATGTTCATAGCAGCATTGTTCACAGTAGCTAAAACATGGAAGCAACCCAAGTGCCCATCAACAGATGAATGGATGAGTAAAATGCGGTAAACACACACCATAGAATAGTCAGCCTTAAACAGGAGGGAAATTCTGACACAGGCTACACACAGGTGAACCTTAGGACACTGTGCTAAGTGAGATGAGCCGGTCACAAAAGGATGAATATGGCATGATTCCACTTATCTGAGGTACTTAGAGTAGTCAAAATAATAGAGACAGAAAGCAAAAGGGTGGTTGCCAGGGGCTGGGGGGACTGGGAATGGGGAATTACTGCTTAATGGGTACAGAATTTCAGTTTTATTTTACAGGATGAAAAGAATTGTGGAGATGGATGGTGGTGATGGTTGCCCATTGTGTATTTAATACCACTGAACTGTGCATTTAATAATGGTTAAGATGGTAAATTTTATGTTCTGTGTATTTTTGCGTTATATGGATGACAATTTTTAGAAAAAATTAAGTATGAGATGTGGCATAAAGGCACAGCAAGGTGCAAAGAGGAGAAAGCCATCCACTGCCTGCCAGACCCCATCAGGCTGTTTTCGTCTTTATCTCTGTGAACACTCACAATGACGCTGTTGGGTAGATCATCTTATCCTCATTTTATAGAGGAGGAGGCTGAGCCTCTAAGAGCTTCAGTGACCTTTTTCCTCTCTCAAAGTGGTCGCTCAGTTCTGTCCATCGATCTCACTCTGACGCCTCTCCTTGCTCACCTGCTTGTCCTCACCATCCCTGTTCACCCAAAACACGCTGAGTTCCTCGCTTGCCTTTCCCCAGGCTCCTTCTTCCAACCCATCCTCCACACTCTTGCCAAGACCATTTTCTTTTTTTTTTCTTTTAAAGATGTGGGGTACAATTCAGGATTAGGTATACAAGCCACCATACAAGTAAAGTTTGGGCTTCCCTTTGGTCCCCACTTCACCTGGTTTGAGATCAGGTACCCTTATTGATGTTATGTGTCCCCTCCCTCCCCTGGCAGTGTCCCTCGACTGCCAATCCCTTTCTTATTGTATTATGGTAAATACTCAGGGTCTGCTTATGAGTGAGAGCATGTGGTACTCAGTTCTTTGTTTCTGTGACAAATCACTGAGTTTTATGGACTCTAACTCCATCCAAGTTGCTACGAAGTCCATATGTGCGTCCTTTGTGGCTGTGTAGTATTCCATCATGTATATGTACCACTTTTAAAAAAAAATCCAGGGCTATTTAATGAAACACAAATCGAACATGTGCCCCATTGCTTAACCCTGCTCAGTGACTCCTGTCGCTTAAGGAACTAGGTCCAATCTCCCCGTCATGGCAGTCGGGGCTCTCTGGGATCTGCCCAGTCTCCCCATCCCAGCTGTGTCTCTTTGCCTGACTCCACCCTACCGCACCACAACCCCCAGCATGTAATCTGGTCTCAGAGAGCCATGTGGAATTTGACCAACAGAGCTGACAGGTCATGCCTCCTTGTCTTTGCAAAGGTTATCCTCAGCCCCAAGCACCCTTCTGGCCTGGCTCCCTGGGAAGCCCCTGTCCTTTCATCCAGTTCTGGCCTCAGCATCTCTCTCTGCCGGATGCCTGGACCTGCTCCCCTGGTGGGGCGTCTTTTTGTTCCTGTTGCACCCATCACACCATTACAACCATCCGTTTATATCTTCATTTCCCCTGCTAGATGGGAAGTTCCTTGAGGGCAGGAACTATGTTTCCTTCATTCACTCATTTAAAATACTTGTTGAAGCCGGGCTCGGGGGGTCAGCCTGTAATCCTGCGCCTTGGGAGGCTGAGGTGAGTGGATTGCCTGATCCCGTGGGTTCGAGACCCGTCTGGGCAACTTGGTGAGACCTCATCTCTACAATAAATAAAAAAATTAGCCAGGTGTGGTAGTGCGCACCTGTAGTTCCTGCTACTTGGAAGGATCGCTAGAGCCCAACAGGTTGAGGCTGCAGTGGCCGGGAGCGGCCACTGCACTCCAGTCTGGGTGATAGAGTGAGACTCCAACTCAAAAACAAAAAAAACTTGTTGAGCACTAAGTTTATGCCAGGCACTGTGCCAGGCCCTGGAGTACTTGGCTATGTCATAGTCTAGTATGGAGTACTCAATCTCACTATCATTATGGATGATGAAGGAGGGGGTCACGGGTGTGGTAGCCTTGGGGTCTGGTGCTAGAGGGTATGCAATACATGCTACTTTTGGGCCCCTGCTTCATCCCTGGGCACCAGTGAACCCTAAATGCCCCGTGTATTTAGAGCACCCTTCCTCCACTGGTCTGCGAGCTTCCTGTGGGAGGGACCTTGTCTCATAGTCGGTGTATGATAAAGGCAGGTTGAGATGAAAAATGAGGTGGATTTGCATCCCTGTGTGTAAGTTGGGATGGGCCTTGCCATCTGGAAGAGCCCAGGTCATGGGGCAGTGGGGTCAGGGCTTTGGGCAGGGCAGCCCTTCCTCTCTCTGAACACCCCTTCCCCTGGCCATGGAAAACAGGAAAAGGGGGAGTCCTCTCAACTCTATGACTTACTAGCTGTGTGACCTTGGGCAAGTCATGCAACCCCTCTGAGCCTCAATCTCCTCATTTGCAAAAAGGAGTACTAATACCTATGACATAAATTGGCTATGAGAAGATTTAAGTTAATATATAGAAAGTGGTAGGGTGTGGTAGCTCACTATAATTCAGCACTTTGGGAGGCTGAGGTGGGAATATTGCTTGGGCCCAGGAGGTCGAGACCAGCTTGGGCAATATAACGAGAACGTTCTAGAAACAAAATAAAAAAATTATCCAGGCTGGGTGGTGCATGCCTGTAGTCCCAGTTACTTGGGATGCTGAGGTGGGAGGATCACCTGAGCCCAGGAGGTGGAGGCTAGAGTGAGTCATGATCGCACCACTGCACTCCAGCCTGGATGCCAGTGAGACTCCAATGGAAGAAATGTGTGTGTGTGTGTGTGTGTGTGTGTGTGTGTGTGTGTGTGTGTGTGTGTATGAGAGCAATGCCGGGCATAGAGTCCATGTTCTGTAAATATGAACTATGACAATGATTTGTTCTGCAGGTTCCCAGTGCGTGCCCCCAGTCATGCACGCGTGCCTCCCCACTGGATCCCACGCCCAGCCCCCTTCCTCTGGCCTGGCACGCGACTGAAGTCCCATCTTTTCCTCTTGCTGAGAAACTGTGGGTAACTGGGGCTTAATTAAGCATGCTTGACTGGGGTGTGATTAGCGGCTGCCGTATGAGTCAGCAGAGAGGGCTGGGGTAAGGGGGAGCACTGAAGGGGCTGGAGCAAGAATGAGCAGAAAGAAGACTTCTGGCGCCCGGGGCTGTATTTCTAGCCTCAATAAACCCACTTTGTTCAACAATCGGGGAGTGGAGTGAACAATCCCTCCGTCTCCTCAGTTCCTCTAATAGCTCTCACCAGACACCCACCTCAGCATGACAGCTATGGCGATGTCGTCGTGCACTCATTCATTCACTCCTAGACTGGTGGGCATGATAAGTGCACAGAGATGAAAGCACCCTGTGCCCTCTGCCGCCGTGTCAGGGGCATACAGGGGACTCCAGGAAGAGCTCGTCTTCCCTTCCTCTGGGTGTCCTAACCTGCATAGCTTCCCACCAGGCACTGAGGTGACACCACTTCCTTACCTTTGTCGCCACCACACTGTAGGTGACCTGAGGACACCAACTATGTGGTATTTACCTCTAAGTCTCGGCACAGTGCTTGGGGCATAGCAGGTACTCAAGAAACTGGTTGTTTGGTTGGTTGGTGGTTGAATGAATCCCAGCTCAGGAAGCAACTGCTGCATGATTCCCCAGAATCGTGGGCCAAGTTCTGCCTGTAATCTATGTTTTTTGTATGGTCCTTAGAATAAGAATGGTTTCTACATTTTAAAGGGTTGGGTTGGCACTCTTGGTCCTTGAGGGGTCTGTGCTGCACTCAGTCCTGCGTCAGAGCATGTCCACAACACCTGGCATACAGCAGGTGCTCAGGAGATGCCAGTTGCCAATATGGGGGTGTGGTTACTCCCTTCCCCAGATCTCCCAGGGGGCCAGGATCACAGCTCAGACACAGTGTGTAGCCCATGTCCTCTCTGGAGGCTCTGCTCCTTCCCAGTCCAGTCCTCTCCCTTCTCTCTGGAGAGTGAAGTTGTCACATGTGCTCTCCCTGGCCCACCATTTAACAGAAGTATCTATGGAGTTCCACAAGGAACTTCAAGGGTGCAGGAGACGCAAACGGGCTTCTGGTGGGACGCGAAGGGCCTCAGAGCAAGCCGTGTGAGCTTAGACAGACTTTTTAACTCTCTGAGTCCCCTAAACAATAGGGATGACAATTCAGCACCTACTTACTAGGATTGCAGTGAAAATTAAAGCAGGCGATTAAACGGGAGGTGTCTTGTAGTTTACAGGGCTGCGCAAATGTCAGTGACTGTTGTTACATGTTTGGGTTGTTGAAAAATATAAAGAATAATAAGCTGTAGAGACATCTGTGTGGCCCGCAATATTTCCATTCTGGCCTTTCCCAGAGAAAGTTTGCCCACCCCTGCTGTAGGTACCTACCTGCACCTGTTCCTCATCTGTGAATGTGAGGCCTGAGTTAGAATCACAAAGGGGAGAAGTACCACAATGCCTTTGCCCTTGGGGTTCTTATCTTGGTTCTTGAGGGGTCTGTGCTGCACTCAGCCCTGCATCAGAGCATCCCCACAACACCTGACATACAGCAGGTGCTCAGGAGATGCTGGTTGCCAATACAGGGGGTGGGGTCACCCTTTTCCCCAGATATCCCAGGGGGGCAGATACTGAGGTTCAGAGAGGTTAAGAGATTCACCCCAAGAAAGTGTCCCGGGTGGGTTGAGATCCAGGCTCCTGACTGCCAGTGCTCTTTCATTGGCACCAAATTTTCTTTACCTGTCTCAGTTGTCCCCACAAATCTGCCTTCTTCTTGCCCCTCCCCCACTCCTGGGTGGCCTTTCCTTTGCCCCCGATAACTCTCACAAGCCTGGGAGAACCCCTTTCTTCTGCCACCCGTGCTAGCATAGGCACAGGAGGCTTCTGCAGTGTAAACGTCCTGGATAACAGCAGAGCTCTCCCTTGCCTGGCTCTGACCTCTGAGATCCAGGGGTAAAGATGACTGCAGAAGGTGCGTGCCAGGGGCACCAGGGAGGAGATGTCACACTCGGTTACTATGACGTGGAATATTCATGCTGCCGTGGGGACCTGGGTGTCACATTGCATTAAGAGGGCACTCAGGGCTTATTCCCTCTAGCCAAGAGATCTGGCCCCTTGCTTCCCCCTGCTTGATGCCATACTCAGTGGCATCCGTGACCTCTGGGGAGGCAGCCAGAATCTCCTGGGTGCTCAGCCTTTGGAAAGTGCTTCTTCATAGGGCCTGAGTGTTCATCAGGAGATGGGGGCAGGAAGCCTTGACCCCTCAACAGTTCCACCTGGCCAGCAGGGGAGAGCAGGCTCCTATTTCATGGCTCAGTGGGAGCGAGTCCAGGGTTTTAGAACCAACCCGTTTATCTCTATGGGCTCAGCTCAGAAGGGATGCCCAGCCAAAGCCCGGATGCAGGGCAGACCACGGTGGGGAGGAACTTCAGGCCTTGCTTCCGAAAGCAATGACTCTGGCGGGCCTATAGGGAGACTAGGCAGCCCCCTCCCCGGCATGGTAGTCCTGTTCTGCCTTGCTCCATTCCGGCTCTGTTTCTGCAGTCCCCGCCCTCATTTCCTCTGGACACAGCATTAGGTTGAGGATGGAGGGGTAATAGAAGGAGGGAGGAAGTAGTTTTTTTTTGAGGGGGTCACATGGCTCTGTGGGGTCCCCAGCCTGAGGAGTGATGAGTGGGGGCAAAGGGCATAAACCGGGCACAGGCTGCCTGTGCAGGAGCCTGAGCTCTGCCCATGATCTGACCAGAGCCTTCCTTTCCAGCTCCATTGCTATAGGCCTCATCTCTGCCCACTGGGATCCCCAGGGTCCCTGCTGCCTCCACCCCACCCCCTCACCCCCATGGTGCCTACCAGGCTACTGATGCCCTAGAATGCAGTCCAGGTTTCCTGCCCACTCCAGATCCATTGCTGACAGGACAACGTCTGAACTTTTGAGCACAGCACCCGTGGCCTGTCTCGTGTATTCCAGCCCCTGTGTTCCTCCCCTCTGCCTCTCCCTCCTCCCCACAATCTAGGGTTGTGCTCTGGCTGCAAAACTGCACAGTCCCAGACAGTCATGTTCGCTCTGCTCTTGAGGCCTTGTGCTGACCCCTCTGCTGGGATTGGCTGTGGCCTCTTTGCCACCTGGAGAGATGCCACTTATCTTTTGTGTCTCCTCTTGAGAGTCACCTCCACTTGGAAGCCTCCCTGAGCTCCTGAACCCACTGAGCCAACCACTCAATTGGGCACATGTCTTCATTTCAACAAGTACCTGCTTCTTTTGTTATTGTTGATGTCACTCCGTCTCTTGACAGTGAACCACTGAGAATGGAGACAATGTCTTAATCACCTCTGAACCCTCAGCAATAGCTCTATGCTTGACCTCTGTTGCTGATATTAAATGAATGTTTGGAAAATGCTTGAATTAACAAACTAATTAGTGACTGAGGACACTGAAGAGGTGCTTGAGGAGTTTATTCCACCCCCCTGCTCCTTCCCCCATGTTCCTGACACCTGTCCACAATACAAGGACAGACAGGTCTCAGAGCCCACAACCCAGGCTGATCATAAAAGGCTTGGAAACCAGATATTGGGTGCCAGGAAAAGTGTAGCATCTCCAGTGTGCGGCTAGTCCTGTTCCCACCCTCCTCCACTGTCCCCGGGGATGGCACACCATCCATATTTCTGGCATTTAAGCTGAATCCAGCCTCCAAGCCAGCAGGCTAAGCCCCAGTCCGAGAAGCTGCATTCTCTGTGACATCATCAACCTCGGCCAGCTCCAAAGTAGGTCAGGGCCTGCTGGCAGGAGTCGGCCAGCACTGACTGCCCAGGGCCTGGCCACGTGGTTGCAGCTTCCATGTAGTAAGAGCAGGGGGGCTGCTGAGGTTGGGGGGAATAGGTGGGGGTGGGATGGGGCAGAGGGTCTGATACTGAGGCCACAGCAGGTTGAAATGTCTCCCTTGTGCTGCTCTCCTGAGTTAATTAGCTCATCTGACAGTCGTTCTTTTTCTTTTCTTTCTTTCTTTTTTTTTTTGAGTTGGAGTCTCACTCTGTTGACCAGGCTAGAGTGCAATGGCATGCTCATGGCCACTCCAGTGTCGACCTGCTAGGCTCCAGTGATTCTTCCGCCTAAGCTTTCCAAGTTATTTGTTTGTTTGTTTGTTTGTTTATTGTAGAGACGAGGTCTCACCAAGTTGCCTGGGCTGGTCTCGAACTAGGCAATCCACTTGCGTTGGCCTCCCAAAGTGCTGGGATTACAGGTTGAGTCACCGAGCTTGGCCTTTTTTTTTTTGAATTGGGGTCTCACTCTGTTGCCCAGGTTGGAGTGCAGGATCACAGCTTACCATAACCTTGACTCCTGGGCTCAGGTGATCCTTCTGCCTCAGCCTCCTGTGTAGCTGGGACTACAGGCATGTACCACCATGACCAGTTAAGTTTTTGATTTTTTTTTGGTAGAGACAAGGTCTTGCTATGTTGTCCAGGCTGGTCTCAAACTCCTGGGCTCAGGCCATCCTTCCACCTTGGCTTCCCAAGTAGTGCTCTTTCAATCCTTATTCAACAGACATTTATTAGATGCTGGCCTTGAGGCAGGTACTGAACAAGGTGCTGGGATAGGAAGAAGAGATCTTTGTCCAAAGAGGGAGGCGGATATAACCAACCACAGGATGATGAGCTAGAGTGACCCTGGCTACATACCAGATACTCTGGGCTGCCGAGGAGAGGGATCCATTGAGAGAGTCTATGGAGGTCAGAGAGCCTCTTCATCCTGAGGACCAGCTGCTCTCACATATGCAGGACCAGCCTGAAGCCCCCTACTTCCACGCAGACCACACCTCAGTGTGTACTCTGGACCCTATTTCAAATCCACTCCCAAAGGTGTCCTCCCACCTCCATGGCTGACATGCTAGTCTGAGCCTCCCACTGTGGACTGGTGACTGCATAGCATTTTCATGGGGCTCTCTGCTTCCACTCTGATCCATTTGCAAACTATTATCCACAGACAGTGAAGATGTTCTGGTATGGCATATGTGTCTTACTTTTTTTATTATAAGGATGTGGGGTTAGGTATACAATTCAGGGTTAGGTATACAAACGTTGATTATGCAGGTACCCTTGCTGATGAGGCGTGCCCCTCCCTCCCCTGGCAGTTTCCCTCAACAGCCATTCCCACCTCCCTTCCCCTGACAGTTTCCCACTACTCCCAATCCCTTTCTTATAGTAGTATGATCATTGTTCAAGGTCCGCTTATAAGTGAGAACATATGGTACTCTGTTCTTTATTTCTGTGATAGATCACTGAGTATGATAGACTCTAAATCCATCCAAGTTGCTTCGAAGTCCATATGTTTGTCCTTTATGGCTGCATAATATTGCATTGTGTATATGTTCCACATTTTAAAAATCTGTGCCTTACTTTTTAATAGGTATACATTCCCTCAGTACGACAACTCAAACAATGGAACACAACCCAAACAATCAGGGATCAAATCATGTCACTCCTTTGTTTAGGATCCACTCAGTGACTTCCTCATCTTCTTAGAATAAGACCCAAATGCCCTGCCTGGCCCGAAAAGCTCCCTGACCCAGGTCTGCCTGACTCTCGAATCCCACTTTGCATTACCCGCCCCTCCCTGAAAGTGAACTAGGTTGTTCCTCAAAACAGGCTAGTCTCCTTCTGGTCTCCTAAAGCCTTGCACCTGCTGTTCCCTTTGCCTGGAATGCTGTTCCTCAGACCTCCTCTTGACTGTTCCTTCTTGTCAATTGAAGCTCAGTTGAATGTCACTTCCTCAGAGAGGTTTTCCCTGATGACTAAAGTAGCCACCAGATACTCTCTGTCCCATCACTGCATTAAAAAATAGCTTTATTGAGGTATAATTGACATATGATAAACTACATAGATTTATAATGCTCAATTGTATGCATTTTGACACATGCGTATGCCGGTGACCACCACCACAATCAAGATAGTCAACATAGCTAGCACTTCTGAATGTTTCTGCATGTCTCTTTGTAACCCTCTCTCCATCCATCTCCCAGCCCCCAACAACTGGTGTGCTTTCCGTCACTATAGACTAGTTAATATTTTGTAGAATTTCATATAAATGAAATCATACAAGATGTCCTCCTTTTTTTTTGAGGGTCTAGCTTTACTTTCACTCAGCACAATTATTTTGAGATTTGTTCATGTTGCACGTGCCTATAGTTTATTCCCTTATATTGCTAAGTAAAATTCCAGTGTATGGACATACCACAATTTATTTATTCATTCACCCATTGATAAGCATTTGGGTTGGTTCCGTGTGTCAGCTATTATAAATTATAAACTGCAGGGACATTTGTGTACAAGTTGTTTCTCTTTGGTAAATACCCGAGAGTGAAAAGGCTGTATCATCTTTCCAAAGTGGTTATACTCTTACTTTCCCTCTGGCATCCTCATGTATGTGTATGAGAATTCCAGGTCCTCTACATCCTCGACCAAAAATTGGCAGGGTCAATCATTTTAGGTATTCTAGCAGCTATGCAGTGATTTCTCATTGTGGTTTTAATTTACACTCCCCTGATAACTAATAATGTTAAGAACTTTTTCGTTGGCTTATTTGCCATTTGTACTTCTTCTTTGGCGAACTATCTGTTCAAATATTTTGTCCCCTCACATTTTTGATATCAGGTTGTTTGTTTTCTCACAATTGGGTTGTGGGATATGCTTTTTCTGGACATAAATCTTTTATCAGGAATGCGATTGCAAATATTTTCTCCCAGTCTCTGGTGTGTCTTTTCATTCTCTTAACGGTGTCTTTCAAAGAACAGAGGTTCTTAATTTTGTTGATGTCTAATTCATCAATTTCTTTTATGGAGTATGCTTTTGGGGCGATAGCTAAGAAATCTTTGCCTAACTCATGGTCATGAAGATTTTCTTCTAGAAATCATACAGTGTTATATTTGGCATTGAGGTATATGATGCATTTTGAGTTAATTTTTGTATTTCATATTTATTTTACAAAATAATTTTGCATTTTGAATATGTGGCATGCTGTGTAGGTAGTTCTTCTTCTCCTTCTTCTTCCATATGCTATCTGGCTATTTCTGCACTATTTATTGAAAGACTGTCTTTTCTCCACCAAATTGTAAAGCAACAAGTGACCAGACATGTGTGAATCCATTTCTTGTTTTTTTATTCTTTTCCATGGATCGATTTGTCTGTCTTGATGACAATACCACAATACCATAATTGCTGTAGCTTTATAATAAGTCTTGAAGTCAGGTAGTGTGAGTCTTCCAACTTTCCTCTTTTTCAAAGTTGTTTTGGCTCTTCTTTCATATTTCCATATGTATTTCAGAATCAGCCTGCCAATTTCAATAAAAAAAAAGCCTGCTGGGATTTTGATTGGAATTGCATTGAACTTATAGTTTAATTTGGATAGATCCAAACTGATGTCCTAACAATATCGAGTCTTTTGATCCATTAACACTGTTAATGAATCTCTGTGTTTATTTAGGTTTTCATTAATTTTGTCAGTGTTTTGTAATTTTCAGTGCACCTGTCTTGCACATCTTCCGTCAAATTTATCTCTAACTATTTCATATTTTACAATGCTGTTGTAAAGAGCGTTATTGTTCAAAGTTTTTTTTTAATTAGAGAAAAGGCATAAAGATTTTATTTAACTTACATACATGGGAGGCTTCAGAATGAAGACCCAACATGAGTTACAGAAACTTATGTACTATCTCAAGGTTACAGGAAGAACGAGGGCTTACATTCTGATAAAACAGGTTAAGGGAGGGGGACGAAGAAGAATTTGTTTAAAGTTTTAATTTTCAGTTGATTGATGATGAAATACAATTGACTTTTGTATACTAAATTTGCATCCTGCAACCTTGCTAAACTTGCTTATTTGTTTTTGTAGATTCTACTGGATTTTCTACATAGATGATCCTGCCATCTGTGAATAAAGATAATTTTGCTTCTTTATTTCCCATCTGGATGTCTTTTATTTCTTTTTCTTGCCTTATTGTACTGGCTGAAACGTCCAGTGCAATGTTGAATAGAAGTGATGAGAGCAGATAACTTTGCCTTGTTCCTGATTTTAGGGGGAAAGCAGTCCATCTTTTACCATTAAATATAATATTAACTGTTTTTAAAAATATGTAGATGCATTTTATCAGTTTGAGAAAATTTATTTTTATTTATTTTATTTATTTAATTTGCTGAAAATTTTTATTAGGAATGGATGTTGGATGTTGTCAAATGCTTTTTCTGCATCTAGTGAGATGATCACACAGTTTTTCTTTTGTAGTCTATTAGTATGGCTAGTCATGTCGATTGGTTTTCTTCCTCCCTCCCCTCCCTCCCTGCCTCCCTTCCTTCTTTCCACCTTTCAGATGGAGTCTTCTTATGTTGCCCAGGCTGAGGTACAGTGGCTATTACAGGCACGATCATAGCACACTACAGCTCCAAACACCTGGGTTCAAGCAATTGTCCTGTCTCAGCCTCCAGTGTAGCTGGGGTGACCGGTATGTACCACCACACCCGGCTAGTTGGTTGATTGTCAAACCAACCCTGTATTCCTGGGATACACCCAACTTGGTTATGATGTGTTATTCTCTTAATGTACTGTTGAGTTGAATTTGATAACATTTGGTTTAGAATTTTTGCATCTATGTTTATGAATGTCAGTTTATCGTTTTCTTATGTCTTTGTTTGATTTTGGTATCAGAGTAATGCTGGCCTCATAAGATGAGTTTAATATTATTTCTTCTTCAAATTTCTTTAGAATTCACCAGTGAAGCCATTTGGGTCTAGAGTTTTCTTCGTGGGATTTGAAATTATAATTTCAATTGATTTAATAGATATATGACAATTCAGATGATCTATATCTTCTTGAGTGAACTTTGGTAGTTTACTATCACTCTACTTTAAATTATTTGCTTGCCCCTTTACATTTTCTGACAAATTCTGGTATATTTCCTTAATTTTTTCTTTATTTTTAAGTATATTTCTCTCTTATAAGACTGAATTCCCAGAGGATAGAGACTGTCATGTTCATCTTTGCACCTGGCACAGAATATGAGCTCAATTAATAATGGTGGAATTAATAGATGTGATTTTAATCTTTATAAGAATACAACAACATGGATATTCTCATTTTTTGCCTGTGAAAACTGCGGCTTAGAGATAGTGGTTAAGTAAATTGCTCAGTACTGCGTAGCCTAATAAGTGGATCTTGCTCCTACATGGTCTTGCTCCTACAAGGCTTTTTCTCTGGGTAATTATTTACTTAGTAGCAAAGTATGAGAGTAATGCCTGCAGAGAAACTAGACAGGTGTCTCAAACCTTAGTGTGCATGAGACTCGCTGGGAGAATTCATTAAACAGGCCAGGAATCTGCATCTTTAACAAGCTCCTGGGAAACTTTGATGTACATCACCAAGAGACCACACTTTGAGACGTTCTGACCCAGCCTGAACAAATAGGAAAAGGAAAAGACTGCTCTGTTCAGGGAAGGAGGGGATGTTTAGTACAGACAGACCTAGGGTATTCAGGACCCTAGCCTGAGAGAGGGGCATTTGCAGAAATGTGCAAACAAGCCTCAGAGGCACTAAATCCACCCAGTAAGTTCTTTTTCAGGGTCAGTAGCTCATGAACCAGTTCTCTTTCCCTGTACTCCTGTTTATGAAGTGGCCAGACATTTGGTTTAGAATTTTTGCAGGACCAGAACTGTTTCTCTGTTTTTCATCAAAAGATAAACTGCAGGAGTCTTTCAAGCTCTCCTCGGTTAAACTTTCAGAAGCCTCCCTGTCCCATCTAGCCCATGCCTCATGTCTGTCTGGCTCCCTGGGGAGGTGGGACCAGGAGGCAAGAGAAGGAAGACAGGGAAACAGAGAATTCCTGGGCTATTTACTGGGGAAAGGTATGATTAGCAGATGCCTCTCTCAGGTGCTTGGGGATAGCAGTCCTCCTGGCATATTCAGGGGAAAGGGACCCTGGACCCGGTGCCACAGGGTTTCCTCATCTCTGGAAGTTCACTGGGCTCCCCCTCAACCTGTGTAAATCAGTGAGAAGCTGGGATACAGGCATGGAAGGGGGTTTGGGGAGGTGCTTGAACAAGGGGGTAGGGCATGTGCTCCACCCCTGTCCTCTAGGCCTTGGTACAGGACATTCCAAAGCCTGGTTTTCTGTCCCCCTGCCCTCTAGTGTCACATTGGATGAGGCTTCTGCTGCAGTAAGGCAGAAGCGGCAGGCAGAGGCAGGGAGGGCTGGTGCCCCATAGGGCAGGCAGAGAGGGAGGGCAGGAGGGAAGACAGAGGAGGAAGGGCAGAGGAGAGGCGTCTGAACTAGGTGCCAAGGTATTCTGCTTTGGGAGGTGGGAGTGGGGCGGTCTCCTGGAGGCAGCTGGTATAACGCATGGCTTGGTTGTCAATTGGCCTGGAAGCTAATAGAGTCATTTGCCTGCCATTACCACATTGGCTGGGAGAAATGGAAGGGCACTTGTCCCCTGGGGTAGTCTCTGCCATCATCATGTGTTGGCACAGGGCTGGACAGATGTCATCGCCTTCATGTGGGAAAAGGCAGCCCTCCCTGGGTAGTATAACCGCTTGTCTTTATGGCCTAGTCTCAGAGATTGGGGTCACAGGGAGGGGTCTTGGTCAACTCCCAAATAGCAAAGAAGACAGACCTCTTGTCCTTGATATCAGAGAAGGATCCAGGCAAAATCCTACTCAAAGATGCTATCTGTGGTTAGCATCTTCATTTGGCTGGATGTTTGCATTTGTTTTCTATTACTGAGAAACAGATGACCACAAGCACAGCAGCATAAAACAACATGCATTTCCTCCTCTCACAGTCTCTGTGGGTCAGGGGTCCAAGCTCAGGTTCATGGTTTGTTTCCTTTTTGCTCGGGGTCTTCAAAAGCTAAAGTCCAGGTGTTGGCTGGTCTATGCTCCTTGATGGAGCTTGGGGTCCTCTTCCAAGCTCACATGACTTTTGGTAGAATTCAAAAAGGTGATAGGGCTGAGGTCCCATCCCTTGCTGGCTGTCATCTGGCAGTCTCTTGCTTCCTGGAAGCTGCAGTTTCCTGCCACAGAGCTCTCACAGGCTCTCTCACCTGGCAGCTTGCTTTTTTAAGGCCACCAGGAGAAACAGTCTCTCTTTGGGGAGGGCCGGTCCCTCTTGTAAGGGCTATCACCTGTTTGTTAGGCCCACTCAGTATAATCTTTCTTTTAATTGGTTCACAATCCACTGATCATATTCATGAGTCCCACCTGCACCATAACGAAGGGGATTATATAGGTCATGTACACAAGGAGGCAGGAATCTTGGGGCCATCTGAGAATTCTGCTCTTCACAATATTTAACTTCATTCACTCATTTTGAGAGAGAGAGTAAAAGGGAGAGAGAGTGGGGAGAGGGGGAGAGGGAGATAGCGGGGTTGGCGTGGGAGAGGTTGGATGTTTAAATAGGAGAGAGAGAACTGTGGGTACTTGCTCCTTGTTAGCAGAACAAAAGAGTTGTAAAGAGCCCACCTGCGATTCTGTTCTGCTCTCCTCTCCCCTTCATTGCTTATGATAAATACAGTTGACAATTCATAATTTTTATTATAAACTGTTGCATGGATAGGAGCCCAAAAGAGCATTTGCTGTATGTGCTCATTTCTTACAGGGAATTGGTGGGAATCAGCTCAGCCAATGACTATTGCTGTTGGGCCATCTGCTGGGACATGCAAATAGTTGATAGAATCAGAGAATCACAGACTCTTAGAACCAGAAAGGACTCTGGGGATCTTGTAATACAACCTGGTCTTTGCACGGATCATGGAATTGAGGCCCAGAGAGGGGCTGTAAGTTGTGCAAGGACACACAGCTAGTTGGTAGCAAATTTTACTGGGAACAAACCAGTGCCAATTCCTTCAGCAAGCAGGTCTTGAGTGAGGATTGCGAGGGGACAGATGTGTCCCAGGCCAGCTCATGTACTTTCCACTAGACCAGTTTGCCCCATTACAGTCTCCATTCCTTTAATGGGACTAGCTTCATAGAATTCTTAATGTGTAAAATATTAATCAGCAGTTGCCTCCCTGGCCCTGCTTGGCCATGGGGAGCAGGCAGAGGGGGCTGCAACCTGAGCACAGATGGGGCGGCAGCAGGAGGAGGGGGCTCTGCAGCCTGCCGAATGGCAATGTCTGTACATGCACGTGTGTGCGTGTGTGTGTGCATGTGTGTGTCATGCGCATGTGTCCAACCGAGATTAAACTCTGAAAGCAGGACTCAACCTCGCCTACCCCTCCCCCATGCAATCACATCCTTCCTGAGACTATGTCACTTCCATCCCTCCAGCAGCCTTTATCAGAGTCACAGATGCTGATTCACAAGATGCAGGTTGCCAAGGAAGGTGATCAATGATGGCAGCTGGAGCCCCTCTTTCTCCCCCAGCCTCCCTGACCTTGTTCTCCTTCTCATCTTTCCAGTTCCCCTAAGAAAAGAGATCAACATTCCAGGCATGAGGGGAACTGGGTCCTTCTGGAGTGGCTGCCATGGACCAGGCACTGTGCCAGGCTCTTTCATTTGTTCTCATTGAACAATGTACAGAGAGATGCTGTGGGGTGTCACAGATGAGGGGAGGGCAGTGTACTTCCCAGGTCCCCACAGAGGGCAGTGACTCCTTGTATAACCCTGGAGCCTTCGGTGTTGAGGCCGGCAGGGGCCTTAGCAATCATTCAGGTTGCTATAAGGGTGAGATGAGGGCCCAGGAAATGTGACTTGCTCAAGGCCACACAAAACTGACCTTTCCTGATTCCCATTCTAGAGGTTGTCCTCATATCCAGTTTCTGTACTTTTATTTTGTTCTGGAAGCAGGTGCACGGTCATGGAGCATTTCACAACTGCAGGGGTTGGGAGGGCAGAGATCTTTAGTGGAGGAGGTTTAAGCTGTGAGGGAAACCTCTCCTGACCACCTCTGAGCAATTTCACCCAGCTTCCTCTGAGTACTGGACTTTGTTGTCCTTGTGAGGAGAATGGACAGCAAGCCTACTGAATGGCCAGGCATGTGACAGAGCCTCTGATGCCGAGGCAACCTCTGTACAATGGATGGTTTCCTCAGTCCCTTCCACTGTGTCCATATGTGTGAGAGGAGTGGAGGAGAGGTATGCATGGCTGTAGTACTAATTTGCCTGCAGAACTCCAATCCCAATGTCTGATTTGTGGGAAACAGCAATGGGGTCTTTGCCTATCTTTTTATTTTTGAGACAGCATGTAAATGGGTGATGGGTTCCAACTCAGAAGGGCCTGGAGTGCTTTTTCCTGCCTCTCTGGCTTCCTCTGTTCAGGCTGGGAGGCTGGGGAAGAGGGGTGAGCCCAGCCTCAGTCGTCCTGCCCTCTGTCGCTTGGTCCTTCAGTGAGTTTGATTGAGGGAGAAATCAGATCAGAGGAGACAGGTTTGGGAACTCCGAGAATGTGGGCTAGGGTTCATGGGCCCTGTTTTCTTGAAAAGTGTTTGGTTGGGTAGTAGAGTCAAGCGGTAGTCCTCCCTTTGGAGAAACTAGTCTGCTCAGTGAATTCAGCACCTCGGACAGGGCTCGCGATTGAGCCCACGAAGGCAGGTGGCCCTTCATGCCCTTTGGTGCCCCCATGAGGCTGCAGGCCTGGTAGTCATGGGTGCCAGGGCTCAGAGTTCCCAGTAGACCCAGGTATTGGCCCCCAGGCTCCTAGGTGGACTGGGCTTTTGAGACTAGACTCTCAGAAGACTTGACTGGCTAGGACTCCTCAGGAGACAGGAGGGGTGATGGGGTTGGGTTGTTCCTTTGTGAGCACTCACAGACAGGCTGCCAGGCTCCTGTGGCTGGGACCGGATATGTGTGGGAAGGACTGCAATCTTCTGCCTGTTTGCCTATTCCACTGATCTCCTTGAGGACAGAGACCCAGGAGATTCCACTGCTGTGCCACCACACCTAACAGAGTACCTGGCCCAGGATAGGTGTTCTTCATGATTAACTGGGGATTGAATGTTGAGGAAACAGGTCACAGAGAGTGAAGTCTGGCCTGGAGCTGGGTGGGAGCAAAGCCAACCCCTTGGATAGGCCCTTGTTGGGAGATGCCTTCCCCTGATGATTCTTTTTCTCCTGCCCTCACTGGGAACCTCCTTCCCCACTCAGGCCAGTCTCCCCAGTACACCTTTCTCCTCATGTATGCCCCCTCTCTTGACCTTGCCCATTTCTGACCCTGTCTTCAAGGCTCATCATCCCCCCCCCGACACACTGAGTGTGCTTTCTCTCTCCTAAGCTCCCAGGTGCCCACTCTCTGGACCTCTCAACACTAATGGGGATCTCATAGTCTATGTAAGTGTGTCTTAGTTCCATATTGGGGATGCCACAGTTTAAACAGTTTTCTAAAAAACTGATAATGTATTTTTTTAACACAATGTATCCAAAAGAGTACTACCTCAACATGTGTTCGATATTGAGCAGTCATTATTGAGATATTTTACACTATTCTTTTCTAAATCCATGGTGTGCTTGATATTTGTAGCATGTCTCATTTCACGAGGCTCCAGTAGCCCCAGGTGGAACGGGCAGTGCATTCAGGCAGGCTTTGGTGCTGAGAACTTGTGTCTGAGTGCTTGGGTCATAAAGGGTCATCCCAGGTCTTTCTGAGAGATGTCAACAGGACAGAAAGCCCCAAAAGACAAAATCTTGGGCTCCTGCTCCATCCCACCTGTTCTGCATTCTGTACCCATCAGCTGGGACTGGTCCTCATTACTTCTGTCACCTGCTCCTGTTGGGGCGGGTGGTGGTGGTGGGGAATCATTTCTGCTTCCTCTCTATAACACCAGAAGGCTCCAACCTGCTATCTCAGGTTTCCCACAAATAGAAGGTGCTATATTTTCTTTTGCATAAAAGATTTTAGCCTATATGGCCCTACATTCTATTTGCATCACCCTTCCCTCCACTCATACCCAACCCCCACCACAAGCTGTTCTAGAATATCGAGATGCTCTCATTCTTATGGAACTGCACACCCACTGATGAAATAGGTGTTTTGAGGGTACTGACCTTTCCCTTATTGGAGGTGACCAAGGCTAATATACTCTTGTAGCTAAACTGATGCAAAGGAGAATCCTGCATGGGTGAGGAGAACTTTAGGAAGTCATTTTCCACCTTGAGAGTCCATGACTCTATCCAGTACCTGGAGTGGAGGCAGACAATAGGAGGCTCTAAAAAGACTTCAATACAGCCTCTGGTCTCAGAGTATATGCACTTTGGTTGGGGAGACAGAACAGATCCAAAAGAAATCTCTAGAAAAATTGGGGGGCTGGTACAAGTGCCCTAGGACACAGAGGAGGGAGCTGGACAGTGGGAGAGTCTGGGAGCCCTGAAAACATCATAGAGTGGAGGGAACAATGAGCTGTACCATCCTTCCTCATATAGCATTGAATTTGGTCCCCCCACACATTTCCTGATGCCCAGGCTGCTATCTTGGGCCACTCAGAACTGAATCTTCATACTGCGACAAGTGAACCCATGACTTGCTATGCCACCTCTCCTCTCTGTAGGCTGAAGACTCCTATCCCTTGTGCACCTCATCTTACAAGAGCTGAAGACTCCCCATCCCTCATGTACCTCTTCTTATAAGAGCAGCAGCAGAGCACAGGGGTGAGGAGCATACACCCCGAAGCCACATATCCTGGGTCTGACTCCTTCCTGCACGGCATCTCAGAAGGAGGACCTCGAGCAAGTTGTCTCAGGTCTCTGTGCTCCCACTTTCTTACCCTGTGCCCCTCAAGTGCGCTGATAGGAGTGCCTGCTTCACGGGGACATCATGAGGGTAGAGTGAGTTGATTGT